>CM060367.1:147483120-148687623 GCA_030545235.1 Helianthus tuberosus | reverse complement strand
CAACGGTTACAAAAGGACTGACCACTATGTACTGCCCACATGCCAACCCTTGGTGAAATGAAGGACAATACTTTTATGAAAGTTACAGATGAAAGGCAGTGGTTACAACGGTAACAAATGGAAGCAGTGGATGATTTTCACTATCAGTAGATAGCACATCAGTGGATAAAACACTGATTTTGAGCATCAGTGCTTATCAGGAAAATGAGAGAACAGGGGTTGACTTTCAGCAGTGGACAGACTTTGAAGTAGACCAGACTTTTGAACAATCAGTGGTTATGGCAGACTTTTAAGGATTTTAATGAAAACTTCATTTTTAGCTATTTTTAAGGATGTATTTTTTATTTTCTAAAAACATTTTAATGCTTTTATTCATAGAAAAACAAGATTTTGCTTGTTAGTCCATGTTTAGCATGCCAATCCTAGAGACCAAGCTTTCAAAGGTAGATGTATCTAATGCTTTTGTGAGCACATCTGCCAGCTGGTCTTTAGTTGGAACATGATGCAGAGAAATCAAACCTTTTCATAGCAATCCCTCACAAAGTGATGTCTGATGTCGATGTGTTTTGTGGTTGAGTGGGAAACTGGATTTTTGATGATATTTTCTGCTGCCTGGCTATCCAACATAAGTGGTGTCTTTAAGGTAGTGATACCAAAATCCAGCAACTGATTTTGAAGCCACAGGAGTCGGGCTGTACAGCTTGCAGCAGCAATGTATTCAGCTTCAGCAGTGGATGTTGAAACAGCTGCTTGCTTTTTGCTTTGCCAAGAGACCAAGCAATCGCCTAGAAACTGGCACCCTCCTGAAGTGGACTTCCTTGTGGTGTTACATCCAGCAAAGTCATTGTCTGAAAAGCCTGAAAGCTTGATATTCCCATTAGCTGGATACCAGATACCAAGTGTGGGAGCACCTTTTATGTATCTGAAGATCCTTTTTACAGCAATGAGGTTTGATTTTCTGGGAGCTGATTGACTTCTTGCACAGACACATGTTGTAAACATGATGTCTGGTCTAGATGCAGTTAGGTACAATAAAGACCCAATCATGCTTCTATAAAGTGTTTGGTCAATCAGCTCATCCTTTTCATCAGACATGACAAGCTTATTTGTTGCCATGGGTGTGCTGCATGGTTTACAATCATTCATATCAAATTTGTTTAAAAGTTCTTTAGCATATTTGCTTTGATGAATGAAAGTTCCATTTTGCATTTGCTGAACTTGGAGACCAAGAAAGCATTGCAGTTCACCCATTGCACTCATTTCAAACTCAGCTATCATGAGTTCCCTAAACTCCTCACACATTTTATTACATGTGCTTCCAAAAATAATGTTATCCACATAAATTTGGACAATCATTAAATCCTTTCCTCTCCATTTTAGAAACAGTGTTTTATCAATGGTACCTCTTTTGAAACCATTTGAGAGTAGAAAGGTGGAAAGAGTTTCATACCAGTCCCTAGGTGCTTGTTTCAGGCCATACAGGGCTTTGTTCAGCCTGTAGACATGATCTGGATAAAATGGATCCTCAAAACCTGGAGGTTGACAGACATACACCTCTTCTTGAATTGTACCATAGAGGAAAGCACTTTTGATATCCATTTGAAACACCTTCATGTTGTGGTTGACAGCAAAGGCCAGGAACAGTCTTATAGCTTCCAATCTTGCTACAGGGGCGAATGTTTCATCATAATCAATCCCCTCTTCCTGTCTGTAACCTTGAACCACAAGCCTGGCTTTATTCTTGACAACAATGCCCCATTCATCAGTTTTGTTTTTGAAGACCCACTTTGTGCCGATGGGGCTAACATCTTCTGGCAGTGGTACAAGCTCCCATACTTGTTGTCTTTTAAACTGTTGGAGCTCCTCTTGCATGGCTTCTACCCAGCTGCTGTCTTTCAGTGCCTCTTGGTACTTGACTGGCTGATGGAGTGATAGAAAGCCAACAAAAAGACAAATGTTTTGGGTTTGGCTTCTTGTGAGCACCCCTTCATTGATGTTGCCAATGATTTGATCAGGTGGATGAGATCTTAAGAAGATTAAATCTCCTTGGTATGGTATGATGGCATTTGTTGGTGAAGGCTGCATATGTGTATCATCTGAGCTAACCACTGCTGGTGACTTTGATGATCCAGCAGTGGCTTCAAAAGGTGGTGGAATAGGAGGCAAGGATGTGGACACATGCTGACTTTGATCCACTGTTTGAGGACTTTTATTAACAGTGCTTGATGATGTGGAAGCAGTGGTTAAGGGGCTACTTTGGTAAACAACTGTTGAGGTAGCAATGGTTGAGCTTTGACAGCTGTTTTGTACAACTGATGCTTTTCCCATTGAAAAAGACTTTTGTTGAGGAATGATGATCTCATACCCATAGTCTGGTGTTGAATCATCTGATGGACCTGCACTGTTAGTCTTGACAGCAGTATTTTCAAAAGTAAATTTATCAAGATCAAACAAATCAGCAGAATTTGCTGGGATTTTCATTGATGAAAGTTCATTGAACTTTACATTTAAAGTCTCCTCCACTGCTTTGGTCCGTGTATTAAACACTTTATAGGCCTTGGAAGTGGTTGAGTATCCCAAGTGATAACCACAATCTACTTTGGCTGCAAATTTTGAGATGGAATCTTTTAAATTTAAAATAAAGCATGGGAAGCCAAATACTTTGAAGTATGAGATCAGTGGTTTGATTTTATACAGAATTTCATAAGCAGTCTTTTTGTGCCTGGGGTTTATTAAAACTCTGTTTTGGACATAGCACGCAGTGTTTACTGCCTCTGCCCAAAAAGTTAATGGCAAACCTGAATCAGCAAGCATGGTTCTGGCAGCCTCAATCAAAGTTCTGTTCTTTCTTTCAACTACCCCATTTTGCTCTGGTGTTCTAGGGATGCTGTACTGCCTTACAATCCCTTTCTTCACACAGAAGGCATCCAACTCCTTATTTTTGAATTCTGTGCCATTGTCACTCCTGAAGACTTTTACTGGAAGATCAAATTGCTTTTCAACCTGTGTCACAAAGTCTTGCAAAATGCCTGCAGTCTCATCTTTTGAGTGTAAAAAGAAAGTCCATGTAAACCTAGAGTAGTCATCAATAATAACCAAACAATATCTCTTCTTTTTGAGACTCATGACTTGAACTGGGCCAAACAAATCCATGTGCAGCATTTGCAAACACTGGGTTGTTTTGGACTCTTCAATGGACTTAAAAGAGCTTTTATGTTGTTTTCCTTTTAAACAGGAAACACAATGCTCAGGACATGAAAACAATTTTTGTGGTAAGCCTCTTACAAGGCCATTTTTTGAAATTTCAGTGATTGTCTTGAGATTTGTGTGCCCCAGTCTTCTGTGCCAAAGTTCTGTCTCTTTGTTAGAGGCAGCTGAGAACAGACATGCATCAGTTCTGGGAGACTCTTTTGACATATCAACAACATAAACATTGCCACTTCTTTGAGCAACAAGTTTTGTTTTTCCAGTTTTGATTATTGCTTCAATCTTTTCAACCATTTCTGGTCCAACAATCCTACAACACTCCTTTGTGAAGAATGACCCATACCCCTTATCACTCATTTGTGAAACACTCAGGAGGTTGAATTTCAGATTGTCTATCAGATTGACATTTTCAAATTTTATATTTCCAGACTGTACTGTACCAGACCCCATAACTTTCCCTTTACTATTATTCCCAAAGGATATATCACCCCCTCCATGGATTTTGAAATCTTTGAGTAGGGCTTTACATCCTGTCATGTGCCTGGAGCCTCCACTATCTACATACCAAAGACTATCTAAGCATGCAGAAGCTCCCTGCACATGAAGTAAAAGGATTAGTTCATTAGGGTTTCCAAAGCCAATAAGGCTTTGGATGGGGTCTCAACAGTGTCTGGGGTGGATGTAGATGTATGGACAGTGGTTAGGTCAGGGGTTTGGACAGTTTTAGGACTGTTTCTCTCTAACCACTGTTGTGGGTTTTGACCAATCACCTGTTGATACCCAAAAGGATGCCTGTTCACTCTAGGTTTAGAGGGCCTTTTGTGGGTCTCATAAACGTGTGGAATCCTTTGGTAAAATGATTGTCCCTTGCCTTTTCTGAATTGGTTGGCATGGGGTGCATCAGTCACTTGAACATCTCTTTGGACAGATGTTTGATTCAGCTGTTTTGTAAAAGCTGTTTGGACTGGCACAAACAGTGGTTGGTTCTTGGTGAATTTGACAGATGATGTTGATGGACTCAAGGATGTTTTAGCAGTGTACTCATTCTTTTTAACATCAAAGTTTTTGAGATACACACATGCTTAAGTTTTGTGGTTTGTTTTACCACAGATGGTGCAGCTTTCAGCAGGAACAATGACACTTGTTTTGTTTAAATCATAAGCTTTTAAATGGAAACAATCTTTTGTTAGATGATTCCTTTTTTCACAAAATTCACAAAATAGGTTTTTGATCTTTTCTCTCTTCTTTCTCTTTTCAGACTCCTTTGCAACATAGGTTTTAACCTCTGCTGGGATGTCCTTGAGAGGGATAACTTTTGCTTTTGGAGCTGTGACACCATCAGTGGTTGTAAAGTCCATGGGCTTGAAGTTTTCAAGAATGTCACACTCATCAGACCATGTGGGTTTAAATTGGTATTTTTCAATTTCCTCAAAAGTTGAGGATCCCATAGATCTTTCCAAAGTGATTTTGTTACCAAGTTTGTCAGTGATTTTCACTTCTTGGCCATTCTTGTTTGTGGGAATGACTTCAGTTGTTACATCAGTGGTTTGAACATATTTTTCAAAAGCAGTGTTTTCATCATCATATTTTCTATAACCAACACCAAATTTCACATTGCTCTTAATCTGTTTCTCAAGCATAACCTCATACCCTTTGCGAGATTCCACCCATCTCTTACATGTGATTTGGGTGGACTCTAACTCCTTTTTGCAAACTTGGTATTTTTCTACCATAGTTTGGAGTTGAGTTTTGGTTATGCTTTGCTCTTCTTTGAGACTGCTGATCTCTTTATCTTTTTCAGCCAATTTGTTTCTAAGCTCTTTTAATGACTTTTCAAATTTGACTTCATCATTTAAGATTTTATCCCTAAGGTTCTCATTTACCTCTTTGATGTTAGCAAATGCAATAATGCACTTGTCTGAACATAGTTTTTCAAGAACTTGAGGTGATACCTTGGCAGCAGCCATCATGGCACAATCACATTGATGATTTTCTTCATCATCAGCTCTTACTTCTTTCTCACCTGCTCTCTTTTCTTCCTCTTCTTCCTTGTCTTCTTTAGACCAGGGGTCTGTCAGTGGTTCAATCAGGGTTTCTGAATTTTCTCCCAGCAGCAGTTCACCAGCAACTGCAGTAACCACTACTTCAGTCACCTCATCCACTGTTTCAGCACTTAGCTGTTCACCTTCAGTTTCTACCCCCTCTGGTATTGACTCTAATGCCATCAAACAAAATTCATCATTAGAAGGTTCATTAAAAGCATAGAGTGCAAAAATTTTCATCACCAAGCTCATCAGGTAAGCTGCTCCAGTCAATAAAGCCTTGAGTGAAAAAGCTTTGCTGATCTGGTTGTACCACTGCTGGAGCAGCTGTTTGAGGTGCAACAGGTTGCACTTGTGCCTGAGGGACAGGGGTTTGAACATACTGAATCTGTGGAACAGTGGTTTGGACATAATGCACAGGTACAGGGGTAGCAGCATAGTGAGCAGTGTTAACATGGGTAGCAGGGGTATATTGGGTGTAGTGCACAGTGCTTTGATGTTGTGGTCTAGGGTTTGAGCTGGGATGAGTGATTATAGGACCAGTAGTTTGACTCCTGCATTCCCTAGCAAAACGACCTAGCCTATTGCACTTATAACACTTGATTTTTGACTTATCCAACCCCACTTTTTAATTCCCATGTAACCCTGGGAATTTTCTCCCTGTTCTTTTGTAGAATTTACTTGTTCTTACACTAAGCAAAGCCAATTGATGCAAAATGTCCATTTCTTCTAAGTCAGTGGGATCAAAGTGTTGCAAATCATTGAGTTCAAAACACAAGTTATCTGACATCTGGTTTTCACAATTTGTAGTAAAAGCATAATTTGCAGAGTGAGGATCAGGGTTGTTAAAATTTCCACCAGCAGTTATATCAATAAAGTGATCATAACCCTGATCCTTACCACTGCTACCGGATTTTTCCTGACCAAAAAGAGCTGTGCTACTGAATGAATAATCATCAGCAACTTTGCCAGACTCTTGCAACTTCTTTTTCTGGTTCAACTCCCTTTCATAGGTCAGGAGTCTACCATGAAGTTGGGTCAGGGTCAGATCCTTGAACTCAGCAGAGTTTCTAGTGACAAAAGCTATGGTATCCCATTTTTCTGGTAGTGACCTAAGGAACCTGCTATTTTGAGTTAAATTTGGAAACGTTACTTTAACAAGCCTTAGTTTACTAATGAGACAACTGAATCGATCAAATTGCTGAGTCAGTGATTCACCCTTGATGTGACAAAATGTTTCATACTGCTGATTCAGAATTTCCCTATTATTTTCAATCACTTCTTCTGTTCCCCCAAACTGTTCCTTCAGTGCATCCCATAGCTCTTTGGCACTGTTACAGTGTAACAGTCTAGCGTAGATCTCATTGGGTAACGCAGATGCTATGATGCTAAATGCTTTGGCATCGAGTTCAAACTTTTGAAAATCAGTTTCAGTATAGTTTTCAGTTGGTTTAGGAACGAACTTCTTTGCATCCTCAGCACTTGGCACCATAGGAACATGGGGACCAAAAACAACAGACCTCCAACATCCAGTGTTCTGTTGAGCAAGGATGTGACCCATCCTTCTCTCCCAGATGTTGTATTCATTACGTTTAAGCATGGGTGGTTTAAAAAGCGAGCCAATGTTACTCTTATCATCATGTGATTGTGACGTCATCCTGGTTGTTTTACAGGCACAGATTAATCAACTTTGATGGTGATTAAACCTTGCTCTGTTTTTCAACACAAACGAACAAACTATCAGTATCAACTTTTATGAGTTGAACTATTTACGTCAAAATGATTGTTAAATCAAATTTGACTGTCCAAGCTCTGATACCAATTGTTAGGATCTGAGTTTGGTTTTGATTGTGTTTTACATTTGAATTAAGATGAAGATGGATGAGTTGTGCAGCGGAGTTAAGATGGAAACAAACTTTGCACACAATCAAATGAGAGAATTGCTTTAATCAAACATTTTCCACAAAGAACCGAAAGATTGAATTTATTTCAATAACGATTACAATGCAATGTATGAATACAAACTCCCCCTCAGCCTGAGCTCACAGTGTTTGTTCGTGCAGGAAGAAGATGTTGCAAAGAGCTAAATAGAACAGTGCATGGTACTGTTCTATTTATAGACACGAGCAAACCACTGAAGCATCTAAGCTGACGTCACCAAGAAAGTGACATCTAACCTCCTAACAAACTCTAACCTCTGATCTATACAACCTCTGCTTATGCTAACTACTGTTATTACATTTCATTACATAAAGACATCTAAACTACTGCTGCATCCTTCTACTGATGTGAACCCAGCAGTACTAGTCATGATCAGCAGAGCTTGACTCAAGGCAGTAGATTGAACAGTAGAGCTTTAGTCTTCCATCAGTCTTTTACTAGATCAGCAGTTTGTGGGTCAGCAGTTTGTACGATCAGTAGATAGGAGGTCAGCAGATGTTGAAACCACTTTCAAGGGGAGAGACTTGTATACATAACATCTGCTTATTCTGGATCCACTGCTCTGATCCAGTTTTGGCTTTGATTATCTGTTCCTTTGGTAGGGTTCAATCCCAACACACACCTATACAGCCTTGTGTCTCATGGATCCCACCGATTCCTATTCAAAGCCAAGCCTCACCAACCACTCCCACTCCTTAAGACCACCAAAAACGACACCTCATGGAAGAACCACTTCTTCTTTGTGAGGAGGGATACTATTCCTTAAGGGGATAGTCTCCCCAAAAAGTGTATCTTAAAGGGTAGGATATAGGATCCTTAGGTTAAGACTGTAGAGAAGTATCTTTTTGTGGCTAACTGATCTTGTATTGTTTATTTATGCAGTGACTGTTTTGGTCAAAAATCAGGCTAGGATAATGCAACCAAATCTTTGTTGTGAGGAATGATGCTTGAAACAATGAACAAATGTATGAACAAACTTGCAAATGAAATGAACAAGTGACACAAGGATTTATACGAGGAAAAAGCCCTTGATCAAGAGTTGATCTCCGGCATAAAAAACCTCGGGTGATGGAAACTACCGATCACCAACTATAATTAAACAAATGATTGTTACAACTCGGGATGATAACAAGCTTGTTACAAGGATCACTAGAGTGCAATGTGTATGAAATCGCCAAATGAACTGTTGAGAGCTTGCGAGTGTGTGGGTGTTAGCTAACTTAGCCAATTGTTCTAATTCAAGCTTGTTATCCCCTTTTAAAATTAGAAATAACTAGATAACTAACTATCCGCTAAATGTGCAAGCTTCCCACGATCTCCATAACGTTCACAAAGGTTATGCACGTGTGGAATATTTAAGCATATTCCCCTGGAATATTGGCAAGACCAAGTCCAACGCGTATACTCCTGCAAAACAAACTTAAACATAGCGAAGGCAACCGTTAGTATAAGGATAACAATAAGGATCCTGAATCCTGATCCTGCAACGTCTTCTGAGGATCCTTAATTCAAACGGAATTGAGGATCCGTGATCCTGGCAGTACTTGAGGATCCGTGATCCTTAGGTATAGAAAATCTATCCCTAACAATTGCCCCCAAAATATGATGAGTAAAATGTAAATTAACTAGTCGTATTTTTTGATCTTATCTACAACTGACTAACGAATATATAGCTGTTAGAATCGAACTAGCCGTTGCTGATCAGACGTCAGCGACATGACATCCTACAGAACCATCATTATAAATAGGTTAGAGATAAGGATCGATAGGCATTTAAATTCGTGCGTTACTCCCTTTAAATCCTCATCCCAAGACCGATCAGGTATTTCTCTTCTCTTTCTCTCTTCATCTTCTTACTCTGTTTTTTTTTTCAAAATCTTTAGATCATAATGAAGCTACGATCCTCCCCCGCCAAGGATCACCAGAAAGATAGTCCTTTGAAAAGCCAAGGGATTATCAAAAATCTTTCGAAGGAACTCTGCAGCTACACTGATCTGGAGATTGACCGGATTCGCCACTGTTTTCCGGCGGATACCGTCTTCAAGCCTTTTGACCCTACTGCCAAAAGCGACTTCGTTTCTGAGACTTAGGTTGCTTTTCTGGCTACCCCATTTCTGATAGGATTCTCCTATCCTTTCCCTGCCTTCACCCAGTCCTTCTTCTCCCTCACCGGCATGTGCTATATCCAGGCCATGCCAATATGTGGAGGGTTTTATATACCCTAGAGAATATCATTGAGCAGGAAGGCATCGAGTTGGGAATGTCAGAACTGGCTGAACTGTATAACCTTGTGAGCCATGGTTCACAACGTTTCTTATTCAAACATAAACCCGGTGATGCACACCCAATCCTCAAGACCACAAAGAACGATACCAACTGGAAGAAGCATTTCTTCTTTGTTAGAAGGGACTCTATCCCTGATGGGAAAGATCTCCCCAGAAAGTGGACCACCCATGGTAGGATAGAGGATCCTTATAGAAGGATCATAGGATAACCCTGTTTCTGTTGAGGATAACTGATCCTTTTCTAGTCTTTTTGTGCAGCTATCTCAGTCTCTCATATCATTCCATCACCTGCAACAAAGGAGAGGATCGCTTCTTTTTGGAGCCTTGATCCTGCAATTAGAATATTGGAAGCAAACACAAAGGATTCTCAAGAAGTATCCTCCGGTTCAGTAACCATGTCAAGTAAGTGTTTAAATTTATATATGAGTAAATAAATATAGATTAAGGATACTTATCTGCTATTTGTCCTTTGTAGGCGCTGGAAAATCCTCAAAGTCAGCCACCCGCTTCAGCGTCAGTGATCTTAGTACTGTCGCTCCCCGGTCCGGAAAGAAGAAATCTGCTGCTAGCCCAAGCATTCCAGTTCCTAAGCCTGTCACCTCCAAGGGCAAGGGAGGAAAGAAGAGGAAGTCCACTGAAGCTGATGATCTTGATGGCCTGCCCCTCATCCATCACCAATTTGAAGAATACTTCGCTGAGGTAAGGATCCCTGATCCTTAGTTATATCCTGCCCATTTGAGGATAACAGACCCTGACTTGTATCTTCCTTTCTTTGCAGAGAATTGCTGAGATCCAGATGCTCTTGGATGCTTATGCCGAGGAAGCTGACCAGGAGCACTTGGAGTTCCAGAAGATCTTCCTGGCAAAGGATGAGACCATCTCTCGCCTCGAGAAGGAGCTTAACTTGGCAAAAAAGCAGTTGGTCATGGCCCACATCAATGCTGATCATGAGAAAAAATGAGGTGGTGGAGGATGCTAAGCTCTTTGCCGCCATTGCTATGTACAAGATCAAGCTGCAGATGGCCAATGAAGCTGAGGATCCTGACTTTGACAGGACCAGTTGGGACCAGGAGGGCTGGAAGGCTAAGCTGGCTGGGCTTGATGATGAAGAGGAGGCTGGAGAAGTCTTGATGCTTGAGGCAAGTGGCAACAGGGCTAAGGATCAGGCTAGTGATGCTGGGGCTGGAGATGATGGTGATGGTGATGCAGCGAAGGTGTGAGCTGCAGAAATGGGCGATGATGGATTTATCTAGACGCGGTCGGTGCCCATTTTTTATAGTTTGGTAGTTGGTTTTTTGTTTGATGGTGTTTTTCTGAACAATGGTTGGTCTGTAATAACTTAGACAATAGTTTTTAGGGTTGAGGATCATGGATCCTTGGATAATAGGTAGGATAATGGGTGGTGGATGGATCCTCTGTTTGGGGGATGAAACCACTTGTTATTCTGCCGCCTTTATTTCCTGCACTTAGACCTTGTTAATTATGGACACCCTTTGCCAACCCAAGTGGACGGGCCACGTTTTGCTGGTAGAAACTTGGGTTGGCGATTTTGACAACATTTAAAGGGTTTAACTTTTGGTAAATAAAATCTTAATCTTTTGACTATCTCATGTGTCGTTACATTTGTGAATACTTTACCTTTCAGTTGCTATTATATACTTTGTTTGAATTCATAAGTTGAGAATAAAAGTTTGATAGATTATGTCAAAAAGTTTAGGATATGATCAAGGATTAAATATCCTATAATCGATAAATTTAAAAAGTGATTTGACTTAAGGATCATGCAAGCTGTTGTCAAAGAATAAGGGTCACTTAGACAAATAAAGTATAAAACTAAAGTGATTAAGGATCATACATGAGAATCCAAGTTAGGATCCTAAACCTTTAATACGTACAATCAGGATAACCAAAAGACAAACCTTAATAAAAGGTTAGGATCAAGGATCCTTAACTGGTTAGCTTCAAAAACCTGAAATGGAACATAACTTGGGACTAAGCCAATATAAGAGAAGAGTTAGCAACTAAGGACAAGCCCAACAATTCTGGGGACAAGCCCAATATACTGGGGACAAGCCCAAAAAACTGGGGACTAGCCCAAAAAACTTGGGACAAGCCCAAAAAACTGGGGACAAGCCCAAAAAAACTGGGGACAAGCCAAAGGATCTTGTGTAAACTAGAGTATGGCCCTCACTGGCGACTATTCAAACTTGGTGACATGAAAATGCCAAAACCTTAGCTAACGTGAAAACGTTAGAAACCTTAGGAACGGATGTATGGTACGTCTACCATTATACGTAGGATCCTGAATACAGCCAGTACAATGAAATTGTCAGCCCCTAAAGCGGGTACTGGTCCCATTGCCATGAACTGCACCAGGATCATCGTGCGCTTCTGGCGATACTGGGGACATGCCCAACAAACTGGGGACTAGCCCAAATAACTGGGGTCAAGCCCAAATAACTGGGGTCAAGCCCAAATAACTGGGGTCAAGCCCAAACAACTGGGGTCAAGCCTAAACAACTGGATACTTCTGTGGATACTCAATCCTTTGTCAAGGATATATCAACCTTCTGCAAAACTTATAACTAAGTGAAAGAAGGATAAAGGATCCAGGATCCTTCTCCTTATATATAAGATAATTAAAGAACTCAATAGACTGAAATTAGATCATTACCAGAATGAGGATCATCTATCCTCTAAGGATCCTTCTGAAGATATCAGTCATGAAAATAGCTGAGGATCCTGGATCCTTACTACATGAAGTATCTCTTTAGGTGGACAACATTCCAAGCTCTTGGTAGCAAATCACCTTCCATTGTTAGCAATCGATATGCCCCCTTTCCTGCCTCAGCTTCAATCAGGTAAGGGCCTTCCCACTTTGGTGCCAATTTTCCATAAGCAGGATTTGTGGTATTCTGAAATGCTTTCCTCAATACAGTATCACCAACTTGGAACTTCCTGATCCCGACATTCTTATTGTAGGCTCCAGCCATCCTTTGTTGATAACTAGCCATTCTTATCCTTGCTAAATCCCTGATTTCTTATATGGTATCCAAGTCTTGAACCAAGTTTTCAGCATTTCCTTCAGGATCACGGATGCTTGTTCTTGCAGTAGGAACCACCATCTCTGTAGGGATCACTGATTCTGCTCCAAATACCAAAGAAAATGGAGTTTGGCCAATGGTATTCTTGGGGGTTGTCCTATCAGCCCATAGTACATAAGGTAGTTCTTCTGTCCACTTTCCTTTCTTGGATCCAAGCTTCTTCTTCAAGTTGTTGATGACGATCTTGTTGGATGATTCTGCTTGACCATTAGCTTGTGGGTGGACTGGTGTTGATGTTATCATCTTAATCCCCCAGCTGTCACAAAAGTTAGTACTTCTACTCCCAATAAATTGGGATCCATTATCACAAAAAATTTCAGAAGGGATACCAAATCTGGTAATAATGTTTCTTTTAATAAAGGATTTCACTTCTTTTTCTCTGATTTAAGCAAAGGCTTCAGCCTCTATCCACTTAGAGAAGTAATCAGTCATGGCAAGCATGAACACCTTTCCTCCTGATGCTTTGGGAAGTTTACCAACTATATCCATTCCCCATCTCATGAATGGCCAAGAAGAGGATATAGGATGCAGGAGCTCTGTTGGCTGATGAAGGATATTACTATTTCTCTGACAAGGATCACACTTCTTGGCATAATCCACAGCATCTTTCTTCATTGTTGGCCAATAGTATCCTATCCTAAGGATCCTTGAGAACAATGCCCTGCCCCCAGTGTGGTTTCCACAATCTCCTTCATGAAAATCCTTTAGGACTTCTTGAATTTCAGGATCCTCTATGCACCTTAGATATGGACCTGCAAGAGATCGTTTATATAACATGTTATTCAATATTGTAAATTGAGATACCTTGATTTTGAAATCCCTGGGGTTTTCTCCTGTAGGAATCTCTCCATGTTGTATATATCTCATGATTGGAAGGATCCATGATCCTGAATGAGACTGTGCACCATCACTAGGAACCATTATGGAATCCTCTTCTATTTCCAAAGTTATGTGATCCTCAATAGCAGGAGCCAAAATATGGATGATAGGGATCTTGATATCCTCTAGAATTTTTAAGGATGAACCTAGGTTGGTAAATGCATTAGCTTATGCATTTTCTTCCCTGGGTACCTGTGTCAAACTAAAAGAAACAAAAGAGAGTGCCAATTCCTTGACTATCTCTAGATATTTGATTAGCTTTTAACCTTTAACAGCATAGGATCCATTAAAGTGATTAGTAATTAACAATGAATCTACATGTACCTCAAGATACTTGATCCTCATATGCTTGGCAATTTGCAAACCAGCTATCAAGGCTTCATATTCAACCTCATTATTAGTAGTTTGAAACTCACAAGCTATGGAGTGGGGTATTATGTCCCCCTGTGGCGATTTTAGTAGTATTCCAAGTCCTGTTCCTTTGACATTAAAGGCTCCATCAGTGAAGAGTATCCAAGGATCCTGAGTCTCTTCCAGCTGCTGGACTTCTAACTCAGCTTCTCTTTGCAAGTCACTACTAAAATCTGCCACAAAGTCAGCTAAGGCTTGGGATTTGATGGCAGTCCTTGGTTCATATCTTATAACATAAGCACTAAGCTTCACTTCCCACTTAGCCATCCTTCCTGACATTTCAGGTTTCCTGAGAACATTCTTAATTGGAAAGTTAGTCTTAACAATAATGGCATGAGTTTCAAAATAATGTCTTAGTTTAGTAGATGCCATAATTAAAGCAAGTATAAGTTTTTCTAAATGTGAATACCTGGATTCAGCATCAAGAAAACTCTTACTTACATAATAGACAGGATGTTGTGTACCTTCGTGATCCTTAACAAGGACCGCACTTACTGCTTTAGAGGATACCGCTAGATATAAGGATAATATATCCCCTTTTTCTGGTTTCATCAAGGCAGGAGCTGAGGATAGGTAATCCTTAAGGGCTTTGAGAGCATTTTCATGCTTTTTAGTCCACTCAAATTTCTTGTTCTTTCTCAAAATGTCATAGAATTCCTTGCACTTTTCTGATGATTTTGATATGAACCTATTCAAGGCTGCGATCCTCCCTGTCAACATTTGCACATCCTTGGCATTGGCAGGAGATTTCATATTCACAATAGCCTTAATTTGCTCTGGACTTGCTTCAATGCATCTTTTTGTTACCATAAAGCCTAGGAACTTGCCTGCTTTAACACCAAAGTGACACTTTGAAGGATTCAACTTCATATTGAATTTGTCAAGGATATTGAATGCTTCCTCCAGGTCTCTAAGGTGATCCTCAGCTCTCTTGGACTTAACCACCATGTCGTCTATATAGACTTTCATAGTGTGTCCAATTTGTTCCTTAAACATCATATTGACTAGCCTTTGATAAGTAGCACCTGCATTCCCTAGTCCAAATGGCATAGCAATATAACAATAGATACCAGTTGGGGTCATCAAGGCTGTATCCTCTTGATCAGATGGTTCCATCTGAATTTGTTGAAATCCAGATGAAGCATCCATAAAAGTCAACAACTCATGACCCGCGGTAGCATCCACCATGGAGTCAATGTAGGGTAATGGGAAAGGATCCTTGGGACATGCCTTGATTAAATCAGTGAAATCGACACATACCCTCCACTTTCCATTTTTCTTTTGAACAACAACCACATTGGCTAACCATCTTGGATACTTAACCTCTCTAATCATACCTGTTAGGGCATGGATTTTGTGCTAAGGATCATCTATCCTGAGACTAGGCATGGATCACGGATCCTTAATGGATGATGCAGGGAGTCTGAGGATCCAGAGTCTGAGGATCACAGGATCCTTAACAGAACTTATGATTTCTAACAATTGTCACGTTTTTAATGTTTAAATGCAGATAATGGACGTAACGGACTACTTCTTTGCTGGAATCTCGTGGAATATGCTTCATAGGCACGTGCTTAATGAAGAAATAACCGTTAGTGGTGATCATGGGTGACTTCCACCTTTTTCGGGAAGTTAGTTAGTTGATTTTTTCTTATCTTTTAAGGAGAAAACGAGCTCATTTGAGGCATAAGTCGAACACACCACACAAAGAACACACAACACTCGAATTCTCTGCAAAACACTTAGCAAAAACACACACTTATACTAGCAATTCATTGTATTGAGCTTGTTTTCTTCCGAAGCTGTACAAGGATCATTATTGTTTTTTGCAATATATTTGGTGATCGGTAGTTTCCATCACCCGAGGTTTTTTATGCCGGAGATCTTCTAAAGATCAAGGGCTTTTTCCTTGTATAAATCTCGGTGTTCATCGTTGATTTTTCGTTCATACATTTGTTCATTGATTCAAGCATCATACCTCACAAAATCAGATTTGGTTGCATTATCCTTGTGTGATTTTTTACCAAAACAGTTTGGCGCCCACCGTGGGGCAATTGGTGCTTCAATTCTGAGAAATTTTGTTCATTTCGGTTCATTACCTTCAACCACATAGCTTCTCAGGGAAAAACCACTTCAAGTTCCATGTCGGCGGTTACCTCATCACAAGGCATTCCACTGTTGCATCATCTTCCCCATGCATTCCAGAAGAATGCTAAGAATTCTACGAAGAAGACAACCCCCGTTTTCTCAAAACCAACTGTTGTTTCTTCCTCTACACTTACTAACAGTGATCTTTATGCTTTGATTTTGTAGACGAGAGGATACATGCAACAACAGGACCAAACTAATGGCAGGATCCTTCGCGAAATTGATAAAATCAGCAGAGGATCACTCCCCTTTGATGCTGAGGTCGCTGAATTTCGACACTCCGGTCATAACTTCCCGGTACTTTGCAGGTCCAGATGTCCAATACCAGGGTGGATCAACAGGAATGCGTTCTGGATCATCGACAATGTCTTAGGATCAAGGATCCTCTTTCCAACCTTCAGGATCCTCATTTCAGCATCAGGGATTCTTCACCAGTTTAGGAGAATGCATGGGGATGCAGCCAATTCAAGGATCCTCTCAGGTTCAAGGATCCTCTCAGGTTCAAGGATCCTCTCAGGTTTAAGGATCCTCTTAGGTTCAAGGATCCTCTCAGGTTCAAGGATCCTCCTTCCAGGTTCAAGGATCCTCATCTCAGGTTTCCGGATCCATGGATTATCCTCCAAGACCTTCATTCACAGCACATCAAGGATCCAACATCTTCCAGGATCAAGGATACTTAAGGAGTGTGCAACCCGGAAGTTCAGATGTTCATCTAGGAGACTTTATACCGATGCAGACTATTGCTTCTTCTGGTCCCTCAGTTATACCAGAGTCCCGTCAATATGGATTCACATCTGGAATTCCAACCTTGAATCCATTAGGAGGTACAACTTTGAATACTTCTTATAATGCTAACCATGGCTTCATGCAGGATACAGGAATCAACCAAGCTATGGCTAAGGAATTGCAGAAACTCAAAGATATGATATCCAACGTTCCAGGAGTGGTTAAGCCCATTCCTGAAATTCCAGATGGAAGTCACAAGGGAAAGAATGGAGATCAATCCCATTCCTGAGAGGTTAAAAGAAGCATTTCTATGCAAGGGTTTTGGATCCACACTCACAGGATCTGCTCTTAAATGGCTGCTAAGTCTTCCCCCTTACTCTATTACTTCATTTGCTAATCTAGTTAATTTGTTTAATAGCCAATTCTCATGTAGTAGGAAATTTGAATGATTAACTAGTGATCTATATAGGGTAACACAAGGTCAAAATGAATCACTTAGAGATTACATCACTAAGTTTAGTAAAGAATCCTTAGATATCCCTAACCTGGATATAACTACGGCTGTAGAAGCCTTTTAAATGGGTTTACTTAGGGATTCAATGTTCTATGATGATCTTGTCATGACCCCTTGCAGGAACTTAGATGAGGAAAGGAACAGGGCCCTTAGGTTCATCCGTTTAGAGGATGACAAAAGGATCCACGAGAGATTGTCAGGATCCTCAAAGCAAGACAAATAAGGATCCTATCTCAAAGATAACTGATCCAAGCAATACTCCAAGCATAACAACCAGAATGTGCATGCTATGGAATAAGAGGAAGATGGTGAGGATTATCCTCCTATTTCTGAATATTGTTTTTCTGCTGATAATAATGAACTAATCCTTTCTATGCGGAGTTTAGGTGACAAGGTTAGGTGGCCAAGGAAGAATGGCAAACCGCCTGCCACCAAAGACGAATCGAAATGGTGTTCTTACCATGGGGATTCTGGTCATCTCACAGATGAGTGCATAGCATTAAGGAAGGAGATAGGTTATCTTTTGAGCAAAGGATACTTGAAGGAATTGCTTGGAAGGAAAAAGTCAAGGATCAAGGATCCTGAGAAAGTTCCTGAAAAAGCTCCTCCTCCACCAGCTAATGCTCAAATCATCCATTTCATCTCCGGAGGTTCTCAGCAGCTAAGAGACATGCAAAGGAAACAAAGATGGAGAACAGGGACAGACCTATTCGAACTTCCATCCTTACCCAGGAAAAAGTCATATACTTTGATGGGGATGAGCGTGTCGACATACATGATCCTCATCATGACGGTTTGGTTATTACATTATTTATATCTAACCATTTTGTTCGCAGGATTCTCATTGATGGGAAAAGCTCAGTGAACATAATCCAGTTGGATGTCCTCAATAGAATGGACATCCTTGAATCCGATATTGTCCAAAGATCATCTGTCCTTGTGGGATTCAGTGGAGAGATAAAGATTACATTGGGGGACATCAAACTTCCTATCTATATAGAGGGAGTGAATTATGTTAAAAAAATTCTATGTTATTGATTGCTTACTTGTTGTAATGTTATCTTTGATAGGCCATGGATACACGATATGAAGGCAGTCCCCCTCAACATATCATCAATGTGTCAAGCTCCTAACTCTATGAGATATGGTGAAGATAGAAAGTGATTAGCAGGAGGCAAAGAACTGTTACACTTCTTCAATGAAGCCAGCCTCCAAGGAGCAAGACGTCATGGAGGCAAGAGAGCAAGACGTCAAGGATATTCTATTGAACCCAGAGGATCCTGAATCCAAAATTTTTATAGGATCCGGGATCCTAGACAGTATTGAGCAGGATTTAGTATCCTTCTTGGAAAGAAGAAAATCTACCTTTGCTTGGAAACATAAAGATATGACAGGTATATCTAAGAATGTTATTACTCACAAACTTGGTATTGACAGGTCTTTCAAGCCAATACACCAAAAAAGGAGAAAGTTTGCACTTGAAAGGAATGTCATTATCCAAGAAGAGGTAGACAAATTGCTCAAGGCAAGTTTGAGTGGACTAATAAGCATGAAGCTGCACTCAAGGTTCTTAAGGATTATCTATCCTCAGCACCAGCCCTGATGAAACCAAAAAATGGAGAATCGTTATCCTTATACTTAGCTATTTCAGCTAAAGCAGTAAGTGTGATCCTAGTTAAGGATCATGAAGGCTCTCAACATCCGGTATACTATGTAAGTAAAATTATACTTGACGCTGAGACCAGGTATTCTCATTTAGAGAAATTAATTCTTGATTTAATTATGGCTTCTGCTAAACATAGACATTATTTAGAAACTCACACCATTATTGTGAAAACTAACCTTCCTATCAAGAATGTTCTCAGGAAACTTCAAATGTCAGGTAGAATGGCAAAGTGGGCAATCAAGCTTATTGCATATGACATTAAGTATGAACCCAGGACTGCCATCAAGTCCCAAGCTTTAGCTGACTTTGTGGCTGATTCCAGTAGTGATCTACAAAGGGAAGCTGAATTAGAAGTTCAACAACTTGAGAAGACCAAGGATCCTTAGACACTCCTCACGGATGGAGATTCAGATGTTAAAGGAAGTAGACAAAGCACACTACCAAAATCACCACAGGGGGACATTATACCCTAATCCATTGCATGTGAATTCCAAACCACTAATCATGAGGCAGAGTAAGAGGCCTTGATAGCAGGTTTGCAATTAGCTAACAATATGAGGATCAGGTATCTTCAAGTATATGTAGATTCTCTATTAATTACTAATCATTATAACGGTTCTTACACTGTCAAAGGTGAAAAGCTAATCAAGTACTTAGAAATAGTCAGGAAACTGGCAGACTCTTTTGCTTTTTTCAGTCTATCACTGGTACCTAGGGAAGAAAAATGCAGAAGCTGATGCTCTAGCCAATCTTGGATCATCACTGAAGATTCCAGAGGATGTGAAAATACTCATCATTCATGTCTTAGGCCCTTCTATTGAAGATCACATAGCTTTGGAGATAGCAGAGGATTCTGCAAGCATACCTAGTGATGGTGCACAATCAAATTCAGGATCCTGGATCCTTCCGATCCTGAGATATATACAACATGGAGAGATTCCTACAGGAGAAAACCCCAGAGCTTTCAAAGTCAAGGTATCTTAATTCACCATACTAAATGACATGTTATACAAGATATCTCTTGCAGGTCCCTAGTTGCGGTGCATTGAGGATCCAGAAATTCAAGAAGTTCTAAAGGATTTTCATGAAGGAGACTGTGGGAACCACACTGGGGGCAGAGCACTATTCTTAAGGATCCTCAGAACAGGATGCTATTGGCCTATGAGGAAGAAGTATGCTGTGGAATACACAAAGAAATGTAATGCTTGTCAAAGACATAGCATTATCCTTCATCAACCAGCGGAGCTCCTTCATCCTATTATTACCAGATTTGATGGCCAGTTATCAACAAAGAATGGCTGGAGCATACAACAAGAATGTCAGGTTCAGAAGATTTCAAGGTCCCTACTTAATTGAAGCTGAAGCAGGAAATGGGGCATATCATTTGTTAACAATAGATGGTGACCTCTTACCAAGAGCTTGGAATGTTGTTCATCTAAAGAAATACTTTAAGTAAGAAGGATCAGGGATCCTCAGCGATACCAGTATTCTGATTAAGGATCCGGGATCCTCAAAGGATACATGATTCTACATTTGGTAACACATTACTTTCATTTTCATTCATTTTATACTTATTACTTATCATAAGGCAAAGATGTTAAACATTTAACATCTATTTTCATAAAGTTTAAGCTTTTGCAGAGTTATTATCATTTTACAGAAGATCAAAGTGGTTGGCCAACTCTCCAAAGTTTATTTGGGCTTGTCCCCAGTTCTTTGGGCTTGTCCCCAGTTCTTTGGGCTTGTCCCCAGTTTTGGGCCTGTCCCCAGTTTTGGGCCTGTCCCCAGTTTTGGGCTTGTCCCCAGTTTCGCCAGTAGCGCACGATGATCCTGGTGCAGTTCAAGGCAATGCGACTAGTACCCGCTTTAGGGGCTGACAATTTCATTGTACTGGCTGTATTCAGGATCCTACGTATAATGGTAGGCGTACCATACATCCGTTCCTAAGGTTTCTAACGTTTTCACGTTAGCTAAGGTTTTGGCATTTTCATGTCGCTCAAGTTTGGATAGTCGCCAGTGAGGGCCATACTCCAGTTTACACAAGTTTATTTGGGCTTGACCCCAGTTTACATCCGTTTATTTGGGCTTGTCCCCAGTTTATTTGGGTTTGACCCCAGTTTACATCCATTTATTTGGGCTTGTCCCCAGTTTGTTGGGCTTGTCCTCAGTTTATTTGGGCTTGTCCCCAGTTTATTTGGGCTTGTCCCCAGTTTGTTGGGCTTGTCTCCCGTTTATTTGGGCTTGTCCCCAGTTATTATGGGTTCATTCCCAATTATTTGGCTTGGTCCCAAGTTTATTTTTCTTGCAGGATCTTGGAGCTCTAAAGTTATACAAGTTCTGACAATAAGGATCCTGGATCCTGGAAACTTTACTTTTCACACATTTTATTCAGTATTAGTTTACAAGGATAGAGAATCCTAACTTGGATTCTCTGGTATGTTATATTCTAACTTTTTCTAAGCTACAAGTTGTCTCTTATCCTTTTTGGTTAAGGATCATTGATCCCCATTTGTCTAAACACTTCAAGTTTTCTGTTAAAAGTTTAACATTATCATCAGATTTCCAATAACTTTCCAGTTGTTTGGCGATGATATCTTTGAAAATAGAAAGCATTCATGAAAAATAAAGAGGGAAGAAACAACAACAAATATAGCTAAAAAAGTTTAATGTTATTACCCATTCATTATGTATCAAAATCATCTGGCCTGGATTTCACCAGCAAAACCGTGGACCATCCACCCAGGCCGGACATGGCTATCTAACAGTTAAAGTGTCTATGCAGATATTAAAGTGCAGGAAGGTTAATAGCGAACAGTGTAGAAGGATCCATTCTGCACAAACAGAAGGATCTTCTGATCTTTAAAGGCACTTGAGGAGTTATCTTTAACTCTATATTTTGCAATGATGATTATAGCAGGTTTTATCAGTAACGACAGGCAGTGTAACGACTAGTTACCAGCAGCAACGGCTAGTCCGCTTCTAACGGAAATATGACAGCTGTGAATCCTTATCACAACTGCCATATTGGGGGCAATTGTTAGGGCATGGATTTTGTGCTAAGGATCATCTATCCCGAGACTAGGCATGGATCACGGATCCTTAATGGATGATGCAGGGAGTCTGAGGATCCAGAGTCTGAGGATCACAGGATTCTTAACAGAACTTATGATTTCTAACAATTGTCACGTTTTTAATGTTTAAATGCAGATAATGGACGTAGTGGACTACTTCTTTGCTGGAATCTCATGGAATATGCTTCATAGGCACGTGTTTAATGAAGAAATAACCGTTAGTGGTGATCATGGGTGACTTCCACCTTTTTCGGGAAGTTAGTTAGTTGATTTTTTCTTATCTTTTAAGGGGAAAACGAGCTCATTTGAGGCATAAGTCGAACACACCACACAAAGAACACACAACACTCGAATTCTCTGCAAACACTTAGCAAAAACACACACTTATACTAGCAATTCATTGTATTGAGCTTGTTTTCTTCCGAAGTTGTACAAGGATCATTATTGTTTTTTGCAATATATTTGGTGATCGGTAGTTTCCATCACCCGAGGTTTTTTATGCCGGAGATCTTCTAAAGATCAAGGGCTTTTTCCTTGTATAAATCTCGGTGTTCATCGTTGATTTTTCGTTCATACATTTGTTCATTGATTCAAGCATCATACCTCACAAAATCAGATTTGGTTGCATTATCCTTGTGTGATTTTTGACCAAAACAATACCTGCTCGGAGTAACTTGTCTACCTCCTCCTGGATAATGGCATTCCTCTCAGGTGCAAACTTCCTCCTCTTATGATGTATAGGTTTGAATGACCTGTCAATGCCAAGTTTATGAGTAATTATATCTTTAGAGATACCTGTCATGTCTTCATGCTTCCAGGCAAAGGTAGTTTTTCTCCTCTTAAGGAAGGATACTAGATCCTGTTCAATATCGCTCAGGATCCCTGATCCTATGAAGACTATGGATTCAGGATTATGAGGATCCATAAGGATATCCTTCACATCCTGTTCTCTTGCCTCCAAGACGTCTCTTGGAGGATACTTTAGTTGCTATTGCTCCCTTGGTCTTAAGGCTGGCTTCATTGATGAGGTATAGCAATTCTTTGCTTCTTGTTGGTCACTCTCAATCTTTATCACCCCCCCATGGACTAGGAAGCTTCACACATTGATGATATGTAGATGCAACTGCCTTCATGTCATGTATCCATGGTCTGCCAAGGATAACATTATAACAAGATAAGCAATCTATAACACAAAATTTTTGATAAGAATGAAGTCCTTCAATATAGATGGGAAGTTTAATGTCCCCCAATGTATTCTTGGTTTCTACGCTGAATCCTACAAGAACTAAGGATCTTGGGACAATATCCGATTCAGGAATGTTCATCTTCTTGAGGACATCAAGTTGAATGATGTTCACCGAGCTTCCTCCATCGATTAGGATCCTGCGAACAAAATGGTTAGAAATGAACAAAGTAATGACAAGGCCATCATGATGAGGATCCTGAACATCAACAAGATCATCCTCATCAAAAGTTATGACTTTCTCCTATGTGACAGTAGAGGTTCGGATGGGTCTGTCCCCATTATCCATCTTGATCTCCTTGGCATGTCTTTTGGCTGCTGAAAAAGAAGTACCACAAATGTCTGAACCACCAGATATGAAGTTTATAACTTGTGCAACTGCCGGAGGAGCATGAGCTCTTTCTGGAACCTTTTCAGGATCCTGGATCCTTGACTTTTTTCTTCCTAAAAGCTACTTCAAGTGCTCCTTGCTTAACAAGTAACCGATTTCTTTTCTAAGTGCAATACATTCTTCAGTGAGATGCCCGAAATCCTCGTGATACGCACGCCATTTGGATTTGTCTTTTGTTGCAGCTGGCTTATCACTTTTTCTAGGCCATCTTGCTTTCTCACCTAGATTCTGCATTGCAAGAATTAGTTCATTGTTATCGACAGAAAAACAATATTCAGAAATGGGAGGATAATCCTCATCATCCTCCTCCTGTTCCACTGCATGCACGTTCTGGTTATCAGACTTGTTATAAAATTTGGACTTGTTGTTCTTAAAGTAGGATCCTTGCTTTTTCTGCTTCGAGGATCCTGCCAGTCTCTCCTGGATCCTTTTATCATCCTCTAATCAGATGAATCTAAGGGCCCTGGTTCTCACTTCATCAAGATTCATGCATGGGGTCATGACAAGATCATCATAGAATAATGAATCTCTAAGTAAACCCATTTTAAAGGCTTCCACAGCCGTAGCTATATCCAGATTAGGAATATCTAAGGATTCTTTACTAAACTTAATGATATAATCTCTATGTCATTCATTTTGACCTTGTGTTACCCTATATAAATCACTAGTTAAACGTTCAAATTTTCTACTACATGAGAATTGGCTATTAAACAGATTAACTAGATTAGCAAATGAAGTAATAGAGTAAGGGGGAAGACTTAGCATCCATTTAAGAGCTGATCCTGTGAGTGTGGATCCAAAACCCTTGCATAGACATGCTTCTTTTAACCTCTCAAGAATTAGATTGATCTCCATCCTTTCTCTGTACTGAGCTACATGCTCCTCTGGATCTGTTGAACCATCATACAACTTCATGGTTGGTATTTGGAACCTCTTTGGAATTTCTGCATCACAAATGGGTGGTGCAAAGCGAGATATCCTATGGCTTCCATCTGCAATTTCAGGAATGGGCTTAACCACTCCTGGAACGCTGGATATCATATCCTTCAGCTTCTGTAATTCCTTAGCCATAGCTTGATTGATACCTGTATCCTGCACAAAGCCATGGTTAGTGTTATAAGAATTATTAAAAGTGTTACCTCCCGGAGGATTCAGGTTTGGGATCCCAGATGTGAATCCATATTGACGAGATTCTGGTATGACTGAAGGACCAGAAGAAGCAATGGTCTGCATCGGAATGAAGTCTCCTTGATGAACATCTGAACTTGAGGGCTGTACACTTCTTAAGAATCATTGATCCTGAAAGATGTTGGATCCTTGATGTGCTGTGACTGGGGGTCTTGGAGGATAATCCATGGATCCATAAACCTGAGATGAGGATATAGGATCCTTAGGTTAAGACTGTAGAGAAGTATCTTTTTGTGGCTAACTGATCCTGTATTGTTTATTTATGCAGTGACTGTTTTGGTAAAAAATCAGGCTAGGATAATGCAACCAAATCTTTGTTATGAGGAATGATGCTTGAAACAATGAACAAATGTATGAACAAACTTGCAAATGAAATGAACAAGTGACACAAGGATTTATACGAGGAAAAAGCCCTTGATCAAGAGTTGATCTCCGGCATAAAAAACCTCGGGTGATGGAAACTACCGATCACCAACTATAATTAAACAAATGATTGTTACAACTCGGGATGATAAGACCATAGGTAATGGTTAATGCCCACTAAGGGGCATTTTTCACCACATCATCATCATAATGCCCTTTTAAAAAAGGTGTAATGGTTAATGCCCATTTCATTTATTACTTTCCGTTATTTTTCTTCTCTTTGGGCATTATTATAGAAATGCCCCACCCTCTTCATGCCCTTATAATGCCCAAGGGGGTGGTGTTGAGGGCATTATCAAACCTTTTCATGCCCTTATAATGCCCATTACACATGGTCTAACAAGCTTGTTACAAGGATCACTAGAGTGCAATGTGTATGAAATCGCCAAATGAACTGTTGAGAGCTTGCGAGTGTGTGGGTGTTAGCTAACTTAGCCAATTGTTCTAATTCAAGCTTGTTATCCGCTTTTAAAATTAGAAATAACTAGATAACTAACTATCCGCTAAATGTGCAAGCTTCCCACGATCTCCATAACGTTCACAAAGGCTATGCACGTGTGGAATATTTAAGCATATTCCCTTGGAATATCGGCAAGACCAAGTCCAATGCGTATACTCCTGCAAAACAAACTTAAACATAGCGAAGGCAACCGTTAGTATAAGGATAACAATAAGGATCCTGAATCCTGATCCTGCAACGCCTTCTGAGGATCCTTAATTCAAACGGAATTGAGGATCCGTGATCATGGCAGTACTTGAGGATCCGTGATCCTTAGGTATAGAAAATCTATCCCTAACAGTGACCAATTTCGCTTCTCTTGCTGAGTTGTCGGACACCGAGGAAAGAGTAGCTGCATTCTGGGCATTGGATTCAACGGTTAGAACATTCAAGTTAAAAGCAAAGGATTTAGAAGAAACCATATCCACCTTCTTCACAATATCAAGTAAGTATTCATGTACAATAATTGTTTGTGTATTGAAATAAAGTTAAAGGATTACGAATACTTATCTTTATGTTGATTGAATAGGTGCTCGGAGGTCCACAAGAAAATCTGCCTCAAAGTTTGATCTTGGTGATATCCACGGCGTCATCCCCCCCTTTCGATCAAGAGAGAGCTGGCCAAAGGACAAAGCCAACCGGAACCCAAGGTTATGACCACCTGTGCTAAGGCTGGATCCAAGAAGAAGAAGCGATCAGAGTTTGAAGAAGATAACTTCCAGATTGAACGCCAGTTCCATGACTTCATCACTGAGGTAAAGATTCTTAATCCTCATTATTGTTCTTTGATTGTTGCAAAGGATCACTGATCCTAACTTCCTTTTCTTGTAACCAGCAGAGGTTTGTCAGCCTCAAAGCCCTTCAAGACAAGAGTCTTGCACAAGCTGAAGAAAACCTAGCTGATCTTCATTCCATTGCTGTTGCTAAAGACAAGAAGATCACACAACTGGAGAAGGAGGTCAACGGCTTGGAGAAGAGGATCATGGTAGTAGAGATACAGGCCAACAAGGTCGAGATGAAGGCTGCTGAAGAAGCCAAGGTCTGCGCTGCCCGTGCTATCCTTCAAGAAAGGATCAAGATGGCCCAAGAGGCTATAGATCTTGCGTTTGACCGGTCTGTCTGGGACATTGCTAGCTGGAAGCAGACTCTCCTAGATCTGGGCGGTGATGGTGAGGTGGAACAGGTGATGGCTTTGGAGGCTGGTCCAAGCGGGGTGAAGGATCCGAAGGAAGGTGGTGAAGGAGGTGCAGCTGAAGGTGATGTTGCAGAAGTGGGCAATGAAGGATAATGTAGACGAGGCATGAGCCCACTTTTTTAGGATTTGTGGTTTTTGTTTTATGATGTTTTGATTCGAACAATATGGTTTGTAAGTATTTTGAACAATAGCTTTAGGGTAAGGATTCAGGATCCTTAAGACAATGGGGGGTGGAAAAGGTGGATGGGTCCTTGTGTTTGTGGAGGATGAAGCCTATACACCCCTCGCCTTTATTTTCCTGCATTCGCAAGAACAATTAGTATGGACACCCTGTATCAACCCAAGTGGACGGGCCACGTTTTGCTGGTAGAAACTTGGGTTGATAATTTTGGTAATCTTTTATTCTTATTTCTAAAATTTTGTTCTGATATGTTTGTGTTTATGATCAGCTTTATTTTACAAAAAACTTAGTGAATTTTGGATTGTTAAAAATATACCAATTCTCTATCATAGCAGCTTTTAAAGAAAACATGACAAATTATATGATCAAGGATCATATATCCTTAATCGAAAGGTCTAGGGTGTAGTCAATGATATAAATAAAACTAAGGATAAAACATACAAGAGAATCCAAGTTAGGATCCTATATCCTTGAGACTTACAATTGTATAAACAGACCAGTGAAATCAGTTAAGGTTTAAGGATTCAGGATCCTTATTTTCAAAACTTTAGAGCTTCAAGAACCTGTAAAAAAGAACTTGGGACTAAGCCAAATATTCTGGGGATAAACCCAATATAACTGGGGACAAGCCCAACGTAAGTGACATGAAAATACCAAAACCTTAGCTAATGTGAAAACGTTAGAAACTTTAGGATAACAGATGTATGGTACGCCTACCATTATACTTGAGATCCTACATATGGCCAACATCAATGAAATTGTCAGTCACTAAGCGTGTACTGGTCCCATTGCCTCGAACCATACTTGGATAAACGCGCGCTACTGGCGGGGTGTCAAAACCCAATTAGTGTGAACGGTGAAAATCTTTAAACCTTAGAAGGTATAAGATACCTTAAACATGAGAGAGAGGTGGCCAACCCCTTAATCCTATGTAAAAGATGTTAAAAACTTTTGCAAAAGCTTAAAACTTGATAAAAACGGATGTTAAATGTCTAACACCCTCTTCTTATAACAAATAATAAGTATAAAATTAAAGAAACTGAAAGTGAGATGTTACCGAAGTAAGGATCATATATCCTTTGAGCAGTGGCGAAGCTTGCCGGAGAAAACGGAGGGGTCGGGCGTATATATACCCAAAAATTTCTATAGAATCGGGGGGGGGGGGTAAAAACGTATATATCCAAAAATTTCTATACGAAAACTACATATATAACACTACTGAGCGAAAAATCCCGGGGGTCGGGCGACCCCCCGGCCCCCAAGAAGCTGCGCCCCTGCCTTTGAGGGTCATTGATCCTTGGTCAAAATATTGAAGTCTCTAAGGATACTTAATCCTTCTTACATGAAGTATTTCTTCAGATGAACAACATTCCAAGCTCTTAGTAGAAGATCACCATCCATAGTCAATAGGTGATATGTCCCCTTTCCAGCTTCTGCTTCTACCAAATAGGGGCCTTCCCATTTTTGTACTAATTTACCATCAGCTGGATTTGTTGTGTTATGTAATGCTTTCCTTAACACCAAATCGCCAACTTGAAATCTTCTAATCCTGACATTCTTATTGTATGCTCCGGCCATTCTTTGTTGATAGCTAGCCATCCTTATTCTTTCTAAATCTCTGAGCTCATCCACAGTATCCAGGTCTTGAGTCAGGTTTTCAGTATTTGCTTCAGGATCACAGATGTTTGTTCTGGCTGTAGGTATCACCATCTCTGTAGAGATCACTGCCTCAGTTCCAAAGACTAGGTAGAATGGAGTCTGGCCTGTGGCATTCTTTGGAGTTGTTCTATCTGCCCAAAGGACATATGATAACTCTTCAGCCCATTTTCCTTTCTTTGATCCTAGTTTCTTCTTCAAGTTGTTGATGATGATCTTGTTTCTTGATTCTGCTTGACCATTAGCTTGTGGGTGGACTGGTGTTGAAGTTATCAGCTTAATCCCCCAGCTGTCACAAAAGTTAGTAGTTCTACTTCTAATAAATTTAGATCCATTATCACAAATAATTTCAGAAGGAATTTTAACTTTAGTAATAATGTTTTTTTTTAACGAAGGATATGACTTCATTTTCCCTGACTTAAACAAAAGCTTCTACTTCTATTCATTTGGAGAAGTAGTCTGTCTTAGGTGGCATGAATAGTTTTCCTTCCTGGTGTTTTTGGGAGTTTACCTACTATATTCATAGTTTTCATATTCGTATTACTTGTATTACGGTATTTACTACTACTCATTTTTTCAATTGTTAATAACGAAAGTATTGTTATTATTGTATTATTTTATTTCCATTTAAAAGGTCACCTATCTTTTATAATATTAAATACTTTTTGGATATAAACATTATATTTTGCGAGAAGCTAAAACAAAATGCATCAAAAAGATTTTGTATAATATCGTGTGAAACGTTTATTTTTAGGGAAAACTATTTAAATGAAATGAAATATAGAAGTTGATATTGACAACTCAACCTATTTTAACTTTATTTTATTATCAATGATTGATTTTTCTTTTCAATCTTTTCTTTTTGAACAGGGCAAGCAAGACTAGTATAAATCTATTACTGGAAACTCTGTTTAGATCTCCGAACACGTTCTTCTTACCTACAAATCTACAATGGTGTTTTCTTGTCTAAATTTGGTACCGTGTTTTTTAGTCAAAATATCTGTCTTTACCAATAAGTTTGAAAACATATCTTTTAACTTTTAAACTTTCAAATGAACTAGTATTTGATACATGTCTCTTAGCTTCCACTATAGTCACCGATGGCGCAACAAATTACCAACTAGCTCAGTAAAGACATTCTTCTTCGCAAGTTCTTCACTACCTTTCTAAAATTGGCGCAACAAATTACCAACTAGCTCAGTAGAAGATCTATGCTGCGACACCACGCCCCACCAACCACCAAGTTGTAGTACGTCTCATGTCAAGTGACGGTATTCAAGAGAGAATCCGGCATAACCGGGTGTGCCATATGCAAGCATCTAGTTGGCTGAAACACTTTTTTAATTTAAAAAAGCTCTTAAGATATTTTGTAAAAAATAAGCAAAAACTATTTTATCAAACTTATTGGTCAAGATGATTATTTTGGTGAATTTTCTTTTTAACTTATGAATAACTGTTAAGTGTACACTTTTAATAATATTTGATTTAGTTTTAAAAACTAATACTTTTTATGCATTTGAAACAACAATTATATATAATATTGTTATTAGTTAAAAATTATGCTAGAGGACTTCACAAACTAAAATGCAAGTTATTGATGTTGCAGAGGGTAAGGTGTAAAGGAACATCAAGAGCATCTCCTTATCAGGTAAAAAACTACTCGTTTTATAATCCTTTCTTATCGAACAATTCTACATGATTTTTTTTTTTCTAAATGATGTTAACTTTTACCAGTAAAAAAAATTATACGTGAATTTTTTTTATATTTGGATGCCACCTAGTTAAATTCAATTTTTTTTTCTGGAAATACATGCTTGTGTATTCCCAAAATTTTAAGACAATATTGATTTTGTTTGGATTTGTCCTAAAAGAATTTATATATGTAATCTGTATTCTGTAGGATGCTATATAAGGGTTTTGATTTTCAAACCGTCTTTTGATATTTTGTACGTCTGGATAACTTGTTTTACAACTGCGTAGTGGCAAATTCAAAGAAATACATGACTGGGTTAGGATGGGTCTGTAAAAACTGCCCGGATCAATATGATCTCTTAGCCTAGTGATTAAGGGGGAGGTGGAACCGTATGCTGTTCAAACAAAAAAAAAAGATTCAGGTTATTGAAAAAATAATCAATTTACGTCTATATAGTATTAATATATTGAGTTGTCCTATGTATAAAGAGAAAACAGATGATATATTATATATATTTACTAGGTTAGAACCCCGTGTATTACACGGGTTTAATAAATGTAATTTTATATAGTAGATAAAAAATAATATATTTTTAAAAACCTCTTTTATTACACGTATTGAGTAAATAGAATTTTATATATTAAATAATAAAAAAAATTATATTTTTAAGAATTTCGTGTATCGTGCGGTTTGAATAAGTGTAATTTTATATACCAAATAATTAAAAAATTATATTTTTAAAAAACCCTGTGTATTCACGGGTGAAAGAAATGTAATTTTATATACTAAATAATAAACAAAAATTATATTTAAAAAAACTTCGTGTATTGTACGGGTTGAATAAATCTAATTTTATATAGAAAGTAATAAAAAAAGTTATACCTTTAAAAACCCGCGTGTATTACACGGCTTGAATAAAAAAAAACTAATGGATAAAAAAAAATCCATTTTGATTTAGAAAGATTTTTTTAACAATAGATAAACCCGTGTATTACACAGGGTTTTTAAAGATATAACAACTCATGTAATACACGTGGTTTTAAAGATATAACTTTTTTATTATTTGGTATATAAAACTACATTTATTCAACCCGTACAATATGGTTCTTATAGATATAACTTTTTATTATTTAATATATAAAATTACATCTATTCAACCCGTGCAATAAAGGATGTTTTTAAAGATATATTGTTTTATTATTTAGTATATAAAATTTAGAGTAAACTGCCATTTTGGTCCCTGTGGTTTGGCCAGTTTTGCCACTTTAGTCCAAATCTCAAACTTATTACATCTGGGTACCTGTGGTTTGCATTTTGTTGCCATTTTGGTCCAAAACTCAAAATGTCTGATTTTTTACTGATTTACTGACCCTTTTTTGTCCTGTTGTGGAGGGGTAGTTTGGGCATTAAATTTTCATTAATGTATTTCATTAATTAAAAAAAAACACATAATAATAAAAAACCCCTTATTATCTTATTATATCAATCATCATCTTCAACCCTATTTCACTGATCAACCCTCAACACCCAACAATGGAGTTCAACTTCAACAACCTCAAACAAATCACTCAACAAGAAGAATCACAAACCGTCATACCCAACAACAACAACAACAACGACGGCAACGACTACGATTACTACGGCACAGGAGTCACACCAGTGAAGGTAGTGGAATACAGCTTTCATCGATGTCGAACGAGCTTCTACGCAAGTTCCCGGATAACTCCGCTTTCGATTTCGACTACACCCAGAGCGCGATCTGGTCGCCGTTGGTCCCTCACCCGTCGAAACCCTCGTCCCCTGTTCGGCCTTTGAAACAGGGGAAGCTTTCGTTCGACGACGAAGAGACAGAGACCGATGCGGGTAATGTTATGTTCAATTGCTTCAGAATTGGTAACGAATTTGGTGGAAACAAGATTGTGGGGGTGAAGAAAAGAGGGATGAGAAACAGGGGATTTGGTCAATTGGGGATGAATTGTTTGAATTCGGGGAATGTGAGTGTGGATTTGGTCAATTGGGGATGAATTGTTTGAATTGGGGTTGAAGATGATGATGATGTAAATAAGGGGTTTTTTATTATTATGTGGTTTTTTTAATTAATGAAATATATTAATGAAAATTTAATGCCCAAACTACCCCTCCATAACAGGACAAAAAAGGGTCAGTAAATCAGTCAAAAATCAGACATTTTGAGTTTTGGACCAAAATGGCAACAAAATGCAAACCACAGGGACCCAGATGTAATAAGTTTGAGATTTGGACTAAAGTGGCAAAACTGGCCAAACCACAGGGACCAAAATGGCAGTTTACTCTAAAATTTATTTATTCAACTCGTGTAACACGGGGTTATAACCTAGTTATTATTTATATTAAATATAAATTCGAAAATCTATCTAACATCTAATTTGTTTTTTTCTTTCACATGAATAATACCGAATATATGTTACAAAATAGGTTATGTGATATTATTTTTGTATAAAAGATTTATATTAATTTAATTAATATTTAATAATTTAAATTAAATAATTATTATCTACAATTAAGGATGGTCTAGAATAATAACAAGTGTCCTCAAATTGGTTTCTTTTATTATATTACTAGGTTTTCACCCGGGATTGCTTCCCGGGCTCAAGAAAGTTATTTATATTAAAAACCATTTATGATTAATATAAACTTAATCACGAGTTGTGAAGTTATAGGCAAACTTATAAACATATTGACTACTAATGTTGAATCTTATGTGAAATAAAGCCTACTTATGTGAAATCTTATGTGAAAAAAAAAGGCAAACTAAACAACTAAAACCAAACAATCACATCTAATGGGTTCGAAATGTCATGTTCACTAAATATCTTTGATACAACCATAACCTGAACCAACCAATTTATAAGTAATAAATGGGTTTCAAATACTATTTTTACTAAATAAAGTCTACACAAAAGAGCGTAATATTGGATAGTTAGATGGCATACATGAAGACTGTTTCCTCGCAGTCGAAACCGCCACAAGTATAAAATATGATATTTAGTAAATTTATTAAAGTAAAGATTAAAATATGCATCCTTGCTTAATGTGTTGATCAAAAGAGAGTTTTGTTGATCATTTTAATATTTTAAATATTTTATGAACTTTAAAATATATTATCATAATTTCAACCTATACAGAAGTTTGGATAACTCAAATTTGGAAACGATTGTTTAAGGAATGATTAATGCATTAGTTAAAACATAAATTTGAAAGAATTAAATTGAAAATAGGAAACGCATTAGTTAAAAGATAAATTTGAATTAATTAAATCGAGAACAGGAAACAATAATCTGAAAGTATACAAAATTTCGTCTTTTGATTTGATAAATCAATCTGTAGATCAGTGAATTTGGGAAACAATATAAAATAATTATTAGAATGAAAAGAAATTTTGTGAATAAGGTAAACAAAATCAAATGTAACGGGTCAACATACAGTTAAACCAAGACCTCCAGTTCAGTTATTCACCAAAATACATCACAAATGAAACACCTAACCCCCATACAACACAAATCAAACTCACGTCACTTTTCCCACAATACATCCAGGCATTTAGATCGATTCCTAAGCCACAAACACCCCATCGCTTTGACTTCCCCAAGCACCTTCTCCTGCCTTTGTTGCTTCTGATAAAAAACACTATATGACCTTTTTCGCTTCTTTGACCCGTGAGCAATCTGGTAAAAAATAACTACATCTCCCCATGGAAGAAGAACAAAGGCTGAATTTCACACCACCTTGTCATTTCCTCCCACACTTTTTGGATAGAACCACAAGCTGTAAACAAATGCTCAGAAGTCTACATCTTCGGCACACAATCTGCAGCTTATATTAGGAACCTGCACAGATCTTTTAACCAACTGTATAATAGAACCTTGACCAAATGTATAATAGATTATTATCGTGATAATATAGCTGCAATCATACTTTAAGTCATTAGCTATTTATAAAACCTTTAGTATAAAATGGACAAAAAAATGTTCTTCATGTTAGATAGAAATAGGGATGAGCATTTGGTACCGGATACCGCTACCGGTACTCACTTTCCTCGTTTTCCTGCACCGGTACGGTACCAATATTTACGGTGAAAACACCGGTACCAAACCGGTATATTCGGTACCGGTACCGGTAACAGGTACCATGCTCATCCCTAGATAGAGTTGATCACACAAACATACCAATTCACTAACTCCTAGCCAGGCTCTCCACAAAGTCAGGATCAAGACTCAAATCAACTGAATTTTGCACCTGATGCGCGATTGAGTATGCTGTAGACCTAAAACCACATCATTAACAAAATAAGGTAATAACACTGTACAAAGGCAGTCTTACACTCTCAAATGGTAAATTTCAAGTACACTATTACAGATCAAATTATGTATTTTGTAAAAAACATTTCTACAAGTTCAAATGTAAAAGAGATAACATACCACATGGCCAAACTCATGAAAAGGTTGAAACACTTCAGAGAAGTCTGTAATAATCCAAGATCATCACCACCTTCTTTCTTAATTTGTGCTACCAGCAAGACCACAAGAATCTGAAACACTCTTATATTAATCCAACTGCAAACTCTAAAACTACACTTTTAAATATAATCCACTCAATCAGACTTCTATATTTTATGAACACGGATAACTCTTCGAACCCAACAGTAGGTTCAACCATTGTTGTAAGTCAACAGTGGTTTAACGCACTGTTTTAACCCAACAGTGGTTTAACGCACTGTTTTAACCCAAAAGTGGTTCAACCATTGTTTTAACCCAATAGTGGTTTCAACCACTGTTTTAACCCAAAAGTGGTTTCAACCACTGTTTTAACCCAACAGTGGTTTCAACCACTGTTTTAACCCAACAGTGGTTTAACGCACTGTTTTAACCCAAATTAGATAAAATTAACTGTAATTCTCCAAATGTTATCGAGATTAACCATAAACTACAAAAAATAGAGATAATTAACCGCAATTCACCAAATGTTATCAAAAGTAACCAGATCAAAACTCAATGAAGCATGAGTAGTTTGAAGTTACCCGGAATGGGTTCTGCTGATGAACCTAAGGTATTAATCGTCATCAAAAATAGTTGTTTGCTGGCACAAGCTTCAGTAGTTTAGCAAGATCATAGTCTTTGAATTCTTTCCCATAACATAAGGCGAGGTCAAGGGGTGTTTTCCGATCCTGAAACACACACAAAAAACACCAATTACTTAATGTTCCTGAAGAAAAAGATAATGTTTCAGCTAAATCAAGTAGCAGAACCCTAAAATCCGATTCGGAAAATAATGAGCTAGTGATTCAATGGGGTTTTCCCTATCAATTTAAAGGCTAAAAGTCAATCATGGTTCAGATTTGTTTAGCATATGAGTGAAAGTAAAAAGTTAATAAGCTTACAGTGATAATATTTTCCTGTTGATCTGGCATCAACACTTGTAACTCAAAATAAGAAGCGTTATCATATAACAATGACATAAAAATGAAGGGCAGAAAATAAATTACCTTACAGGCAGTACCAAAGCCAAAACCTGTTTTAACCCTTGTAACTCAAAATAAGAAGTGATATCCAAATTCTAATTTGCATACCAAGCATGGATTTTGGGAAGGAACTTGTTCTTTTTTCTCTGATAACCTTTCTCGTTCATATTAACCTGCATACGAAAATATCAAATGTTTAAACATAATATAAAAAGAGCCTACCAAGTTTCGAGAAATATTGAACGGTATTATAATTTATAAGATAATAGTCTTACCAAATAAACAACAGGTTTTGCGGTGAACAAGTGAAAAGTATTCAAGATTTCAATTTCAGCAGCTTTCCAGTCCCCTAACCTGACATCTTTCTCACTCTCAAGCCAGGTTTTGACCTACAGAAACAAACCAAAATCCATAAGTAGTTTCATTATATCCAGTATACTTGACTCCGTATGAAGTAAATATAAATTAGAGGATGAAAATAATTGTTGCAGCAAATAATATACGAAAAGCATGTAAATAATAAATAAGTGTTGCAGCAAATAATATACGAATACCTGACCGGTGAAGTTGCGTCTCCACTTGTATACTTTACGGAAGGATCCTTCACCTACACACCAAAACACAACATTACATCTAAAACCACAAACCCTAGCTTCTCAAACTCCCAAATTTGCTCAAATCCTCACCGTTTCAACCTGTAAAACCATTTCAATCAAACAAAAGAAACAGATCAAGAACAGAGCTGGTTACTTACTTGAGCAAATTCAGTAAAAACACAGAACCCTGTGGACTCTCAAACGAATCTAACACACACACACACACACACACATATATATATATATATATGACATTAATAATACCTCAATTTCTTGTCTGAGATTTTGAATATCCTTTTCACTTTTACCATGATATGACTTATGAACTTCATTACAACAGTCTATTCTTCCAAATAGATAAACACATATTCAAAACAAAAGAAAAAGAATTGAAAAACCGATGAATCTGAAAGCGAATACCTGACCGGTGAAGTTGCGTCTCCGCTTGTATACTTTACGGAAGGATCCTTCACCTACACACCAGAACACAACATTACATCTAAACCCACAAACCCTAGCTTCTCAAACTCCCAAATTTCCTCAAATCCTCACCGTTTCAACCTGTAAAACCATTTCAATCAAACAAAAGAAACAGATTAAGAACAGAGCTGGTTACTTACTTGAGCAAATTCAGGAAGAAGAAAACAGATATGTGAATCGACTGAACTTCATAGTCTTCAACATTTAGGAAGAAGAAAACAAACAATCGTGGAAACGAAAACAAACAATCGACTGATCTTAGATGTGTTGAAGATAAAACGCCCTAAAACCCTAAAACAAAAGAATATGGAAACGAAAATAAAAAGCCCTAAATATGAAGCATAGTTGTGTAGATCTGAAAGCAGAGATTTACCTGGTTTTTGAATCGGCAGAGAAGATTAGAAGATGTGGAGGACCCTAGGGTTGAACAACAAAATGAAAAATATACAGATCTATACATATATCAATGATTAACAAAAGAGAGATTCAAGATGATTTTAGGTTATTAGATGAAAGGTACCTGGAATCGCAGATCTGGATTTGAGAGAGAGGGATTGAATTTTTGAAAGTGGAGCCAGAATAATGTAGGTTATATATGTATATGGTTTGAGTTTTGAATTTTGAATCTGGAGCCAAGATTTTGAATATGGGCAGTGGTTCATCAGTGGTTTGCCCTTTTGTATATGTGGGCAAACCTTTCAAAAAATGAATGTGGGCCATCTTGTTTATGAAATCAGTGGTTTGTAAATAAAGGGAAATAAGAAGGAGAAGGCACTGTTGGGCGGGAAAAAGCAAAAATGAGGCCCTAATTAAGTGACACGTGAAAAGTGATGCCCTAATTAAGTGACAAGTGGCCCAAATCACCTTTCATTTATTATATATAATAGATATGTATAGATTTTCAATTAAAGAGGTTAATATAATACATATATGTAAAATATATAAGGGATCGTGAAGTGATATCTAATTTTATATTTTAAGGAAGATTAAGTGGAATTTGTATTGTTGGTTGGTGTATATAAGGTTTAGTGGCAATGCCCATCACTCATAACACCCAATAATAAACCCACACACACATCCTTTCATTCATCACGCGTTGATTTTATTACGCAAAAATTGCTTCACGCGTTAAACATGTTGGTGGCGATGGAAAAATGGAAACTTCCACGCTTGAACAAAGCTCATCACGGGGAAAATTTTAACCACCCCGCATGCCCTTAGTGCAGATAAAAAAATTTCGATATGGAGATATGTTTTAAATAAAGGAATCAAAGGGAATTACTCAAATTATTTGGGGTCTAAGAGCATTCAAATCCATGGTATCAAATTCTATGTGTTGTGTTTTTAAAATAGGGTTATTTGATTTTATCACCCTTAATTATTGGTCATTGGCTGCTGCCACCCCCAACTATCACTTTGACGCCCGTCACCCCCAACTTAACACTTAGTGTGTTCTGTCACCAGATCACTAACTTCCGATCCTATTACTATACTTTTGGGGGTGTCCTAAGATCCCTAAAACCTTCCCAAGATCCCTATAACAACCCAAAAAGTGTAGGTATCAAAAGGTAGTGATCAGTTAACGACGTGGTGACAGAACACACTAAGTGTTATAAGTTGGGGGTGACAGGTATCAAAGTGATAGTTGGGGGGTGGCAGTGGCCAATAGCCAATAGTTGGGGGTGATAAAATCTAATAACCCTTTAAAATATAAAGAGTATAAAAAGTGGTTCTGAGTGGAGGAGAGAGAAAATGTTACTGTTCATCTGTATATTTTGGGGGACACTGTTCACCCCTTATAATTTTTTAATATATTTTGAATTTGGTTGTGAGTGGAGAAGAGAGAAAAAGAAATAATAAAGGTATAAAAAATATTATTTAGTTGAAAAGAAGAAAGAAAACGTAGTGTCTTTAGTGAATATGGTGGGATGGATGTGAATGCTCTAATATAAAATTTAATTAAAAATAAGAGTAAATTGCTAAAATAGTCCCTAACGTTTGTTCACATTTGCTAGATCCATCCAAAAAAAAGATTTTTTCTCATATGAACCACTGAGTTTTCAAAAAAGTTGTTAAATCCATCCAAACTTCAGGGACGATTTTAGCAATTTAATAAAACAAATTTTTTTTGGATGGACTTAGCAAATGTGAACAAACGTCAGGGACGATTTTAGCAATTTACTCTATTTTTTATTTTCATCTTTTTATTATATCTCTTAATTAACATAAAATCTATTTATTTTTTTATTTTCATCTTTTTATTAAATTTCTTATTTAACATAAAATCTACTAGTTTTTTTTGAACGACGAATTTCTACAACAGGCGATAGATTCGCACCTGCTTTTGCAGGCCCTCCACCCCACTCTGGCCAAGACTATGTTGTCTTAACCGGGCTCACGCATGGCATCAGAGTTTGGCTTGGCGCTCCCCGACAAAATTTCCAGCCTACTGCCATATGCGAGTAGTTGCACCCTCCACAAGAGTCGAAAACTCTCTGGAGTAAATGCTCTGTAATAGAAAACTCGGGTGTGCTCTGCGGGTTTCGAACCTGTGACCAGGCCTTCACCCACTTCATAATAAAGATTAATCATTTATATTTTACAATTATGAATACGGTTTTATATTTATAATCATCTAACCAAGTCTTTTAAAATGTAAACATTTTACTCATTACTAATCCTTTAATAAAGTTAATTATACGACAAAATCTTTTCAACGGTTTAATTTGTTACCTGTTTAGCAAGAACGTGTATTTTATTTTATAAATGAACAAAAAAATACTGGGTGAAGGCCTGGTCACAGGTTCGAAACCCGCGGAGTACACCCGAGTTTTCTATTACAGTGCATTTACTCCAGAGAGTTTTCGGCTCTTGTGGAGGGTGCAACTACTCGCATATGGCAGTAGGCTGGAAATTTTGTCGGGGAGCGGCAAACCAAACTCTGATGCCAAGCGTGAGCCCAGTTAAGACAACATAGTCTTGGCCAGAGTGGGGTGGAGGGCCTGCAAAAGCAGGTGCGAATCTATCGCCTGTTGTAGAAATTCGCCGTTCAAAAAAAAAACTAGTAGATTTTATGTTAAATAAGAAATTTAATAAAAAGATGAAAATAAAAAAATAAATAGATTTTATGTTAATTAAGAGATATAATAAAAAGATGAAAATAAAAAAAAAAATAGAGTAAATTGCTAAAATCGTCCCTGACGTTTGTTCACATTTGCTAAATCCATCCAAAAAAAGTTTGTTTTATTAAATTGCTAAAATTGTCCCTGAAGTTTGGATGGATTTAGCAACTTTTTTGAAACCTCAGTGGTTCATATGAGAAAAAAATCTTTTTTTGGATGGATCTAGTAAATGTGAACAAATGTTAGGGACTATTTTAACAATTTACTCTAAAAATAAAAGGGGTATGATAAGTTGAGTCCAACCCAGACCTAGCATCCAATTGCTCAACGTGGATAAAGATGCGCAAGAAGATTGGGAAGGGCCGGGCTCGACTTCCAGATGGTGAGAAAAGTGTGTGAGAGGGCGGGAGTTAAAGTGGGGAAAAGGGTGCGGGAACAACGCCCCACCATACAATGACTACAACTTCTTTTCTTCCCGGAGCTCTTTCCTTGTGCTCGCTCCGTCTACCCTTAGCATCTAGGTATATGATAAAAATTGACTTCTTTCTATATGTGTGAGCTTCTTGTGGGTGGGGTCTTTTCGTATTAAAAATACTAAAGTGTATGTTATCCATAAGGCTATTGGGTGTGGGAATCGACCTAAACATATTATATTGATGGGGTATGGTATTAGACCCAACCCGAACGACCGGACATATCCGTTACTTATCGCTCTTATTTTAGTTATTTATTATTGTTGCTTACTAACCCAACTGCGAGGCCCGACGCGATGTAGTTTACACTACTTTGGGTTGGGAAATTGTAGACATAACCCCTAACTGGGCATGGCCCATTGAGGTTGGGGGAGACCCATATCTCCTATATAAAGAGGTGTTCACCTCATTATTAGGGAACAAGATATGGAGGCACCACACTTTTGTTGCTGGAAATAGGGGATTCTTTCCCTTACCGGTCATCTCTACATCTCCACTTTCTTGTCTTCTCCATTGCAGATCCAGGTTCAAGAGGAAGAACAAGGTGTGATTCTTCACCCTCGCAGAGAAAACGGTTCAATCATCCGGGCGGTGATTCCGTGTTTCTTCATTGGCGCCCATCGTGGGGCTCCAGATCTTGTTCATCACATCTCGTTTCTTTCTACCCGACATCCAGATCTTGTTCTTCATACGTGTTTCTATGGGTTCAAATTTCCAATCTATTTTATTACAGTTCAAAAAAGGAAATTTATCCATAAACATTTCATAGATATGTTCTACTAGGGTTCTAGAAACCAGATTTATCGATAAACACGAATTTTAATTGAGAAACTTTTCTCATTAAAAATTTTCCGTCGTGATTGTGATTCTTGGATTCGGTGTTGCGCATGAAGATCCAAATCCATTAATTATTCTTCTTTTTTTGTTAAAAAAATATATGAATTATTCTTTAATATGAAGGAAATCGTACATCCTTTTTAAAAAAGAGAGTACAATGTATAGTTGTCAAGGCACAATCAGTATTGCATAAGGTATAACCCCTTACTTCATATACTTTTATTAAGGGGAGACATGTTCTGACATGGCTGAAAAGGTGTACTAATTATCCCAAGCTTATATCTACACCTTTGTTTTGTCGCTACGTCCTGGTTACACCCCATCTTGAGAACTGATCTTTCTAATTTATCCTCGGTTTAACCAGAGTTCGGTCGCGTTTCCAACACCCGCCATCAATGGCAGACATCACATGCGCCTCAAACAGCCAACATCCATGGCGAACAATTCTATCACGCCGCGCGCATCAACCGAACCTCTGCCATCTCCGGCATCAACTACGTCGCGTACAACCACCTACCATCTCCGACATCAACCACGTGCGCATCAATCACATGCACATGCCATAAAGGATATGCCTCGTCCACCCTGCGCACAATGAACTGTCTTTCTCCTATATGTGTGCAAGTAAGCTTCAAACAAGGTACAACTTTTGCCTTCATCTCTATCATGTCTCAAACAAAGTACAACCTCCACCGCGCGAGTGCGAGCAAGTTCCGCATGCGCTGGATGCGCCCCCACTGCACGAGCAAGTTCTGCAGGTGCGGGCACGCCCACCGCGCGAGCGAGCAAGTTCTTTATGCGCAAACACAACCCATCGCCACGCGAGTACACCCCGCCTAACAGCAGACGAACCGTCAGTGACAACATGATGATCACCATGCCAGCAGTCAACTCAAAGGTTACTATCAACGACATTTGTACCAACCGGTCAGGATTCACAATCTGAGGAGTTTCCCGCATAATTTTCGAAGAAACTTCATGTTGAAGATAGCAAGAGCTGCACCGCACACATCATCAGTCAATGATCATGCGCACCAGCCCTAAAAAATAACAGCTATCAAGAAGCAGGTCCGGTAGCCGCGCCGTAGTAATTGACAAACACTTACACGCGCGCAGGCTACCAAAACTCAGCAAATGCTCCAAAAGCAAAACACACACTTCTTTTTTCTAAGTCCAGAGCTCCAACCATTTACTTCACGCATGGAAGCAACACTGGACTGGGGGGACTTGAAGGGGTATGCTCCCAAAAAGCCGTGCAGACCCATCAGGTCGCGCGCGGGACCATACTCCTAATACATTAATCTGACAAATCAACAGACACCGCGCGTGCTACTTAGGCACAGCCTAAGCCGCGAGCCCCAGGCAAGGATAAAGTTCAGATTCTACACTCAGCATCCTGAATGAAAGCCCTCGAACCATAGACCTCGCATCGGTTGATTGGACACGCGCCATAGGCCGCGTGAGGGTAGCGGCGCAGGTTCATTCCAGGAAGCACAAAAGGTACGTGTGGCAGAGAAATAAGCCAATAAGCGTCCAACAGGATGTATTCTATCGTGCTCCACGATCAACAATCGTGCAAGAGACAAAAAGTACACAAGGACGCCTACGTGGAACCAATCAGGGGGCGGCGACAACTACCCCATGATCTCCACTCACCTGCTGATCTCAGAGAGACAACAAGGGCGACAACCCGGACACGCGGCTCCAATCAAGGTGCGCCAGCACCGAAGATCTTCTAGAAACACTAACGGTCGTCACAGAAGAGACAAGACGGATATTCCTTGTTGTCGTCCCCGGGCCCAAAGCCCATCAGCCAATCTCCTTCTACACTACTCCGGCTAAAAACAGGGACCTTCATACACAGGTTAACCATTCTGCTCTCTATTCTCTCACTCTTAATACACACTTATTTCCTCAAAACAATTATTCTCACGTCGTATTCCCCTCTTAATGAGCTTAACAGGGTGTTGATTGTTTTGCTGGAAGGAACGTAGTGTCACACCCCAACCGATGGCGGAAACATCGGGGCATGGCACTGAGCGAAACAGATTGTCCAGAAGTTTCCACAACAACTATAATTACCAATTATTTTAAGCAACACATCCCATACCATGTCATAAAAGATAATACAGTTACTACAGAAAATATCTAGTCAAATTGTTCTGTTCCGACAACTCAGATTTTTATTACAGACAATTGTTTATTGTTGACCTAGGTCTTTCCTAGCCTCGATTTCACAGCAAAGTAAGCAAATAAGCATCCTAAGCACCTGTCACATACGTTAAAGTAAAAGTCAATACACATAGTGTAAAGGTGAGCATACAAGTTTAATAGATATAATAGAGTTCGAAATCGATTACGCATAACCAGCACGTACACAGTGTAAAATGAGGCATGTTAGTTATCGTCATGAACCTATCGATACCAATGACTGCGGGTTGACTGCCCAAGGCAGTTCGCGATACACACTCACCACTGTGAGCCATGTAACTAATTGTCCTTAACAACCCCTGAGTGAACAGGTGCTGAGTCCAAACTATAGTACTATCGTTGCTAAGGCAGGTAGACATCATTCCATGTGTAAACATAACAAACAAGCATTCATTAAGTCACGTATAACATGCGGTAATTGGTTAGCGATTAAAGTATTGTGTAGTATGTTTGATGTGATTTAGAATAAGTAACGTATGTAACACCCAAAAGTGCGTAAAGCAAAAAGGGATCGAGTATACTCACAGCGATTGATGGATTGAAGGGAGCGCTAGAGAGTAGGGTTAGCCTGATTAGAACGATAGCATAACGATAAGCGACGCGTAAAACGATACAAGTGTTAGTGGGTCGACATTATCTTCCGTATAAAGCCTCGAATGGTGCCATTTGTATGTTGGAATGATAGCTGATATTTTACGAGAATTCGACTCACGGCAGGTAAGCATCCCAATTACCACCAAAATCTATAACACACGAACGGAGCATGTCTTCAAGAGTACGGATCGTTCTCTCAGTCTGACCATCGGTTTGAGGGTGGAATGTGGTACTTAGATTAAGCGTAGTACCGAGAGCCGCTTGAAACGTTTCCCACAGTCGCGAGGTAAACCGAGCGTCACGGTCAGAGATGATGTCGCGAGGCGTCCCATGTCGACAAATGATCTCATTGGTGTAGATTCGAGCTAATCGTTCTACCTTGTAGTCTTCCCGTATTGGCAAAAAGTGAGCTGATTTAGTCAAACGGTCAACAACGACCCAAATGCTGTCGTGACCTGATGGCGTGCGCGGGAGTTTCGTTATGAAGTCCATAGCTATACTCTCCCACTTCCACATAGGGATCTGGGGTTGTTCGAGTAAGCCAGAGGGTCTTTGGTGTTCAGCCTTGAGCTTCGAGTAAGTCAGGCACTTCCCAACATAGAGAGCGATATCCCTTTTCATGCCCGGCCACCAGTACTTGTAGCGGAGGTCCTGGTACATTTTATCGGCACCGGGATGAATAGAATACCGAGATCTGTGGGCTTCGTCCATCAATATCTGTCGCAAATTGGTTCGTTTAGGGATCCAAATTCGGTCCAAAAAGTGGAATATCCCATTCGACTTATTCACAAGCTGGGCTCCATCGTGATAGATTCTTTCCTTCTTCAAGGTGCGTTCATTAAAACATGCATGCTGGGCTTCGCGGATGAGGGTTTCGAGATTGTATTGGGCTTGGGTATCACGAATGCTGAGAAGATAGCTCCGTCTGCTGAGGGCTTCGGCAACGACATTTGCTTGGCCTGGGTGATAACGAATCTCACAGTCGTAGTCGTTGAGAAGTTCTACCCATCGGCGTTGACGCATATTAAGTTCCTTCTGGTCAAAGATATGTTGTAGGCTCCTATGATCGATGAAGATCGTACACTTGGTACCATATAGGTAGTGTCGCCAAATCTTTAACGCAAAAACAACTGCTCCTAGCTCGAGATCATGGGTTGTATAGTTCTTCTCGTGGATTTTGAGCTGACGAGATGCGTATGCAATGACCTTGTCCTGTTGCATGAGGACGCAACCAAGACCAAGGTTCGAAGCATCACAATAGACAATGAAGTCGTCGTTTCCGTCGGGTAAAGTGATAACAGGAGCATTGCAGACTCTTGTTTAGTTCCCCAAACAAAAGGCTTGTCTTTATGCATGAGAGCGGTAAGCGGCACAACGATTTTTGAGAATCCTTCGATAAATCGTCGATAATAGCCCGCTAGTCCGAGAAAAGAACGGACTTCAGACGGGTTCTTAGGTGTAATCCAACTCTTAACTGCTTCAATCTTCGCCGGATCGACGTGAATACCTTGACTATTGACAGTGTGACCGAGGAATTGAACCTCCTCCAGCCAAAATTCGCACTTGGGGAACTTGGCATAGAGTCGATTCCCTTGGAGTAGCTTGAGAACCAAACGTAGATGTTGCGCGTGTTCGGCTTTTGACTTTGAATAGATCAAGACATCATCGATGAACACGATGACAAAGCGGTTAAGATAAGGTTTACACATGCGATTCATCAGATCCATGAAAACCGTTGGTGCGTTGGTTAAACCAAAAGACAAATCGTCGATGCGAGACAGGGGATAGCGATTCTTGATTGTCAACTTATTCAATTCCTGATAGTCGATGCACATTCGAAACGACCCATCCTTCTTTTTGACGAAAAGGACTAGTGCGCCCCATGGAGGGGTGCTCGGGCGAATGAAGCCTTTATCAAGTAGTTCCTGGAGCTGACTCGAGAGTTCACGCATTTCAGATGGAGCGAGTCGGTAAGGAGCTTTAGCAATAGGGCTTGCTCCAGGAATGAGGTCGATACGAAAGTCGATATCACGGCTTGGCGGTAGTCCGGGAAGATCCTCAGAAAAAAAACGTTAGGAAATTCTCAAACCACAGGAACATCTTTCACTTCTGTCTTTCCTTTCTTTTCCTCCTCCGCTACTACAATGTTAACCAAGAAAGCTCTGTATTCCTTGCGGAGATAGTTACTAGCTTGGACACACGACATGAGCTTGAGACCTTTCGAAGCAGTTTCGCCATAAACACACAATACGTCACCATTCGCAAGCGAGAATCGAATCATCTTATCGAAGCACACAACTTCAGCATGGTTTTCACGAAGAAAGTCCATGCCTACTATGACGTCAAAACTTCCGAGTTGCATTGGGATAAGGTCGATTGGGAAGATGTGATTGTTGAGTTCAAGAGTACAATCACGAAGAACATAATTAACGGCGATAGTTCTTCCGGTGGCGACTTCAACATCGAATGTCGAGGGGAGATGGGAACGCTTACGACTAAGAAGCTTCTCGAATTCAAACGACACAAATCAATTATCGGCTCCAGTATCAAACAAACACGAAGCATAAATACCATTCACAAGGAACGTACCATTAACCACGTTGTTGTCAGCCTGGGCTTGGCACACATTGATGTTGAAAGTTCTGGCGCGGGCGGCTTGTTGCTGCTGGGGCTCTTGTTTCACAACCCTGTTCGGGCACATGTTCGCGAAGTGGTTGGGATCACCACACGCGAAGCAGACTCTGGCGTTGACCGCGGGTGCCTGAGCCGCTTGTTGGCCTTGAGGAGTTGGAAGCAGAGCTTGATGAGCAGTGGCTTGAGTTGGTGCTTGACGGGGACCAGTACGGCAGTTAGCAGTGAAGTGGCCGTACATATTGCAGTGCGCGCAAAAACGGCAGGCGAGACCCACCGGGTGATGATAAGTACATGTTGGGCAGGCAGGGTGGGGACCAGTATACGCACGCTTTGCGGGCGGCGCATAGGTGATTGGAGCTAGAGCTGATCGGTATTGTTGTTGCTGAGCTGGTACCGCTTGAAGTGGAGCAGCGGTAGTGACAGCACAGTTCTTGTTGCTGGAGCTGTTGTTGTTGTTCTTCTTCTTGCGGCGTGAGGACTTTGATGATTGGGCGACGGCGGTTTCAGTGGATGGTGCGGCGATAGCTTGATGCAGGTTCTTCGAAGCTTTATCCCAAAAACCAGCTTTTACTCCCTTGTCGTTGATTTCAGCAGCAAGCAAGTAAGTCTCTTCGATTGTTTCTGGCTTTGCGGCATGCACAAAATCTGCAAAAAAGTCTGGCAGAGCTCGAATGTACTTCTTGATGGTCATCTGGGGCGTCTTCACTTGATCGGGGCAGATGATGCTGAGCTGCTTAAAGCGAGCAGTGAGGGCAGTGTTGTCACCATCTTTTTGCTTGATGTGCCAGAATTCATCCTCCAGCTTTTGGCGCTTATGGGGAGGGCATAACTCATCGAGCATAACGTTCTTCAACTCGTCCCATGACAGACCATAGGCTGCATCATTTCCGCGCTTGTTTCTCTCGGCGGTCCAGCAGTCTAGAGTGCGGGACTAGAAGACGCCGGTCGCATTCAGTGTGCGGAGATTATCAGGATATCCACTCTGACGTAAAGTGACTTCGATCGAGTCGAACCATTGAAACGAAGCTGTAGGGCCTTCTTCGCCGGTGAACTCTTTCGGTCCGCATGCCTTGAACTGTTTGAAGCTGAAAGCAGCTTTGGGAGTTTCGGTTCTGGATTTTTCAGACGATTTGCTCATGTTTTCGTACAGTTCACTGACGACTTGGGGTACAACTTTTGCCATTTGCTTGGTAATTATGGCAGCGAGGCGTTTTTCTGCTTGCTTTCGGCGAGCATCTCGGGTAGCGTGAGATCCAGATGACGACATTGTCTGCAACAGACATCGCCACAGGACTCAACACAATATGATCGAATCTCACCTCACAATCCTAATACTACTCAAGCTCGGGAACACATTTACATAACATGTAGGCACATAATCACAAATTCACATAAGCACAGAAGCACATAAGCTCGTAAGGCACAAAATCACAGAAGCACATAAGCACATAATCTCAAGAGGCAATCAGAATACAAAAACCTATTGTTCAAAGTTCGCGAGCGTTCGAGAGTAGCGATTTCGAATAATCATAGCGAGTAGTATAGTATAAGCGTATAACATAGCATAAGGTCGTCCATAATTTAGCGATTTGTCAGCGTTTTGAGGTAGATGAGCAGTGCGAGTTGTGTGTGTCGATCAAAGCGATAGCGAAAATTGAATAAATCTCCAAAAATTAAAACATATAACATGTAAATACACACATAACACATAAAATCGACGAGTATCAGAGTCAGCAGTTGCGGGCTCAGAATTGAAACACATAAAAATCGAGAAATGGATCGTCTGCGGCTATTTAGACATCGACTACCCAAAGTGATTCGACTATTCACAAGGACCTATTGTACATACTTTGACTTCCAGGACTGTGCTTTTGCCTCAAATCTTGGGCTCGGCAAGCATCCTTTCAGTCATATCGTGACTTCAAGTCGTTGGAGCCCGTCGAGACTTTGGTGAGAGTTTTGTAAAACCAAGTAAAGGTCGGAATCAAGTCGTCAAGGTTCAGGTTTCACCCCTGTCTTAACAACTTTGTTCCTGTTTTGATAAAATGAAAGAGAATTATGCGTCAAAGTATGGATTTCACTTCTGGTTCAACGCAAATTCTCGTGTTTATAGATGAAAATGCGAGGCGAACAAGCAATTTGGTCGAGAGTTTGCGGTTTTCACACCTAATCTCGGCCTAATCGCTCGTCCATTTTTTGAAAACTAAAGTGCAGTGATAGTGTAGCGTGGGCGAGAATATCGAGAAATAGCAGTAAGCTCGTACATAATCCCTACCGGATATGCACAAGTCGGTCTGTTGGTTCCTAACTATAGACTAGGTCATTTCTAAGACATCGACCCGGACTAGGTCGTGTCTTGCCTAATTCCCTATAGTTATGGCTCTGATACCAATCTGTCACACCCCAACCGATGGCGGAAACATCGGGGCATGGCACTGAGCGAAACAGATTGTCCAGAAGTTTCCACAACAACTATAATTACCAATTATTTTAAGCAACACGTCCCATACCATGTCATAAAAGATAATACAGTTATTAAAGAAAAGATCTAGTCAAATTGTTTTGTTCTGACAACTCAGATTTTTATTACAGACAATTGTTTATTGTTGACCTAGGTCTTTCCTAGCCTCGATTTCACAGCAAAGTAAGCAAATAAGCATCCTAAGCACCTGTCACATACGTTAAAGTAAAAGTCAATACACATAGTGTAAAGGTGAGCATACAAGTTTAATAGATATTATAGAGTTCGAAATTGATTACGCATAACCAGCACGTACAAAGTGTAAAATGAGGCATGTTAGTTATCGACATGAACCTATCGATACCAATGACTGCGGGTTGACTGCCCAAGGCAGTTTGCGATACACACTCACCACTGTGAGCCATGTAACTAATTGTCCTTAACAACCCCTGAGTGAACAGGTGCTGAGTCCAAACTATAGTACTATCGTTGCTAAGGCAGGCAGACAGCATTCCATGTGTAAACATAACAAACAAGCATTCATTAAGTCACGTATAACATGCGGTAATTGGTTAGCGATTAAAGTATTGTGTAGTGTGATTGATGTAATTTAGAATAAGTAACGTATGTAACACCCAAAAGTGCGTAAAGCAAAAAGGGATCGAGTATACTCACAACGATTGATGGATTGAAGGGAGCGCTAGAGAGTAGGGTTAGCCTGATCAGAACGATAGCATAACGATAAGCGACGCATAAAACGATACAAGTGTTAGTGGGTCGGACAACAGTTCGATCGGATGGTAGTCCGATCGGACAGCCGGTCGTTCGAGTGACAGTCCACTCGGATGGTCATCCGATTGGGTGACCTTTCGAGAGGATTGTTTACTCCTTTGGGAAGGATGTGTTTGTGTATGATGACTTGACTTTTGAAGTTTTCGTTATAGCATTTTGAAAACTTAGAAGTATCTCTACCTTTTAGGTTGATCGACCGAACGACCGTTCGATCGGATGACAAACCGATTGGTTAGATACTCTAGCGTGAACAAGTTCGCCGCAGGTTGTCACTCGATCGGACGGTTGTTCGATCGGGTGGCAACACATGTGCATTGAACATGTTGAAAATTTGTTTAAGTATTGAAGTTCCAAAACATCACATAGTCGAATGGTCGGTCGATCGGGTGGTAACTCGATCGGACGGCTATCCGTTCGGTGTTCCAAAACTTCTTGAAGTTTGATTTGAAATCTAAACGTGGGGCCAAGGTGCAAGTCGATCGGGTGACAACCCGATCGGATGATAGTCCGATCGGACGGCATTCCGTCCTGGTCGTTCCGTTTCTTCTTACACTTGGTTGTTTTGATTGTTTGTCGATTTATCGAGATGTTTTGATAACGTGTTAAGCAACATAAACCTCGTCAATACTTGGTACTCCTGATCGGACAGGAATCACCCAAATCCGACCAGTAAACTGTTCGAGACGGTGTTCCATGGTTAGCCCAAAATCGATAATCTCTTGGATAGAATCCAGATCTTAAACCAACACAATCCCAAGATTGAGTAGAAGGTTAGAACAAGCTCCGGTTCTATCGGTTTTGAGTGCATTGAGTGTAAAAGAGTTGAAAGAAAGTTGGAAAACCATCTTTCAATCCTTTTTACAGTGAATATGTTTAGATCTATGAGAGATCTTTGTTTATTTATGTGAAAATCGTTTAGATCTAAGTTGTTCTTGGTGGATTTAGGCCAAAACATAGTTCCCAAGAACACCATGATGACATCATCCTAGAACATCTCAAATCTAGTGATTTCTCGGTTAAAAGTTAAGATTTAAAAGATAGAAAGGTGTAGAATCAAGTGTAGATCAAAGAAGTACAAGATTTGGATTGAGATCTTACCGGAATCGCGAGAAATCGAAGAAAAAGTAAGGTTGGAGCGCTGGTCGAACAGAGAGTGCCAAAAGTAGTAAGTTTGATGGTGACAGGGGGTATTTATAGGGTTTCCCAAAGTGGAAGGGGTTGGAGAGGGGCTGATCGATCAGGTGGCAGCCTGACGATCGGTTGGCCGATCGAGCGGCTGCTCGATCGAACGGCTGGTCGATCGGCTGCTCACTTGGTCGATCAGTCGCTTGGTTCGAGTGTTCGGTGCGACGAGTTTTGCCGTTTCGATTGCGAATGCGAGCGTTGCGATGCGATAGAGTTTCCTATTCAAATTACTTTTAATCCCAACTACTATATCAACATACAATTATCCTTAATTGACTTGCGTTTAGCGTTTGCGATTCGATTGCGATTCGAGTTTCGATTATCCACCACATCATAACATAAATAAACATGCACAAGTAACACAGAAGGCACACACACACACACATAAAACAATATCCAGAACGCGTAATTCGAGTTGCGAGCGCGATTGCGATAGCGATGAAGTGATAAAACATGCGATAAATACCGAATAAATCTCGATCATTAATAAGTACTCCACATAATACAACTAACGTTAATCATAAAATGGACTATCTACGAGTCAAAGAAGTCAAAACAGGAATTGAGCAAAGAGTGACAGATCGCAATTAGCAATCTTGTCTCCCTTTGACTTCAATATTGACTTTGACTTTAGAAACACGGGGTGTTACACGTAGCTTGAGCTCAAAAAGGATTAATAAGATTAACCTTTATGGTTGAAATATAAAAAAAATGGTAATTGCAGGGTACCATTAGCCCCGGGAGGGTTCTCCCTCCCCAGACAACACTACCGCATAGCCATCTGGCGGTGAGTCTCCCAACCGAGTGGACCACAGGTAAGGGCGCACGAAGTAGCCGGGTTTTGAACCTGCGTTCCCCACGGTGTAACGGGGTGCGGTGGCCAACTGAGCTAGGCCAGTTGGTTTATGGTTGAAATATAAACAAAACTAATAAACCTAAAATTAGTTTCGTGACTTTACTTGGTAAAGAAATACTTCATACAATTCATATCCCTCCCTTTCCCAAAGCCGTGGCGTTCCCACTTTATTAAAATGCAATAAATTGCCCTCCATTCCATTTACCGAAACCATAACAACCTCCTACCCTTTGAGAGTAGATACTCGCACTTGCATTTTTAATAATGTTATAGAATCTCTTATAAAACAATCGAGCACTATATTTATTTATTTAAAAAACTAACATCACAGCTTCACAAAAAAATGAGTGTTTTATTTTCTTAAATTTGAGTTTTATATTGCTATAGTTATTTTAGTTATTTAAAAAAAAATATACATATTATGTGATTCTATACCATTGTGTGATTATGCGTTTTACCATAGTGTCGGTGTGTTGCGTTTCCCACTGCATCGCACGGGCACTCTTCTAGTGTGTGTATATATGGATTAAAAACTACATCATTTTTCATGTAATTTAGAGTGATTAATTAACCTCATTTTTTTATAAATATTAATCCGTAAAAGGGTTATACATTAATAAAAGAGAAAAAATGTGTGTAGTAGCGTTGTTTCTCCCGATGTTGTTGAGAGTTCTAGTCTCTGATTTATTTTTAGAGATTAACTTAGCTATTATAGAAAAAAAAAAATTATCGCTACACCTTTTTCACTTTATTTTTCTTTCTATATATCTATGTATATATAGAAAGATAAAAAAAAATCCCTTTTTATAGGGCATTCGTCCCTCTTTTGTGAACATCCAAAAATGTTATCTAGGAAATAAGTAATATATAATAAAATAATCTTTGGTTATACTTTTCAATCCGACCAACATAATAATTTTAACCTAACACAAAAGGGACACACTAAACATTGTTATTACTCAATTATGCACCGTTAGAGTGAGTTTAAAATTTAAAAGGTTCACAAATCCACTATCACCTGTGAATGACAACATCATTCGAATACCATAACATTGTAGTAAGTCATGTCTTTGTACCTACAGGAAGGAAACAACCGAATGCTAAGGAACAAGGAGGATATCCTAGACAATAAAAAACACCTCAATGATAATATGCAAATTTCCAATTCTCAAGATCCAGAAATCCCTCCATTGGTTAGTAGACTGAAGGCTGTAGCCGCGCAAAATGATGCATATTTTCAATTTCCGGGTCATAACAAAGGTCAAGCAGTTCCATCTTCGTTGTCTTCTGTCGTTGGATTACAACCTTTCATTCATGACTTTACAACGTTCCCAGCGGTGGACAACCTGTTTGCACCTAAGGGCCCCATTTTGGATGCACAAAAGCAAGCTGCTAAGTTGTTTGGAGCTGAAGAGACATGGTTCCTAGTTGGCGGTTCAACGTGTGGGATTCAAGCTTCTATCTTGGCTACTTGTTCACCTGGAGACACCCTAATTATACAGAGAAACTCTCATAAATCAGCCTTTGCTGGTATGGTGTTCTCTGGTGCAATACCAAAGTACATCATCCCTGAATATGATTTTGACTGGGACATTGCTGGTGGCATCACTCCTTCACAGGCAAGTGAGATGATATTAAAAGCAACAAATATTGTTGATGTTAATCTTCGAGTCAGTTTGTTTATATAGATGATATTAAAAGCAAAAAAAAAGAGTTGATTAATCTTTGTTCTATTTTTAGATATCAGATAAGTCAGAATCATTATTGTTGGCTCTTTTCATGCATGGCAGGTGGAGAAGGCAGTGAAAGAGTTGGATTCTGAAGGTCGAAAAGCATCCGCAGTTTTCATTACCTCTCCTACTTATAACGGCATTTGCAGCAATCTGAAAGAGATTGCCGCCTTGTGTCATTCTCAAAACATTCCGCTCATTGTAGACGAGGCTCACGGGGCCCACTTACGCTTTCACAAAAGCTTGTTACCTCTTTCAGCTCTTCATCAAGGGGCTGATATTTCCATACAGTCAACCCACAAGGTATTGGGATCTCTCACACAATCTTCAATGTTACATATGTCGGGAAAGATTGTAGATAGAGAAAGAATATGCAAGTGCCTTCAAACCCTTCAAAGCACAAGTCCAAGCTATCTTCTTTTAGCTTCCTTAGATGCTGCAAGGGCTCAAATAGGTGCACTCCCAGATACCATTTTTAACAAACCAGTTGAATTAGCCATGGAAGCGAAAGCTCTTGTAGAAACGATTCCTGGAATTACAGTCTTTAATTCTTCTAAATATGGAACTGACCCTTTAAGACTTACAGTTGGGGTGTGGAAGCTTGGTATATCTGGTTTTGAAGCTAATGGTATATTAGAAAAAAAATATGGAGTGATTTCGCAACTTCATGGGACACGTTCTATTTGCTTTATAGTAAATCTAGGAACCAGTAGAGATGATATTATGAGACTCGTGTCAGGGTTAAAACATCTATCAGAAACATACGCCTCAATTCGAGTAAATGATATACATCCTCTTAGTGAAATGAATACCAGCATGATATTGAGCCCGCGAGACGCCTTCTTTGCAAGTAAAAAGAAAGTGAGGTTTGAAGAAAGTATTGGGAAAGTTTGTGGAGAGTTAGTATGTCCATTCCCAGCAGGAATTCCACTACTTGTACCCGGAGAAGTCATCACAGAGGAAGCATTAAGTTACCTCATAGAACGGAAAAACAAGGGTGCTTTGGTTATCGGAGTTGCTGATTCTACTCTCTCCTCCATGGTTGTTTGCACTTAATGTAGAGATGTAGTTCGAATAGCGAACACCGAAGAATGCCATTGGAATCTTTAATGGGTCAAGATTTGTTACCAATATAATGGTTTTCTTTGGCTAGTTTGTTTACATGTTTTTATTTGTTCTTTTGTAATTCACTGCCTATCTAAGAGGCTTCTCATTTATCAATAAAGTGTGTACATTTTCAACTTATAATTTAGTCTAGATACTATCCATATATAACAGTATCGTATCAGAGTCTAACTTGGTTCATATGAGAGTTCTGAAAAATCCTCTTATTGTTTAATGGCGACTACTGCAACTAGCACAAACCACCCTATTATATTAAGAATCCCTTACGGATTCAAAATACACACACAAGTCTGTTATTTACAAACACACCACAAAACAATGATATACCAGAGAATTACACATACTAAAACACACACAGGCACCTACATATAGGAGAGGGTTCATTGGGAAATCTAAAAAAGTGGGGAAACCGGAAACACTCTTAAAAATTCAACTTAACATGTTAAAAACAAATTTTTTTTAAAAAAATTCGGCGCTTTTAATTTCCTTGTAAATACATTTAGAATCATTTTTAATAAGAAAATCAAAAACTAAAAATATAAAAAAAAATATTTAAAAAAAACAGTTAAAATAAAAGTGGGAAACTGTGGACACTTTTTTAATGTAATAATGTATATAATAGGTCAACATTGTGTAACAGGGATTGTGCAGCTATTTTAACTGTTTCTTAAACATAAATAAATACTTTAGTTAATGTTTGATGCCAATATTATACTTCCAACATTATACCATGTTTAAAGGAGAGATCTATGAGTTCTAGAGTATAAGAGAGGTGTATGAGTTTGTGAAGACAGGTTTTATGAGGACGATGTTGATCAAGGACTAGGACTGTTGTGTTTCAGTGGTGATCAATTTTACTTTTTATCAAAACAGGTTTGATATATAGTATTAATTAAATAGGTAATTAATAAACGCAGCGGAATAAATATATTAATCAACACCAAAACCGAACCGAGCAGGATCATGGTTACAAACATGCAAACACGATATACATTATTTATTAATCTACCGATGAGATAGATATACCTTAGTGGTTAATAACTAACCGCTCGAGACACCGATGTACAATGAACGAGTGCTAGAACACGAACTAAAACGGGGCGCGTCGGGTAACCGGTGGTGTTCGATTGAACAGCAGCGATCAAACCAAAATGATGTTCAAAATTCTCACAAGAGAATCTGTAACCCAAAACTTCTAAAGACTTGAAAGAGAATAGATATTCCCTCATGTCCTGCTTCACCATTCTTACGTATATATATATGTATATATATATATAATAGGTTATCTTTTCTTTACATGTGGGACAAGAGCACAACAGACATTAATTGGTGGTGCATACGTATGGTGGAGTATTTAATAAGTGGTATATATAATGCCAATTCTCAATTTACCAACTTTCTCCACTATGATCCAATATATATTAATATTAATTCCTTTTTCCTTAATGCGCCAGAAAGGAAATGACCAAATTCCACCACTATATGACATAATAATAATATAAGGATTAGAGTAAAGAAAAATGAATTATAATTATTAAATATAATGATTTAATAATTAACCGGGTACCAAATTAATATATGTAGAACAAGTTCAAGACGCGATGCAAAGCCCGAAAAATAACTGAATAAACGTTATATATGTATTATTTATAATTAGTATAAATAATATATTCGTTTATTTCATTAATTGTTCATGATTACCAGTTAATCAAGTTAAGTGGATTTAGTGTTCATTGCCCAAGGTGTAACTCTTACGGGTTATAGCTCGGTCAGCGGCGTTGACTTATCGAACCCGTACATATAATTCCAACAATCTCCCACTTGGACGGCATTCGATAAAATGCTCAACGCAGACAGTCAGCGGTGCTCTAGCTGCACATGGCTGCCCCCAACAAGGTATGACACTTTAAAGTCATTAACCAAAACACCTTGCTATTAGTAACAACTTACTATTGCAAGACAATAGACTTATGGTAATTGTCGTCATTCATCCTTTCTGTAAAAGACATCAATTGAATCAATGAGACATGGAACAAGTTCATTCTCATATGGTGTTCAATTATTATTGTTCTCGATCAAGAGTCAAAGTGGTCCGAACAAACACACAGTAAGTTTGGGTAAGGCCTTACGCTTCACCAGTTTGAATCAACGAGGGCGCCACAATGTCTAACTGTTACATATCATGTAAGAGTACAAAATCCCTTATTGACTACATACAACTCCCACTGAACTTTAGAATTATTCCCAATTAAAGCCTTTATGACTGGCAGTTACGCGACAGCGGTTGACAATAATCAAAGAATAATCCTTGGTAAACGGAAGTTCTAATATGTATCTCAGGTCAGAGGATACTAAATGAGTATACCAATATCAAAACATCTTATGACTAAGATCCATGGAGATGATTTGATGCAAGTTACATCCAACGTCATTCACAATGAGGTATGTGAGTTTGGAAGTCAACTCCTTGAGTCCAAAGTCATAATAGTCTTAATTCAGAGTCGTTCCCACAAGTCTGACCGACTACGGATAGTTTAGAATGCAAGATTCACGGATTAAACGTATTAAAAATGAACACAGTTGTAAGATTCAAACTTTGCATTTAGTCAGTAAATCAAAGGTGAATTCAAAAGGTACAACTGTTTGAATGTTCGTACATCCAAATACTAAATCAAAACATACTGCTAGCTAATCTAAGACCGATAGCATCCCTGTGTTGGTCATGCTTGTCCCGAGTCATCGGTTTAGTGAACGTGTCTGCTAGGTTTTGATCTGTGTCTACTTTGCTTATTACGATGTCTCCACGTTCCACAATTTCCCGTATGTAGTGGAACTTTCTTAGAATATGCTTGGCCTTGTGATGAGACCTGGGCTCTTTGGCTTGAGCAATAGCACCTGTGTTATCACAGAATATCTCGATGGGTTTCTTAATGCTAGGAACCACATCGAGATCGGTTATGAATTTCTTCATCCAAGCAGCCTCCTTTGCAGCATCTGATGCGGCTATATATTCAGATTCGGTGGTTGAATCCGCCACCACACTCTGCTTGGAGCTCTTCCATGAGATAGCTCCTCCATTTAGAGTGAATACGAAACCTGATTGTGAGCGAGAATCATCTCGGTCAGTTTGAAAACTGGCATCAGTGTAACATCTTACAGTGAGCTCTTCTTCTACTCCTCCAAATACTAAGAACATATCTTTAGTTCTTCTTAGATACTTCAGAATGTTCTTGACAGCAGTCCAATGGGCGATGCCAGGAGTTTGCTGATAACGACTAGTCATGCTTAAAGCATACGAGACGTCAAGTCTAGTACATAACATAGCATACATGATAGAACCAATCGCTGAAGCATATGGAACTGCTTCCATTCGCTTAATTTCAATGTCCGTTGAAGGAGATTGCGATTTTGTTCAACACAGTCCCTTTAGTCATAGGAACACCTCCTTTCTTGGAGTTTTTCATCTTAAAGCGTGTCATCATTTTGTCTATGTATGTACTTTGACTTAGCCCAAGAAGTCGCTTAGATCTATCCCTATAGATCTTGATTCCTAGAATATAAGCTGCTTCTCCAAGATCTTTCATTGCAAAACAAGTTCCCAAATAGTGTTTAACTTCGTTAAGCATAGGGACGTTGTTTCCAATAATCAGTATATCATCCACATACAGGATGAGGAATGATATGGTGCTCCCACTAGCCTTTCTGTAAACACAATGCTCATCTTCATTCTTGACAAAACAAAACTCTTTGATCTTCTGGTCAAAACGAAGATTCCAGCTACGAGATGCCTGTTTGAGTCCATAAATGGACTTATTCAGTTTACACACCCTACTAGGATATTTTGGATCAACAAAACCGTCTGGCTGAACCATATAGACATCTTCAGAGAGATGCCCATTAAGAAAAGCGGTTTTGACATCCATTTGCCATATCTCGTAGTCATAGAACGCGGCTATGGAAAGCAATATCCTGATCGATTTGATCATAGCAACGGGCGAGAAGGTTTCATCATAGTCAATACCCTGAGTTTGAGTAAAACCTTTCGCAACTAGCCGTGCTTTATAGGTGTGTACAATTCCATGCATATCGGTTTTTCTTTTGAAAATCCATTTGCTCCCTACTGCCCGAGATTCGGGGGGTAACTCAACCAAGTCCCAGACTTGATTATAACACATAGATTGCATCTCAGTGTTCATGGCTTCCAGCCATTTTGCAGATTCAGGATCTGAGATAGCAGATTTGTAGTTAGCAGGTTCGTCATTAAACTCAGCTACTAATAAGACTTCGGGACCATTTAGATGCCATAGGTATCTATCAGGTTCTTTGCGAATTCTATAACTTCTGCGAACGTCTGTGTTTATGTCTGATTCATTGGCAACAATTACTTGTTGATCAGATATTCCGAATTCATCGGCGGTTGTTGTTAGTTCTCGAATTTCTTCAAGATCAACCACATTATTTCCAGTTCCTCGATTTAGAAGTTCTTCCTCGAGAAAACGCCGCTTCCTTTTGATGGAAATAATATTTGTATCAGGATGATAGAAATAATATACGCTTCTTTTATAGTATCCAACGAAAACAACCTTTTCGCCTCGAGGATCGAGCTTATCATCAGAATCACTTGTGATGTATGCATCACATCCCCATACTCTAAGGTATTCCAAATTGGGTTTACACCCATGCCATATCTCATATGGAGTTTTGTTTACCTTTTTAGTCGGAGCTAGATTGACAATGCAGGCGGCAGTCATAAGAGCATAACCCCAAAAGGAGTGAGGCAAGTTAGTTCTACACATCATCGATCAAACCATATTAAGTAGGGTTCGATTTCTCCTTTCGCTCACGCCGTTAAGTTGGGGTGTGCCAGGTGGAGTGGGTTCTGAAATTATTCCACACTCTTTCAGATGATTGAGGAACTCTAAGCTGAGGTATTCAACACCTCGATCTGATCGAAGTACTTTTATCTTTCTAGTAAGTTGGTTTTCTACTTCATTTTGAAACTCTTTGAACTTTTCAAAAGTTTCATGCTTTTGCTTCATAAGATAGACATAAGCATATCGACTGTAATCGTCAATGAAAGTAACGAAGTATTTTTCATGGTTTCTTGTCATAGTTCTTAAAGGGCCACATACATCAGTGTGAATGAGTCCTAGCAGACCATTGGCCCGTTCACCAACACCAGTGAAGGGGCACTTTGTGAGTTTGCCAGCAAAGCAAGATTCGCAATCATTAAAGGAGTCATGTCAAGTGGATTCAAGAATCCCCTCGGATTGGAGCCATTTTATGCGTGCCTTACTTATGTGGCCAAGTCTACAATGCCATAGAAATGTTTCATTAATACCAGCTTTGTTGCGTTTAGAAAGATTATATATATTATTGTCAGTTTGAACTTTTATCTCATAAATACCATTTCGAGGTTTAGCCTCAAAATAAAAGATATTATTCAAGTAGGCAGAAATAGCAATTCCATTAAAAGCGTACTTAAAACCTTGTTCAAACAATAACGAAACTGAAATGATGTTCCTGGTCAAACCAGGTGCAAAAAGACAATTGTTCAAAACAACAATAAGACCAGAAGGACATGTAAGATTAAATGTGCCAGTTGCTAGAACTGGGACTTTCTTCCCATCGCCAACAATGAGCTCCATGCTTCCTGGTTTCAGTTTCCTCCACTTCTCAGGCTCCTGCAAGACATTAACGATGTGATAACCACATCCGGTATCAAATACCCACGTGTTGCTAGAAACAGTGAAAAGTTCAATAACATATATTAGAATACCTGAAGAAGTGCCTTCTCCATTAGCCTTCTTCAGTTTGAGTTTGGCAAGATACTCGGGATAGTTACGTTTCCAATGTCCCATCTTGTTACACTCAAAGCATTGCCGCTCTTCAGGAAGAGGGGCTCTCACAGCTTGTTTAGTCTTGTTGGTGGCAGGTTTGGCAGCAAGGGGAGTTTTTCCTTTGCCTTTGCTGTTAGAATACTTTTTCTTTGTTTTGGGCTTCTTAACACCACCAGATCGAACCATTAACACTTGGTTTGTTTTGTTGGAAATGTTCATCTCTGCCATTTTGAGCATCCCATGCAGCTCTGGCACTGTCTTTACCCAGTCATTCATGTTAAAGTTCATAACAAATTGATCATAGTGACTGGAAAGAGAGTTGAGAATGAAGTCAACAACCATCTCATCTAGAAGAGGATAACCAAGTTTGTTTAATTGATCGATGTAGCCTTTCATCTTGAGGACATGAGCACTAACTGAGGAACCCTCTTGCATTCTACAGCTTATAAGTTGTTTCATGGTGTCATAGCATTCCTGATGGGCTTGTTTCTGAAACATGCCCTTGAGTTGTTCAATCATGTCGAAGGCATTCATGTCTTCCATATTCTTCTGAAGATTTGGAGACATGGTGGCTTGCATGAGGTAAGCAACTTCCATGGAATCTTCTTTATGTTTGTCGAAAGCCTTCTTCGCAACCACAGTGTTGTTCTCGGGTGCGGTTGGGATCGGGGTTTCCAAAACATAAAGCCTTTTTGCCATCTTGAGAACGATTCTCAAGTTGCGGTGCCACTCAAGAAAATTGGTGTTATTCAGTTTGTCTTTCTCAAGTATGGACTTGAGAGCAAAAGAGGAGTTGTTTTCAGATTGTTGGACCGTCGTATGACCCTAAAATGTCAGTCAAGGCAGTTCATCTCAGTTTACAGAGGCGGAAACAAAGTAAACTAAGTCATAACAGCTCTAATCCTTTTAATCTTTCTTTTCTTATTGATTTGAGTGCTTGTACAAGGTTTTCTGATACAAATCCGTCAGCACTTCGTCACACGTACAATGACAACTGTTCCAACTCAAATGACCAACACACCTATTTATAGATCACATGATTTCGCTTGAGGAAGTCTGAAGCGAAATCATCACCTCTTGATTTCGCTTCAAGCATACTAATACCCTTTCAAGCGAAATCTTGTGTTTTATACATAAAAACCCTATCTTAAACCCTAATGTGTGATCTTTCAGACAATCTAGACACAAGACCTAATGCAGACGAAGTCAACAGACATTCCATGCACTAACAGACTCCCCCTTGGATGTTGACGAAGTCTTCAGCTCCTGAGTCTTCAGTCTTGGTCTTTTCTCCAACTCTGTCTTTTCCACAAAAACACTTTCTCTTCACAGGTTTCAAGATCTTGTCCTCCTGGCTCTAACTCCTTTCTTCCCTTTGAATGTTGATCCAGACTCCCCCTTTCATTAACTCCCCCTCTCAATATGCTAGAATCTGAGATGTCTGGTTCAAGCTTTGTCATTTAGCTTCCGTTGAGAATAAAAAAGTCCAAACCTGCATATACTCTACCACAACATAAGTTTCACAAATTTATATCAATTGAATTTAAAAACTTACTGGTAGACAATATTCATTCATCAAACATACTAGTTACATCAAGTTCAAATGAATGACCTTGATTAACTTACCACTCAAACTTTTCAAAACATTTTTATATGATATTTAAAGTTTTCAACAAACTCTCCCAATCCAATTCATCATGTTTAGCACTTGGAATTTTGAATATCTGCTCTTCAACATCAGTTGTCGAAAATCTTTTTGAATTTTTGATTAACGAAATACAATAAAGAAAATATGTACAATCTATATTTTTGTGAGTTTGTGTAAGAAGATCATATCAGTTTATGAAACAAATCACAAGCACCATTACACTTTAATCATTTACAGTTCTAAACGATTCACCTTGATTGTCAGTATACTGATCCACTTAAATTTTCACACAAAGTTCAATTGATCCGAGATACGATATTAATGTTTTAAGCACTTGAACTTATCCGTGTGTCCCACTACTTGAATATACTCCCGTATCCAGATCCCAAATATTCAGTCTTACAGGTGAGTATACCACAAATGATATCTGTCAGGGGAATAAATTATGCAACCGTGATAGCTCAGGTCAGAACTTCCGTTCAGCAAAGAGCCTAGTTGACTTTTAAGTGTGTCCCCTTTAGAGGATCTTTTGCATTACAACAGCAGCGACTATCAATTTTATTGTTTCATCAGCTTGCTGAGGGCGATGCTATGTTTTAAATCATTTTGCAGAAAGTATTCTCCAGGGACTAGGTCAGAAATTCCTTTCAGCAGAAGTCCCGGGATAATACCCCAGATATCATAGAGTATAAAGACCTAGTATCTCATAATATGGGACCTTTCAAACGAGATTTCAGGGGTTACCTATATATCCAAGTTTGTATTAACCCACAGAACAAGCAAGTTTGAAATTTATGTTTATATCTCGAATAAATCTACTAAATGTGTAAAAACCTACTGGCACATCATCAGTGAGACCGTTTATCACATTTGACATTTCATATCCTTAGCATGCTGTGATAGTTCACTGATTTACTATCATTTCCTCTTTTTCACGACAAAACTCATTTTCATTTTTTCAATGTTTTTGGCATTTTCAAATTTTCTATTTTTTATAAAAAAATTTCTCCCCCTAAAATCAAAATATGTTTCAATTTTGATTTTCTATGAAAATTTGAAAACAAACTATACAAGAAACGTGACAAACTGATATCAAATCACTTCAAATCGCCATTCACTCGGCATAAACAATCAGAACTCCCCCTGACAACAAACTATTTTCCCATTTAGATTTCAAAACACTTAAGTTTGTTTTAATGAAATGGTTTTTCCGGAAAATTAGTTTTGTATGTCTTTTCACAAACTAGGGGTTTCATCACATTGTTTACCTTTAACCATTTTAAAAGATTAACAATTAAGATCCGTGTCAACAACAAACACTAGTAGAAAATCAAGTACAACTTAATGTCCCTGATTTACCACTTGTAAATCGAAATATCACAGTTACCATCCTGTGAATTTCTCAAGAATGATGCCGATACCTGCTTCACATTTACCAACCTGGAAGCTCCGACAAGTCAGGTTTTTCATTTGAAAAGATCTACCCAAGCCTGACCAGCCTTGGGTTTAACAACTTTTACCTCAATAGATGGCTCTTCTGGTTTTGACAAACCAGAATCATTGCCAGATTGTGGCTCTTTTGACTTTGACAAGTCAAATTCATCGCCTGATGGTGGCTTGTCTGACTTTAACGCATCAGATTCATTGCCGACCATTTTCTTCTTCTCCTTTTTCTCCTTTGTCCTCAGATTTGCATCTGAAGAATTCAATTTACTTGGCTTTGCAGTCGAGTGAGTTGATTCATCAGAACTTTTACTCGGATTACCAGTTTTATCCGAGGACAAAACTTTCTCGAGGTACTCTCTCACCTTCTTCCTTTTCTTTCGCAGTCTGTCTTTCTGCCCCTGTGAAAGTTTAACTTTCTTTTCTTGAATTGTCTGATCCTGAACTTTAGGTTTTAGAACCTTCTGTTCATGGGACTTGACGTTGACTGACTTCTTTGCCATGCTTTGAGAATCAACCCTCGATCGTGCCTTTGATCTCATTGGGCAATCTCTAGCAATGTGTCCTCTGATGTGGCATTCATAGCATCTTCTTGTTTCGATTCTCTGTCTTCGGCAGTTAACAGCAATGTGTCCTTGAAAGCCACAAGTGTAACACACTCTGTTATCGTACCTCTTACTACTTTCATACCTCACATCGTCTTCATACCACACACTTAGATCAAAGCATTGATTTGCCTTGTGGTAATCACCATTTCTTTGTTTTCTATCATTGTAATGATTTGTCCTTGAAGAATCTTCATCCCATCTTCTCCTATAAGTTGAATTTGGCTTTTGAGAACTGTGGTCAAACCTGCACCACGAATTACCAACTATTTTTGAGTTTTGATTTTTAAATTTTTGTAATTTTTCATAACGATTGGATGATTTATCTGATTGTTTCTGTTCTGCATTCTTCTTTACAGGTTTTTGCGTTGAGCATTCACCTTTCTCAGTAGAATGTAAGACAGTATTTTTAAACATTTCAGTTAATTTCAAAAATGTTTTTCTATTCTTTTCTTTTTCATCATCAGATATTTCATCACAATCTTCAATTTTGACTTTGACTTTGTCAAAATTTTTGACATTTTCACTCATAGGAACAGAATTGATAGGTTTTGGACAAACCTGTGATGTAGCATTCACAAAACCTTTCAATTTTTCTTCAAGCTCTTTGATTTTAATCCGAGCTTTTTCAGCTTCTTTTTCAAGCTGAATGATTTTAGCAAGATGAGAATTGATTTCAATTTGTTTTTCAAGATTATCTTTTCCAAAAATATCTCTCTCATCTGCTAAAATCTTGATTTGATTTTGAAAATCTGTTTCTTTTCCTTTTAACGCTTCATTTTCCAATTTTATCCAAGAAACATTTTCATTTTCAATTTTGATTTTTCCAAAATCTTTTTCTTTTTCTTTCAAATCATTAATTTCCAATGTCAAACTGTCCAAACTACTCAACAGTTGTCATTATCTGACGTCAACTTCTCCACATCTTTCAAAAGATTTAAATTTTCTTCTTCGGATTTTTCGCATTTTGAGCAAACAACTTCACTTTTCGAAGTTTCATTCATCTTTGATTCTTCATTCTTTGTCATTTCTTCTTTAATCCTTTCGATTACTTCACTAAACTCAACCAAACTCATATTTTCTGAATTTCTTTCAATTTCATCTAGTAACTCTTTCTTTTTCTTTTTCTCTTCTTCATCTCCCCACCATTTCTTCTGCCAATAATCATCCTCTTCTTTATACTGCTGGATTATGGCTTCGATATCAAGCGTTTTGTCATCGATTGCAATATTTCCATATGGATCAAGATAACATTCTCGTTTTGGATCCCACCTATTTGCTCTCCTTGCTTCCAGATAGATACCAGAAAGTCTGATAATCTTTGTTTCAGCAACCATCTTCCGGTATTGATATTTCTGTTCTTCAGTACGATCATCTTTCCATGGCTTAGGTTCATCATTGCTTGCCATGAATGCGTAACTATTGCTGAATGAATTCGAGAAAATATCATCCATCGTGAACGTACCTGGAAAAATCAGTCAAACACTTAGAAAATTTTAGGTTTTGAAAAATTATCAAGTTCAAGCGAAATACTCGAAGTTATCAGCTTCAAGCGAAATCAGTAAACTAATACTGTTCAAGCGAAATCAGTCAACAAGACTGATTCAAACGAAATCTGATATGCACTATTTCGCTTCAATCTTCAAGCGAAACTCAACAACAGTGTCGCTTCAACTGTTCGTAAACTAATACTGTTCAAGCGAAATCAGTCAACAACACTGATTCAAACGAAATCTGATATGCACTATTTCGCTTCAATCTTCAAGCGAAACTCAACAACAGTGTCGCTTCAACTGTTCAAGCGAACCAACAATTTCGCTTCAAGAAATCAATTTCGCTTCAGAATTTCAAGCGAAACCAACTAGTTCGCTTCAGGAAATCTGATTTGAAGCGAAATCAACTTGTAGTCTTCAAATTACTTTCAAGCGAAATCTTGTTTTAGGTCAATTTTAACATGTTTTAATCTGAATTTTAATCTGAAACTTTGTAGGCTTTGTTAAAACTCAGTTTTACACGTTATATTCTGAAATCAGACCATTTCGACCATTGGAACTTGTTCAGATCAGAAAAGTAAGAGAAAGAATGAGTAGAAATAAGAAAATCCGGTAGAATCAAGCTGCTATGGTATGAACTCCTAGTCCTGAGCTCTGATACCACTTGTTGGACCGTTGTATGACCCTAAAATGTCAGTCAAGGCAGTTCATCTCAGTTTACAGAGGCGGAAACAAAGTAAACTAAGTCATAACAGCTCTAATCCTTTTAATCTTTCTTTTCTGATTGATTTGAGTGCTTGTACAAGGTTTTCTGATACAAATCCGTCAGCACTTCGTCACACGTACAATGACAACTGTTCCAACTCAAATGACCAACACACCTATTTATAGATCACATGATTTCGCTTGAGGAAGTCTGAAGCGAAATCATCACCTCTTGATTTCGCTTCAAGCATACTAATACCCTTTCAAGCGAAATCTTGTGTTTTATACATAAAAACCCTATCTTAAACCCTAATGTGTGATCTTTCAGACAATCTAGACACAAGACCTAATGCAGACGAAGTCAACAGACATTCCATGCACTAACACAGATGACATCTGTTAAGCAAAAATTATTTAATTAGTATTTTCGATGTATATTTCCTTATTTAATTAATGACCCATTATAGTAATTATAACAAGGAATGAGAATCTGCCTAGGTCAGTATTAAAGGCAGTTGTGGCATATACTTTAGTAAGTGACTAGGCAGACTGACAACGAGTGTCAATTGTGAGAATTGCACAACTCTCGGGTATGAGGCCGTTAAGACAACTCTTGTCTTATGCATTGATACGTTTAGCCTCATCTATGCCGACTTTTACTTTCAAGACAGCTGGAGCATGTGATGAGAAAAGAAAAAGTAATAGTCGTCCTAAAAGAAGGTACTTGTGGAAGGGCCGGATGTGTCAACGAAACCCTTGCACCTTAGAAGGATAAGCTAGACATCAAGTGCGGTGCCGTGGCTCCAAACACTGATGGTTCGCATTACGTTCCAAGTGTAGTTTGTGATAGGATGGCATAGACTATTGATTTTAATTATGAGTTAATTTTAATATTTACCAAATAGGGTCGCAAGAGCCAATTTTAGTATATATTTTAGTCGTGACATTTTGATGAACCCTTTCATCTCTCAGGACACTTAGTTTTTAAATAACCTATTAAAACTAAGTTTGTCGCGATTTATACAACCAATTTTGAGTTAATAGAATTCTATTAAGTTAATAGTTTTGGAAAATTAAATCTAGTTTAATTTGCAAAACTTAATTGGTTATTGTTTGTTTTAAAAACAAACTTTGTTTTTAACAAAATTCTAACAAGTTGTAAAACAAATTAGAACTTGTTTTAATATGATTGTTTCAATATTTTAAAACTCCTTTTAAAAATCATGTTGGTATTTAGGTTGGTTATGTTATAACAAATTATAAGATAAAAAGCAACTAGAATAGCAAGATAAATATGTAAATCTATATGGCCAAACATTGTTCCATCTTGCTAGAGCCTTATAACAAGATCAAACGGGTCACGGGGTCACAACACACAAACAACCACAAGGATGGACTTGAGTGCATGCAGTCATCTCGAGCAACTCCCACTGACTTCATGACTCCTGTTTAGCGTCTTCAGTTTTTGTCTTCGGGTCTTCGTTTATTACAATATTTTACAAAATACAATAAAGGAAGAAACCCTGTCTATTACAACTTTGAACCATCAAGGTGGCAAAAACCATAACAAAAACCGAATAATATATACAACCACAAAACAAGGTCGGGCCAGATTTACATATTCCACAACAATCACAAAATATACCGGGCAATCTTTTGGTCAAGCAAAACAAATAAAATATTGACCAAAATTAAAGTTGCCCTTAAAATTATTTAGATCAGAAACTTTAAAAAAAATTAAAGTTTGTGTTTTAATTCCGGTTAAAAGACCGGTACCGATTTGCATGTTGTAAGCAAGGCTCTGATACCACTGTTGGGTTTCAGTGGTGATCAATTTTACTTTTTATCAAAACGGGCTTGATATATATTATTAATTAAATAGGTAATTAATAAACGCAGTGGAATAAATATATTAATCAACACAAAAAACCGAACCGAACAGGATCATGGTTACAAACATGCAAACACGGTATACAATATTTATTAATCTACCGATGAGATAGATATACCTTAGTGGTTAATAACTAACCGGTCGAGACACCGAGGTACAATGAATGAGTGCTAGAACACGAACTAAAACGGGGCGCGTCGGGTAACCGGTGGTGTTCGATTGAACAACAGCGATCAAACCAAAATGATGTTCAAAATTCTCACAAGAGAATCTGTAACCCAAAACTTCTAAAGACTTGAAAGAGAATAGATATTCCCTCATGTCCTGCTTCACCATTCTTACGTATATATATATATATATATATAATAGGTTACCTTTTCTTTACATGTGGGACAAGAGCACAGCAGACACTAATTGGTGGTGCATACATATGGTGGAGTATTTAATAAGTGGTATATATAATGCCAATTCTCAATTTGCCAACTTTCTCCACTATGATCCAATATATATTAATATTAATTCCTTTTTCCTTAGTGCGCCAGAAAGGAAATGACCAAATTCCACCACTATATGACATAATAATAATAATAATAATAATAATAATAATAATAATAATAATAATAATAATAATAATAATAATAATAATAATAATAATATAAGGATTAGAGTAAAGAAAAAGGAATTATAATTATTAAATATAATGATATAATAATTAACCGGGTACCAAATTAATATATGTAGAACAAGTTCAAGACGCGATGTAAAGCCCGAAAAATAATTGAGTAAACGTTATATATGCATTATTTATAATTAGTATAAATAATATATTCGTTTATTTCGTTAATTGTTCGTGATTACCAGTTAATCAAGTTAAGTGGATTTAGTGTTCATTGCCCAAGGTGTAACTCTTACGGGTCATAGCTCGGTCAGCAGCGTTGACTTATCGAACCCGTACATATAATTCCAACAAGGACGACTCAAGGAGAACAAAAAGAAGCTGAGTATCGAGCTGTTGCCAATGTTGTTGCTGAGGTATGCTGGATTTGAAATCTGCTTCTTGAACTGCGGCACCCTATCAAAAGGGCCACTCTAGTCTATTGTGATAATATTAGTGCCATTTATCTTTCGGGCAATCCCGTTCAACATCAGAGGACCAATATAGAGTTGGACATTCACTTTGTTCGGGAACATGTCCAACATGGTACCATTCGCATTCTTCATACGCCTACATGGTTTCAAATTGCAGACATCTTCACTAAAGGCTTACCCCGGGTTCTCTTTGATAACTTCAGCTCCAGTCTCAACATTTGGCCGCCTCTTGCTTCGACTGCGGGGGTGTAAATAGAATATTTCATAGAATATACTTTGTATAAATTAGGAGATAATCATGCAGTTAATATTGTAATTATCTATTCCCTAAAATAGGGAGATTGTATTGTGTATATATTGTTGAGATCAATGAAAGAATAGGCAAGCATTGAACCATATCATTCTTACAGTTAATGATTATGTCTTTTCAAGATGAATTAGCAACAACTTCAATAGTACGGCTGGCAAGAATGTGTTATGTACCTGGGCTACGTAAGGAGCCCAAGAAGATGCATGAGCCCAAGAAGCCTACATAAGCCCAAGAAGCCTTCACACTAGTCGCATACATGCAGTAGATTGCAACGTTCATTTCCTTTTTGTTTGAATAATTAATTTGAATAATTAGTTGAGGGAATAATGGGAAATGTGCTATGACCAATGTTCTCCTCCAAGTTGTTAGGAGTTAGCTTTGAATTTTTTTGTTTTCTTCTGTTTAGAATGGCTATATAAGAGCCGTAGGTTTATTAATAAAGGTATGCATGAATTGAATAAACAAATCTCTATATCTTTCTATTTTCTATCTGCACTCTTTCTATATTCTTTGGCAAAATTGTTCAAGAACCGTAATAGAATGCTACTTAAGACAGAGTACCAAGGGGTCTCTAAAGTTATGACATGCAAATTACAAGGGTTGAGGAGGGATTTTGAGACTCTCAAATGAAAGACACTAAGGTGATATCAAAGGTAGTGAGGATTGTAAACAAAAAAGAATGGGCATGTGGTCATTACAATTAAAACATCTACAAATCAAACCAACAAAAGCAGTAGTTCAATGTAATAATGTAACTATCGAGCTGTTTTATCATCTATTGGTTGTTACATCATTTAATGTGTCGTTAGAGGTCATTTTCATGGTGATGTCACCAGCAGTTCTCTTCTCCTATATATAGTTCTTCATTTTCACTGTAATAGTTAACACTAAAAGCCAAAGACATAAGAACTTAGTGAGAGTGAGTGCCCTTGGTGAGGGGGAGTACGACTATTGTACTTTTTTATTGTATTGCAAACATTTGAATGAAATCAGTATGCAATCATTCCTATATCCAACTGTGTTGATGATGATGATGTGTTGATAATAACTCTTTATACTTGAATTCTCATAACTATCTTATTAATTTTACTCAAACCACACACATCACACTCTCTCAAATCCAACAATTGATATCAGATCAATGTTTACTAAATTGACTTCACCGTTGATTTAAAAGATAAACTAGCTCAAATTGATAACTGATTGAGTGATCAAAGGGCATCGAGAATAATTAGACTAGTCGGATCATTAATTTGTTTCAGATAATCTATTTTCATAGTCCAGATCAATAGAATTCAGAGAGATGCCAATCACTCATGATCCTCACAATACCAGATTGGTAAATAAGCCATTGATGCCCGTTCATCATGAATTCAAGATATAGTACTGAAGAATGGGTCACCACTTATCACAGTAGAACACAGGTTGCTGGAAATCAGTGGTACATGCCCCTTATGTTCCCTCTATTCCGAGTACCTAATGATCGGATGTTAATGTTCCTACGAAACATATATGGAGTACTCTGAGCAAGATTTCCAAAAGTTGGAGCTCGATGCTAAGGCATTTGGGGATACTGGCCATGGCCTAACCAAACAAAATCTATGCTGGATTGCCCCATTATGAGAATGCCAAGGAGTTATAGGATGCTTTGAATGAACAATTCGATGGTACAGATGAAGTTTAAGAGAATAACAAAGAGATTTTGAATCAACAGTATGAAACATTAGCTCATATCAAGGGAGAATCTCTGACTTAACAGTTTGAGTGGTTTAACTGTCGGATCAGTGAGTTATGGCTTGCAGATCAAACTTGCACAAATTTTGCTATGAGTCACAGATTTATAAGATCTCTTCTTGATAAATGGGATACAACTGCTAATGTGTTGAGAAACTCTGTTGGTTTTAAAGAGATGACTCTGACACAGCTTCATGGCAAACTCCTTACTTGTGAGAGAGGGCATGACCATAAACAAAAGCAGATGTCATTAGGAAAAACAGATGATGATTACACTTATGGTAACACAGCCCTAATGAGTCAAGATGAGTCATCATGATCCTAGAGAGTAAATGAACAGAGTTATGATCATTTCTTTGGTATAACTACTAGTTTCAATTCTCATACTAGCACATCACATGTTGGAAATCCAAATTATGCTTTGATGATGTATGAGCAGAAACCCATGGACTCAATTAACCAGGAAGAGTTTGACCTTCTAGACCAGCTTGCACTATAGAGTGCCAAATCAAACAAGTTTTACACTAGAACTGGTAGGAGACTGTCTAGATTGGAGGGTAGGGGTAAATTTGAGAAAGATTAATCTAGGGTTGAGTGTTTTAAATGTCACAGGTTAGGTCACTTTTCTAGAGAGCATGGTTGCAAAAGTCGCTAGGCGTTCCCTAGTCGGTCGACCGGGGAGTTGAGAGTACTCCGCCTAGGCGGAGAGTACTCGGGGAGTACTCGAACATGTTAAATTGTAAAGAAATAAGTTTTCGTAAAGTAAATATATGTCAAATAACATAAATTTACTAATATTTATAACAAAATACATGAAAATGATATTTATTCCTTAATATGATAGGCATAGAAATTATATTATTATTTTTTAAGTCAAACTCGGCCCGAGTTGATCTACTAGATCCGATTTTGGCTGAGGTTGACCGTGTTTGATCGATTCCGAGTAATTAGGCAGAGTTGAAGAAAGTCGCCTCGGCAGCCTACCTTTTAGCGACTACTCGGGGAGTACTCAGCCTTGGAAACCTTGTTTTACAACCATGCGTAGAGAGTGTAGAAATCCTGCGCAAACACCTTTACCAACAATGACATCCTAATCAATCAACTGCTGGTCAGTATTCAAGTTTTCAAAATACACATCAAAACTTTCCCAAGATACCCTTGGTCCTAATACACAATTTACATCTCATTTTGCACATGGATCTGCTCAAAATTCTTATGCAAATGTGATTGGTCCTACTCAATATCAAACACCACAGAATAATATGTCACGGGAACATGTCCAATGACCTACATTTCCACAAAGTCAATCCCATGTACATTTACCAATAGTTTCTCAAACTATAGGTTCCCCTGCACCAGAGCCTACTCAGCAAAGCTTTTTCACTTAAAGCTTTGTAGATTGGAGTAGTCTACCTGAAAATTTAAGTGATAAACATTTTGGCATGATTACACTTGATCAAGGTCATAAAAATCTTGCACTAATTTCTTTAGAAACTTTAAGTGACACGTCAGATCCCAGCACTAGTGAAACTACTGGTTTGTGCAGTATTCCACATGCTGGATCAACAACTGCTGAACTTTGTCATCCTGTTAATATATCCTTAGGGGCTTTATATACCGCACTGTCACACCCCGATATTTCCACGTTATTACCGGTGGGCACGGTGGGGAGTATCGTGACGTAGTTGATATCATCATAGTCAAATATTCACGGTTTAATGCACAACGGAAGTCTTGGATGAAAATAATATTACAAACCGAAATTTAAAGTATAAATAAATATTATACAAACGGTTATAAGTGGATCCACAGGCGGATCTTAAAACAGAAATATAAAATATTGTTCAACAGACTTTAAACGTTCAGAACTTGCAAGATACTTTATTAACGTCCCGAGCTCCCAGCCAATTACGTACAATACCTGTCACTTAGTCTTTTTGAAAAATACGTCAGTTTACACTGGTAAATACAATTAACTGACTCTTTTGAAAATATTTATGAAAATTTATTTAAATGCACACGGCACAAATATACTTTAATAACTTGAGACAATTATATCAAAAATAATCTTGTATCAGATTTACATGTTTCTCCAACATTTAGGGCCGGTATAAAAACCGAACATGATTAACCAACACACCACAAATATAAACCCACGGCGGGTCACCCCAGCGAGTGAGTATATCTTTTACATACGCAACTGACAGGTGTATGCCTACACCCCGTGCTTAAGTCGTGGCCATTTAGGATTTTTAAATGAGCCGAGGATATCCAGGACACGGTCATTAACCCCCAATGTTATTTGTTATCAAGCAATACTGATTAAAGCGAGATTATGCAATTTAACCATATCCGATTAAAATGTTTCTACACCCGACCAAGTGGTAATATTTTACCGTATCCCAAGCCCGTATAAGGGAAAATAAATTAAAAGTATTTACCTGAGCTACTACTCGATTTACAACAAGATTCATATGACTCAGCCGTATCCAATCTAATTAAATGCAGATAGCTTTTACCGGGAGGCTCAAGTCTGGAATGATGGTAATATATAACCAATTTAGAATGCTAACGAGTCTTCTTTAGGTCATAGACCCAGACCGGTTAACTTAAAGTATTAGAAACGGTACGATACGCTAGATTAAGCGATGACCGGAATGGAATGTAATTTGGACCTAACAAGTATGAAGACTTGTATAATATGGGTAAACTAAATACATTCTGGATTTTAAAGTAAAAAAGATAAGGTTTAACCCGCTTCGGTAAACTTACGCAAACTAGTTACATAAATCTAACCGTACGCGTATATGCGATAACGAGTAACCGGATAAGTCATGAATAAGTTCCATATGCCGATATACTTTAGACAAGTCATAATATCAGTAGGATATCAACTCGTATGTCCGTTAAGGTTTTAAAATCAAACTATGCCTCATAAGGGCGTTTTGGTCATTTTATGACGTATAAAAGAAAGTTGAGCACAAATTGATGTTGCGATCATAAACAATATTTGAAAACACTTTATTTATGATATAATATCAGTATGATACCAAACATATGTGTGTTTTATAGTTTAAAACCAAACTATGCTCCGCATGGGCATTTTGGTAATTTCACACATAGTTTTGAAGGCTAATTTGGGAATCTGAGTTTATAATATATACCTACTGTAAAAATATTTAAAATTATTTATAAAATCAGTAGGTAACAAGTCTTGATTGTTAGTTATGGTTTAAAATCTTACTATGCGCCGAAACGGCGTTAAAGTCGTTAAATGACGATATTTGCGATCTTTTAGGAAAACAAATGTTATGATCAAGTTTATATGACCAAAATATGTTAATTAATATGACATATCAGTAATAAAAAGGTTTTGTATGAAAATTGTGCTTTTAAATCATTTTAGGTGCAAAAAGGGCATTATCGTCATTTAAGGACGTAATTCAAGAACATATGCGTAAACTCAGCTTGTAAACTGAATGAACATCCCAAATTATCCAAAATATGATATTACATCAGTAGACAATGAGTTTGGTATGAAAAATTATGCTTAAAACCGATCTAAGCGCATAAAGGGCATTTTGGTCAATTTAAAGCATAATTTACGATATTATATGCAAACTCAGTTTATGATCCAATTTGTAACATCAAAATATGTTAAACATGTTAACATATCATTACCTAAGTTTTTTGAAAGCTTATTAATGTCTAAAACCTTATTTTTGCTAAAAAGGGCATAATAGTCAAAGTACGGCATATTAACGGAACATGTGTAGAAACTCATATTTCTAATATGATCATGTAATATAACCTTATAGGGTTATGCTACATTATATTACGATCATAACGGAACCTATAATCAGTAGCAAACTAATCTAATTCGGTTCATAATCGAAAGTCAACGCAGAAGTCACACTTTTGCGACTTTCGGTTGCGAACCGACCCTAAAACTGGAATTGACGAGCCGAATATGTTTACACATGTTCTAATAATTATTACCAAGTTGTTTAAGTGATAAAAAATATTTTAGAACATTTCTAAACTCATATCACAATTATTTCAAAAACTGACACGTTGACTTTTTTAAAACAATATTACGTTGACTCGTCAATTGACCAAGCAAACGTGATTCTTAGAAGGTGCCATTTTGAGGGTTTAACACCTACCTAATTACAATCATGTAGCCATGTTCATTGCCAACAATGGCTTGACCATTTACAATCTAACTAGAAGTCAAAGCGTTTATCGTAAACGCATGACTTTTCGGCTTTTTAAGCCAAATAAAAGAACTAGTCATGAAATGAACACTTACAAGTGGTCCTATGGATTGAAGAAAACTCAAAGGTGGTTCCCAATTGCTTAGGATCCTCCAAGATGAGAAGATAGGAAGAAAGAATGAATGGTGCTCTTTGAAAATGAAATTTCAAGGCCTTTATATAGTTTTTGAGAAAGGATAAGATCATGCCATGTGTTTAGAGAAATCATGAGATGATTACAAGTGTTATGCTAGGTTTTTAAAACTATTAACAAGTCCATAGATTCATCAAATGGTTTTAGTTATGTGTGGGCTTTAAGTAATGAATAAAAATAATAATAATAATAATATATGCCCATTGTGACCAGTATTAGGCACACCCGGGAGTATGACCGAGCATCACGGAGTTCACGGTTCGTTTAAAAGGTCTCTCAAAGATGTAGATTTACACGTTGACGCTTTTAGTCCTTTTAACGCTCAAACTTGTGCGTATTATCGTTTAATGGCATCAAAGCCTTAAACGGCCAATATTAGGCATTCCCGTGAGTATTATCAAACTTCGCGATGCTTTGGGTTCGTTAAAAGGTCACTCAGAGGTAAGAATTAACATGTTGACACTTTTAACCCTTTTAACGCACAAACTAGTGCGTATTTTCATTTATCGGCATTAAAGCCCTATATGTCACACCCCAACCGATGGCGGAATCATCAGGGCGCGACACTAGGCGAATCAAATTGCTCAAGAGAATCCATAACAACTAAATTGCGACAGTATTTATTGCATTTGTTATCCCATACTAACAATCAGTACAATCACATAAGTTATCACAGATTTCTTGTCCTCTCGAACAATACAAATTCGACAACCTAGATTTTAGGTGAGTTTCTAGACTTCCTAGCATGATTTGATGTAGTCTGTGATCTAACCTGCAACATACGTTAAAATAATGTCAATACAAAAGTATTGGCGAGCATACAGGTTTGATATGTAATAGTGTAATAGATAAAAGCTGCGAATTTCCACATATATAAACGTAATACACGACATATATACTCACAAAACTGATACTACCAGCTAGGTCCTCGATCTTCGATCGCGATTGCTGAACTAGACCCCGTCGGGCGCAATAGTACTATACTAGTCATGGTGGGACGTGGCGAGTATAAGTCCTAGCACATATGTAACTAGCATCACGTATAACTATGCACGTAAGTCATTCGCAAGTGATAAGTAGTTTAAGCATTTGATGTGATTCGATTTGATAGCAACGTATGTTACACCCAAAAGTGCAAAAGCAAAAAGGGTTCAAGTATACTCACAATCAGTGTTTGGCAAGCAAACAAAACTTGATTGGATTGATGGGAGCGCGTCTGAGATCAGCCTTGTTTCAGTTTGATAGCGTAAGCGTTGAACTGTGTGTTAAATGGTGGTGAGTGAACCAAGTGTCGAATGGTAATCCGATCGGATGGCAATCTGACCGGATGGCCAGTCGATCGGGTGGCAATCCGTTCGGATGGCCATTCGATTGGATTGTCACCTCGTTTGGTGAAGATGTGTTTGTGTATGAGGGTTTGACTTTTGAAGTTTCCGTTGTAGCATTTTGGAAACAGAGAAGTATCTCTACCCTTCATGTCGATCGATCGAACGGCTGATCGATCGGGTGACGATCCGATTAGTAGGACACTTAGTGAGAACAAGTTCACAACAGTTTGCCACTCGATCGGATTGCAATCCGATCGGGTGGCAATCCGTTTGGAACTGACTATGTATTGAATTATTTAATGCTAGAGTTTAGAACATCACATGATCGGATGGCTATTCGATAGGATGACAATCTGGTCGGATGGTAATCCGTTTGACGTTTAGAACTTGACAATGTTGAATTAAATAGTTTTAGTGAGGAACCAAGTGCAAGCCAATCGGACACCGTCCGATCGGGAGGTAATCCGATCGGACATCAATCCATCCCGGTGGCCTAGATCGTCTTGACACTTGTTCGTTTTGGAAATTTTGTGGTTTGATCGAGACGATATGAATACGAGCTAAACAACGTAACCCTACCAAGTCCAAGTCATCGGATGGGAATCACCCTGCCCGATCAGTTAACTGTTCTTGACGGTTGTTCGTGTTCAACACGATAAGCCGGTCATCTCGTTGATAGGAACCAGTTCTCAAACCGACACTTCACTATAGGAAAAGTAGAAGGTCTGTACGAGCTCTGTTGATATCGGTTTCGAGTGATAAGTTAGGAAAGTTTGAAGAACGGCTTAGAAAACTTTGATTCGGTTTAGATTTGTGCGAGTTTATTGTTTATTCTCTGTGGAATCCATCAGATCTGGATTGTTCTTGATGAGATGAGGTCACACTTCATTGTTCCTAAGAACTTCATGATGACATCACCTTAGAACGGCTCAAATCCAAAGATTTAACGGTGAAGAGGTGAGATTTGATAGTGAGAAAGATGGGGGAGTGCGTGTAGATCATAGAAGTACAAGGTTTGAGGTAGAAATTTACAAGAATTGCGAGAAATGGCGAGCAGGCGTCTGGTCGAGAGAGAGCAGTCACATCAATTGTTGTTGATGTGACAAGTGGGGTATTTATAGGCAAAGGAGGAGAAAGGCGGTGCAGTGCATCGGATCGGATGGTTGGCTGTCCGATCGGATGGCCGTCCGATCGAAGTGCCATTCGATTAAACGCCTCCGGCGAGTTGAGTTTTTGGCGTTCCGTTTCGATTGTTAAGCATTGCAATAGTTTGGTTACACATTCTCATCCCCTTTTTCATATATTTATTATAATTAGCTACGTTGGGTCGTATATACATATCCATATTTCAAAGTTGCGACACAATAACCGGGTTTCGTTTCGAATATTCGTTGCTTTGCGATGCTTCACGGTCATCGAGGAGGGTAGAATAGGTCCTCACTCAACATCATCGTGAACGTTAATGTGTGTGATGCGATGTACGTTTTGAGTAATGAGTTGCACTGCGACACATCACGGCTATCAAGGATGGTAGAATTGGTCCTTACTCGACATCTTCGCGGTTGTCAGCAAGTGCAATGTGATGTGATGGTGATAAAGTACGCGAAATTATGCGAAAACACTGCGATAAAGCGATTTATGCGATATAGGTACATTATGATCCGAATCTCTGGTGCTAGGTGTAACGAGTATTACGAGTAGTAACAACGCACGAACGTGCGGGTTGTTAAAGTCTCCCCTGCTTTAGGAAATTTCGTCCCGAAATTAATCCACAAGAAGGGTCGCGGGAGTTGATGCGATTGAAAATATCGATTAAAAGCGTTAAAATAAACGAGCGATTAATTGAAATTCGACAAGCGAGAGCGGGAGATAGATTGAGGATTGATGAGAGAGAGCGTTGCAAGGTCTTGACGATGGCGGTGAACGAGACGATTCGTATGAAAGAAGATGGCAACACACGAAAAGCGATCCAAAGGTGTTTTGAATCCTCGAAAAGTTGATTAATTCGAAGAGGTTTGAAGAAACTTGTTTATGAAAAATCCTCCCGTAGTGCGGCGTTAAACTGTTTCGATGTTCACACCAGCACTATGAGTGGGGTTTTTATTAGGTTACTAAAAGATTTTAGGGTGTAAAACTCGTTTTACGAGATCTTCTCGTTACATGGCAATAACTTGAGTCGAGTGTCACCCCATCGTTACAAGATAATCTCGTTTTGTACAACGGTTTTGATCAAAATTTTAGAAAAAGTTTTGTAAGAAAAGGTCGGTTTAAACTTTTGGTAAACAAAGCTTTTTAATAATATCCAGAATTTAAATTTTAAGGTCGGCCTCGCATGGCACTTTTCCACGAAAGTTCGACAATATGGCTAAAACGCTTATATATAGGAAGTACCAGCGGCGTATCCACCACGTTTTAACCATATGTCTTCCGTCTCGTGAGGCGGTGTCATACGTGTCAACATAGTACAGTCAGATTTGCGATGACTCGATCCAAACGAGAAAGGGTTGGATCAAGTCTTGAAAGGCGAACCGAATGATGAGTCATTTTCAACTCAGTTTAGTGACACGAGCGAGTGCGATAGGCGGTAAGCGGGATGCGAAAAAAAATTCGATAGTACAACGCAAACATAATAAGCGAAGACGGCGGCGACAAGCGTAAAGCGATAAGCGACGAGCGATAGCGACAACCGTCGAGTGATAGGCGACGATCGATGCGTTGCAAATGATGGGAGATATGCGCGGTTTCAATAGTTTTAACGACACCACAAGTTTTAACTAACATTATTCCCCACATGGCCTTTTTCCACGAAAGTCTGCTGATATGGCTAAAACACTTATATATAGGAAGTACCAGCGGCGTATCCACCATGCTTTAACTATATGAGTTTCGTCCCGGGAAGCGAGGTCATGTGTGCTAACTTAACACAGACAGCACGAATATTGGTAAGCGGTAGCGATAGCGATTACGTTAAGTGATACACAATGAGCGATGGAGCAATACACACGCGATAGATCGGTACACAAGCGATATAATGATACCCACGATATGTGATAGTGCGATTAAGCAAATAGTGCGATTTCGATTAGATTCCTCATTAAAACCCGCATTAAGCCCCACATGGCATCTTTCCACAAAAGTTTGCCAATATGGCTAAAACACTTATATATAGGAAGTACCAGCGGCGTATCCACCACGTTTTATCCATACTAGATCCGTTTCGTGAATCGATGTCATGTGTGCCAACATACACAAGTAGCGATAAGCGTTAGAAGTGATAGGCGATGCGAGTATCGAAGCGATGAGATCGATAGATGCGTTAAGCGTTAAAGTGTTGCGAGGGTGACGTGCGTTAGATTCCAGCAAAATTGCGATTGAGTTGCGATTAAAGACTTACGACTAGTCTTGCGTCGATGCAATTGCCCTGCGGGGGTAGACTCTCCAGAGTCCATCGATGAGGCATTTGCATTGCGTTTGCAGAGTTACGGCAAGTCTCGCGATGATGCGATGTAATTGTTAAGCCTTGCAAATGAGTGTAGTGTGTCGAAAATAACCATAAGAGTATAGGTCTAAATAACGTTCAACTCCACGTGGCACTTTCTTCACGAGACTTCGGTAGTATGGCAAAGCACACCTTGCGTTACCCCTACTACTTGCATCCCGTGAATAGATGTCGCACTTTGTTGACATGGTCAAGATGCTTATATATAGGAAGTACCAGCGGCGTATCCACCACGCTCGACCATGCTTTTAACGTTATGGCACCATTAGAACTCACTACGATCTCCGTGCACTGACCAAAAAAATCCTGTGTGCACCCGTGATTAGTCATTCCTTGCACGTTTATCATACCTTATTCTAAGTGTGTAGTGAGGGTAAAACACATTATATCATGATATAATATATAGCATGTGTGTGATTCCAGATTAAGTGCGAAGACAAGAGAGAAAGCGAGAGATAAATAGAGTCCACATTGCGTTGAGAAATAGAACAAATTCAACACATAAAAGAACTAACGGTGAATATCGTAGCATTACTACAACATTGGAAGCATAACTAATGTTGCTGTGGAGGACTTCTACGGAGACTGCGGTTGCTGCTGAAATTCCTCAAGTCTGCGGCCCCGTGCGACAGTGCTGGGTAAGATAACCATACTAGTTGCAATTTGCGCAAAAGCGACAGTTAGCTTCTGGCGGGTGATGATACGTACACATGAGACACAGGGGATGAGTTCCGTTGTAGTCGCGCTTCGAGTGAACTGGAATTGTTTGGAGAGGTTCTGGCAGTGACAGTTCGGTTGTTGAAGAGTTTGGGCTCAGGGTCTTTCGTTTGCGGTTGGACTGAGCTTCCTGAAGCGGTGCGTTGGCGTCGGAGGAATCGTCGGAAGAGTCGATGAGGATTGCTTGATGAGCTTGTTTGACAGAATTCTTGGAGAAAAATCCGTCCAAGACTCATTTGTCATTGATTTCTGCGGCCAAGCGGTAGGTTTCTTCGATGGTAGCAGGTCTTGCAGCTTCGACAAAATTGGCCACACACTCAGGCAAGCCGCGAATGTACTTCGTGATGGCTTTTTCTAAAGTGTTGACTTGACTTGGGCAGATTATGCTGAGCTATGTAAACCTTGCCGTGTAGCCAACATTGTCACTTTCGACTTGCTTGATCTCCCAAAATTCGTTCTCTAGCTTCTGGACATCATGGGGAGGGCAGTACTCTTTCTTCATGAGCTCTTTCACCTCATCCCAAGAGAGAGCGTAAGCTGCCAAGATCCCACGTTTGTTACGTTCGGCCGTCCACCAGTCGAGTGCTTGCGATTGAAATACTCCGGTAGCGCAAGTAGTACGAAACCCATCGGGACACCCACTCTGAAGGAGGGTAACTTCGATAGAATCGAACCACTGGAGTAACTGGGACACGCCTCCTTCACCCGTGAACTCCATCGGGTCACAGGCTTTGAAATGTTTGTAGAGGAAAGCAGATTGCGGTGCTTCTGTCTTGAAGTCTTCTGAGGTTCGAGAGTTGCTGAGAGAGTGCACCTGAACGACAATTTGAGGAATGACTTTGTCCACTTCCTTGGCCACAAGCGAGGCAATCCTCTTATCGGCGCTTCGTTTGGCTCTTCTCCTAGTTGTCCGTCTCGAGGTAGAGTCGTTTGAAGACATCTAGACAGGGAGAGATTTGGAGTTAGATTCGATCGTAATGATTTTGAATTTTTGCGATGCGATTAAGCGTGATCAAAACTTGTTGTAGGTAGTACAATAGATTTCACATAGGAGCCACATAGGAGACACGAGATTCCTAAGTTCCCACACAATTGATTTGTTTGTATATATACAATTAGTTGTAGCTTATACTCGTAAACATACATGTCTGTATAGAATGCGCGAGGACGCGATGTAGAGAGTGAGAGTGAGAGCGAGTAATTAGACATTAGTTTTGTTGCAAATATTCGGTTTTTGTTTTAGATTGCGATGGCTGTGCAAGTCGTGCGTTTATAAACCAGGGAGCGAAAATCGATAAATCGAGAAATCTTTAATGCGTAAAGTTTTAAATTGTAAACACATAAGCATAAATAGATTCCACATAGCGTAAAATCGGTGAGTCGTATGCTAGAAAAATAGATAGAATGCCTCGGGTGTTTAGGCGTCGACTGCCCAAAGTAACCCAACTATACCCAACAACTTCGTGCACGCAAGTTGCCCTAGAATACTTATGCTTCCACTAGGATGCAGCTCATGGCACTCGTCTTCTTAGTCATCGCATGGGTCGAGTTATCGTCATAGTCGAGTCCTTGGTGAGAGCTTTTTGAAAACCATTTTGTTGAGAGTGGAACGGTTTATTAAGATATGGGTTTCACCCCTGACTTAATAACTTCGCTCCTAACTGTGGTTGTGCTCTTCGAATAAATTCGGGAGTTTCACTAGATTTTGAAACGGAGACTTTTGTTGAGATATGGACGTCACTCCTAGCTCAACGGAAAGTTCTCGTGCTAGAAAATGTGTGGGTGAGCGATCTCATCGAGAGTTCGTGGTTTTCACACCTGGTCTCGACTAGACCACTTGGTTTCGTTAGGCGAGTATTTTCGAAAATGTGTGCATTGTGTCAACCTTAGGAAAGGCTAAGTAGTATTTCAGCCTTAGGAAAGGCTCCTTTATGTGAAGCTGTAGTATGCGGTGTTCACACAAAGTTGTAGTTTTTAGCGAATTCGAACGAGAGTATCAAGTAGGCCCGTGCAAATCCTATTGGGTTCGCACGAGTCGGTCCATTGGTACCTAGACTATAGACTAGGTTGTTTCTAAGACATCGACCCGGACTAGGTCAAGTCTGAACTAATTCCCTATAGTTATGGCTCTGATACCAATCTCTCACACCTCGACCGATGGCGGAATCATCGGGGCGCGACACTAGGCGAATCAGATTGCTCAAGAGAATCCATAACAACTAAATTGCGACAGTATTTATTGCATTTGTTATCCCATACTAACAATCAGTACAATCCCATAAGTTATCACAGATTTATTGTCCTCTCGAACAATACAAATCCGACAACCTAGATTTTAGGTGAGTTTCTAGACTTCCTAGCTTGATTTGATGTAGTCTGCGATCTAACCTGCAACATACGTTAAAATAATGTCAATACAAAAGTATTGGCGAGCATACATGTTTGATATGTAATAGTGTAATAGATAAAAGCTGTGAATTTCCACATACATAAATGTAATACACGACACATATACTCACAAAACTGATACTACCAGCTAAGTCCTCGAGCTTCGATCGCGATTGCTAAACTAGACCCCGTCGGGCGCAATAGTACTATACTAGTCATGGTGGGACATCGCGAGTATAAGTCCTAGCACATATGTAACTAGCATCACGTATAACTATGCACGTAAGTCATTCCCAAGTGATAAGTAGTTTAAGCATTTGATGTGATTCGATTTGATAGCAACGTATGTTAGACCCAAAAGTGCAAAAGCAAAAAGGGTTCAAGTATACTCACAATCGGTGTTCGGCAAGCAAACACAACTTGATTGGATTGATGGGAGCGCGTCTGAGATTAGCTTGGTTTCAGTTTGATAGCGTAAGCGTCGAACTGTGCGTTAAACGGTGGTGAGTGAACCAAGTGTCGAATGGTAATCCGATCAGATGGCAATCCGACCGGATGGCCAGTCGATCGGGTGGCAATCCGTTCGGATGGTCATCCGATCAGATGGCTATTCGATTGGATTGTCACCTCGTTTGGTGAAGATGTGTTTGTGTATGAGGGTTTGACTTTTGAAGTTTCTGTTGTAGCATTTTGGAAACAGAGAAGTATCTCTACCCTTCATGTCGATCGATCGAACGGTGGCTCGATCGGGTGACTATCCGATTAGTAGGACACTTAGTGAGAACAAGCTCACAGCAGTTTGCCACTCGATTGGATTGCAATCCGATCGGGTGGTAATCCGTTTGGAACTGACTATGTATTGAATTGTTTATTGTTGGAGTTCAGAACATCACATGATCGGATGGTTGTTCGATCCGATGGCAATCCGGTCGGACAGCAATCCATTCGACGTTCTGAACTTGACAATGTTGAATTAAATAGTTTTAGTGAGGAACCAAGTGCAAGCCAATCGGACGGCTGTCCGATCGGGTGGCAATCCGTCCCAGTGGCCTAGTTCGTCTTGACACTTGTTCGTTTTGGAAATTTTGTGGTTTGATCGAGACAGTATTACTACGAGCTAAACAACGGAACCCTACCAAGTCCAAGTCATCGGATCAGATGGGAATCACCCTGCCCGATCAGTTAACTGTTCTTGACGGTTGTTCGTGTTCAACACGATAAGCCAGTCATCTCGTTGATAGGAACCAGTTCTCAAACCGACACTTCACTATAGGAAAAGTAGAAGGTCTGCACGAGCTCTGTTGCTACCGGTTTCGAGTGATAAGTTAGGAAAGTTTGAAGAATGGCTTAGAAAACTTTGATTCGACTTAGATTTGTGCGAGTTTATTGATTATTCTCCGTGGAATCCATCAGATCTGGACTGTTCTTGATGAGATGAGGTCACACTTCATTGTTCCTAAGAACTTCATGATGAGATCACCTTAGAATGGCTCAAATCCAAAGATTTAACGGTGAAGAGGTGAGATTTGATAGTGAGAAAGATGGGGGAGTGCGTGTAGATCATAGAAGTACAAGGTTTTAGGTAGAAACTTACAAGAATTGCGAGAAATCGAGAGGAAATGGCGAGCAGGCGTCTGGTCGAGAGAGAGCAGTCACATCAACTGTTGTTGATGTGACAAGTGGGGTATTTATAGGCAAAGGAGAAGAAAGGCAGTGCAGTGCATCGGATTGGATGGCTGTCCGACAGGTTGGCTGTCCGATCGGATGGCTGTCCGATCGGATGGATGTCCGATCTGATGTTTGTCCGACCGGTTGGCTGTCCGATCGGATGGCTGTCTGATCGGATGGCTGTCTGATCGGATGGCTGTCTGATCGGATGGCCATTCGATTGAAGTGCCATTCGATCAAACGCCATCGGCGAGCTGAGTTTTTGGCGTTCCGTTTCGATTGTTAAGCGTTGCGATAGTTTGGTTACACATTCTCATCCCCTTTTTCATATATTTATTATAATTAGCTACGTTGGGTCGTATATACATATCCATATTTCAAAGTTGCGACACAATAACCGGGTTTCGTTTCGAATATGCGTTGCTTTGTGACGCATCATGGTCATCGAGGAGGGTAGAATAGGTCCTCACTCAACGTCATCGTGAACGTTAATGTGTGTGATGCGATGTGCGTTTTGAGTAATGAGTTGCACTACGACACATCACGGCTATCAAGGAGGGTAGAATTGGTCCTTACTCGACATCTTCACGGTTGTCAGCAAGTGCAATGTGATGTGATGGTGATAAAGTACGCGAAATTATGCGAAAACACTGCGATAAAGCGATATATGCGATATAGGTACATTATGATCCGAATCTCTGCTGCTAGGCGTAACGAGTATTACGAGTAGTAACAACGCACGAACGTGCGGGTTGTTACACTATATGGCCAATATTATGTATTCCCCAGAATACAATCAGATAATATAACACTCCGGGTTTGTTAAAAGGTCACTCAGAGGTATAATTAAACATGTTGACGCTTTGAACTCTTCGCCGCGTAAACTTTTAATTAATTACGTAAACGGTTCCTTTCGATCAACTAGTGGCTCAAATATAATTATGAATATCGTGTGTTGTTATTCAGAGGCTTAGTTTAAGCATGTTAACACTTTCAGTCCTTCTACATTCAAAGTTTTTTATTTTTCGCAAAATTAGTCCCTAATAGTCAACTTTGACTTCATTAGGGTTTAGTACACTTGTCAACACATCGTTGGGCACTATTTTTACGAGGTGTTACATCCTCACCCCCTTAAAAGAAATCTCGACCTCGAGGTTTGCTCAAAAGATGGTAGTACTTTCTGACGTATAATGGGCTTAACCTCTATAGCATATTAGGGCCTCTACGGCATCCAGTTGACCTATACAATAGGTACATGCTTTCTTTCAGAGCTTCTTAACCTGTCAATCCTTAATTGATATTGATTTCTCAACAAACCATAAGTTTTCATTAATCTATACATCATTATGTGATAATTCTATCGATTTATCGGCTAGACATATCTTTAATTCACAAGTGTGGAACACATTGTGAACTCCACCAAGTTCCTTAGATAAGTTTTTAGCTTGTAGGCTATTGATATTGACGTATTTGATTTTCTTGAATGGTCCTATATAACTAGAGCTTAACTTGCCCGTTACATCAAAATGCAACACACCTTTCTAGGGTGGTACTTTTTGTTGAATCTTGTTCTTTATTGAGAACTTAAGAGGTTTGCGACTCTCATCAACATTGAATTTTCTGCCAATCACTGGCAGCTTTCAGACGATCACGTATTTGTATGATCTCATCCGTTGACTCCAGGGTAATTTCTGATCCTGATAATTGGTCTACCAAACTTCTGTCTAGTAAACGGACATTTGATATTCCTTTTTATACAAGGTCTCCAAAGGAGCAGCCTTGATGCTTATATACTAGCTATTAGTTATAGGAGAGCTTATTTAAGGTGAGATAGTCATTCAAAAACTACTGCTTAAACCGATCTTAAAGAATAGCTAACCTCATGGTTAGTCGAACAAGTCGACGATATTGGGCAGCTGATAGCGATTCTCAAATGTTACCTAAGTAGGGTTGCGGAAATCAATGCATAAGCATAATGAACAGTCTTTCTTAAATAATAATTACTGGAACTCTTAGAATGATGAGCTAGGCTTTATGAACCTTTCTCTTAAAACTCATTTGATTGGGGTTTCAATCCTTTCCTTATTGTCGGTACTAACCGATATGGAGCTCTTATAATAATTTCAGCTCTAGGTGGGATGTTAATCTTAACTCTACTCGCCTTTGAGGAGGTAAATGAGGTAGTTCTTCGGAGAAGACAATAAAGATACACAAAGATGATAGAGATATTCTAAATCTCAGGCTTTAGTTCATCTATCGTCACCCGTGCCATATAATGACACATTTTCCTTACGAATGCATGGATTCCTTGAGTAAAGACACTTACTCAGACATTTCTATACTGGATATCTTCTTTGAATACCATTAGCTGACTTTAGTACAATATGACCATTGGGATATCTCAGTGGTTCCATGCATTAAACCTCCATACTGATCAGGCATGGAAGCAATCTATGGAACACACTAGGATACGCCAATCCTCATATGGCGCTTTTATCAAGCATAGTCTGGCATTCGCAGTTGATAAAAATCAATGAGATAACAAAATAAAATAACATATTGTCGTACTCTATCTGGAGAAAAAGTACTTTAGATTTTATGAATGAAGATTTTCCGACGAAAATAGAAGAAATGGTTCCTATGATTTTCGTCGATAAGTTTTACCTTATACTTAATATCTGGAGTTCTTATGGGAAAATTCTAAAAGTTTGCTAAGCTTATAATCTATGAAAGACTTAGTAGTATCTGAATCAAACATAATTCTTAACAACAATACCATTGATTCACGATAAGGGATGTACTTGGTGTCACTGTTGATATGAACTGCCTTTGTCATTCATCAGGAGAGTTTATGCGCTTCCATTCTTAGATTTTCTATACTTCGCTATACCTCCCTTGACAAATTTTAGGGCCGTTAGTTCTGATGTGGCCCTTAACGCCATAGCCGAAACAGACTGCATTCTTTATGTTTCTACATTCATGGGACCGATGACCAGCTTTTTTACAGATGCCACATTGCTTTGGCCTTTGGTACATTCGACACTGTCTCCAGTGCCTTTCGCTGCAGGTCTTGCATACAGGCTTCTTATTGGATTTTTGTTGGTTCTTATTAAGCTCAAACTTACCCTTTTTCCTAGATTTTTGGGAGTCATCCTCCTTTCTTTTCCTTTTTCCGTTAGTCTCAGTTTTGACTGACTTACTTCTTAACCCATCTAGCGTGAGTGACTGAGATATATCCACAATGGATTTATCAGAAGCATGCTTGAAGCCTTAACATGCCCGTTTATCTTCGGTGCTAAACCATCAATATATTGTGCATTACGCTTAGATCCTGGGTTAACCGAATAGGGTGCTATTCTAGACAATGAATTGAAGTCTGTAACATACGGTCGTCAGTCTAGATGTTTTTTTCATGGCGAGAGTCAGAAAATCCGATTCCACCTTTTCCATTTCATGTCGCGGACTGTAGGTTTTTTCTGATAAGGTCCATAATCTTGGACCATCCCATATTTTATAGGGGTATCTTCCCTGTGGACTTTATTAATGTCTTCAACCAAGTAAGGGCATCGCCCTTGAATGACTGTGATACATACCTCATAGTGTCTTCCTTAGCACAACCACTGATATTCACGATGGTTTCCATTTCGTCCAACCATTTCATGCAGTCAATGCTCCTTTTTCGCCATTGAAGTCTCTTGGGTTGCAAGAGACAAAGTACTCGTAAGTACATCTTTTAGAGGAACGAGGCTCCCCATTATATATTATCTTATTTGATTTGATTCATTCTTCGCATTCGAAGCTTGAACAAAGCTCTTCTCATGAACAGAAGAATGTGGTTTAGAGCAAGTAGCATTCGGCTCTTTGAACTTTTCCATGACCCTTCTCATAGCTTTTCCATCAGCTGCATCAATCACAGCTTGGAGATTAACTTCATTAACATTGAGGTTCACATTTGTTGCATCATTAGCATTTGTCGCATCATTAGTATCGCGACTGTTGTTTGCCTGATCCGAGTTTGCCATACTCGAAGCTTGGTACTAAACATCAAATTAAACAATTGCTTGGTTGCATTACAATAGCCTGTCATCACCCTAACGACCTAACATTCATTAGCCACGGTATCATTAAACCATGTAGGCTAATAGGGTATGAACATTCCCAATGAATGTTACTTGAATGTATATCAATTACATTTAGCCTAGGTCACAAAAGGACCATTAATGGCGTTTAGGGTTTGGACCGAGTCCATTACCTTTTTGACAGGGGATCAAATGTTACAACTGTCTTTGTCATGTTGACGATTTTAGATATCTCGAAGGCTTGCCACAATGACTTCTAAAATATGAAACATAAGTTTGTCATGAAGGACATATAAATGTAGTACATAGATTTGTCACAAAGGACATTAATAATTATATGGCACGAAGGCCTTGTCGCAAAGGACATATAAGTATGGCACAAAAGGCCTGTCTTAGAGAATATTATAAAATATGGCACAAAAAGGCCTGTCACAAAGGACATTAAAACGATATATGGCACAAAGGCCTTGTCACGAATGACAAATGTATATGGCACAAAAAGCCTGGTCACAAAGGATGTTAAATATGTAATAGCTGCAATCTTATCTGATCAGGGACTTAAGACTTGAACATAGTTCTTTACCTTTGGACAGAGAGTCATAGACTACAGCTATCATTGCTTGAAAGACGATTTATTTCGCCACATAGGCAAATCAATGGACATCACTAATGAATCTTTATACATATACGTAATTATCGTAATTGAGGATATTAGTCATGATCTTATCGACCTTATAGACTACAAGGCTTGGGCATTGCTCATCACCTTGGACGGTAAACCATAACGGTTACATTTTTCAATGTCACGAATGGACAATATAGTATATAGCCCGTAGGCAAAACATCACTAAAGGATGTTAAATAATGTGATCATCGTATTAGATGATATTTGTCAAACCCCGACTCGCAGCGGAAGACAATCGCGGGGTGCGGCAGACACATGGCACTCCTCATAATTTAAAAACATTAAATTACATAAAATAGGAGCATCGGTTACAACGTCTTCGAACTATCACATTACAAACCATATATTAAAAGTGGTACTACAAGCCATTATAGCTTTTATTATGGTACGTCCGCCTACTAGATCCTTCCATACGCACATGTTCACTCCTATTTCATTTTACCTGAAATGCATGTTAGTTTTTAAAAAGGTCACCTAAACGATGCTGGTGAGTTCCACTGGTTTGGTTGTTTTGTTTCAAAATGTATCAACATGTTTAATTGCACATATCACGGTTCATAGATGGAATTACACGAGTGTCACAAGTGAAACCTAGACTGTTTTAATCGTACTGTGTCACACAGACACTTAATCGCACCACCTGCATCACCTGCAGTTTAATGCCCTCGGGTAGTTATGTCTAACAACATAACCTAGTTAGGACGCGTGCAGTTGCCTGGCTGCCTGTCGCACCTGTCCGGCGGGCAACTGGGTTTGTCAGACCAATAGTACTATCCACTGCCCACGGCTTATGTTAATCACTTGTATCGGGGCTAATATCGTGTGTTAGATAATTCACATCATACAGTTTGAGCAATTAACACAGTTTGTAACATGCAATTCACCCCAGAAAACAGGAAAACAGTTTAGAAGTGGGGGAATGAAACTCACAGTGGAAATAGTAGTCTCGGCTAAAGAGTGTTTAATCAACGAAATCAGCTTTAATAGCACACATGCAAGTAAGGACTCAAATCAGTATCTAAGTCGGTAATGGTTATAACTTGAATTTGGTCAGGAGTTTTCACCCCGGATTGAGTCTATAGGACAAGGGTATGGTGATGGAGGTCAGGGTAGTATTAGTTTTCAGCTTGGCTTCTGGGCACCGGTTCGCGTGCCAGCCAATGTCAGCAGTTTAACGTGTTCGGATAATGGTACGGGAATACCAATAGTGCCAACACGTTGTTATTTAAGAATTATTAACTTCTCATTAAGGGAGTTTGGGTGTTTGGGGAGTCGAGGTTGCCCAATTTTGAGTTTCCGTTTCCACCGTCGGGGATTTTCCCGAACTGGTATTGGACACACCCCAAGTGTCCACTCTGCCAAGGAATCTCCCAGAATATTCCCCGTGTTCCAATTATAGTATTTTTCGGGTTGGGTCAGTTCCCAGTTCCGGCAGGTTCGTTACACGGTAAACTGCCGAAATTGATTTAAAATAACCCATTTTTAATCTCAAAAATTCCCATTTTATCTCTAATTTGAATAAAATTCTGAACATTTTTATTTATCTCAGTAAAAATCTGTAGAATATAAGAAAAATTTCTGAGAATTTATTTTGGCATTTTACTTGTCTAAATAAATTATTTATAAAACCATATTTAACCACATAATTAATATTAATTACCATCAGTGATCCAAAAATTCCCAAAACTTTCCTTGACATCCCTTTTGTTTCCAGAAACATATCCAAAAATTTTAAGATTTTTCCGATTTCGTTTCGGTGCTTTTCCGGCTACCGAAAATTCGCCAAAACACAGATTTTTAACCCAAATCAAAACTCAACCAATGGACTCCGAATTTTCCCATAACATTCCTCATATGTTCCTTAGTTTCTCCGTAATATTTGGTGATTTATTGAATCCGTTTAGTATTTTTTCCTGAATTCTTTTTTTTAAACAGTCAAAATTTTACCAAAAATCATAGAAAATTTAAAAAATTCTAAAAATTTATATGGACCTTCCTGACACTACCCTTCATCACCAAATCAAATTTAAGCTCAATCCAAGTATCACGGACCAATTTATAACCAAAACAAAATTCTGCCTATCCTAGATTCGGTTTTCGGATGTTATACCTAGCGCAAGCTTCGATTCCAAGCGTTCCTTGTGAGTCCAAAAGTATATGTGGGCTATATTAAGTACCTACACATCAAGTACAATCCAAATATGCTAGAACTTAGATCAATCAAGCTTTATTTCATTGTTTTTCGGTTAATCGACTAGTTAAGCGGTTTCTGTCGAATAGGTGTTGATTAGGGTATCAAACCCCAAAGATTTGTAACCATGGCTGCCATATAACACCAGGGAATCCATATGGTGTTCATATTCAGCCCATAAACATGTTTAAACTTCTAAAAAACATGGATTAAAAAGGGTTTTCAAGGCGTAAACCATGTTTAATCAAGAAACCATGCTTAAAACCTTATGGATTTGAGTTAATACCTTTGATTTGTTGAAGTTTCTTGTGAATTCAGCTGGTTGTTCTTGAGAGAAACCAGATTTTGGAAAGGATTTTGTGTTAAAATGAAATAAAAAAAAGAAAAAAAATTGATTTTTTTGATTAAATAATGGGGGTGGGGGCGGTTTGGGTGTGGGTCCCCCAAGGGACACCTCTTGCTTCGTTTTGAGCGCTTAAAGATGATGTTTATCTTCTGTTGAGTGTTTAGGTTTGTTTACGGGTCCCGGGCGCGTTCTCGATTTGCGTGAAGGACTCTGTTTTGCGCGTACTTAGTGTCAAAAGACTCGGTTTTAAAAATCATGCATAACCATCTTGAAATCCGCACCCAGTTATGTTTTAATCATAAAAGACTCGTATTAGAGTGGTTTAAGTGTTTTTAAGCTTGATCGATCGTTCCTTGCACTTTTGATTGCCGTATGTTATTCCTGAAACGGAAGCGTTTCCTTAACCGGGAAGCTGCTTCGTTTTGCGTGCCTGATCTCTGATTGGCTTCAAACCTTATGTCACAGTCTAAGGGACAAAACTAAGTTGTTCCTAGAACTCGAAATCTTAAATGATGCTACCGATAACCTAATAATCAATGTCAAAGGTTTAAAGCGCTGTTAAACGGAACACTCCCGTTTAACACGTGTTTCATGGCTAAGGACACCAACTTCGCACTGTTGGCCCTTATTAGTGTCATGTTAGTCATAACGTGTTCTCGGATTCCTCGAGACATAACATATATCATTTAATCAAGCATATAAGTCACACATGTTTTTAGGGTTTTCGCGTAATTAAAGTGTTAAGTGTGCTTTACAGTTTTGGATCGTTTAGGGTGTACCTGGTTTCGTCATGGGTGTCACAGTCTCCCCTGGTTTAGAAATTTCATCCCCAAAATTCAATTTGTCTAGTTAGGGAAGAGATGTGGGTATTTTCTACGGAACTCATCCTTCCATTCCCAGGTATACTCAGGTCCTTGCTTCGAGTTCCACCGGACTTTCACTAGCGAGATTTTGTTATAACGTAGTTGTTTGGTCTTCCCGTCTACTATTTCTACTGGTCCCTCCACAAAGTGGAGTTTGTCATTAATGTGCACATCTTCTAATGGTACAATAGTTGCTTCATCCGTGAGACATTTCTTTAAGTTGGATACGTGGAAGACATCGTGAATTGTGCTCATTTCATCTGGTAATTTCAGTCGGTACGCTACAGATCCAACCTTAGCAATAATTTCATACGGCCCAATGTATCTCGAAGCCAACTTTCCTGTCTTGCCAAACCTGATCACTCCTTTCCACGGTGACACTTTTAACAGTACTTTGTCACCTACTTCAAACGACAACGGTTTCCTGCGAACATCGGCGTAACTTTTCTGCCGATCTCGGGCCGCTTTCAATCTACTTTGGATCTTATGCACCTTATCTATCGTCTCTTGAATTAGTTCAGACCCTGTGAGTTGAGCATCGCCCACTTCAGCCCAACACAGTGGCGATCTGCACTTCCGGCCATATAGTGCTTCGTACGGTGCAGCTTGTATGCTACTATGATAGCTGTTATTGTAAGAGAATTCAATGAGGGGTAGGTGCTTATCCCAACTTCCTCCAAAGTCTAGGGTGCAAGCACGAAGCAGATCCTCTAATGTCTGGATAGTTCGTTCTGATTGGCCGTCGGTTTGGGGATGGTAAGCCGTACTCAGGTCTATTCTAGACCCCAAAGCTTCTTGTAACTGTTGCCAATAGTGTGAAGTGAAATGACTATCACGGTCTGAAATGATTGCAACCGGTACCCCGTGTCTAGCAACAATTTCATTCGTGTAGATCTCGGCCAATTTCTCGGTGCTGTAGGTAGTACGAATTGGAATAAAGTGCGCCGATTTGGTTAGTCTATCTACTACTACCCAAATCGCATCATGACCTTGGGGTGTTTTTGGAATGTGGGTCACGAAATCCATCGTGATTTGCTCCCATTTCCATTGAGGTATTTCGGGTTGCTGTAACATTCCCGAGGGTTTCTGGTATTCTGCATTTACCCGGGCACAAGTCAAGCATTTGCTCACGTACTCTGCTACGTCCTTTTTCATACATGGCCACCACTAAAATTCCTTAAGGTCGTGGTACATCTTGACTGTACCGGGGTGAATAGAGTACTTAGATTTATGAGCCTCATCCATAAACAGTTGACATAGGTCATGGAGAGTAGGAATCCATACCCTATTTTTGAAATACAACACTTCAACCGGTTTCCTCACAAAATTCCCTTCATTTCCGTGTAAGTTTTCGCTATTTAGTTGGCCTTCCTCCAAAGCTTCCATTTGAGCATTACGAATCTGCTCTTTAAGACTGGTTTGAACAATCATCCTAAGAGCTTGCACTCTAAGTGGCGTTACTCGGTATTTTCTAATCAAGGCATCGGCTACTACGTTAGCCTTACCTGGATGGTATTTTATTTCACAGTCGTAATCGTTCAATAGCTCCACCCATCTGCGTTGTCTCATATTTAGCTCCTTTTGATCGAATATATGTTGGAGGCTCTTGTGATCTGTATAAATTGTACATTTCGTACCGTACAAGTAATTCCTCCAAATCTTAAGTGCAAAAATCACTGCGCCCAGCTCTAAATCATGCCTTGTATGGTTCTTTTCATGCACTTTCAGTTGTCTGGAAGCATATGCAATAACCTTGTTTCTATGCATCAATACGCATCCTAGACCACGTCAAGATGCGTCGCAATACACTACAAAGTCATCATTGCCCTCTGGCAAAGTCAAAATTGGCGCCTCACATAACTTTTGTTTTAACAGCTGGAAAGCTGTTTCTTGTTCTTCGCCCCATTCGTACTTTCGATCTTTCTGTGTCAAGGCAGTTAAGGATTGAGCAATGCAAGAAAAGTTTTCAATAAAGCGACGGTAATATCCAGCCAATCCCAAGAATTGGCGTATCTCTTTCAGAGACTTAGGCGCTTGCCAATTCTTAATAGCTTCGATCTTACTAGGGTCAACATGAATCCCTTGTTGATACCACATGTCCTAAAAATTGCACCGCTTGTAACCAGAAGTCACACTTTGAAAGCTTGGCGTACAACTTCTCTTTCCTCAATATCTCTAGTATGGCTCGTAGATGGTGCTCGTGTTCCTTTTTACTCTTGGAATAGATCGAAATATCGTCAATAAAGACTATGAAGAATTTATCTAGATATGTTTACAAACTCGGTTCATGAGGTCCATAAATACCGCGGGTGCGTTGGTTAACCCGAAGGGCATAACCAGGAACTCATAGTGACCGTACCGAGTTCGAAAGGCTGTTTTAGGGATATCTTCCTCTTGAACTTTCACTTGATGATAACCGGATCTAAGATCGATTTTGGAAAAGTTACAGGCTCCTTGCAACTGATCAAATAAATCATCGATTCGCGGAAGAGGATATCGATTCTTTATGGTAACCTTTTTCAGCTCCCGGTAGTCAATACATATCCGAAAGCTTCCATCCTTTTTCTTCACAAATAACATTGGTGCTCCCCAAGGTGAATAACTGGGACAGATAAAACCTCGGTCTAGCAGTTCTTGTAACTGAGATGATAGTTCTTGCATCTCTGAAGTTGCTAAACGGTAAGGGGCTTTTGCAATTAGAGCTGCTCCCGCTATTAAGTCGATAGGGAACTCGACTTGCCAATTGGGTGGCAATCCGGGCAATTCATCGGGAAACACGTCTGGGTTATCACACACTATTGGGATATCCTTAATACATTGTTCTTCTAGTTCGGTCGTCATTACACTTGCTAAGAACACATCACATCCTTGACGTATACATTTCAACACTTTAAGGTGGGATATAAGGTTTAATATGGTACCAGACTTCTCTCCCTGTACCATAATAACTTCATCATTAGGAAAAGGGATCCTAACCATCTTTTGCTCACATATAATCTCCGCCTTGTACTTGGACAACCAGTCCATTCCCAGTACTATATCAAAACTTTCGAGCTCTACCGGTAGTAGGTCAATAAGGAATTGGTGGTCGTTAAGAATTAAAGGACAATCACGAATGATTTTGTGACTAGTTATAGGTTTACCGTTAGCAAGTTCTATGGAATAGGGACTTGTTAATTCAATAGCCGGCATATTTAATAGGGGTAAGAAATTAATGGAAACGTAGCTCCTATCTGCGCCCATATCAAACAATACTGAAGCATACTGATCGGAAATGAGAAAGGTACCTGTCACCACATTTGGATCATGCCGTGCATCACCAGACCCAAGTATAAAGGCGCGACCTCGAGCTGCATTTCAGGTAGAAGCTTGGCCCTGCGTATCCTTTCCTGCTGGTTGTTGAGCAAAATTTGGGCAGCTTCTTCGGAAGTGCTCCGTACTGCCACATCCGTAGCAAGTACGGGGGTAGGTAATCTGTTGCGTTGGTGGTTGGGGTCGTTGCTGAAGAGGCTAGGCTGAGGCCTTGGGGTTTGGAAACGGTTGGGTTCCAATGGTGTCTTAGAGTTTCAGGTATAATGTCCACTTTTATGGCACCTCGAGCAGATCCCTGCTCGACATGCACCATAGTGGTGCAAAGTGCACTTGTTGCATTTTGGGACTGTTTCTCTATAGCCACCAGAGTTTCCCGTTGGTGTGGTCATGGCGTAACTTTGACTAGTGGCTCTCCCCCTCTTCGGTATGGCTGCCCCCGCTCGACTACTTTCAGGGGCCTCTCGCTTATTTTCTGCCGGCTCTCCCGGCATTGTCAAAATCTTGCGTCTAACCATGTCGTACTTAATCGTGCCTGACCTAGCTACCACTCCGTGCATGGTCAGGTGCTCCACCGAATTAATGATACTCCTTACTTCTGGGGCCAGTCCCCAAATATACCTCTCGATCCTCTTGGACTCCGGTCGAACCATATCTGGAAAGATGCGTGCCAGTTCATTGAAGCGATTTGTGTAACCTACATGATCCGCACCTTGCATCTGCAGGTTCCAAAACTCATGCTCGAGTTTCTGAATTTCGTGGATTGGGCAGAACCTTTCTCTCATTAGTATCTTAAGATTATCCCAAGTCATAGCATTAATCGCATCCTGCCCGCGAGATTGCACAATAGCATTCCACCAGTTCAAAGCGTGGTCGGTAAAAGTGCAAGTCGTATACTTTACCGCACAGTCACCCAGACAATTACTTATGTTAAGGACCAATTCAGACTTCTCGATCCATTTCACAAACCCGTTCGGTCCTTCAGTTCCATTAAACTCCATTGGTTTGCACTCCATAAAGTGTTTATACGTGCAAACTGGCCTAACATTGTTTTGATTATTGTTCGGATCTCCCGGCCCTGGTTACGGGTTCGCATTGTTGTCGGCGTTAACCTGCGTCACGATACTGGGGATAACGGCTTGAAGTTGTTGTGCTATCAGTTGGGCAATTTCTGCCTCTGTCATTTGAGGTCCACGTTTCGAGGCCATTCTATTATACACAATAGATATGTATGTATCAATGTCACATAGTTAATCATCACTTATCACATTTCCAGTTACCACATACCACACAATTCCATTACACATCACATAATTTCATCATACCCATAGATCCACGACACATATAGTCAAAAGCATCGTCATGTATATATATAATATCATCGTCACACAATCGTCAAAATTTGCACATAGACTTAACCTAAAAGGGTCAGTGCTTAAATGCGCGGTTAAAACTGGTCACTAAAGTGACATACATGCATCATACCACCCGACACAAAATACGAGAGTCGAAAATACTACGGCTACATCCCTACCTCGACCTAGGCATAGCCCAGTGCTTGGTAGGATGTACAAAAGGTACATCATTTCTATCTATACTAGGAAAAAACCATACTAGGAACGCCACATCCACCACATCAACCCTGCAAAACCTGCTACCAAACCTACAATAGCGCCAGTACATCCATACACTAAAGCTCGAAAATGATCCTGCTCATGATGGATGTATCCCATACCCTGCTGTAAGGTAATGATCGTCTGCTGCAAGACGGTCAAGTAATCTCCCATAGACCTCCGCTGCTGCTCGTCCTCATTGCGTGCAATCCTCAATAACGAAATCTGCTCAAACAGGAACCCCATCAGGCTGCTCTCGGTGATGGGAGCAGGCACCTCCTGAGGAGGAACTGATATGCCCCAAACAGGTGAGGAAGGCTCCTTGAATGGCTGGGAAGGGCCACCATGCTCATAAGTGTGGAAAGGGGAAGGGTCCTCCCTAGGTGGGGTAAGAAAACGAGTAGTAAAGTGCTACTGGGTCCCTATGGGTGTGGGTATCAAGCGAACAGGGGAAATGGGTGGGGTAAAAACAGGCCCAGGGACAGGTACCCTCCGACGAGCCATCTGTCGGAGGCGGACAAGGGGTACCTCCTGAGAACTAGGTGAGAAGGCGGTGTACTAGGAGTGGAAGGGGTATAAGGGTCGAGGGGAGTCTCGGGTGTAGCTAACATAGGGGCTACCGGCTCCCACTCTCAATGCCCCGTGGCGGGAGTAGGGCTCCTAGGAATAGGTCCTACTGGGATAACGACATCTGGGGTACGACTATGCTCCGAGGAGCTAGTCAGGTGGTGAGGTGGGGAACGGTAGGCGCTCGAGGCCTCCCCCACGCGTCTAGTAGGGGGTCTAGGGGATAACTAGCACAACAGTACCCGGACTCATCCGGCGAATAGCCCGGGGACAACAGAGGCATCTGTGGATCCTCCTCAGGATTGGTCTCCATATGAGAAGTCGTTTGGCGACTCGAATGACTCGACATAGTACCTGTAAAGGAAAACAACATCTAACACCGCTTCTATCGACTGACATAACCGAACATAAACAATCCACAGAGGTACACATAAGCACGTATTGCACACAATCTTGATTTTTAATTTTAAAAACTTTTCCACAACTGTTAAGTTAGCGTTTACATTCCCGCTCTCTCCTCTCTCTCTCCGTGACGTTTCCCGAATGCCCAAGTACCAGCAGATAAATTATTGTGTTCCGGACCACAATAATTTAATTGCCTAACATGGCCATCCCGGTACTAGCGACGCCACTCGGTCTCTAGAGGTTCTCAAGGTGAGGAGTTAACTCAGGATTATAGTCTAGGTTCTCTTAGGGATACCTAAATCGCTATAACCGATGGCTCTGATACCATCTTCTGTCACACCCTGACTCGCAGCGGAAGACAATCGCGGGGTGCGGCAGACACATGGCACTCATCATAATTTAAAAACATTAAATTACATAAAACAGGAGCATCGGTTACAACTTCTTCGAACTATCACATTACAAACCATATATTAAAAGCGGTACTACAAGCCATTATAGCTTTTATTATGGTACGTCCGCCTACTAGATCCTTCCATACGCACATGTTCACTCCTGTTTCATTTTACCTGAAATGCATGTTAGTTTTTAAAAAGGTCAGCAAAACAATGCTGGTGAGTTCCACTGGTTTGGTTGTTTTGTTTCAAAATGTATCAACATGTTTAATTGCACATATCACGGTTCATAGATGGAATTACACGAGTGTCACAAGTGAAACCTAGACTGTTTTAATCGTACTGTGTCACACAGACACTTAATCGCACCACCTGTATCACCTACAGTTTAATGCCCTCGGGTAGTTATGTCTAACAACATAACCTAGTTAGGACGCGTGCAGTTGCCTGGCTGCCGGCCGCACCTGTCCGGCGGGCAACTGGGTTTGTCAGACCAATAGTACCATCCACTGCCCACGGCTTACGTTAATCACTTGTATCGGGGCTAATATCCTGTGTTATATAATTCACATCATACAGTTTGAGTAATTAACACAGTTTGTAACATGCAATTCACCCCAGAAAACAGGAAAACAGTTTAGAAGTGGGGGAATGAAACTCACAGTGCAAATAGTAGTCTCGGCTAAAGAGTGTTTACTCAACGAAATCAACTTTAAAAGCACACATGCAAGTAAAGACTCAAATCAGTATCTAAGTCGGTAATGGTTATAACTTGGATTTGGTCAGGAGTTTTCACCTCGGATTGAGTCTATAGGACACGGGTATGGTGATGGAGGTCAGGGTAGTATTAGTTTTCAGTTTGGCTTCCGGGCACCGGTTCGCGTGCTAGTCAATGTCAGTAGTTTAACGTGTTCGGATAAAGGTACGGGAATACCAATATTTCCAACACGTTGTTATTTAAGAATTATTAACTCCTCATTAAGGGAGTTTGGGTGTTTGGGTAGTCCAGGTTGCCCAATTATGAGTTTCCGTTTCCACCGTCGGGGATTTTCCCGAACTGGTATTGGAGACACCCCAAGTGTCCACTCCGCGCTGGAATCTCCTAGTATATTCCCCGTGTTCTAATTATAGTAATTGTCGGGTTGGTTCAGTTCCCAGTTCCGGCAGGTTCGTTACACGGTAAACTGCCGAAATTGATTTAAAATAACCCATTTTTAATCTCAAAATTTTCCATTTTATCTATAATTTGAATAAAATTCTGAAAATTTTTATATAACTCAGTAAAAATCTGTAGAATATGGGAAAATTTTCTGAGAATTCATTTTGGCATTTTACTTGTCTAAATAAATTATTTATAATGGGGGTGGCGGGCGGTTTGGGTGTGGGTCCCCCAAGGGACACCTCGTGCTTCGTTTTGAGCGCTTAAAGATGATGTTTATCTTCCATTGAGTGTTTAGGTTCGTTTACGAGTCCCGGGCGTGTTCTCGATTTGCGTGAATGACTCCGTTTTGCGCGTACTTAGTGTCAAAAGACTCGGTTTTAAAAATCATGCATAACCGTCTTGAAATCCGAACCCAGTTATGTTTTAATCATAAAATACTCGTATTAGAGTGGTTTAAGTTTTTTTAAGCTTGATCGATCGTTACTTGCACTTTTGATTGCCTTATGTTATTCTTGAAACGGAAGCGTTTCCCTAACCGGGAAGCTGCTTCGTTTTGCGTGCCCGATCTCTGATTGGCTTCAAACCTTATGTCACAGTCTAAGGCACAAAACTAAGTTGTTCCTAGAACTCGAAATCTTAAATGATGATACCGATAACCTAATAATCAATGTCAAAGGTTTAAAGCGCTGTTAAACGGAACACTCCCGTTTAACACGTGTTTCAAGGCTAAGGACACCAACTTCGCACTGTTGGCCCTTATTAGTGTCATGTTAGTCATAACGTGTTCTCGGATTCCTCTGAGACATAACAGATATCATTTAATCAAGCATATAAGTCACATATGTTTTTAGGGTTTTCGCACAATTAAAGTGTTAAGTGTGCTTTACAGTTTTGGATCGTTTAGGGTGTACCTGGTTTCATCATGGGTGTCACAGTAGTCATGATCATATTGATCTTTTAGACTATGAGGCTTGGACATAGTCCAGCATTTTTAGACAGGGGGTCGTAGACCACAACTGTCGTTGTCTTATTGGACAACAAGTTTAGCCCGTAGGCTCTTCTCCACTAATGGATGTTTATATTATGATCATCATATTGATAATACTTTCCATGATCTAATTCGGTCATATAGGCTTTAAGGCTTAGACATAGTCCAAATACCTTGACGGCTGATGTGGTTTCTCAAGTCACACTGCAAGGAGTGTTAACATGTTCTTAGATGTTAACAAGGATAAATTGTCTTAAGAGGGTTTTACCATCATAGCATGTCTGTATTGACATATTGGCTAGGTTATACCATTAAGAAGATCTTTTGAAATTATTTAGCAGATCGATAAAGTTAGAATAAATTGATACTATTGTTTGATAAAGGACGAAATGAATACCTGTATAAAATTTTCAAAACTTTCCATAAATCATTAAGAAATCTACAATAGTGCCTTTATCAGGACTTTTAGTATCCTATTTGTCCACAGAGGACTAAAAGGACAATATAAGTCCGTATAAGGACTATAAAATATTATAAGTCCACATAGGGACTATATTGAAATAGTTTGCCCATGAAGGGGAGTATCGTGACGTAGTTGATATCATAATAGTCAAATATTCACAGTATAATGCACAACGGAAGTCTTTGATGAAAATAATATTACAAACCGAAATTTAAAGTATAAATAAATATTATACAAACGGTTATAAGTGGATCCACAGGCGGATCTTAAAATAGAAATATAAAATATTGTTCAACAGACTTTAAACGTTCAGAACTTGCAAGATTCTTTATTAATGTCCCGAGCTCCCAGCAATTACGTACAGTACCTGTCACTTAGTCTTTTTGAAAAATACGTCAGTTTACACTGGTAAATACAATTAACCGACTCTTTTGAAAATATTTATGAAAATTGATTTAAATGCACACGGCACAAATATTCTTTTATAGCTTGGGACAATTATATCAAAAATAATCTTGTATCAGATTTATATGTTTGTCCAACATTTAGAGCCGGTATAAAAACCGAACAAGATTAACCAACACACCACAAATGTAAACCCACGGCGGGTCACCCCAGTGAGTGAGTATATCTTTTACATACGCAACTGACAAGTGTATGCCTACACCCCATGCTTAAGTCGTGGCCATTTACGATTTTTAAATGAGCCGAGGATATCCAGGACACGGTCGTTAACCCCCAATGTTATTTGTTATCAAGCAATACCGATTAAAGCGGGATTATGCAATTTAACCATATCCGAATAAAATGTTTCTACAGCCGACCAAGCGGTAATATTTTACCGTATCCAAGCCTGTATAAGGGAAAATAAATTAAAAGTATTTACCTGAGCTACTACTCGATTTACAGCAAGATTTATATGACTCAGCCGTATCCAATCTAATTAAATGCAGATAGCTTTTACCGGGAGGCTCAAGTCTGGAACGATGGTAATATATAACCAATTTAGAATGCTAACGAGTCTTGTTTAGGTCATAGACCCAGACCGGTTAACTTAAAGTATTAGAAACGGTACGATACGCAAGATTAAGCGATGACCTGAATGGAATGTAATTTAGACCCAACAAGTATGAAGACTTGTATAATATGGGTAAACTAAATACATTATGGATTTTAAAGTAAAAATTATAAGGTTTAACCCGCTTCGGTAAACTTACGCAAACTAGTTACATAAGTCTAACCGTACGCGTATATGCGATAACGAGTAACCGGTGATGTGTGTAAAATGCAACATATAAATTACATCAAATGAGGCATAAAACTAACCCTTTTTTAGTACTAATGTTGGAAAAAGTGCGCTTTTGTCTTCCGTTTGTATTTTCAGGGTTAAAAGAGCTTAAATGAACAAAAGAAGCAAAAATGCAGCCAAATCTAACAATAATACAAGAAAAGGAATAAACGTGGCATGCCCGACCGCTCGACAGCATCTTCCCAAGCAAAAACAAGAGATCAGAAGGCTGAACACGCCCCGTGCTCATTGAACACGGGGGCGTGCCCAAGTGTCTGCAGAAAAGACAAAGTTGTAGAAGCTTCTATTTCCCAACACGGGGGCGTGCCCAACGGACACGGGGGCGTGCCCAACGGACACGGGGCCGTGGTCAACGCTAAGATTCGCATAATCCAAGAAAATCTTGATAGTACAGATACGCTTCTGCACACGGGGCCGTGCCCAGCAAACACGAGGGCGTGGTCAACTAATGCAGACAAACTGCATTTAATGAAGAAAGACAATAAGGGTGGACACGGGGCTGTGTCCAATGGACACGAGGCCGTGTCCGGGCTTCTGTGCAGGCTATAAATAGAGGTGCTTGGTTCACTTCAAAGGCATCCCTTGGCAAACCACCTCTCTCACACTTCACCCACCCACCACCACCATCACAACCCACATCCACCACCATCATCCATCATCCATCATAGAGTGTGTGTAGTAGTCTCGGGATCTAAGATTGATAGTAAGAGTTCTTGACAATCAAAGGCCATTTTTGCCTAAGTCTCTTACATCACTTGGTGAAGATAAGCATTTAGTGTAATACTTTTTATTTTTAATCTTTTCGCACTTTTTATTTGGTTATGTATTAATGACTTTAATAACTAGTTTCTTATGTTGAAGGTGAAACTTCCTTATCATTTGTTCGTGGTGTCTTGGCGTTATTTTACTGTCTATATAAAATAAAAGATTTACACCATTCATATCTCCATGGTCTATATGGAGATATGTTGGCTACCTGGTCGGGGGTTAAGGGAATGGTTTGGTAAGCGTCTTGCCTTGTTCAGTGTATAGATCCTACAAGGACCTGGGTCAAGCTTAGTAGGACCTCCTTCAATACCCACTGGTATTGGATGGCGGGGGTTCGAATTTCTTGATCCCCTCATATGTAAACTACTATTAAAACATTAACCCGGCTACTTAGGATTGTACCCCTGCTGACTCAAACTACTTAGCCGAGGGTAACGTCACCTTCAAAAGAGGGGCCAACCACATTACGCATTAATAACTTAATTAATTATATTTCAATAATCCAACCCTTTAGGATTGTATCCTTGCTGACTCAAACTACTGGGTTGAGGGTAACGTCACCTTCAAAAGAGGGGCATACTACTATAACTAAGATAATCTCTTAAAAAGTGAAAAAGTACGGAAATAATCAAAGGTTACACTAAAGGCGAGTCGGATCCAAGTGATTCATCTTGTCTATCTGTTTTTATTTTTATTTTTATTTTCAGCATTTTTAGTTTTTATTTTCACGTTTAAACCTTTTTTTTCTAAAATTTTGATTTGATTAGACGTTGAGGATAAACCGGTACTAAAAGCTCTTGTGTCCTTGGACGACCTCGGTATCTTACCAACGCTATACTACGCTCACGATGGGTGCATTTGCCCATATGTGTGTTTAGTGTTAGTAAAATATCGTGTTTTATAAATTTAAAACTTGACTAAAGTGTAAAAGGGGCTAAAAATATACATAAAAACCTATCACACCTAACGCACATCAAGTTTTTGGCGCCGTTGCCAGCGACACAAGGATTTTAAGAAAGTTAGGAATCGACGGCCTAATCGTTTTTCTTATTTTTCTGTTTTTTAGGATTTTTCGTAAATTTTCAGCTTCTGCAGAGCTCAGCACGGGCCGTGGCCGCTGAACACGCCCCGTGCCCAATCTTTGGTACTGGCAATCCTATTTTAAGTCAGACGGTAGCTGAAGATGGGGCCGTGCCCAATCAACACGCCCCGTGCCCAAGTATCAGATACTGAAAACAGAACCGTAAGATCCCGACGGTTGGTAATTTCTGACACAACCATGAGCGATACTGATATTTTTTACTTCCGGCCCTCTTATGGTACGTGGTGTCAAATATGTGGCGGATCTCATGAAGATTTAAAATGCTATTTTCTAAACTACAAGCCCCACTATATAGACCCATTGTTTTCCTGTAGCCTTAAGAGGGGCGAAAGTAAAAATAATCCCTATCTCTCCCTCGAATCCTCTCAATCATCCCTTCTAGATGAAATGCTTCTTGACGAATTATTTCAAATGGAAGATTTAAATCTTAATTGGATAAAAGAGCATGAGATGGACCTAATTAATTCATCTCAAGACGATACCCAAGAAGAATTGTTGATATAGCATTCGGATAAAAACAACTTCGTTGTTCCCGAAAATACCTCTAACTCTCGTGAAGACTTGAACGATAGTCGTCCCTGTGTCGATTGTGCCGTGAAGGACTCCCCATCGACTTCCGCCGATGCATACATAGACCTGAGTGATTCGACATACAACTTCTTTAACGAGAGCCCGGGAAAGGGTTGGACTTGTGTTCTCGTCTAAATCTAGAACAACTAAGGTATCTCAGGCAGTTCGGAGTTGTTCCGTCCAGTAAGGAACCACTCGATCCGGATAAATTCCTTAGAAATAGACAAAAATTCATAAACAGCCTCTAGACACGGGGCCGTGTCCAGGTCAGCACGCCCCTGTGTCCACCAAAAGATTCCCGTCTGACTTTTTGTCAGAATACGGACAAAATGTGTCAGGATCTTGTCTGCACACGGGGCCGTGTCCAGCCGACACGGGGCCGTGACCAGCGTGCTGTCGTTTTTTATAAATGCAGCCAAGATTCCTGCACATTTGGACCACTCCAAAGACAAAGATCTAGTGGGATCTTCACACATATCATCCTAGGTATATTCTAAAGAAGGTTCTCAACAACCATCTTGTCTTTTCTACTTTTGTCCATTGCCTTCTTCTTCAATTTTTCCCTCAACACCTCCATTAGAGCTTGAGATCACAATGGTTCCAAGCTTTATTGTGATATTTGTTAGATTTTTATTTAAGGAATCTTGTTAAAAATAAGTTCTACAACATTGTTTTAAGTTATTTCTGCTTAAAAATGCTTTAAAAGTTAGAAAAAAAATTTTTGAAACTCCAAGATTCCTTGTTCCAAAAATCTGCAGATATGTGAACACGGGGCCGTGCTCAATGAGAACGGGGCCGTGCCCAAGGTACTGTTTCACTAAAATGAACTCTCTTTGGTTTATTTTCATAGAATGTCAAGCCAAAACAGTGGAAACTCTTCAGCACATTCCAGAAACAGTCGAAGGGAACGAAGGCCTTCAATCGAAGCAACTCTCGTACGCTATGTGATGGCATTACGTGAAGCTCTCGATGAAATGACATCGGTGGAGGAGGTCCTAATAGACTATATAAATTATCTTACGGTAGGGCTGGAAAATAGTTTCCAAGAAATCAACCTCTTGCACCAGAGGTTAAACATTCTTGTGACACCTCCCATGGAACCAATCCTCCCCCACGAGGATTGGAACTTAGAACTTGGAGTCAATAACCCCACCGGGTAGGATGACATCCCCGCGGAACCTCCTCTTGACAACTTGCAAGAAGACCCAGTGGAAGTTACACCCCCTCAAAATGATGCCAATGAGCCAGCCTTTCTTCTCCCTAGGGAGATAGAAGAATGGCTCACCGATGTGTGAGAGATCCATATCCGGAGGAAGAAGTTCTTCAAGCCGCATCCAACCGAGAAAATTATCTTTTCAGAAATTTTGCTATTAATATAAACTATAGGCTAGAACTTCTTTCCGGGGTTTAGACTTCTTATGTTTTCTGACCCGCTTATCTAAATTTTTAGTTTATTAGGAACCTTATGTAACTCTCTATATTAAATGAATGATGGTTTTAAAACTATTTTGGTGTTTGGATGATGTTGTAATGGATAAAACACACTCGGGATGGTGAAGGATACTAAGGGAAACTTGAACCAACACCCCATGCACAAAAACAGAGCTTCCCGACATTTTTTCTTCATTACAGCAAGTTCAGCACGGGTCGTGCCCAGCCAACACGACCCCGTGCTGAGAGATCTGCAGGAAACGTCCAGTTCAAGTAACTGGACACGGGGCGTGTTCGCTGAACACGCCCCCGTTCCCAGCCTTCTGTTACTTTCTGATAATTTTTGTTACTGGCAACCTGAACACGGGGCCGTGCCCGGACACCACGGGCCCGTGTCCAGATGCCCAGTAACATTAAAATTTTGTTTTTAACACACATTTTACACACTCAATCAACCTAAAAACTTATTTTTGGGACACATTGAGGACAATGTGTAATTTAAGTGTGGGGGGGATGCTAAAACCTTGAATTTTGCAAGTCCTAATTACAAGCCATACACAAAACTCTATTGGAACCGCTAATCACCCCAATTTTTTTTCAAAAACTTTTCATTTTTTTACTTATCTTGGTTTAATTTGGGAATAACAAGTTCTAAAAAGGTTATATTTTTACAAATTTACAACCGATAGCGTCGTGATAAAAAGAACCAACATAAGAAAATTATGAAATGGCATGACAAATCTAGTTAAAATTTGATTATATATACTTGATCACATAAAAACCCGTTCCCACAAAAAGTGAGTTTTGAGCCTTTATTGAGCATACAAATACACATCTTTAAAACTAAATTCTCATTTTTCGATTCTTGTGTGAATAGCCGCTTGGTTTCTTACGACTCTAGAACTTGCCATGACAATACATTCCCGGTCCTTACCAACTTAAACCCAAGTAAGTAAATGATGGAGTCATTAGGACTAACCCCTTTTTCTTTCAACACCATTATTTTTCTTTTTTTACCACCTACCCAAAATCCCCCTAGTTAACCCCTTTGAGCCTAAACCTTTTCATTTCTAACCCATAAAACAAACACCATTTACCCACCAAAAACCTTTTTCATTTTAAACCCCTTTATTTTAGTAAAAAGCTCGGTTTTTGATGTGACGTTCCTTATAAAAAAAATTGATGAAGTCAATAAATAAACAAACAAGTTCATCAACAAGAACCTTGTTTGAAAAATGCTTCATTAGAATAAAAAGTCACAAAAATAAAAAAAATACGAAAACCGACGCTTTTTACGCTTTTTGCCCTTTTCTACTAACCACTAACCCAAAACCACCTACCTTTAACCCAAGCCTAACCCTTCTCCAAAGTCCTCTTGATATTTACAAAGGTGTATAGTTAAAAAGGAGGAGGATTGATTGCTTGGCAAGCATATGGTAGAAGTAAGTTCCATGCTGGTCCCGAGTGTTTCACAAAAATACATCTTCGGCCGAGTGTTGAGTGATCTCCCGTGAAGTATGTGAACTTGTATATAAATAGAATTTTAAAGAGGCATGTTATGCCCAAATAAGTAATTTCTCTTATGTAATGTTCTAAATAAATCATAACGAATAGGATTGTAAATAACATAAAAATAAAACCTAATAAAAATCTTGGAATCCCGACACTCAAGACAAGCCCAAAACCTTCTCTTATACCCATTCCATTTGGGAGTGTAAGTCACATTATAAGGAGTTTTGCTTGAGGACAAGCAAAGATTCAAATGTGGGGGTATTTGATGTGAGTAAAATGCAACATATAAATTACATCAAATGAGGCATAAAACTAACCCTTTTTTAGTACTAATGTTGAAAAAAGTGTGCGTTTGTCTTCTTTTTATATTTTCAGGGTTAAAAGAGCTTAAATGAACAAAAGAAGCAAAAATACAGCCAAATCTAACAATAATATAAGAAAAGGAATAAATGTGGCATGCCCGACCCCTCGACAGCATCTTCCCAAGCAAAAACAAGAGATCCGAAGGCTGAACACGCCCCGTGCTCATTGAACACGGGGGCGGGCACAAGTGTCTGCAGAAAAGACAAAGTTGTAGAAGCTTCTATTTCCCAACACGGGGGCGTGCCCAGCGGACACGGGGCCGTGGTCAACGCAAAGATTCACAGAATCCAAGTAAATCTTGATAGTACAGATACGCTTCTGCACACGGGGCCGTGCCCAGCAGACACGGGGGCGTGGTCAACTAATGCAGACAAACTGAATTTAATGAAGAAAGAGAAGAAGGGTGGACACGGGGCCGTGTCCGGGCTTCTGTGCAGGCTATAAATAGAGATGCTTGGTTCACTTCAAAGGCATCCCTTGGCAAACCACCTCTCTCACACTTCACCCACCCACCACCACCATCACAACCCACATCCACCACCATCATCCATCATAGAGTGTGTGTAGTAGTCTCGGGATCCAAGATTGATAGTAAGAGTTCTTGACAATCAAAAGCCATGTTTGCCTAAGTCTCTTACATCACTTGGTGAAGACAAGCATTTAGTGTAATACCTTTTATTTTTAATCTTTTCGCACTTTTTATTTGGTTATGTATTAATGACTTTAATAACTAGTTTCTTATGTTGAAGGTGAAACTTCTTTTATCATTTGTCTGTGGTGTCTTGGCGTTATTTTACTGTCTATATAAAATAAAAAATTTACACCATTCATATCTCCACGGTCTATATGGAGATATGTTGGCTACCTGGTCGGGGGTTAAGGGAATGGTTTGGTAAGTGTCGCAACCCCCGATCCCAAATCCCCGGGAACGGGCGGCCGCGAGCCAGTTTCGGTGGTATCGTGTATTGTCTAATTTGGCAGCAGAAATTTTCATCAGGACCGTAGTTAGGAAACATTTATCAGAGTAAAATACCACATTTTCATAACATTAAACATATGGGTTAAAACCCAAGTTCATAGTACACGCGTTTTCATAAGAATAAATCCTATTTTATTAATAAAAACATCTATTTTAATTTAAGTAACTTTATTGCCACTTTTCCAAGCCTTCAGTGCTGTCCAGCTGGCTTCTATTTGGCTTTCACAGTTTGTTACCAGAAACGCGTTTTAAAAACATTTGTCAGTGGGAAATACTGGTGAGTGAATCCCAATTTAATCAAGTTTAAATAAAATCCCATTGTACAGTATTGAGGGCGATCCCGCAATTATATTTGTTTCCAAGACATCACAATTAACATCCATGGTACTGTCGAACCCGACTTGTGGAAATGTTACTCCTTGACCAGGTGGTAACAAATTTTGTATACAAAACCCCAACATACTCATGATAATTGTATTCTTACAAATACTCAATCACTGTTTAATATATAATTAATTAAAGGAGGTTTTGTAAAAACAGTTAACAAAAAGCGGATCAACTCACATTGTTGTCTTAGATTTTCCGTAAGGGTTTCCTGAGAATTATCTATAACTTACACAAATGTACACGCGTTAGTATAATAACCCATTTTAACATTAGTAATACCCTCCCCGAGACGGCATTCCAACGACTACATCGGGCAGAACCACGACAACGGTTACGGAACCCTAGATCAATCGGGCAGCGTATCTAATACGTATCCAGGGGTTATAATACTTACAACGGAGCAGAATTTCGCTATTTAGGGTGGTATAATACCCGAGTATTATGTCTATTACTCAGAAATTCGCTTAAGAAAGAAAGAAATGAACGACGAAAAATGAAAACCCGATGCTTTCTTATATAGGGTCTGATCTCGGTCCTCTCGCGGCCCACGTAACACAAGGCAAGGCCTTACGCGGCCCGCGTTGACTCCAGGTCAACGTGTAGCTTGTCCGGGTCACTATCTAGCCTCGCCGGGTGTTGGGCCACGTGGCCGCACCGGGCTGCGCCACCTTTTAAGCTCACGTGGCCCGCGTGAAGGTTGGGGTGGGTCTTACGCGGCCCCCTCAACTTAAAAATTCAGTTTTTTAATTATTTTAAATACTATTTAATGTATTTAAGACCCGTTTTCGCGAATGGGGTGTATTTTGGGACATATTGGGATATTTTAAAATATATTAGGGTGTCGGAAAATAATCGAGGGTGTCGGTTTTATTGAGGATTGTTACATCCTCCCCACCTTGTTTTAGAGCTCGTCCTTGAGATCTACTGGAACAAGTGCGGATATTTCCTTTGCATTTCAGATTCAAGCTCCCATGTGTACTCAGGTCCAATTTTGGAGTCCCACTTCACTTTGACCAGAACTAATCTCTTATGCTTGAGGTTCTTGACTTTCCTGTCTTCAATTTGTAGAGGCCTATCTACAAACTTGAGTTGTTCATTTACCTCTATATCCTTAAGAAGTACTATTAGTGATTCATTAGCTAAGCATTTCTTGAGATTTGATACATGAAATACATCATGAATTCCTGCCATTTCCTCTGGCAGTAGTAGTTGATAGGCTACAGGTCCTATTCTTCTAATAATCTCAAAAGCTCCAAAATACCTTGGACTTAGCTTTCCCTGTTTGATGAATCTTACCACTCCTTTCCAATGAGAGACCTTCAACAATACTTTATCTCCTACTTGAAATTCCAATGGTTTTCGTCGGTTGTCAGCATAGCTTTTATGTCAATCACGTGCTGCTTTCAGTCGTTCCTTGACTTGAATAATCTTGTCAGTTGTTTCTTGTACTATCTCAGGTCAAGATAATTGCTTTTCCCCAATTTCTGCCCAACAGACTGTGGTTCGGCACTTTCGTCCATAAAGTGCTTCGAATGGTGTAGCATTGATACTTGTGTGATAACTATTATTATAAGAAAATTCTATTAAAGGTAAGTGATCATCCCAATTACCTCTGAAATCAATTACACAAGCTCTAAGCATGTCCTCCATTGTCTGAATTGTTCTTTCGCTTTGTCCATCCGTTTGAGGATGATAAGCTGTGCTCAGATTTAACTTGGTTCCCATGGCTTTTTGGAAACTTGACCAAAAATGAGAGGTAAATCGACTATCTCTATCAGAAACAATTGATAAAGGAATTCCATGCAATGAAACGATTTCATTTATATATAATTTAGCTAGCTGTTCCATACTGAAAGTTTCCTTCATTGGTAGGAAATGAGCTGAGTTGGTTAGCCTATCTACAATCACCCAGATTGTATCATTACCTTTCCTTGTTTTGGGTAATTTAGTAACAAAATCCATTGTTATTAATTCCCATTTCCACACTGGCATTTCTAGTTATTGTAATAAACCTGAGGGTTTCTGGTGTTCAGCTTTAACTTGTGAACAAGTTAAACATTTAGAAACATAGGCTGCTATGTCCTTTTTCATTCCTATCCACCAGAAATTTTCCTTAAATCCTGGTACATTTTATCACTTCCTTGATGCATCGTATACTTAGACTTATGGGCTTCTTCTAATATATGATGACGTAGGTTTCCTAATTTAGGTATCCACATTCTTATTTTATGGAATCTCCAAATTCCACATGTTCCTTGTTCTAATTCCTTAATCATACCGTTTAGTTTTTCAGCATCATCCTTGATTACTGATTCTTGTGCTTTTCTGATTTGATCATTTAAATCTACTTGTAGATTTAATTTAAGAGAACGTACCCTTTTTGGCTTTTCATGATACTTTCGACTTAAAGCATCAGCCACTACATTTGCTTTTCCTTCATGATACTGGATATCACAATCATAATCACTAAGCATCTCCATCCAGCGTCTTTGTCTCATATTCAATTCCTTTTGCCCGAACACATACCTTAAACTTTTATGATCTGTAAATATGGTAAACTTACTACCATAAAGGTAATGTCTCCAAATCTTAAGGGCAAAAATTATATAGCTCCTAGTTCTAGATCATGGGTTGAATAATTCTCTTCATGATTCTTAAGTTGTCTAGATGCATAAGCTATAACCTTTTGGTGTTGCATCAACACACATCCATAACCTAACTTAGAAGCGTCACAATAGACTACAAATTCTTCTGTTCCTTCTGGTAACCCTAGTATGGGTGTATAGGTTAATCTTTGATTAAGAATTCTAAAAGCTTCTTCTTGTTTTGGTCCCCATTCAAACTTAATGGATTTACAGGTTAACTTAGTTAAAGGAATGGCTATTCTAGAGAAATCTCGAATTAATCTTCTATAATAACCGGCCAATCCTAAGAAACTTCTAACCTCGGTTGGTGATTCAGGGGTTTTCCATTTAGTAATTGCCTCAATCTGTATTGGATCCACATGAATTCCTTCATGATTGACTAAGTGTCCAAGAAATTATACCTGTTCTAGCCAAAACTCGCACTTTGAAAAATTAGCATAAAGCTTTTCCTTTCTTAATAAACTTAGAAGTGTGTGCAAATGCTCTGCATGTTCCTCTTTATTCTTAGAGTAAATTAAAATATCATCTATGAAGACGATTATGAATTTATCCAAATATGGTTTACATATTCGGTTCATCATATCCATAAATGCGGCTGGGGCATTGGTTAAACCAAATGGCATGACAGTAAATTCATAATGGCCATACCTTGTTCTGAATGCGGTCTTCGGAATGTCCTCTTCCTGTACCTTTAATTGATGATATCCTGACCTTAAATCGATTTTAGAGAAAAATCGAGCTCCTTGCAGTTGGTCGAACAGATAATCGATTCTCGGTAATGAGTATCGATTCTTAATCGTGACTTTGTTCAATTCACGGTAATCAATGCACATACGCATTGATCCGTCCTTCTTTTTAACGAATAATATTGCCGCTCCCTATGATGATGAGCTTGGTTGTATGAATCCTTTTTCCAACAATTCATCAAATTGTTTCTTCAATTTCTGCATTTCGGCGGGTGCCAAACGGTAGGGTGCTTTGGCAATCGGTGTTGTTCCAGGTAACAGATGAATTCTGAATTCCACTTCTCTGTCTGGCGGTAGTCCTGGTAATTCTTCTGGAAATACATCTGAAAACAGAGACACTACTGGAATGTCTTTTAGTTCTTTTCCTTTAGTGTTAGTGATTTTGGAAATCAAATACACTATAGAACCCTTTCTTATATAACTTGCAGTTTTCATCACAGAGATGAATTTAGTGGATCTAGATGGTTTATCTCCTATAATTGTGATCGTTTTACCTTTTGGTGAATTTACTTGGATTGACTTTTGATCACATAAAATACTGGCTTTATTGGCTATTAACCAATCCATTCCTAAAACGACATCAAATCCTACCAGATTCATTGGGTAAAGGTTTGCTATAAACTTTTGGTTTAAAATTTCTATTCTTGCTCCCTGCAAGATTTCAGAAATCCTAACAGTTTCTCCATTAGCTGTCTCTACTAGACATTCTTGTGGTAGTTTAGTTAATGACTGATTTAGAAGTTTGCAAAATGAAGTATTAATGAAACTTTGGTTTGCACCAGAGTCAAATAATACCTTAGTAAAAACATCATTAACTAAAAACGTACCAGCTATCACGTCTGGAATCATCTTGGCTTCATCTGCAGTCAGAACAAATGCCCTGGCATTTTTAGCGTTCTTGTTGTTCACAGCTGGAGACAATTTCGGACAATTTGGCTTGATATGACCTTTCTCTCCACAGTTAAAGCACAGTCCATTACTGGTTTTCTTAATGCAATCTTCTTCCTTGTGTCCTGGCATCTTGCAGAAATTGCAAAAAGTGGAGCATTTTCCCGAATGCTTTTTCTTGCAAACCTTACAGAATGGTGCAGAGGTAGAACCGATATTCCTACGATTGTAATTCCCAGAACGTAATTCTTGAGTAAGCCTTTGGGTTAGGTTTCTCCTCTGTTCTTCTTCTCTAGTACGGATTAATTCATCTGTCAAGGTATTCGCTAGTTCTACAGTTTGTTCTATAGTTTGAGGTCTAGCTGCCTTGACCACATGTCTAATCTCTCCAATTAATCCCCAAATGTAACGGGAGATTAACACTGGTTCAGGTGATGCAAGGGTTGGTACTATTCTAGCATATTCAAAGAATATGATAGTATAACCCTTACTATCTACCCCGGTCATCCTTAAGTTCAGAAACTTATTCGCTATTTGTTCCTTTTCATTGGGAGGGCAGAATTTTCTTTCTACCATATTCTTAAATTCTTCCCATTCCATGTTGTATACCCTATCACTTCCTCTTGATTGGAGGATAGTGTTTCACCATTCTAAGGCTGAGTTCTTAAACAGATTAGAAGCAAACATTAATTTGTCTTCTTCAGCACACTTGCTTATTTTTAAAACAGCCTCAGTCTTTTATATCCAGCGTAGAGCTGCAATGGGTCCTTCATTGCCCGAGAATTCTATTGGTTTGCAGGACCAGAATTCTTTGTAAGAACAACCATAAGGCATGGTTCTTCTTCTTTTGGGAATGGGCACCTGAAGTACGGGTCCATTGTTCACACTGTTTTCTGGTTTAATTGGTCGCTTATTGCTATGTTTACTTTTATTATTTGCTTCTTGAACCGTTTGAATAATAAATGGCATTGCATCTATAATTCCTTGTGCCACTATGTGTTGAACGGCACTATTATCCATTTGATTCCCATTTTTATTGATGCTCGGATTCTCATTAACCACGTTAATGTTACTCTGGTTATCGTTATTCAGATTTCCTTGATTTCCTTCGTCGGCCATCTGAATTTTAAACATTTACCCCATATTAATATCACAAAATAACATTTAATATTGCCAATCACATGATACGCAATTTAGCCAAAAGCGTCGATCATTGCGACTTTACTCTATTCATATACTATGCGTCTATTACACACTAGTACTGAAATAAAAATTACAATACCGACTGAAGAAAAATTACACTAATAATAGTAGGCATCCATACACACATATTTTATTTAATATTTTATTATTATTATTACTACTACCGTTTCACCATCACATTCACGGATATGGATTCATCCAAAATCCATATTGCGTTCGTCGTATTTCCATACGAGTCGTTCTCCCACCTGTCGCATTCTCTCACTACTTTCTAGAATTTCCTCACCAAATGTCCTAAGTTCTTGTACGTTTTCTGCACTCATTGGGGGTGCAGGTTCTAGGACTGGGTTCGGAATCTAGGGTGCGGGTTCTTGGTATGGGGGTGTAGGTGTCTGGAATTGGTAAGGATCTTCTAAAATTTCCCTAATGTATTCATCGTGGAAATAGGGATCTAAAGGATCCAAACCTAGGTAGGCTCCTACGTTCTGCATGGGCGTGTCTTCATGTATCGAGTAACGTTGCACATAGTCCCTAACTTCATCCCACCAGGGATCGTAATTTGGGTCTAGGGGGTTTGGTGCTGGTACCCTAGGAATTTCCTCCGGGTTAAAATCATGCATTTCTACTTGGTTGTCAGGGTTTTCTATCTCCATTGGTTGGTCAGTGATTGGTGGTTGTGGTTGGGGTGCTATTATCTGTTCCAGATTAGGGTCAGCTACAGTGGTTGCTAGGATGTGGATGTTGGCTATACCTCTATTTATCATCTCCTGGGCATAGGCATCTGTCTCTCTCTTGGTTGCGGCTAGTACTCTCTGGTCTTGTAACTTTTTCATACGTTTTCTACGCTCGTGTGCCCCTCGACTGAACCATCCCCTCTTTTTCTGAGGAAATGGCTCTTCTGACTGAGCCTTAAACACAAAGATTCCTTCTTCCGTATCAGCAGAGTACCCTGAGAGGGTAGGCTGAGAAGAGGAGGTGCCTTCGCTTCTAGGCGAACCAGACAATTGACGGTACGCGTCAGATGGTCCTTGGTCGCTCATACTGTAAACTAACAGATAGTCAAATAACACATAATAATTAAATACAATTATGCACGTATATCCGTAATTTATTTCCTAACACTTTATATTTTGATGTCAGCAGAACACCTCTATGGCTGAATCAGTGGCTTAGCTCAGATACCACCTTCTGTCGCAACCCCCGATCCCAAATCCCCAGGAACGGGCGGCCGCGAGCCAGTTTCGGTGGTATCGTGTATTGTCTAATTTGGCAGCAGAAATTTTCATCAGGACCGTAGTTAGGAAACATTTATCAGAGTAAAATACCACATTTTCATAACATTAAACAAATGGGTTAAAACCCAAGTTCATAGTACACGCGTTTTCATAGGAATAAATCCTATTTTATTAATAAAAACATCTATTTTAATTTAAGTAACTTTATTGCCACTTTTCCAAGCCTTCAGTGCTGTCCAGTTGGCTTCTATTTGGCTTTCACAATTTGTTACCTGAAACGCGTTTTAAAAACATTTGTCAGTGGGAAATACTGGTGAGTGAATCCCAGTTTAATCAAGTTTAAATAAAATCCCATTGTACAGTATTGAGGGCGATCCCGCAATTATATTTGTTTCCAAGACATCACAATTAACATCCATGGTACTGTCGAACCCGACTTGTGGAAATGTTACTCCTTGACCAGGTGGTAACAAATTTTGTATACAAAACCCCAACATACTCATGATAATTGTATTCTTACAAATACTCAATCACTGTTTAATATATAATTAATTAAATGAGGTTTTGTAAAACAGTTAAAAAAAAGCGGATCAACTCACATTGCTGTCTTAGATTTTCCGTAAGGGTTTCCTAAGAATTATCTATAATTTACACAAATGTACACGCGTTAGTATAATAACCCATTTTAACATTAGTAATACCCTCCCCGAGACGGCATTCCAACGACTACGTCGGGTAGAACCACGACAGCCGTTACGGACCTAGATCAATCGGGCAGCGTATCTAATACGTATCCAAGGGTTATAATACTTACAACGGAGCAGAACTTCGCTATTTAGGGGGGTATAATACCCGAGTATTATGTCTATTACTCAGAAATTCGCTTAAGAAAGAAAGAAATGAACGACAGAAAACGAAAACCCGATGCTTTCTTATATAGGGTTTGATCTCGGTCCTCTCGCGGCACGCGTAACACAAGGCAAGGCCTTACGCGGCCCGCGTTGACTCCAGGTCAATGTGTAGCTTGTCCGGGTCACTATCTAGCCTTGTCGGGTGTTGGGCCACGTGGCCGCACCGGGTTGCGCCACCTTTTAAGCTCACGCGGCACGCGTGAAGGTTGGGTTGGGTCTTACGCGGCCCGCCTTAACTTAAAAATTCAGTTTTTTAATTATTTTAAATACTATTTAATGTATTTAAGACCCGTTTTCGCATATGGGGTGTATTTTGGGACATATTGGGATATTTTAAAATATATTAGGGTGTCGGAAAATAATCGAGGGTGTTGGTTTTATTGAGGATTGTAATAGTAAGCGTCTTGTCTTGTTCAGTGTATAGATCCTGCAAGGACCTGGGTCAAGCTTAGTAGGATCTCCTTCAATACCCACTGGTATCGGATGGCGGGGGTTCGAATTTCTTGATCCCCTCATATGTAAACTACTATTAAAACATTAACCCGGCTACTTAGGATTGTATCCCTGCTGACTCAAACTACTTAGCCGAGGGTAACGTCACTTTCAAAAGAGGGGCCTACCACATTACACATTAATAACTTAATTAATTATCTTTCAATAATCCAACCCTTTAGGATTGTATCCTTGCTGACTCAAACTACTGGGTTGAGGGTAACGTCACCTTCAAAAGAGGGGCCTACTACTATAACTAAGATAATCTCATAAAAAGTGCAAAAGTGCGGAAATAATCAAAGGTTACACTAAAGGCGAGTCGGATCCAAGTGATTCATCTTGTCTATCTGTTTTTATTTTTATTTTTAGCAATTTTAGTTTTTATTTTCATGTTTAAACCTTTCTTCTAAAATTTTGATTTGATTAGACGTTGAGGATAAACCGGTACTAAAAGCTCTTGTGTCCTTGGACGACCTCGGTATCTTACCAACACTATACTACGCTCACGATGGGTGCACTTGCCCATATGTGTGTTTAGTGTTAGTAAAATATCATGTTTTATAAATTTAAAACTTGACTAAAGTGTAAAAAGGGGTAAAAATATACATAAAAACCTATCACACCTAACGCACATCATCGGCTAAGTCATGAATAAGTTCCATATGCCGATATACTTTAGACAAGTCACAATATCAGTAGGATATCAACTCGTATGCCCGTTAAGGTTTTAAAATCAAACTAAGCCCCATAAGGGCTTTTTGGTATTTTACTACGTATAAAAGAAAGTTGAGCACAAACTGATGTTGCAATCATAAACAATATTTGAAAACACTTTATTTATGATATAATATCAGTATGATTCCAAACATATATGTGTTTTATAGTTTAAAACCAAACTATGCTCCGTAGGGGCTTTTTGGTAATTTTACACATAGTTTTGAAGGCTAATTTGGGAATCTGAGTTTATAATATATACCTACTGTAAAAATATTTAAAATAATTTATAAAATCAGTAGGTAACAAGTCTTGATTGGTAGTTATGGTTTAGAATCTTACTATGCGCCGAAACGGCGTTAAAGTCGTTAAATGACGATATTTGCGATCTTTTAGGAAAACAAATGTTATGATCAAGTTTATATGACCAAAATATGTTAATTAATATAACATATCAGTAATAAAAAGGTTTTGTATGAAAATTATGCTTTTAAATCATTTTAGGTGCAAAAAGGGCATTATCGTCATTTAAGGACGTAATTCAAGAACGTATGCGTAAACTCAGCTTGTAAACTAGCATAAACTCAGCTTGTAAACTGAATGAACATCCCAAATTATCCTAATTATGATATTACATCAGTAGACACTGAGTTTGGTATGAAAATTATACTTAAAACCGATCTAGTCGCATGAAGGGCATTTTGGTCAATTTAAAGCATAATTTACGATATTATATGCAAATTCAGTTTATGATCAGATTTGTAACATCAAAATATGTTAAACATATTAACATATCATTACCTAAGTTGTTTGACAGCGTATTGATGTCTAAAACCTTATTTTTGCTAAAAAGGGCATAATAGTCAAAGTACGGCATATTAACGGAACATGTGTAGAAACTCAGATTTCTAATATGATCGTGTAATATAACCTTATAGGGTTATGCTACATTATATTACAATCATAACGGAACCTATAATCAGTAGCAAACTAATCTAATTCGGTTCATAATCAAAAGTCAACGCAGAAGTCAAACTTCGGCGACTTTCGGTTGCGAACCGACCCTAAAACTGGAATTGCCGAGCCGAACATGTTTACACATGTTCTAATAATTATTACCAAGTTGTTTAAGTGATAAAACATATTTTAGAACATTTCTAAACTCATATCACAATTATTTCAAAAACTGACCCGTTGACTTTTTTAAAACAATATTACGTTGACTCGTCAATTGACCAAGCAAACGTGATTCTTAGAAGGTGCCCTTTTGAGGGTTTAACACCTACCTAATTACAATCACGTATCTATGTTCGTTGCGAACAATGGCTTGACCGTTTACGGTCTAACTAGAAGTCAAAGCGTTTATCGTAAACGCTTGACTTTTTGGCTTTTTAAGCCAAATAAAAGAACTAGTCATGAAAGGAACACATACAAGTGGTCCTATGGATTGAAGAAAACTCAAAGGTGGTTCCCAATTACTTAGGATCCTCCAAGATGAGAAGATAGGAAGAAAGAATGAATGGTGCACTTTGAAAATGAAATTTCAAGGCCTTTATATAGTTTTTGAGAAAGGATAAGATCATGCCATGTGTTTAGGGAAATCATGAGATGATTACAAGTGTTATACTAGGTTTTTAAAACCATTAACAAGTCCATAGATTCATCAAACGGTTTTAGTTATGTGTGGGCTTTAAGTAATGAATAAAAATAATAATAATAATAATAACAATAATAATAATAATAATTATATATGCCTATTGTGACCAATATTAGGCACACCCGGGAGTATGACCGAGCATCACGGAGTTCCCGGTTTTTTTAAAAAGGTCTCTTAAAGATGTAGATTTACATGTTAACGCTTTTAGTCCTTTTAACGCTCAAACTTGTGCGTATTATCGTTTAATGGCATCAAAGCCTTAAACAGCCAATATTAGGCATTACCATGAGTATTATCAAACATCACGATGCTTCGGGTTCGTTAAACGGTCACTCAGAGGTAAGAATTAACATGTTGACACTTTTAACCCTTTTAACGCACAAACTAGTGCGTATTATCATTTATCGGCATTAAAGCCCTATATGGCCAATATTATGTATTCCCCATAATACAATCAGATATTATAACACTCCGGGTTTGTTAAAATGTCACTCAGAGGTATAATTAAACATGTTGACGCTTTTAACTCTTCGTCGCGTAAACTTTTAATTAATTACATAAACGGTTAATTTCGATCAACAAGTGGCTCGAATATAATTATGAATACCGTGTGTTGTTATTCAGAGGCTTAGTTTAAGCATGTTAACACTTTCAGTCCTTCCACATTCAAAGTTTTTGATTTTTCACAAAATTAGTCCCTAATAGTCAACGTTTGACTTCATTAGGGTTTAGTACACGTGTCAACACGTCGTTGGGCACGATTTTTATGAGGTGTTACACACACCCTACAACCTAACAATAGTACACTACTTCAAATCATAATCAAGATTTTATAAATTTGTAATAGAGATCATATATATATATATGTGTGTGTGTGTGTGTTTGTTATGTATAAGATTGATTCTACAACATTCTTTTCTTTTTTTACTTTGTATCAAAAGTTGTGTTTTGGTAATTTGTGGTAAATAGTGGAGGAATTAATGTACTGCAAGAACACGTTTTTCTTTTACTTTTTGGAAATAATGATCGTTTTTTATGTGTTCTGCCTTTACCTTTTTCTCATCTAAGTACTTCATTTTTATATCATTTGTTGAATTTCCTAAAGATGATCGGTGTTGTGGGCGGTAGTGGTGGCCTAGGAGAGAGAACAATGTGTGTTAACTGTTAAGAGTGAGAGAGAACAATGTGTGTTAAGAGTGAAAGAGAGAGTAGAGTGTGTGTTTTTACTTTGGGAAAATTACTTTTTAGTCTCTATGTTTTAGGGGTTTTAACCACCTGAGTCCAAAATCAAAATGTTTAACGTCCTAAGTCCTTACAACCACTTTTCTTAACCATTTGAGTCCAAATTTCTAACACCATCCACCAAGTCTATTAACTACGAGGGTAATTTAGTCATTTATACACAAAGTACAAGTCTTATATGCACATGAGTACAAGGAATAAGTCTTTAATGCATAAAGTTTTAATATATAATATATATAAAAATAAATTACACACACACACATATATATAATATAATATAAACACACACACACACCAGCACAGACACCTACACACATATTTTCTCTCTCGTCTTTACACACTCTTTTCTCTCTATAAACACCATCGCACTGCCACCATCTCCACCACTGCCCCACCGTCATCCCAACTAGAATCATAGTCTAGATCCAGAAACCATCAGATCTGATAGGTGGCGAAGGTGGCTAAGGGTCCGAAAGGACCTAGGTTAGTCGTTTGGCCAGAATAGGTTCCAATGGAGATGTTTAGATCTTGTTTTAGGGTCACCAGAAAATCATTGGGGCGACAGTGAGGCGGTTTCACGGCCGAGGTTGGTCAGAAAGGTGAGAAAAGTTAAAAGGGGAGTCTTGGGTGTGTGTGTGTGTTTGTTGTGTTTTGATGTGAATGAGGGTTGCCAATGTGGAGTTGCAGGTAACCAAAGTTGGAATAAGTCGCGTGATAGGTCGAGGGCGAAGTATCAGTTGGTGCACGTGGTGAGAACTCATCGTGGGTCGGATGAGAAAGCATTTAGGTGTGTGTATCGGCAGCAGGACGATAACGTAAAGACTGGTGTTTCGTTGTCGAAAGATTTGATGGCGATTGCTGGTGGCGATTACATAATATCACAACGTTAGGTCCGCTTGTGCTTCCAATTAGTGAACAACTTTTGTTCTTCTGCATGTTGATTGCAAAGAAGTTTTTCAAGAATGATATTAAGCCTTACATACCGGACTTCAAACTGGCGTTTGATCATTTTTGTATATACACTGGTGGTAGAGCTGTGATTGATGAGCTTGAGAAGAACCTGCAGCTGTCTCAGGTACATGTTGAGGCGTCGAGAATGACGCTTCACACTATGTCAAACTATGCCTATGGCCATACACGAAAAGTGTGGCCATAGGCCTTTCGCCACACCTATTTTTTTCAGGTCAAGTGTGACCAAAGGTCCAGTCATCATATGTATCATATGGCCACACACACTTTTTAGTGACTATAGCATCATAGAAGTGTGGCTAAATGGTATCAACGTTTTTTTGCTGAAATCTAGCATTCCCTCGATTAAGTGTGGCTAACGGGTTGCAACAGCCACATGAATTTACTCTAAGTGTGACCATTTCTATTATATAGTCACATGAATTTACTAAAATGTTTGTTTTAGCCATACCAACTAAAGAAAAGTGTGACGAAAAGGATCATTCTAATCAAACATTGTGTCCATTACGTGTGGCTAAAGGATAGCAACGGCCACATATATTTATTGTAAGTGTGGTCGTTTCTAATATACAGTCACATAAATTTTTGTATGCATGGCTAAAAACTTCTACTAGACACACAAAAAAATTGCAATTTTAAGTGTGGCTAAAGTCTAACATTTAGCCACACATATTTGTTATTCCTATGACATTTTTATCATTCCGTCACACACACAAAAAACAGAGTGACTATGGTATGGCTATTGGTTATTTATAGCCACACGAAATTTTGTAATTTTAAGTGTGACTATTGTGTAACATTAGGTTACACATAACTTTTTTTAACCATCACGTTTGTTATCATTTCGTCACACAAACAAAAAAAAAGTGACTATGATGTAGCAAATGGTTATCTGTAGCCACATGAAATTTTACAATTTTAAGTGTGGCTATTGTCTAACCTTTGGTCACGCATAATATTTTTTTTTCTATGGCATTTGATATCATTACGTCACACAAACAAAAAATGATTATGGTGGGGCTAATGGTTATCTATAGTCACATGAAATTTTATAATTTTAAGTGTGGTTATTGTTTAACCTTTGGTCACACACATTTTTTTCCTATGACATTTGCTTTCATTGCGTCACACAAACAAAAAACAAAGTGACATGAAATTTTTGTATCATTAGGCAATTTATTTTCAAACTTTTATAAAGTTAAAACAACAATAAACATGAGGAAAACTAAAAACGAAATTATATTAACAATAATAAACCAAAACCCATACATAAATTTTCAATTTAAATACTAATTAAAGACATAAACTTCTATTTAAAATCTATCTACATAAGGTGCACCGGGAATGCCTCTACACATAAACTAAGAACTAATTCTAGGTTGTTGTCTTCAAATCCATATACTCACGGCTTTTAGACTTGAAAGTGCTGCAAATTTAAATCTAGTTGTTTTGCCATTGTGAAATGCTCCAATATTTGATAGCAAAATCAATGACCAGCCACCAGATTCAAGTTGTGGACAGTTCAATCATTGACCAACCACCCGACATCAATGAAATCCGAGCTCTCTGAACTGCTCCATCCCAATAAAAGCATGTCCGATTACCTGCTCGCCAATGCAAATATCAGATGGAAAAACGTGTATGAATAACTCACATGTTTTGCTTCCACTTCTTTCTTGCCTTTTCCTGATTCCAGTTCATCCGATTCTAGAAATGGTGATAGCTCCCTTGTTGTGAAAGGCAAACTAAAATGTTAGTTTCATGAATCTAATTTGGAAAGAAAAAAAGTTTAATTTATATGATCAAAGTACAAGTATTACTTTCTCTCGGAGAGGATAGGAATGTTGTCAAAGAACCAGCACGTAGAGATGAATATAAAAATAATAAAAGAATTGTAAGCATGCTAAGAATCAGTGTACCTGTGGTGACGTCTTTGGTACTGTTTAAACCATTGCAGACGTAACACCACTCCAAGCATTTGTTGCAAATACAAGACCAGATCTAAAAGGCCTAACACCACTCCACAACATTGTTGGGCGCAGCCGTGTGCTTTCTCGTGTCACATTAGCTGGGAGTTGAGGGAGACCAAGAACCAATGAACCATGTTCTTCAAATGTTTCCTTGGGTCTCAATTAAACCTGAAATCCCTGAGGCTTGCTGTGGCCCATATATCTCTTGCATGTGCTTCTGAGTAACAATAAAACAGCCAAGCAGTTATACAACTTAATCCAACTTGGTTACACAGTTTATTAACAAAACAACTTACGCGGATCACATTAGCCCTCTAAGACAATGACTCATTTGAGTGCTTCTTTTTACAAAACTCATCCTAGAACTGTACAACTAGTAGGAGACTCCCGGTATGCTTTTGAGCCAACTCCTGAAAATTAAAATAACATAGAATGTTAAGATGTCATCCTCATGTTGTAACATACTTTCCAGAATTGTACATTTTGTCAAGGAGAGAACTGTACATTTGGTCAATGAGAGAAAAGGAGAACTCGCCTCGTGAAACTTCATACTAGAACTGTATATTTGGTCAAGGAAAGTCACTAAAACAAGTAATCAAAATCGTTACATAAGAACTATGAATGCAATTAGGTGTGGGCTCAAAAATTATCTCCAACACTTAGCATCTAATGGTATTTAGAAAACATACTTAAAAGGGTAAAAAAACAACTATATAACAACTATCAATTGGGTTCATTGGTAGTTATTAAAGCAGGTGATACATCACATAGTTAAATTGATCACACACTATATCTTAATGATATATGCAAGCATATGGAAAATCTGCATAGCTGATTCTAGAAGCTACTTAGACTTGTGACAGTTTGATATACGTTTATCGACATCCAGATCTCCATGTAAACAAATACTGATTTTAATATATATTTTTATAAGATTAGAACTCACATACCCAAGTTAGAGTTTTGGCGTATACTTCTTGGAGCTGTAGATACAAGTTTACTCCCAGAGCTGTTTAAAGAAAGACAAAACTTTCAACTTCATATTACAAACATGGACTGTTTGAAAAAATTATGACTTGTTGTGTAAAGACTATAAGAATAGTAAATAAATCAATATTGATTAAAAAAAGATGCCATTTTATATCTCATAAGAATCAAAAGTTCGACTATTGGTAAAAGGGGTCTTAGCTTTCTATTTATAAACTGTTTTAAAAAAATGGTTACGTGGACATTTATAAACAAAATAAAAAAAAACATACATTGCATATACACGATTCGAGCCTTGGATTTTGGGCTCGAGCTCAGCTCGTTAGTAAAACTTAAAACTCGAGCTCGGCTCGAAAGCTCGATCTAAGCATCTATGGCGCGAGTTAAAACAAGCTAAAGCTTGACTCGAGCTCTTTTTTGGCTGTTAATGAGCCAAGGCTCGGCTCGGCTCGAGCTCGATTCGATAGTTTGAGAACTCAATTAAAAAAGAACATCTAGATCATTCAAAAGTAATACATTGTTTAAAGTCGATAAGGCTCGTCGAGCCTAAACGAGCTACACATACAAGGCTCGAGCTCGGGCTCGATATCTAATTGATCCTAAATTCAAGCTCGGACTCGGGCTCGAGCTCGATAAGGCTTGGCTTGTTCGAGCTTTCTATCAAGCCGATCTCGAGTAGCTCGCGAGTCGCTCGGCTCGTTTGCACCCCTAAATTACATCCTGACTAATTTAAGTGTCTATTTAAGAGGACTGCATCATCCTGCTGTTACAATATAAGAGGATAAATATTATATTTTGTTTAATTAAACAAGAGTACCTGATGTTCAAGGTGGCCAAACTCTTTGTGTGTATAGGAGATTGTGGATTAACTCCATTGGAAGGAGGAATGCCAATTAGCCCACATATTAAGGTCTGTTTAACAAAAAATAATAACAAATTTATAAATAAACACATAAATAACTATATGTACTAAAAAAAAGAAAAAAGAAGCAATTCTCATGAAGTGAATGTTTGTTTACCAAAAAAAAAAACCAAAGAGAACATAATGATACAATGCCGGCTTTTTTTAAATTAAATCTTTTTGTTGTGCAAGTTGAGAAGCAACACTTTGATCAAAATAATAAAGAACCGCAATCGTCGTGGCTGGAACAAAAGCTCCAGTAATATACACAGGTGGAACATTCAAGATATCCTGCAAGAAATATGATACTAAATTTAAAAAAAAAAAATACTTGTTCTTATTCATGCAAATAATAAGTATAAAAAATCACCTTTGCAACCATCCAATGTGTATAAGCACTAGGAGACCACGGATTTGGACTAAAAGGCCGCCTGGGTATTCCTTCTGGAACACTATCAGTTGGTATGTCTGACAACAACGGTCCAAACAACCACCATAACCGGAACCCCATAATCCGCAATAAATCCCTTTCCATAATGCCGAAGTAAGAAGGGCATAATGCCGAAGTAAGAAGGGCAAAGGATAAGACCAGTGAAAACATTTAGTTTGCAAAATGCCATGAAGATTGCAACTCAAGTTGATTTGGATTTTCACTTTTCGGTATACCAAATTCCTCCACAACTTCCTATGGATTCAACATTGTGTTAAATCACTATTTTTTTAGTTAATTTAAACTAAGCTGAATTTAGAGACAATCTAACTCATTTTAATAGCTTGCTGCATGAAGAGCATTGTAACTAAATGTCCAAATAATTCACCAGCTACTCGTGTGAATCTTTTGATGATTGAGCAAGCACCCAAAATAGACAGCAAGATCAGTAGAAAAGCCGTCCACACACAACCCCTATTCTTAACAAGACAAGACTAGTTTTTTTAAACCCATAACATTCCAATTAGATTATGTATATAATATTAAATAAACTTGCTTCTATAGTATTAGATACTTATACATAAAGTATATAAGCATTAACACCCATCATAAGGCAATAAATAGAACTTTTATATAGTAAAATAGCATGTTTGAGATAATTCAACACATAAAAGCATAACCTTGAATATTCTAATTATCTAGTTGCAGCAAGAACTAACATTAAACTTAAAGGCTTGAGAGCTCTGACATACATTCAACTCTAGCTTGCAACCACGAACATCAATATACAAAAAAAAAAAAAATAGTTAACATTCAAACTACAACACAAGATTTAAACACGAATCAATTAAATATCAAATAAGCTATGACCTTATCTAATTTAGCAACATTAAAAGCTCTGACATACATTCAACAGCCTTCTCCTAACCGTAGTTTATAGAAACCCTCTGAATCGACAATATAATATATATTCAAGTTAACAATGTAATTATACGCACCGCAATCGTTGCAAAATCAGGTTAATTGAAGTAATTCTCGAAAACAACCAAGACGCTGAAGCATAATTACCATATTTTTCCTTTGATTGGTCCGGTGGTGATTTAGGGACTCCTTTGATTTTTCCTTTGCCATATTTAGGGAGTTCGTTGTAGAATCTGACAAAGGTGGGAGAGGCGACGGAGGGCCAGGAGAACTGTAGTGGTCGAAGAGTTGCAAACCATTGGTATGAAATTGGAAGCTAGGGTTTTGATTTGTTTGTCTTGAATTTTTCTGCTGTTTTTTAGAAATTTTTTGGGGGAGTTCAAATTGGGAGCCCGATTGGGTTGGGAGGGAAGTTTTTAGGGGTAAAAATTTTAGGGGGAAAACTATTTTCTAATTTCTAAACTTTTAATATCTAAAGTTATAAATAGCTTGGGAGGGAAGTTTTTAGGGGTAAAAATTTTAGGTGGAAAACTATTTTGTAATTTATAAACATTTAATATATAAAGTTATAAAAAGTAAATTGAAATTATACAACTTTAAAAAAAAATATAAATTACATGTTGAGCATAGAAAGTAAATTGCCCATTATGATTAGGGTGCAAACGAGTCGAGCGGTTCGCGAACTGCTGGAGATCGGCTTGAGAAAAAAGCTCAAAATGAGTTACACCTTATCGAGACCGAGCCGAGCTTGAGCCTAAAATAAAGCTCGGTTATTTATTGAGCCCAAGCTCGAGCCTAGCATGTGAAGCTTGTCAAGCCTTATCAAGCCTTAATGTAATATTTAATAACATTTACCCCTTCTTTAAAGTTGTCTAGTAAACGAGTCGAGCCAAACTTATTTAAAATTGCTTTTGAGCCAAGCCTGGACCTAAAAACAAACTTGTTTAGTAAACGAGCCCGAGCTTCACTTATCGAGCTTGCAAGCCTAAACGAGTCTATTATTTTATACCATTCTTTATCTAATATATTAATTATTAGATAATAAACGAGCCCGAGCTTCACTTATCGAGCTCGCAAGACTAAACGAGTCTACTATTTTATACTATTCTTTATCTAATATATTAATTATTAGATAATAAACGAGCAGAGTCCATCGTGATCCATTAAGGCCCAATATGGTTCATTAAGACATCTATGATCCACCATTGTCCATTGTGATCCATTAAGGCCCGATATAATCCATTAAGACACGTAAGATCTACCATTGTCCATTATGATTCATTAAGGCCCAATATAGTACATTAAGAAATGCATGATCCACCATTCATTAAGGCCCAATATGGTCCTTTAAGACATGTATGATCTACCATTGTCTATCGTGATCCATTAAGGCCCATTATGGTCTATTAAGATATGTATGATCTACTTTATTCAATCATATGATCTATTAAAACTCATTATAGTTCATTAAGACATCTATTATCGACCATTGTCCATTGTGATCCATTAGGTCAAATATGGTCACTGTACATCGTGTTCCATTAAGGCATAATATGGTCCATCAAGACATTTATGAACTACAATTATTCATTGTGATCCATTAAGGCCCAATATGATCCATTAAGACTTATATGATCTACTATTGTCTCATTTTGATCCATTAAGACCCAATATGGTCCATTAAGACATATGTGATATATTATTAGCCATTGTGATCCATTAAGACATATAATTCACCTACTATTGCCCGTTGTGATCCATTAAGCCCCAATATGGTCCATTAAGGCCCAATATGGCCTACATGATCATCATTGGGTCTATTTGACCACCATTGGGCTTAATTGGCCATCACTGAGCCTCAACAACCCTAATTGACCTTCATTGAACCTAGTTGACCATCGTTGGGTCTAATTGACCGTCATTGGGCCAATTTGACAAGCATTGAACTCAACAAACCTAACTGACCTTCATTGGGCCTAATTGACCTTTTGAACCCAATTAACCATCATTGGGCCTAAATCTCTATCATTGGTTCTAATTGACCATCGTTGGACCTAATAGACTTGAGCCTCATTGACCCTAAGGTAGTGTTTGGTATACAGGAATGAGAGGTGGAATGGAATGAGTGATTTCGAGAGAATGAAGAAAAGAGTGTTTGGTTGGTCAATGGAATGGAATCACCCATTCCAAAAGGCATTCCATTCCCTCAAAATCATTCCTTCCACCCCCCATGTTTTTTTCCCATTCCATCCTCTCTTGCACCATTCATCAACAACACCACAACCCACGACCTTCACCACAATCCACCACCACCACCGACGCCATCGCCGCCACCCACCACCACCTCACCCCGACAGTCACCGCCGCCGCCACCCACTCGCCACCGTTATCACCCACAGCTGCGACCAACCGCCAATGCCACTCGCCGCCGCCGCCCACCACCATTGTCGACGCCACCACCAACCGCCGCCACCGCCACCAACCACCACTTTTGCTGCCACCCACCACTAACGGCCACCATGTCGCCACTACCACTCGTCGTCACCGCCGCACCGCCACTCGCCGCCGCCACCACCACCCATCGCGCCGCCGACACCCACCACCGACACCTATAACCACCCACAATCACTACCACCGACCACCACCACCACTCACCGCTAATTTTATTACTCTGTTTTTCTTGCCTAACGAACAATACACAATAATAGTTCATTCCATTCACATGGTAACCAAACAAGACATGGAATGGTAATGATCCATTGCATTCCATCGTCCATTCCATTACCTCATCCATTCCATTCCTTCGTTCATTCCATTACCCCATACCAAACAGACCCTAATTGATTTTCAGTAAGCCTAGTTGACCATCATTAAGCCTTATTACCCCTAATTAGCCTTCACTGGGCCTAGTTGACCATCATTAGGCCTAATTGACCATCATTAAGCCTCATCAACCAAAATTGACATTCATTAAGCCTAGTTGGCCATCAACCAATCTAAACTATTTTTTTTACCATATAAATATGATTTTTGGTTTTAGTTTATTGAGTTTTTCTATAAATAATGAAAAAAAATTGATTTTAAATTACTTTATAATATAAAAGTTATTAAATTTTTTTATTATTTACATTTGTCGAACATATTTAATAAAATGCATAAATGCATGATTGAATAGTTGTATTAGAAGATTTAAAAACAATTTTTGGTAAAAAATTTTAAACATGAAGATTATAAGTTATTAGACAAAATCTATAGTTAATCGTTTGAAAACGATAGAAATAGAAAATAAAAAATAACCACTATCCTAAATCTTAGTTGCAACCTAGGTTGCGTCAACACTATTTATAATGGTCCCTTTTTTTGAATGGCTAATTTCTTTTAATCTCCTGTTGTCTGGAACTCGAACCCAATCCCTCTTCCTTCCCACCTTTTAATATTATTTTTTTAACTGACCCTTATTTCAATTAAAAAAATAATTAATATTAATATATGGGCTTTCTATTAAATAATCTAAAAATGGCATGGTGAATAAGGATCGAACTCCAATCTACCATTTAGAAGAGCGTGTGCTTATCAATTGTGCTAAACACTTTTAGCATCAGATTTCGTAAACTAACTACTTATGTGAGCCAGTGTTAGTAATTGGGATTATTAACATAATCCTAATTTTTTATATGTATTTCATTATTTTAGTTGACTCAAAGCTTCATAACATGCACTTGGTTCTAACAATATTGTGCCCCTTAGAAAAATTGTTTAACAAGTCAGACGACATTATTGGTTTTATATGTGACAAATTTTATCAAATGTCCAATAACCTTTTATCACCATATTAAGTTCATAATAATTGAACAAGTGTTGACTTAATAATTCAAAGAAGTCAACATCACAGGTTGAGTCTTTGAGTCAAACAAGCTCTTATATACATATACATAATCTCTCTTAAAATTTTAAAACGCCGTGGGTTTGCATGAACCCGTACCAATCAATGTAAGTCTACCTTTGGTTTTGATCATATGTAAAAATTTTAAGTTATGATAAACCTGCCTACCTAGTTATACTACAACTTAAAAAGTTATGGTTTGGCACTATTTGACCCGTTTCCGAAACCGAATAAAATAAGAATAGTTATTCTTTTAAGAGTAAAAGAACATCATTTGTTATCCAAAACTGAAACTTTCGTAGGCTTTGATTTGTTACAATTGCACATCACCAGCTGCTACCATTCCCCACATTACCATTATCAGTTTCAAGAATTCCTATTAATTTTAAAGCCGAACATCAATAAATTTTTTAATCCTAAAAACATCATGCATTAACCCAGAAATGTTCTAACTAAGAGATGACGGGTTGAACCTAACACGAACCTAAAATTTTTACACAAACCATAAAAAACATTACCATACACCAGTCACATGTATGAATTAGTCTATGAACAACTTCATTTTGCATGTAAGAAGAGTTAACATCTTCAAACACACTAAATAATTGACCAACATTCCATGGTATGCAATGTCTTACAGCATTACCTGGTTGAAAGTTCAGTTTGTGACTTTCGGCAAACACCAACTATGCATGACCGCTGGTTCTAGCAGTAGGCTGAAGGGTTGAAAACCAGTTCATAAATTGTGAATTTCATAGTATAGAGGACCCAGGCAAACATCACGACCCCTGAAAATGAGTCGTACAATACAAAAGGCCCATCTCTCGCAATAAACGGGTCAACTGAGACACCCAATACTCCAGACGTTTGAAAGCTTTGCCAGTTGCCATCGAAAAGTCACATGACCATCATGTCAAATGCCAGTTGCCTTGAGAAAATAAGCCACATGACCATTGTAGAAAAACTGAGAACCAAAGGCAGGCATGTCACCAGCGTAATTCATTATCGCAAAAGAGGGCCCAGTCACAATAAAAGAGTTAAATGTGTTACCCAATCATGAAAACCTTTAAAAAGCATTACCGGCTTCCATGAAAAATCCACATGACCATCACGGAAAACGTCGGATACTTAGAGAATATGCCAGGAAAACAACATATTATGCAGGGTGTACAAACACTTAATGCAAATAAGTGTTGCAAATTAGTATTATATAAATGTCTTATTTGACTTTAAAAAGTCAAACAATGTTGTATAAATCGTTGCAGCTGCTTCGTTCAGACCTCCATGTTGTCATGGTGTAGATTAGTTTTCTGATCATAGATCCAAGATTTTTTTAAACAGAGCATATTTTAAGATGAATTTGATCAGGATCATTAACATAAGCTAGAAAAGGGTAACATTTATATAAAATGGTGATTTATTTGGGATAAAAATTCGAGCAACAGTTTCATGTAGGGCATAAGCGATTCCTTAAACGTGCCCGCAGATGATGGGTTAGAAGTTTCAAATACTGCAGCCGAGTGTGGGCTCGATACATGAACTTTATCAGCTAGCTAACTTGTCGGTCAAGGGCGTTATAAACATTTTTCACGGCAGGATGCAACACCTCCCAAAGTTCTTGATAGTTGCCACCTAATAGTACACATTAGATGTTTTGAACATGTAATGCGTTAATGCGCTCCAATGCATAATTGAATCGGACATGAGTCGGGTTACCCGCGACAACGCGCGGACATTCCCACTAGTAGTAAAATAGAACAAACACAAAGTAGTCTTACAGCATGTAGGCTATGGTTCACATCAAGGAGCATTCATGAAACTAAGTAAGTTCATGAATCATTATTTTTGGATAAAATAACAAAAAAGAAGAGTCTGTTGAAACGATTCAACCACATAAAAAGTCATTTGCAGTCTCCTGGGTAAGTATAATGTCCATTGTCAAGTAAGCAATTAACAAAACCAGATACCGCCAACATAATTGTGAAGAAAATACAAAGATGAAGCACAAAGGATCCAAAAACCGTATACCTTGATTTGGCTGAAGATTTCAATATGTTTGAATTCCCCCAATACAAAACCCTAGATCGAAGTTTAATTCTGAAAACTAAGAATTTATTTGCTTTAATTAAGAGAACCCATATTCAACTACCTGATAATTCAATATGTTTGAATAACTCCAATACGAAACCCTAGACTGGAGTTCAATCAAAGCATATAATATGAACTGAAAGATGAATAAGAAACCAGGGTTTGCCTTTTCCGGTCGCAATATGAGGCGGGATCACCGGAAATTCCAATCCCCGTACCCTGCAATTAGAACCAAATCTCAAATTTGCTTCACTCGAACTCAACTCTGCAGATCTAATTAAAACTCTTATAATTGAACAATTCGGAAACCTAGCTCATCTCTTGTACGGAGGGAACACAATATAACACATACACATTTGAGAAACTAATGCTAATCACATAGATAAAAGCGATTCACATAATCGATCTTCTCGAATTGGAACCAGGAACAGATATGGTAAGAGTTGGTAATAGTTACTAGATGATAAGTGTGGCTATTGTATGGTATTTGGTCACACAAATTGTTAAGTAAAGTTGTAATAAAATTTTGCAACCGTAGGTGTGACTATTAACTAATTTTTGGTCACATATATTCATTCTCCATGACATTTGCTATCATTTTGTTACGCAAAAATATGCTAAGTAACGATGGTGTGATGAATACTAATGTAAAGCCACACAAATCTTGTAATTTTAAGTATGACTATTGCCTAATCTCCGGTCACACAAAATAGTATATGTGGCCATACGTATTACCTTTTAGTCACACCACATCACACACATATTGTGGCCGTAGATCATATTTGGCCACACTTTTTAGTGTGGCTACTAAATGTCTTAGTTTTTCCCAAATGTATGCTTTTAGCCACATCATTAAAAAATACCATGGCCGTAGATCACGTGTGGCTGCACATTTCCTGTATGACTAATAAATGTCAAAGATTTTTCTTAAAATGTGGCTGGCGGTTTCAAAAACATGTGTTTATGGTCACATAAAACAATTGCGGTGGTTGTAGATCACATTTGGCCACCCTTTTTTAAGTGTGACTAGTAAATGTCACAACTTTTTCTTAAAGTGTGGCTAAAAGTTTTGAGTTGTTATATAATGGCCACATGAATACGTAAAATGTATGGCGGTAAGTGGGCTGAAAGTTTTTCAAATGTTAAAAATGACCTTTGGCCACACATTTAATCAAAAGTGTGGCAGGGCGGTTTTGAGAAAAGTGTGGCCGTAGGCCATTTTTGACGTAGTGTCATAGGTTTGGGAACACGTCTTCGAGTTCGATTTGGTATGAGTTGGGTATATTGAATGGAAAGGGAGGGTAAGAAAGGGTCACAGGGTGTTGCAGATTGCGTTCGGAGTGGTTTTAAGTGCAACAGCGCGGTGGTGGTAGTTGTGGCGGTGGTGGTGGTGTTTTTGTTGAGAGAGAAAGATAAGTAAGAGAGAGAAAGATATTAGGGAGAGAGAGTGTGTGTGATGTGTGTGGAATCTGTACATGTATATATGTAATAATAATAATTTTAATAATAATAAATTGGTTTTTTAAGTATGTAATAATAGTTGTTATAATAATAAACTAGTGGGTTACACCGCGCTTCGCGGCGGAGCGTCTCAATTTTTAACAAATTTTAAATAGAAACGTAGACGCAGGGGTGAAAAAAATGTTAATAGAATTTCGTTCTATACTGGTTCAGTTCATTACGTTATCGTTATGATATGGGCAGTCGATGTATCAACTGGATGTCAACACGTGTTTTAAAAAACCTAAAGCTTTGAATATATGTAAATCTACGTAGCGGGAATTCGGTTGGGATCGGTTCTATTCGTTACGGTACCGGCACTCGTGATATGGCTAAAAGGATATCAAAACATGTTTCACATCAATCGAAAATAACAAAAATGAATATCGATACTGATGTCGGCGTTGTTTTTTTTATCAGTATTGGCCTTGTTCGTTTCGTCACCTGTATAATACCGAGTGCGATTGAAACTTAAAAAACAAAAAGAAAAACCTAAAAAAAGACAAGAAAAAACAAAAACACTGAAGTTTTTTTTTTTGAACGGCCAACAAAATAAATTCCGAGAACTCTTGGGGCACCCACTGAACCAGACGGAGTACTCTTCTGAGAGTAACCCGAATCCATCACCAATTCCAGAGAGTTTTGCTTTGTGAAATGTGAACAATAAAAAAATTAATGTTAAAAACTTAAAAGTCACATACATAACTGTTCCTTCGGATGTGTTGAATTAATAGTATATAACAATTAGTTTTTTTAAGTATATGGGGTAATTTGCTCATTTAACAAAAGTTAACAGAATAATTTTAACAGTATTAGAAATTTGGGCTCAAATAACATTTTAATTTTGAACTCAAGTGGTTAAAACACTTAAAATACAAGGACTCAAAAAATAATTTTTCCTTTTACTTTTTAGAGAGGGAAAAAGATGAGCTTTTTTTTAATTTTATATATTTTTGTCTTGTTTTTTTATTTTATTAAGAGTGAAAGAAAGAGTAGAGTGTGTGTTTTTAGAGAGGGAGAGAGATGAGGTTTTTTAATTTTATATATTTTTGTCTTGTTTTTTTTATTTTATTATAGATTTATTTATTAATTATAAGTAAAATGACAAAATTGTCCCTGATTTAACAGAGGTCTATGGATAAGGTTAAGTTCGTTGGACCAAAATGGCAATGGTAAAATATTTTTAAACCCACAGATAAAAAAATGAAACATTTGACCTGCCCAAACCACATGAACCATTTTAGCAATTAAAACCATATAAAGAAGCAACAAGTTTAGGCTTACCTTGGTTGTAACTTGTGCTTGGGGTGTTTTTAAAAAAAAAAACTAGAACTTTCCTTTTTAACCTTAAAGTTTTAATCTTTAACAATTTAAGTTTAAAGTTTAATCTTTGTTTTCTTTTTAACCCTAAAGTTTTAATCTTTGACAATTTAAGTTTAAAGTTTTAATCTTCATAAATAAGCAAGTTGAATATGCATACATGTGTTGTAACATGTGCTTAGGGAGTTTTCAAAAAAAAAAAAAACTAGAACTTTCCTTTTTAACCCTAAAGTTTTAATCTTTAACAATTTAAGTTTAAAGTTTAATCTTTGTTTCCTTTTTAACCCTAAAGTTTTAATCTTTGACAATTTAAGTTTAAAGTTTTAATCTTTGGTAATTTAACCCTTTTGATTAATTTGATTTTTCACTTCTAATTCAAAAGTTTCTATCTTATACGATTTAACCCGTTTGATTAATTTGATTTTTCACTTATAATTCAAAACTTTCCATCTTTTGCAATTTAACCACTTTGATTTTTTTTACTTATGTGTGGTAATCTTGGCTTTGGTGGGTTTTTTCAAACAAAAAATAGTTATGCATATTGTTGTTAAAACCTTGGCTTTTGGGGGTTTTTTAAAAAAAATTGATTTTTTTACTTTTCACCCGAAAGTATTTCATGAATTACTTTTAACCTAAAACTATTTGGTTTTTTACTTTTAACACAAAACTTTTTATCTTTTGCAATCTATCCTCACAGCTTTTTTTTACTTTCAACTTTGTTCCTTTAGAGTTTTTGTTTTCCGCAAATTTTTCACTTTATGCTTCGTTCTAAATTTTGTGACTTAACACATCGGAACGTGCATCTTTAGTTTAACGTTTTTACGTTTCGTTCTAAATTTTACGAGTTAACACGATGCAACGTGCGTGTGTGGGTGAATGTTTTTACATCGTCTATTTTTTCCCGTTTGACAGGTTCAACATAACGTGAGCGTCTTAAATCGACTTAGTTATAACTAAAGGATCCCCGCCGCATTGCGGCGGGTCGTAAATCTAGTTTACTCTTAATTATAACAAGATTAAGGATCCTGTTAACATAATCATGTCAAACCAAAGACCAAGAATAATCTTTATAAGACCATGCGTAGTGGAAGACACCCCACCCTTGGACGTTTTGCGTCATGTGACAGTCCAGTCAGCAATGAGGCATTATGGGACGTTTTTTTCTAAAATATGTGTAGTGGGGATGTGAGCACTATGTTAAAAGGGGTGTAAAGAATCTTACTATACTAATAAATGAAAATCTTTCTAGCACACATGTTGTCACACCCTGGCTTTGCGGAAGCGTGGGTTTATTTGGTGTGACTTCTTAATACCATAGCTTAATCATAACAAAGCTATATGAAAATACAACCATGCAGATCATCCATTGATTTAAGTTTGAAAAGTAAAATACCACAACATTGTCTGAAGGCGTTGACACATGCAACGGAAATTACAACCTAGTAACATAAAAACATTGTTTGAAAGACACAACCATAAACTTAAAATAGACGTAGTTTAAGAACTGTGACTCGTCCAGGTAAAAGCCACAACCCCTAAACTTGGATAATCCCATAACTCTAACGCAGCGTGAAATGTAGCATATCGTGCCAGATCCTTAGTTCCCTGAAATACATGTAAGTTGAAAAAAATCAACAATAATGTTGAGCGAGTTCATGTGTAAGTGAGTAAGTAAAACCTTTGTAAGTATAAAATCCTGGTATGTAGCAAATAAGGAAAAAGAGATCACCAATGGTTTGCAAGGCCATTGATATGTGTGAAGTGCAAGTAGGAAGACTCAAACCTAGCGGATTTTGCATTGGGCACAAAGTCACCCCGAGGTCCGTTCTGTTGGGCCTGGGGTTGGGCTCGCTACACCCAGATAGATCTACCGCTTACGTCCCTCGGTCCTACAATGAGGATTAATGGCCTCCAGTTCCCGCCTACCCACTCACATGATCTAAGTAGTAACCCTCCTTACGCTAACCATACCATGTAAAAAGTACTCGTAATCATAGTAACATGTATTTCACCCCCGTAGTTAAAAACTGAAAACAGTTAAGAGAAAAGGGGGACATGAACTCACCGAAGTGCGTCTCTAAAAAGTATCTCCCAGAAGACCTGCTGTGCGACAACCTACACGTACTAACTTCTATTAGACGGACGACCGTGCCTTAGCTTAAGGTTTAATGTCTTTGGGAAATAGTTAGGCAACTATTTCGTAATTACACTTCGTAATTATTTTGTAAATATATTCCTTCCCAAGGATGGGGGATTTTAATACATGTGCGTTCGTATAACTTCGAAATATATTATTAAGTCTCACTTAATAAAATATATTTTATTTCATTTGTCTAAAATACTTTATTCCCAAAATATAAATATTTTTTCCCAAAAATATTTATATTTTATTCCATATAATTTTCCAAAATAATATCCTTGTCAAAATACACGCTTATGAGTATTTTCTGAAAATACGTAAGTTACCTTGTAAAGTTCGGGTGGTATTAGTAATACCGGTGTAACTTAAATATTTATTGTGAAGGCGTTCGTGTTATTTTGGAGCCGTTAATATTTAGCAATATTATTTTTACCCTAAAAATAATATTTACGTAGTTCACAAAATAATCATAAAAATCTCACAAGCGTTGTTATGGAAAATATATACTAAATATATATTTTAGCAAGTTTTATTTTGTGAAAATCCCACCTCCGACGCTTGGAAGTTTCATAATAAAAATCGTGGCGAAAGTTATTTGGGAAAACAAGTTAAAAATATATCCATAACACTTCTGATAGAAATATTTACAAGTGTTAGATTTTTGAAAAAATTTCGCCAGAGTTTCCTCTGTAACTGTAACTGGAGGTGGCCACGCTTACAAGCGTATCATTTTCTTTTAAAATTTCAAATCAACAATGTTCCCAACATCAATCAACAAAGTTTCATCATCGAAATAGTCAAAATAAATATAAATCGCAAAACACATGAACTTGTGGTTTGAGTAAGATATGTAGTAATTTTCCCCATATTTTTAGTAGATCTTTCTATAAATAAAATCGGTTTCTCACGAATCTTGTTCTTTCAGAAAATGCATCTGTACATCTTCTTGTCAAATATTACAAAAACAATTCTTTGTCAAAACTTTTTGTCACACAAGTGTGTGGTGTCTACACACTTGTGTGTTTACAAAAATCACCTTTGTTTAGGAAAGATCCAGCTTTAAAAATTATGATTTCTTTTGACACTTGGTCCTTTGAAAATACCACTTGTAGATCCGTAGATCTACTAGTTTAGAACTCCTTTTTACAAAAAGAATCACTTTTACACAAGTTCATGGTTAAGTAATAGTGTTCTTCATCTAACCACTTTTCACACTTTAACATACACTAGGTCATGTTCCATGAACATGACTTAGTCGGGTTAGATGACGATCCGAACTAACACTAGCATAAAACAACACTAAATAATCATAACAAAACAAGTCTTATAAGTTTTACACCAATATTCATCTATTAACCACTTTGTTTATATTATTTTAGTAGACTTTAAATTTTGTTCTTACATGTTCATAAATTTCAACCGTCAAAATTCTTATTAACCACTTTAGATATGAACAAAAAGGCGTTTAGAGTCACTTACTACTAGCTCGAGGCTAGGGAAGAAACTAGTCGAAAAACGGGTGGTTAATAGCAACGTAGTGAGGTCCTTGCGATTCCGTGAACACCGGGCTTCCTTATACGATCTCTAACACCTTTGAATTATGTAGAGTTGCCAAAATAAAAAAAAAAGGAAAGTGGTGGGGTGTGTTGTGGTCTTCGGCCGGTTGTAAGAAGAGAAGGAAAGATGGATTTTTTTTTTGACTTCTGAAGTGATTATGTGAAGTAAAGTGGTCTAGCATGTACTTATATAAACCATCTTCCACTATTGTCCCTTAGTCCTTATGTAGTTTAGATACTAAACCAAGCAATTAAAATAATCACAAATGTAAGGGTGTGTCCCCTACTTGGGGATCGATTGGTTCATGGGGGTGGGTCTTTAGTTGGATTTCAACTAATAAGGTTAAGTGGTAGTTAGTTAATTAGGTGCCTAAAATTAGTTATTAGTGTGTAATGTTTTGTAACGGGTGTTAGGGTACTCGGGGACCCTAACTGGCTCAGAAAAAAGAAAAACAATGTAAATGACAATATTTTTGTGTCCCGGGCTAAGTCCGGTTGTACGGTTGGATATTACTCCGTTAAAGTGTTAAATAAGTATATAAAGTGTCGTTATTATTTCTTTTAGTGACACAATTTATTCCCGACACTTTGGAAAGTGTCTAGTAATATTTTTTTCTCATGTTTTGGCACTTTACTAGTTAGCTTAATGCTGAATTTTTATTTAAAGTGCTGAATTTTGTACTCGAAGTACGTTTTAGGCACATCCGGTCACTATAAATATCACCTAGTGAAGCAGTTCTACAATCCTTACTTCCCTACACTCTCTACTAGTGTAGTAAACTATTCCCGGCTCATGCTGGCCTTAGAGGCAGTGTCTGCCTGATGCTGGTTATATCAGCATGTTTAATGGGTATCCCGTATAGCGTGCTCACTGTGCTTTTTGTGCATCAAGGTTGTCACTGATGTTTGTGTAAAAATAATAGAGTGACAGTATAAAGTGTGATGCATGTATGTGTATGTATCAGAAATCAGTAAGCAGTTTAATCACAACTGTAAGCAAGCACAGTAATTAAACAGTAATTAAATATTAATTAATTTGTACGGATACCTGGTTTGGTGAGGGTTGTCACATTCTCCCCCCGTTGAAGAAATTTCGTCCCGAAATTTAAGTTATGCTTCTATTTGCAGGGGTCTTTGGAAATAAATGGGGGTATTTCTCTTTCATCCGATCCTCACGCTCCCACGTGAATTCAGGCCCATGTCTTGCATTCCAACGAACTTTGACGAGTTTGACACTGCTCCTGCGAGTTTTGTTAACTTTCCAATCCGTGACCTCAACAGGTTCTTCAGTGAAATGGAGCATGTCGTCGATATGAACTTCGTCAGCCGGAATGATCACTGTATCTTGTGTTGGACTTTTTCTCAAATTGGATACATGGAATGTATCGTGAACACCATGGAGTTCCGCAGGTAGGTCCAACTTGTAGGCTACAAGCCCAATCCTTTGCAGGATTCTGAAAGGGCCAATGTAACGCGGATTCAACGTCCCACGCTTTCCGAAGCGTGCCACACCCTTCCAGGGTGAAACTTTCAATAAAACCATATCTCCAACTTGGAATTCCAAATGTTTCCGGTTTGGATCTGCATAGGCTTTCTGTCTTTCGCGAGCCGCTTCGATGCGTTTTCGAATTTGCGCAATCTTGTCTGTTGTTTCTTGGATGATTTCGGGACCAACAAGCTGCCTATCACCTGCGTCAGCCCAGCATAGGGGTGATCGACACTTGCGTCCGTAAAGAGCTTCAAATGGCGCGGCTCCAATACTGGTGTGGTAGCTGTTGTTGTATGAGAATCCGGCCAATGGTAAATGCTTATCCCAGCTACCACCAAGATCCATTACACATGCTCTCAGCATATCCTCCAATGTCTGAATAGTTCTTTCACTTTGGCCATCAGTTTGCGGATGAAATGCAGTACTTAGGTTCAATTGCGAGCCAAAAGCTTCTTGGAAGGATTGCCAAATCCTTGATACAAATCTCCCATCTCTATCAGAGATGATCGAGAGAGGCACTCCATGACGTGCAACGATTTCTCGCATGTATATTTCCGCAAGTTTACTCGTGTTGTCCTTTTCCTTGATTGGCAGAAAGTGTGCGGACTTTGTTAGGCGGTCAACTATTACCCAAATCATATCATGGCCTCTGGGCGTCTTGGGCAGTTTCGTTATGAAGTCCATTGAAATCTTTTCCCATTTCCACTTGGGAATTTCAGGTTGCTGCAGAAGTCCTGAAGGCTTCTGATATTCAGCTTTAACCTTGGCGCACGTTAAACACTTGCTCACGTAAACAGCAACGTCGCCTTTCATTCTAGGCCACCAATAATAATCCTTAAGATCCTGGTACATCTTATCCGCACCGGGATGAATAGAGTACCGTGATTTGTGTGCCTCATCAAAAATAACTTTTCTCAAACCACCAAACAGAGGAACCCAAATCCTTTTCATAAAACATAAAGTTCCTTCCTCGTTTGGCACCAACTGCTTCTCCATCCCACGGAGATACTCATCTCCAATATTCCTTCCTTTCAAAGCTTCTCTCTGTGCAGCACGAATGCGTAGAGAGAGATCTATCTGGATAATCATTTCTAAAGCCCTAACCCTTATGGGCTTGATCCTTTCTTTACGACTTAGGGCATCGGCGACCACATTCGCCTTCCCTGGATGGTACTTTATCTCGCAGTCGTAATCGTTCAACAATTCGACCCAACGTCTTTGTCTCATATTCAGCTCTTTCTGGTCGAATATGTGTTGTAGGCTCTTATGATCTGTGAAGATTGTATATTTCGTACCATACAAATAATGTCTCCAGATTTTCAGCGCAAATACCACTGCGCCTAGTTCTAAATCATAGTGGTATAATTCCTTTCATGAACTTTCAACTGGCGTGACGCGTAAGCTATAACTTTCTGGCGTTGCATCAACACGCAACCCAATCCTTGACGTGAGGCGTCACAGTATACCACGAAATCATCTGTACCCTCTGGTAGTGCTAAGATTGGCGCATTGCAGAGCTTGTCTTTTAATAACTGGAATGCTTCCTCCTGTTTGATTTCCCAATCAAACTTCTTATCCTTCTGTGTGAGCGCGGTAAGGGGTTGAGCGATTTTAGAAAAATCCTCAATGAATCTTCGATAATAGCCAGCCAAACCTAAGAACTGGCGAATCTCGGTCGGCGACTTTGGAGTCTCCCAGCTCTTTATCGCCTCGATCTTTGCGGGATCAACATGGATTCCATTTCCATTAACCACATGTCCAAGAAATTGGACTTCACGTAGCCAAAACTCGCACTTGGAGAACTTGGCGTACAAGTGTTCCTTTTTCAGCAACTCCAAAATAGCTCTTAAGTGTTGTTCGTGTTCAGGCTTTGTCTTTGAATAAATCAAAATATCGTCGATGAATACAATCACGAACTTATCGAGATACGGCTTGCAGACTCGGTTCATTAGGTCCATAAAAACAGCAGGCGCGTTGGTTAGCCCAAACGGCATAACTAGGAACTCGTAATGTCCATAACGAGTTCTGAAGGCTATTTTCGGGATACTCTCCTCTTGTATCCTTAGCTGATGGTATCCAGATCGAAGATCGATCTTTGAATAAAAGCTTGAACCTTGGAGTTGATCGAATAAATCATCGATTCTTGGCAGAGGGTATCTATTCTTGATCGTCAGCTTATTCAACTCCCGGTAGTCAATACACATACGAAAACTACCGTCTTTCTTTTTGACAAATAAAACTGGAGCTCCCCAAGGTGAGAAGCTTGGTCGGATGAATCCTTTGTCAAGTAACTCATGGAGTTGTGTCGACAACTCCTGCATTTCTGACGGTGCAAGCCTATAAGGTGCCCTAGCTACAGGCGCGGCGCCTCGAACTAAGTCTATGTGAAATTCCACTTGCCTTTGGGGTGGAATCCTGGCAAGTACTCTGGAAAGACTTCAGGATATTCCCTCACGATAGGGATGTCTTCGATTTTCAGCTTTGCAGCTTTCTTATCCACGATGTGTGCCAGGAAGGCAGCACATCCCTTTTGTAAACACTTACGAGCTTTCAGGCAACTGATAATTCTTAAAGGCGTATCCCGCTTCTCACCATGAACCACAATTGTTTCTCCATCTTCGGTTGGGATACGAACGACCTTTTCGTGACAAACAATCTCCGCCTTGTTGCTTGATAACCAATCCATTCCTACTACCACGTCGAAGCTCCCCAGCTGGACTGGTAGTAGATCCAAAGTAAACTCACGCTCTCCCAACTCGATTACACAACCTCTGACCACTTCATTGGCTTCTACTAACTTTCCATTAGCCAATTCAATTGAGTAAGGAATATCTAATTTACTAGCGGCTAATCCAAGCATATTCTTAAACTCTAACGATACGAAGCTATAATCGGCACCAGTATCAAATAAAACGGATGCAAAGCGTTGGTTTACAGGGAACGTACCAGTAACATCCTCGGGATCCTGGCGTGATTCCTTTGCTTCGATGTTGAACACTTTCCCATGGACTTGATTCAGCTATGGGCATTCCCTCTTGAAGTGCCCAACTTCTCCACAATTAAAACATCCTGGTACTCGACCATTCCCATTTCCTCTTCCATTTCCACCTTGGTTGTTGCCATTGCTCCCTCCTTGTCTGGGACTCTTTGTCCCACAGGCATCCTTGTGGTGTCCCTTTCTCCCGCACCTACCGCACTTAGGCTTTCGTCATCCACATTCTTGGTGATACTTGCACCCATCACGTCTTGGCTTAGTTTATGGGTGAATCTTAACATCGGCTTGTTTGTTGTTAGGGCAATTTTTCTTGAAGTGCCCTTTGTCTCCGCAGTCAAAGCAACCTCGAACCGATCTTTGGTCATCATTACTATTCGTTCGGGTATCTTCAGTGAGTTTCCTTTTGTTCTTTCCGGTTGACTCTATTTGTGTCTCTTTCTCCCAGTCGGGGTTTGTAGGCTTTTCTAGTCTAAGCGCTTCCGTAGCGAGTGCCATACCCATCTTACTTGCTGAAATAGTTGTTGGTGGTGTTGTTGCTGTCATCAAGCTAATGACTTGAGGTGCCAATCCCCAAACTAGTTGTCCCAATTTCTTCAATTCTGGTTCCACCAAGTACGGAACCATTCGAGACAAATCATGAAGTCTTTGTATGTACTCAGCCACCTTTGGGCCTTCCATTATCAGGCTCTGGAATTCACCTTCCAACTTCTGGGTTTCCGTCTGGGAGGAATATTTCTCATGCATCATTCCTTTCAGCTCACCCCATGTTAACGCATAGGCGGCAGTCAGGCCCTTTATTCGAACCTGAAGATTCCACCATATTCGAGCTCCATCTTGGAACAGCTTAGAAACGTAGGGGACTTGTTGTTCTGGCGTACAACCGCTCATTCGAAAAATGGATTCCATACTTTCGATCCACTTTACAAAAGTTATGGCACCTCTAGTGTCGTCGAACTTCGGAGGCTTGTAGCTGAGGAAGTGCCAATGGGTATAGCCCTGAGGTGGGTTGTTATGGCCGTTGTTGTTTGATCTGCTTCCGTTGGGTCCTCCTTGAGAGGCGGCGTATTGCGCGATGGCGGTAGCGATGATTTGTTGAAGTTCTGCCTCGTTGGCAGGCATGCGTGGATTGCGTTTCGGTGGCATCTTCTAAAAGATGGTTTACGTGAGTCAGGTCATGATAGGTAAAGTGTGCGTATATAACGATAGTAATAATACATAACATCTCATGTTAAAATAAACCAAACACATAACATCTCATGTTATAGAACATAAACAATCAATCACACAACATCCCATGTTATAAATCATAAATAATCAATCAAACATCACATATGATGAGAATACCGCGATTGCATTGCCATAAATCGAGACCACAAGGTAAAGTGTACAAGTACATAACTGTAACATACAACATCAACGACTAAGGGCTACATCACCCCAGTCCAAAATATCAAATCAGTGTCAACATATCCAATATACATAACAACAAAAGTCAGCATCAATATGTAGTCTCCCAAAAGCTGTGCAATCTGTGCAATCGCCGTCTTCTCAACAAAAGTCCACCCGTGTCGTACAAAATAGCCCTACGCTGATGGCGGTGGAGGAGGGGGAAAATGAGAATAGAACAAACGGCGCATGTGGAGCCAATCCTCCTCCATGGCTCGGTGAGAACGTAACAAGAAAGCTATCTGCTGCTCCTGTGTCCAAACACGTGCAGCAGAGTCTGGAGATAACGGTCGAGGGGGATGCGATATCCCAGGGTGAGGAGGGCACTGGCATGGGGGTCTCTGAGCTCTCTCGAGCTCCTGCATGCGTCGAGTAAGTGCCTCCTGCTGGACCATGAACGAAACAAGGACATCCTCGGTAGAAGACCCGACATAATATGGATGATATGGATCCGTCGGTGGCATAATAGGTGGTGAAGTCCAAAGAAAAGGCTCACCAGACGGAGCAAAGGGTGGTATCCCAAACGGTGGAACAGGGGGAACAACAGTATGGTGAGGGATCTGCGGTGCAAACTAATCTCCTCCAGTCAGAAAAGGTGCATGGCCAAAAGGCTGATGAGATGAGCCCTCTCCAGGACGCGGCGGAAGGATCTCCTGGAGAAATGTGATGGGCAGATCCGCGCGATGCGCATCAGCAGTGTGTGTGGGGAACAAGGGTGCATCAAAAGGAGCTGAAGCTGGTGCTGAAACAGGTGTAACAGGTACCACAAAAGACGGGTAGTCATCGTCATCTATCCACCCATTGTGGGTGTCAGCATCTCGTGGATCAACATGGGCCTCAAAAAGTGCACGATCAAACTGCACAGGCACAGGGTCAGGAAGGGGGCAACAACAGGGTCAGCGGGTATATCAGCAATGTGAGGAGCATCAACAGCATGCTCATCCTCCAATAGTGGAGCAACAATAGGATGATCATCGATAGGTACATCATCAATCAAAGGATCAACAATGGCTATATCAGCATGAATAGGGTCATGCTCGACTACGGGGTCTGGAGCAACTACCGGCTCGGGGGCCACAGTAGGCTCCGGGTCGTCAAACTCCATCTCGAAATCTGCGGGGTCAGCAAACGCAGGGTCAACAGGGTCAACTAGGTCCTCCATGGGTTGATCTAGGTGTATAAACTCAACCTCCTGGTCTGGATCATAACCAGGTGGAAAAACGGGGTCTGAATCATCATCAATGTCATGATCGATAGCAAAACTAGGGGCAGGTGCAGCGGACGATGCTCTAACAGGGTCTGCATCATGCGAATAGTGTTGCGCTCCCTGCGCGTGTGATGGAGCAGATGCCACAGACTCAAAGGAGTCTGGGACTGGTGAATGAACGGGTGACTCATTAGCAGGGGCATCAGCGAGAAGTGGGAGATCACCAGTAGCAATGTGGGCCTCTCCCTCAAAATCATCCTCTAATGGATCCTCGTCAAACAAGTCGACGTCGTCGTCAACGACTACGTCAAGGGGCATATCAAGAACAGGGTATGCGGCAAGAGGTATAGGGGCAGGGATCACCGCAAGCGGCAAATCCCCGGCGATAGGGCCATCAACGGGCTCAGCAACGACATCGGGCAGCGCGAATGGCTGAAAATCATCATCATCCGTGCTGGTGGCGTCCGAAGTATGCACCTCGTGCTCTGATGACACTCTGTCGTCCGATACGATGGGCATAGGGTCAATGGTGTCCGACTCTCCTGTGTCGGATGAAGGCATAGCGTCTGTAACACAAACACATATATGCACAAATAATCAATCATATAGTCAAATAAGCACATTAGTCCAATAAGCAATCAAATAGTTCTCCTAGTCCCACTAGCCTCCCAGCCTCCCAGACTGAATCTCCTAGTCTCTCAAACTACCTTCCCAGCCTCTCGGACTGTTCTTCCTAGTCCCACTAGCCTACTTCCTCAGCCTCTCAGACTGAGCCTCAGCCTCCCAGACCGAGCCTCAGCCTCCCAGACTGAGCCATAACTAATAAATAAAATGTGCTTAACTTTTGTTTGTAAAAACGTTTTGGATCTGGACTTAAGTGGTATGCAGTGTAAAAATGTTTTCGTGAGAGCCCTAGTGATCATAGTCTAGACTCGAGAAGGAATCCTAGTTCGCTATGATCAGAGCTCTGATACCAAGCTGTCACACCCTGGCTTTGCGGAAGCGTGGGTTTATTTGGTGTGACTTCTTAATACCATAGCTTAATCATAACAAAGCTATATGAAAATACAACCATGCAGATCATCCATTGATTTAAGTTTGAAAAGTAAAATACCACAACATTGTCTGAAGGCGTTGACACATGCAACGGAAATTACAACCTAGTAACATAAAAACATTGTTTGAAAGACACAACCATAAACTTAAAATAGACGTAGTTTAAGAACTGTGACTCGTCCAGGTAAAAGCCACAACCCCTAAACTTGGATAATCCCATAACTCTAACGCAGTGTGAAATTAGCATATCGTGCCAGATCCTTAGTTCCCTGAAATACATGTAAGTTGAAAAAAATCAACAATAATGTTGAGCGAGTTCATGTGTAAGTGAGTAAGTAAAACCTTTGTAAGTATAAAATCCTGGTATGTAGCAAATAAGGAAAAAGAGATCACCAATGGTTTGCAAGGCCATTGATATGTGTGAAGTGCAAGTAGGAAGACTCAAACCTAGCGGATTTTGCGTTGGGCACAAAGTCACCCCGAGGTCCGTTCTGTTGGGCCTGGGGTTGGGCTCGCTACACCCAGATAGATCTACCGCTTACGTCCCTGGGTCCTACAATGAGGATTAATGGTCTCCAGTTCCCGCCTACCCACTCACATGATCTAAGTAGTAACCCTCCTTACGCTAACCATACCATGTAAAAAGTACTCGTAATCATAGTAACATGTATTTCACCCCCGCAGTTAAAAACTGAAAACAATTAAGAGAAAAGGGGGACATGAACTCACCGAAGTGCGTCTCTAAAAAGTATCTCCCAGAAGACCTGCTCTGCGACGACCTACACGTACTAACTTCTATTAGACGGACGGTCGTGCCTTAGCTTAAGGTTTAATGTCTTTGGGAAATAGTTAGGCAACTATTTCGTAATTATTTTGTAAATATATTCCTTCCCAAGGATGGGGGATTTTAATACATGTGTGTTCGTATAACTTCGAAATATATTATTAAGTCTCACTTAATAAAATATATTTTATTTCATTTGTCTAAAATACTTTATTCCCAAAATATAAATATTTTTCCCAAAAATATTATATTTTATTCCATATAATTTTCCAAAATAATATCCTTGTCAAAATACACGCTTATGAGTATTATCTGAAAATACGTAAGTTACCTTGTAAAGTTCGGGTGGTATTAGTAATACCGGTGTAACTTAAATATTTATTGTGAAGGCGTTCGCGTTATATTGGAGCCGTTAATATTTAGCAATATTATTTTTACCCTAAAAATAATATTTACGTAGTTCACAAAATAATCATAAAAATCTCACAAGCGTTGTTATGGAAAATATATACTAAATATATATTTTAGCAAGTTTTATTTTGTGAAAATCCCACCTCCGACGCTTGGAAGTTTCGTAATAAAAATCATGGCGAAAGTTATTTGGGAAAACAAGTTAAAAATATATCCATAACACTTGTGAAAGAAATATTTACAAGTGTTAGATTTTTGGAAAAATTTCGCCAGAGTTTCCTCTGTAACTGGAGGTGGCCACGCTTACAACCGTATCATTTTCTTTTAAAATTTCAAATCAACAATGTTCCCAACATCAATCAACAAAGTTTCATCATCGAAATAGTCACAAATGTAAGGGTGTGTCCCCTACCTGGGGATCGATTGGTTCATGGGGGTGGGTCTTTAGTTGGATTTCAACTAATAAGGTTAAGTGGTAGTTAGTTAATTAGGTGCCTAAAATTAGTTATTAGTGTGTAATGTTTTGTAACGGGTGTTAGGGTACTCGGGGGCCCTAACTGGCTCAGAAAAAAGAAAAACAATGTAAATGACAATATTTTTGTGCCCGGGCTAAGTCCGGTTGTACGGTTGGATATTACTCCGTTAAAGTGTTAAATAAGTATATAAAGTGTCGTTATTATTTCTTTTAGTGACACAATTTGTTCCCGACACTTTGAAAAGTGTCTAGTAATATTTTTTTTTCTCATGTTTTGGCACTTTACTAGTTAGCTTAATGCTGAATTTTTATTTAAAGTGCTGAATTTTGTACTCGAAGTACGTTTTAGGCACATCCGGTCACTATAAATATCACCTAGTGACGCAGTTCTACAATCCTTACTTCCCTACACTCTCTACTAGTGTAGTAAACTATTTCCGGCTCATGCTGGCCTTAGAGGCAGTGTCTGCCTGATGCTGGTTATATCAACATGTTTAATGGGCATCACGTATAGTGTGCTCACTGTGCTTTTTGTGCATCAAGGTTGTCACTGATGTTTGTGTAAAAATAATAGAGTGACAGTATAAAGTGTGATGCATGTATGTGTATGTATCAGAAATCAGTAAGCAGTTTAATCACAACTGTAAGCAAGCACAGTAATTAAACAGTAATTAAATATTAATTAATTCGTACGGATACCTGGTTTGGTGAGGGTTGTCACACATGTCGCATTCTTATAACTCTTGCTATTAAATTTAAATTATTTTATTTTCTATTAAAAAAATATTTTTAAACTTATCTCCTATGTTGAATAATAATATTAAAATAAAAAAATATCAATAATGAAAAGATAATCATCATCAACAAGAATATGAATCTTTTAAAAAGAATTTTAAGATTCATAATGACGTTACATTATTTTGGTTAAAAAATATATCTAAAACAATTTGTGGCATTGATTTAAATTTAAATTAATTAAAAAAACAAAATCACACATATTTTATTTATTTCCATCTAGATTAATCAATAGCATAGTTTTTAGCATAAGATATTGTATTTTTTTCTCTTATAATTAGGCGATGAGGCACATGCCAAAAGTAGTCTAAAACTAGCCAATATTGTACCGTTAGATACTCTACCTTAAATACCCTACCTTAAAGTATTCTAAAATCATAAATAAATTAAACAATTAAATACCATGCATTGTCACATCAAATCTACCTTAAAGTATCCTAAAAATACTACCTGCACATACTGTAGAGTATCCCGAAACTTTTTTCTAACATAAAATAAATTAAACAATTAAATACCAAATAAACATAATTCAAATTTAAATAAATTACAAAATAAATAATTCAATTATATAAATAAATTATTGAACATGATACAAAATAAAAATAAACTATTCCTCGACAGAGTCTTCTAGATAAGGTAGTACTTAAATTGCAATATGTGTCACAAGATCAATGCGAAGTCGAAAATGCGTATGTGGATCCATAATCTCACAAAGGACATCATTTTCCAAAACGGGTTGAACTAAAGCATCCCTTATGTGGAATGGTGAGAAGACATGCCTGTCGTCCTTAAAAATCATGTTTTACAATATCATGCACGCATATGTCATGCTCCTAATTCTGTCAACATTTGTGGTCCGCATGGGTCGCCTAAGTATGCCTCATTTTCCCTTTAGAACATCAAAAGCGTGCTCCACATCTTTTCTTGTCCCTTCTTGCAATTTCTTAAACTTCTTTTTAACCATATCGGTTGGATGTGGAAACATTTTCATAAACTTTAACTAGGTAGGCTAGATCCCATTGGTTAATAGTACCCACATTTGTATAAGTACCCATTGACATTAAATACTGAGATCATCATTTGAGAAATTAGCCATAAATAAAAATGGGTATTTGAGAATATGGGGGAAGATTTGATAGTTTCTGAATAGTGTAAAAATAAAAATGGTGAGATAGGTATTTATAATGATTTAAAATAAATAAATTAACTTTTTCAATAAATGTAACGGTCATATGATTGTTAAAAGGTCACAAACCCCACACTTCACCTTCAATAAAGAGTAGCCGAGCTTCCCTAGCCGCTCGCCAACCCGAAGGAGGGGGTGGCGGTGGTGTTTCTCATGCGGCTTCAAATTTGAGGACCTTTAGCCAAGGATGCGCCTTCCCCTCTTATAGCCGAAAGTATTCAAGTAATTATTATTTTGTTATTCCCAGTTCGATTTATATCATGGCTTATTTTTGCTCTATCATCATCATTATTTTTGCTCTTTGCATATGTTTATATATGTAGGCAAAAGATCAAATACAAATAAACTTAACATACTAAACATACAAATTGAAGGAAAAGTAAAAAAGACAAGGTGACATTTTTGTAATTACCACCAACTATCAAAGTTACTATACAAATGTGAACTCAACCAAAAAATACCTAAAAACACAATTTTTAGGTTTTTTAGGTTTTTTTTAGGTTTTTAGGGGAGGGGGGTTAGGTTTTTTTTTTTTTTTAGGTTTTTGGGGGTGTAGGGGTGGGGGGGAGGGGGGTTAGTTTTTTTTAGGTTTTTTAGATAAATTTATAGAGTAACTTTGCTAGTTATAGATAATTACAAAAATGTCACCTTATGTTTTTTAGTTTTTCTTTAATTTGTATGTTTAGTATGTTAAGATTATTTGTACAAGAACTTTCCCACATATATGTATTGTAGTTGTGACAACTTCAATTAATTATTTTTGCTCTATCATCATCATTATTTCAACTATTTATGAATATTTTATTTATTTAATTATTATTTTTAGACTACGGCGTATATTTTTCCGGCTTATTAATACCTATTTAATAATTTATTGATCAAACCCTGTGTAATACACGGGTTTTTTAACCTAGTTAAATAAAAAAAAAACCAACAAAAAAACTATTGGACAAAAAAGAAGACTAAATGTGATTGGCCAACAAATTGAACAAGAAGCGTTCTTGATATTTTTTTTTTTTTTTTTTTGAGAAAAACGCCCAAGAGGTGATTTTTGAACGTGAAGAGGCGTTTTTAGAGGCAAAAATCCGTCATAAACCGCCCCGCTGCGTGTGGGTCTAAATAAATTATTCTATTCTACTTTTCATAATATGTTATTCTTGATTTCTTAGTCAGCAAGTTCTAATTTTAAAAGCTGCAAGGGGGAGAAGAACAAATTGATTCCTCCCCTTTCCTATGCGGTATATATATAAAATAAAACACAACCCCTTTGATGATCTAGCAGAAAAAAAAACAGAGGAGCCGCAAAAGGAGGCACGAATTCCAACACAAAAGGTAATAATTTTCCAGATTCAATCTGTCAAAACATCTTTATGATCCATGTACATCATTTTTCAAATCTTAGTTTCTAGAACCTTTATTAAATTATATGTTGTTTGCGTTTGATGTTTTCAGATCCCAATTGGGTAGTTGTGTTTCTGATCTGTTTTGTGATTTTTGTATATATTTTCATGTGGGTTTGCAATATTGGTGATTATTGTCATTTGAATTGTTGCAAAGAAAGTTGATTTCTTGCTAATCTTTATGTGTTTGACTTCCTCTGTTAGTCAATCTGATATGTATTTACAATCTTCTGATTGATTATATCTTTCTGGGTATGAAAGTTGCTGCTAGAATTCGGTTTACAATTGAAATTTGAATGATTTTTATAACAAATTGTATGAAGTTGGATGTCACCAAATTAGAAATTAAATTTTTCTCTTTGGACATGAGGGATCTTTGGTTTTAAGAAGTCTTAAGGCGCGTGCATCACATGCGCGAGGCGTGCATCTACGATGCATGATTAACCGTCCTCTGCTTTGCTTTTAACGTTATTTACACGAAATTGGTAAAATAACGTTAAAATTAGTGCACTTTCACTTTTGCCCCCGATGGCCAACACATATATATATATAGGGTAGGGATATGGTAAAAAGTGTCTAAAATGTGAGAAGGGTAAGAAGTGTTTTAAACCATTGGATATTTGATCTAATGGTTGAGATCAATAGGGTATAAAATGTAAATTGTGTTTTAATTAGAAGGACCTTATGTAAAATTGAAGGGCAATAGTGTCTTTTCCAATGTTTCAAATATGGTAACCGTCATCAATCTCCTAAAAACTAGCTATTCAAATTTAATTGCTAAATTATCTCGATTCTAAATTCTAAAAATAGAAAAATATGTAACTGCTGCAAAGAAACGTATAACACTATACTTCCATCATATAACACTATACGTCTATCATATAACACTATATAACAATATATAACACTATACATCCATCATAGGCATGCTACCAGAAAAATATAACACTATATAACACTATGCATCCATCATATAACACTATATAACCAAAGAACACTATATAATACCACATAAAAAATATATAACACTATACAGCTCTAAATGGTGGTTGCACTACAGAATTAAAAATTGATGGTGTTATATAGTGTTTTTTGATGGTTGCGCTACAAAATTATATAACACTACAGAATTATATAACACCAAAAACCATATTATAACACCATATAACACCAAGTAACACTATATAACACTATATAAAAAATATATAACACTATGCAGTTCTGAATGGTTGTTGCACTACAGAATTATATAACACTACACACATTCGTAGATTAATTCCTAAAATCGAATTCCTATAATAAAGGGTGGAAGTTATTTTGGGCAGTTATCTTTAAATCAATTAATTGAAAGAAAATAGAAAATTACTAATTCACCCTTTTGGATTAATTTAGATATAGGACACTTGTCATCACCACATTATTTCTTACCCTTCTCACACTTTGGGCACTTTTTACAGGATCCTTTACCTATATATATATATATATTTAATATGTGCATACCGCTACACGAAATTAGTAAAATAACGTTAAAATTAGTGCACTTTCACTTTTGCCCCTGATGGCCCACACATATATACATTATATGCGCATACAGCAAGCGGGGCGTTATACTTTGATCATGTATTCACTTATATTCTTGTGCAATTTGGTTAAATCTTTCTTATTATAGGGTTTGTGTCTCCGGTTACGACATTGAAAGAGCGTTATACAACATGGAGTTTGAGAGCAATGATTCAAACTGGGACGGGGTATACTACTACCCACAACTATTTGGTGGTGTTATGCTAACAGCCGCGGTACTCGGTTTATCGACAAGTTATTTCAGTGGTACAATGGGGTTTCCCACATTAGCATATACGTTACCATACTTGAACAATCTTCAAAAGAAAAAAAGAGAAAAAAGAAAAGTTAGGGTTTATATGGATGGGTGTTTTGATCTTATGCATTATGGGCATGCTAATGCTTTGAGACAAGCTAAAGCTTTAGGCGATGAGTTGGTGGTTGGACTTGTAAGTGATGAAGAAATTGTATTGAATAAGGGCCCTCCCGTTTTATCCATGGAAGAAAGGTACATTCCCCGTTTTTTGACGTTTATTTTTACCTTTTTGCCCCTGTATCGCAATCCCGACTTCGATGGAATTTTAGGTTTGATGTGATATAATTTGTCAATGGGGAAGGTCCCGTGTTTGTGAGTTTAAAGGGGGTATATAACACGGCGTTAGGATGCGTGTTATGAAAATGATGATGTGGTAATAGTTAGTTAGAATCAAATATTCATCTATGATTAAAATGGACAACGGAAAAAATTGTTTTGCGTGCTTTCGTTATTTGTAGTTGTAATAATAAATAACTTGATTAACTGTTTTGAAAATGCTGATTATTCAGGATAGGGTAAAATACACGAATATGGTCCCTGTGGTTTAACAAAATTTTGGATTTATTCCCTAGCTTTCCAAAAGTACACAAATTGTCCTTGTGGTTTGCACTTTGTAAAGCATTTAATCCCTAGCTTTTTCCAAAAGTACATGGATGGTCCCTGTGATTTGCACTTTGTAACGCAACTTTGACATGCTAAAACCTTTAGATTTGTTGGCTGGGGACTAAATGCGTTACAAGGTGCAAACCACAAGGACCATCTGTGTACTTTAGAAAGCTAGGGACCAAATCCAAAATTTTGGTAAACCACAAGGACCATCCATGTACTTTTTAGGATATTAATAACTAAAATGACGGAAAACGACATTTTTCGTTTAAAAAGTAGAGACAAATTGTGAGAGTATTAGAACCTTTATTTGATTATAGAAGTCACATACAGATTTATAATCTAATGTTCTAAAATGTTTATTCTAGGCTGGCTCTCGTTAGCGGATTGAAGTGGGTGGATGAAGTTATTGCTGATGCACCGTATGCAATTACTGAAGATTTTATGAATCGTTTATTTAACGAGCATAAAATTGATTATATCATTCATGGTGATGATCCTTGCCTACTTCCTGATGGAAGTGACGCGTATGCCCTTGCAAAAAAGGTTGGTCGTTACAAGCAGATTAAGCGCACGGAGGGCGTCTCTAGCACCGACATTGTAGGTACTGCAATTAATTTATAAACTTTTTAGTAAAATTTAATCGATTTATTTTTATATTTTCACTATATAGTTAGTGTAATATCTTTGTTTTTTCATGCAGGAAGAATATTGGCTTCTATTGAGGATAAAAACGCATGTGACGGTTCACAGGAGTCATCTCGGAATGATGAACCTAACAGAATCAACAAAAGTGTGGAAAAATCTAAACATGCGTCTAATTTTCTGCCTACATCAAGAAGAATTGTGCAGTTTTTGAATGCCAAGGTACTATATTCCATTCATCATGCGAATAACAAGCTTGATTGCTACTACTTTCACGGTTTTACTTACATGTTAAAACGGGTCGGGTTGACATAAAACACTTTCTGTTCAAAATTATGAGTTTTTGTAAATGAGTAGTAAAAACAATAGTATTTCTCGCCTGCACTCCAAAATTTTATGAAATCTTATAAATGATTAGTATCATCTTCTTTGCTATAGGATGATGTTTGAAGATATATGTGAAATTTCTGGTAGAAAACCGCTGTTTTAATGTATATGTTTCTACTCTTCAGGGGCCTGGACCGAATGCTCGTGTGGTGTATATTGATGGAGCATTTGATTTGTTTCATGCCGGGCATGTTGAGGTATGTCTCTTATGTTACATTGGATATTCTTCTGTTGTTTGTCTTTGAAGTAAGTGTTGATTATTTGAACGTCAATATATTATGTTACCACTTTGTTATTTAATTGGATACCTTATAAGTTGCCCGAGATCTTGAATCAGTGAAGCATAGCGACTTTGGGGCGCATTCAATACATACCAATTACAAGTAAAGAACTGCGAGAACCGCGCACGCACTTATAGGTCGTGCTTGTTATATAAAGTGAGGTTACATAACCGTCTTATGTATCATAGTTACAACAATAGGTACACATGTTTATGCGGTTCTCGCGGTGTCATAGTTCACGTCCGTTTAGTGACATCACTTATTATGGCCTCTAAGGGCCATTTTGACTAGCATTGATCGTAATTGTTAACTACCCATGGTTTGTGCAAACATAGATTTTGAAGAGCGCTCGACAACTAGGAGATTTTCTACTTGTGGGTATTTATACAGATCAAATTGTGAGGTAACTTCGACTGCATGTTAAATCTTGCAAGTTTCTCGTATTGGTATTATACAACTAGAAATAACAATCTTATGTTTATGTAGTGAACAAAGAGGGCCTCATTTCCCGCTTATGCATTTGCATGAACGCAGTCTTAGCGTCTTGGCGTGTCGGTATGTTGATGAGGTCATCATTGGTGCTCCTTGGGAGATCACCAAGGACATGGTACGTGATATCGGTTTTTATTTATTTATATATTTGATTCAAGTGATGTGAACTACTTACTTTTGTATTTAAAAATGCCATTTTTGGATATTTATACCTATTAATATGCTAAAAAATCAGAATGTTCCGAACAATCATGTGATTATTACAATTTAACTACAAAAGCACATCCAAACACTATATTTTACAATGGGTTTTATCCAGTTTTTGCTTGTTTAATATTACATTTCAAAAGGGTAGTTTTGTCATTTTCAAGGCCGTAGCTACGAATATCCGTGTCGTTGATTGCATAAATTCGTTGAAATGGCAGATTACGACTTTCAATATCTCATTGGTTGTGCATGGAACAGTTTGTGAAAGCAAGTCTTCTTCAGTCAATGTAAGTATTTTTTGACACTTTCGGTTCTCACATATTTGATCAAATATGGAAGTGAAAACCCTAATTTGCCCTTGCTTTTGGTTACTACAGGGCCAGGCAGATCCTTATTCAGTCCCGAAAAATATGGGCATTTTCAGAATGCTTGAGAGTCCGAAAGATATCACCACTACCTCTGTGGCTCAAAGAATAATAGCCAATCATGAAATCTATGAGGTATTTTTGAGTTTTAAATGCTTTTGTTTTACTAGTTGTATCATGTGCATATGCGCTAGGGGTGTTCACAATCTGTTTTTAAGAAAATTGTTAAGTGTTTGCTTTTGCTGTTTGAATTGCTATTTAAAAATAAAAAAATCATAATCGTTAGTTTGTATTACATTTGAAAAAGAGTAAACTTCCGTTTTGCTCCCTGTAGTTTGGTCGTTTTAAAGGAAAGGATTGGGGCAAAACCATTAAAACGACCAAACCACAAGGAGCAAAACGGAAGTTTACTCTTTGAAAAATGATAAAAGGTTCATGAATGCTATGAGTATCTCAATTTCATCCAATTAACTAACAGAAAACACAAAGCAAATTAGACGTTTGGATGAAAATAACATAAAAGGTTACGAATGTTAGATATTTGGATGAAAATGGCAAAAAAAAAATCATAATTGTTAAGTGTTTGCTTTGGCTGTTTAATCTATTTCTTCAAACCTTTAACCGAACTGTTAAAATCTCAAACCGGCCAAACGGGTGTATTTGTTTCAGTTTGTTCGGTCGGCTTCAACTATTTATTAACACCCAAAATATTCAGTAAATGTGAAAATGTTAAATGAAAATGATGAAATATGAAACTGATTTTATTATTTACTTGTGCAGGAAAGAAATGCAAAGAAGGAAGCTAGTGAGAAGAAGTTCTATGAAGACCGAAAGTACATATCAGGAGATTAATTAATTATTTAATTAATTTGTTATCGTATACTACACAGTAGAGACCTGCATCTAGACAGAAGAATCATTTTTTATATGTTTTGTTTTTATAGAACTTCAACAAATTGAAACATGGATTTGTAATGTATGAGTTGTGTTTCTCTAAATAAATTTTGATATACAATGAGATGTAACATTTTATTTTTCTTGAATTATTCTTTTTGTACATGGTTGTGACTAATCTTATGATTCTAGAATTTTAAAATTCATAAAATATAGGTTTGTATATTTTCCAAAATTGCAAGTGAGTAGAATATTTATTGACAGTAAATGTTTTGCTTATCTTATAGAACACTTTAAGACGGAAGATCAAGACTATAAATTTTCATTCCAATTATCTTATAGTACACCCGTAGTGGGGTTTTTTTGGGCATTTTTCCAAAAAAAACGCCCCCATGCCCCACACCTTCCCCCTTGGGCGTTTTCTTTCAAAAAAATTCCCCCGGGCGTGCTTTAAAAAACGCTCCAATCTTGCCCCTTTTCAAATTATGAGCAATGACATTTTTTGATGGTTTTTTTTATTTAATTCTATTACATAATGTCCCATAATGCCCCATTGCTGACTGGGCTGCCACATAGCGCAAAATGCCCAAGGGTAGAGGCATTATTTGTTTCTTCCACTACACATGGTCTAAACAAAACACAAATCTAACACACAAGTTTAGATGAGTTCGGGTTCGTTTGAGGTCAAACCCTCGCTAAAATGATTGAGCTTAGGTTAATTTGGCGAATTTACAAGTTAACCCCGATTTATTTAAAAAAGAGTAAAGTGCAATTTGACACCTTGTGGTTTGGTCCAGGTAGTCTGATGAAACCCTGTCTTTCACTTTTCGCCAGATGAAACCCTAAGGTGGGTAATCCATCACACTCTGCCACAGACTAACTGTTAATCAACCTGTTGGTGCACTTGTGTCTGTACTTTGTCTGTATTTTGTTATGATATAAAATGATGTCTTTTGTTAGTCTTGTATACGTCTTATGTTTGTTATTAGGTGTTTTGATGTAAGTTTGACCAAGTCAACCATCCTCCTGGTTTGACTTTGACCAAACAGTTAGAACATGGTTGTAAGTTGTCTGGGTCGAAGGATGAGCCATCGAAGGATTGTTTATATCCTTCGATGAGCTCGAAGGATAAACCTTCGATGGATATAGATAGACCTCGAAGGATATCATCCTTCGAGGTACATGTGGATTCTTCGATAGTTTTCAGTTCGATAGATGATCTTTCGATCTGACTATCTGATCCTTCGACCAGACGACCTGTGATGGATATATATACTCATGTAATGTGTTCACTTCAGAGTGTGAGTGAACTTAGTCTTGTAGAGAGCGTATTTTCAGTTTGGTCAAGGGCTGTAACCGTGTCCACTGAAATACAAGAGAAAACTTTGATATCTCGTGTGTCTACCTTTCTCTTTGTAGCTTGTGTTCTCATATAAACTATCGGTTTGCATTCTAGCTTGGATTCCGCACTTGCTAGTGTGTTAAACATAACAAGGATAAGGTTTAACCTCAACCTCTGAGGGACCTACAAGTGGTATCAGAGCCGTCGCTCTTTTCCTTGTTAAAAACCGAGTTTATACAAGACTTTGGAGTGTTTGGACAAAAACTCACATGGTTTAACACCTGTTTTTAGTGTTTTTCTCACATTTCTAGACGTAAAAACGTGTTCTAAACTAACCGGGTGTGTTAAAGGACGGGTTGGGTAACTTAAAACCTTGTTTTTAAGAAGTTTGGTCATTTCCGGCTAAATTCCGGCTTACTCCGGTGACCGGTTTCTGGATAAGAACCTTCTTTTTAGGCAATATTTTATTGGTCAAATCTGGGTTGGCAGAAAGTATGGTCTGAACATACCTTCTGCCGAAAGCTTTCTACCAACCAATCACCTTTTCACCAACCTGTCAACTTTTGTCAACTGTGTCAGTGCAGATCGAAGGATATCCTTCGAAGTCGAAAGATCATCTTTCGATCAAAGGAGGTTCGATAGATAATCATCCTTCGAACATCCTTCGAAGTCTGTGACTTATCTTTCGATCCAAGGAATCTTTTCGAAGGATATATCTGTCGATCTACAGGTTTTATTCAAAAGATAAGGATCCTTCGTTTGGAGAGTCTTTCGAAATCTTTGTTCGAAACTCAACAGTGATCTTTCGAACACTGTTGATCCTTCGAACAAGTTCTGTTCCTTCGATTCTAGTGTGTTTAAGTTTAACAAATTTGTGTTTTTCAGGTCTTTCGATCAAGGATCCTTCGGCTGGTTGTTATCATTCGAGATATTAACATAGTTTGTGAAAATTAAAAAAAAAACTTGTTTTCAAATTTTAAATCAATTTTCACTTAATATATTAATTTTCTTTACAAAATGGGAACAAACGGTCAGTGGGATCCAACTGCGTGGACTCAAACAACTTTGACTCCACAATCATCATCTACGCAGTCATCAGCTACGCAATCTGGGTCAGAATTCAACAAAACGGCATGGATGCAGGCTATTGCCCCACCTCAAGCTGCAATGATAACTGCAAATCAATGGGCATTGGTCACAAATCAAAGCAGCAGCATTCAAGCTATGATGCAGAACGACAGTGAAACTGGTACAAGCACAAAACCGCCAAAGCTAAATCACATCAATGATTGGGGATGGTGGAAAGAAAGGCTGAGAACTTATGTTCAGGGGCAAGGTCAAGATCTATGGATGTGCTTCTTCACGGCATTTGACAATGACTTGGAAGTTGCAGGATCTAATCCAGAAACTTACAGCACTATGTCTGATGATGATAAGAAGAAATTTGAGTTAGAAAAGAAAGCATTCATGATTCTCACACAAGCTCTTCACAGAGATATTTACCACCAGTTTGTTTACTGCACGACTACTAAAAGTTTGTGGGATATGCTCACGTTACGATGTGAAGGAAATGCTCAATCTAGAAAGATCAAGCAAGAATTACTGAAGAAAGAGTTTGAAGGTTTCACGTGTATGGAGAATGAGACTTTGGCAGAGTTATCTACAAGGTTCCATCACTTGTTGAGCGAGATGTTTGCTTTTAGAGTCACTGCCACTCCACAAGAAATGGTGAAGAGATTCGCTGATAGCTTACCAGCAAAATGGAGCAGTTATCTTGAAATTCTCAAAGAAAATGGTGTTCTAGACACAATCACCGTTTATGAGTTAATTCAAAAATTGGAGAACAAGGATGTAGAAGAAAAGCTTAAGGCAAAAAGAACACTAACTCCTCAAAATCCAGAGATGTACTATGGGATTGCAGGAGGTATCAGTGGAGAAAAACCAGTCTCTCAACATGCGAAGCTTCAAACAGCCTTCATCTCAAACACCGGGCCTTCCACAACAAATCAATTTGATCCTTCAGCATACACGATGTTTTCAAGACCAGATTCTTCTTCTCTACAACAGGATGTGCAACCGGCAGCTCAGCAATTCACACCACCGCCTTTCTTAGACCCAAGCAGAGCTCAGCAGCAACAACCGCAACAGCAAGGGTTTTATGGAAGCTCTTCAAACTTTCAAGCCACTTCCAATCCGAACACAGTCAGATTAGACACTTCCAACTTTTCCAAAGTCAGTGTCGAAATAGCCAAGGAGCATATGGAGATGTTGAACACCTTGGTTAGTGCTTATTGTGGATTGGTCGCAGGTCAGATTGGGAATATCAATCTAACCAATGAAGATTACCAGCAAGTGGATAGAGAAGAGTTTGAAATGATGGATATCAAATGGGCTCTTGCTAGTGTAATTCGAAGAGCAAAGGAGTTTATGGAAAGGACGGGGAGAACCAACTTGAACAGCAACAACAACACCAAGTATGGTTTTGATAAGAATGCTGTCACTTGCTTCAATTGTGGTGAAAAGGGTCACTTCAAGCGGGAGTGTCAGAAGCCACCTAAGCAAGGAAATCAGAATCCCTTCAGGAATCAAGGACAGCCACAACAGCAACAGAACAACAATTCTGACAGATCAATAGTGCCCGTTGGAGGAAATGTATCTGGATCCACAAACACTAATCCCCACAGAGGATTGGTTGTTCAAGCTGATGAAATATGCAATTGGAACCTTCAGCTTGGAGAAGGAGGAAATGGTGGAACAGCATGTTATGCTAAAGTGATTGAGAAGGTAGTAGAACCCGTGTCTGCTGGTGAGTCTTCAGAAGATGAAGATAGTTCGGGTTATAGTGGGAGCATGGATGGGGAATCACTTGATGCTGGTGATTTATCAAGTGATGCTTTAGATTTGGAAGTTGATGAGCTTTTGGCTGAAGCTGAAGCATTATGCAAGAGGAGATCTATTCTTTGCCAGAAATCTGCTGGAACTTCCGAGAAGCTTGCTCAGTTCTTCTCTGAAGATGGATCTTTTTCTTTTCATACAGCCTTTATGGCTCACGTAGAAGGTCAGACTTCTCAGGTATGTGATACTAATTCTGACTCTATTTCTGTTCCTATTGAATGTGCAAAGTGTTTAAAATATGCTGAAAAGGAAAGTCAGTTTGAAATCACATACAAACACAATCAAGAATTGATTGTAGATCTTTCTAAAGCAACTGAAGCTAACTTGTTTTTAACCAGAAATGAAAAGGAATTTAAAGCAACAATTGCGTCATTAAAACATGATGTTTCAGAATTACAAAAGGCTGTTTTGCGAAAACAACATGCTAACAATAATCTTATTGACACAATTGAAAAGCAAATGGTAGAGTTGGCAACAGCTCGATGTGAATGTGAGACAATTAAGCAGAAACTGGAAAGCTATTCCAATTCACGCTATGTATTGGATCACATCATTGACGTTCAAAAGAAAAAGAAAAAGGGGGATGCAAAAGGTGTTGGATTCAAATCATGTCCTCCCCCAATGAATCACAATTATTCCAAATTGCCTGATGACGAGGATATGCCCCGTTTTGAACCTACTGTGCCACTCGGTCTAGATGACTTTGCAGCAGGCCTCGGGTTCACAACTGGTACATCATCCTCGGGTCAATCAGAATCTGAGAATGTGACAGATTCATCGTGTGTTAAGGAACAGAGTCCTCCCATTGTTGAGGATGCTGATTCTTCGGATGATGAATCTGATTCTTCGGATGATGAATCTGAAGAAATTGTGAAACAACAGTCTAACTCGGTTACAACAGATATTCCAATCGAGAATCACATCCTGTGTGATCCACCAGTGAAACCGAGTAAGACTGAAATGTCAAAAGCAATGGAGTCCATTGTATCTAGCCTTGAAGGGAATAACTTGTTGTACACGCTCAAAGGAGATAGCAAAATCTACTCTAACAAAGATTTTCCAATTAAAAATGTAAATCAAGATTTAATTGAGCAAATTTTTGAAGGATGCACTGATAAGTTTTTGGGGAACAAAAGTGGCAAAGTTACCGTCACTCAATGTGATCCAATCCCGTGTGAACAAATTAGAAAACAATACGGAAACCAAAAACTACCAATTGAGCGAAAACAACAAGTCAACTCCGGAAAGGGTAAGGTACAGGGAAAGAAGCCTCAGAACAAGAATGTTCAAGCACCTAAAGGTCAGCAGCCTAAGACTGAACAACCAAAGGCTCAACAACCTAAAGTTGAACAGTCTAAGGCTACTCAACCTAAGGCTGCACAACCTAAAATTCAACAATCAAAGGTTGAGCAACCTAAGGTTCAACAACAAAAGGTGCAAAACAAAAGAGCTCCTGTTAAGAAACGAGAACCGAAAAGGAACTTTGTTGGATCCACGGGTTCAGACAAACTTGAAACATTTCAGGATAAATCTAACATTGATTTTATAAAACAAGTTAGAATTTTAAAACGAAATGATCAGAATAATTACACCCAACACACCAACGGATGTGATTTAGGTCCAAGCACGTCTAGATCACAAAGTTCATGGTCTGGTTCTCCATCTGGTCATCAACGTGTTTCTCCGAAGTTTGTAGAGCGGAGAACATGTTTTGAATGTGGGACAGTTGGGCATATTGTAAGATATTGCCCACATGTGCAAAAGCTGAAGTCAAAAATGAGTGCTCCCCAAGAAATCGATTACCGAAAACGATCAGTTTCCCCGAAACAAGACCCACGTGTCTTGAAAGAAAGGGAAAAGAAGTTAAAGCAAAAGAATCAAAAGGTAATTGAAAAGGCCTTAAAATCAGAGGTCAAAGAAGAAAAACCTGTACAAGCAAAATCTGAAACTGTAAAACCAGTAAATGCTAAAACAATAAATTCAAATACTGGTAAAGGACAAACAGCTTGGAAGCAAAAGCAGGTAATTCAATCAGGGGGAGCACCACAGGTTCTTTTTCCTAATCATCAAGTGATTGAAATCACTTTCCTTGATGATCAAGGACGACCCAAGTCCACAAAGGCTTAGGTCCCCCTCTCAAACTGATAAGTTAATTGCGTGTGCAGGCGGCTCCAGGAGGAACTATTAATAGTCATTGGATTGTTGATAGTGGGGCTTCCAGGCACATGACGGGCGACTATCGTCTTCTTTTCGATGTGCGAAGTATAAGAGGATGATATGTTGCGTTTGCTGGAGACAAAGGAGGGTATATCACCGGCGAGGGAATGATCTCAAATGGAGTTGTGAGTTTCGACAAAATCAATTATGTGCAACAGCTGGATCACAATCTCCTGAGTGTTTCTCAGATCTGCGACAAGAAGTTCACCGTGCATTTTGATGATGCCGGTTGTTATGTGCTGAAGCCAGGTTTCAAGATTCCCGAAGAATGGATTCTCTTATCAGCACCAAGAGTAAATGATTTGTATGTCCTCGATATGAGCCAAGCAATAACCAAGTCCAAACAAGTTACTTGCTTTATTTCAAAAGCCACTGAAAAGGAGACGATCTCTTGGCACAGACGGATGGGTCATATTCACCTCAGAAAAATGAATCACCTTGTCAAAAACAATCTGGTGAGAGGTGTCAATGTGAAGAATTTTCAACTTCAAGATGTCTGTGTGCCGTGTCAGAAAGGGAAGCAGATCAAGAAATCACATCCATTGAAGAAGGTTAACACTGTAAACATGCCACTCGAGCGTCTGCATATGGACCTTTTCGGCCCAGTCAAACACAAGAGTGTGCACGGGGAAGTTTTCTGCTTGGTAGTAACTGATGACTATTCAAGATTCTCATGGGTTGACTTCATGGTCCACAAGAGCGAGACTCCAGAAATTCTAAAGAATTTGATCACCTCGTTGGAAAATCTTTATAATCTAAAGGTGAGGCGAATTCGAAGCGACAACGGAACCGAGTTCAAAAACAGGGTTATGGATGAATTTTGCACTGCAAAAGGAATCCTTCATGAATACAGCTCTCGGTACACGCCACAACAAAACGGAGTCGCTGAAAGAAAGAACAGAACCTTAATTGAGACTGCAAGAACCATGTTGGTTGAGTCTCAGCTTCCAGTTCGATTCTGGACTGAAGCTGTTTCCTCGGCTTGTTACACCTTAAACAGGGTTCTCACAGTGAAAAGACATGACAAAACGTGCTTCGAACTCCTACACAAGAAGACTCCTGACTTGGAATATCTAGAACCTTTTGGTGCACCATGTACCATGATTGAACCTGACGGGAAGTTTGGTGCCAAAGCTATCGAAGGTTACTTCCTTGGGTATGCTACTCCTAATCTGCGAGTATGGAACCTAACTACCAAGAAGATTGAAGAGTGGGGTGAAGTAAGAGTTTAAAGATATTCTAATCCACCGAAGCCTTCTGGAGATCCATGGATGTTCGATTATGATGGTCTTTTCGACTCATTCAATCTGCCGACATTTGATGATGACAATGCAATTGCTCAAATGTTGTCTGAAAGCGAGAATGCGACTGGCTCTCAGTTAGTTCGCCCAATCCTTGTTGACTCTCAAGCATCTTCTTCTGTCAACAATCTCGCTTCAAATGAGGTGTTTAATGATGCTGTCGATTACAATTTGTCATCGGAAGATGAGGAGTATGTTGATGCAAATGATGGTGAAGCACGGGGTCCGATTCAAGGTACTTCAGAAGCAACGGATCCAGTGTCTGCGCCAATTGTCCAAGAAGAAAATGCATCATCTTCTACAACTCAACAGCTTCAGAATGATATCGGGAATTTAAATATCAATAACTTGAGGACCAATGCTGAAATTCCTCTAGTTCCTGAAACCCGAATTCATAACATTCATCCTCAGCAGAATATTATAGGTGATGTTCTCAGTGGTGTAAGGACAAGAAATCAAATCAGAAATAACGAAAATGCTGGCTTGTATGCTGAGATACGAGAATCGGGACAACAAAATGATTGGTCTTTCGCCTGCTATATTAGCCAAGAAGAGCCTAGATCTTGGAAGGAGGCATGGAAAGATGATTCCTGGGTGGAAGCCATGCAAGAAGAACTTCAGCAGTTCGAGAAGTTGGGCGTATGGAAATTGGTTGATAGGCCCGACAACTACAAGAAGATCGGAACTCGTTGGGTGTTTAAGTGCAAGAAGGACGACCGTGGGATTGTTGTCCGAAACAAAGCAAGGTTAGTTGTTCAAGGCTTCAGTCAGATAGAAGGTATTGACTACAATGAAGTGTATGCACCTGTTGCACGTCTGGAGGCTATTAGAATCTTTCTAGCCTACGCATCCTTCAAGAAATTCAAAGTGTACCAGATGGATGTTAAAAGTGCTTTTCTTCACGGAGTAGTCGAAGAGGAAGTATATGTCGAGCAACCACCGGGGTTTGAAAATCCATTACATCCTGACAGAGTTTTACTACTTAACAAAGCGTTATATGGTCTTCATCAAGCACCTCGAGCCTGGTATGAGACACTGTCTACCTACCTGCTGAACAACGGTTTTAGACGGGGTTTGATCGATTGTACCCTCTTCATCAAAGAAAAAGGTGAAGATCTTCTGTTGGTACAGGTATACGTCGATGACATTATCTTTGGTTCTACCGATGATAATTTATGCAAGGAATTTGAGAAGGTGATGCAAGATCGATTCGAGATGAGTGCGATGGGTGAAATGACGTTCTTCTTGGGTTTGCAAGTTAATCAGTCCGAATCTGGAATTTTTATCCATCAAACCAAGTACGTCGGAGACATCTTGAGCCAGTTCCAGATGTCCGATTCGAAGCCAATTTCTACTCCTCTTCCGCAGAATCACGGGATTACTCCGGATGAAAAGGGGGAAGCTGTGGACTCTTCACTTTATCGTGCTATGATTGGATCTTTAATGTATCTCACCGCATCAAGACCCGACATTATGTATCCAACATGCCTTCTCGCCAGATACCAAGCGAATCCGAAGGTCTCTCACTATGCTGCTGTCAAAAGGATTTTTCGTTATCTGAAGGGTTGCCCTGACACCGGGTTATGGTACCCTAAGGATGACAACTTCGATCTCAAGGCTTACAGTGATTCTGATTTCGGCGGCTGCAAGAAAGATGGCAAATCAACTACAGCAGGATGTCAGTTCTTAGGCAATCGCCTAGTCACTTGGCAGTGCAAGAAGCAGACATGTGTGGCTACGTCTACATGTGAAGCGGAATACATTGCTGCGTCTAGTTGCTGCTCCCAGGTTCTATGGATCCAACAACAGATGCGGGACTACGGTTTTGAATTCCTAACTACTCCTATTTATGTTGATAATGAAGCTGCTTTACAGATCACTAGAAATCCTGTACAGCACTCAAAAACGAAGCACATCGATATTAAATATCACTTCATACGTGATTGCTTTGAAAAGAGACTTATCGATGTGGTTCACATTCATACCGATCACCAACGTGCCGACCTTTTTACCAAAGCATTTGATAAATCAAGATTCGATTATTTACTTTTGGTAAACGGCATAAAGGTGAAGCAAGAGTAACCGACATCGGAAAATCGTTTTTGTAAATATTTTTCTCTAAAAAAAAATAAATAAATAAAAATAAAAAATATGTTTTTACTTTATTTTATTTTATTTTTGAATTTTAGGGGGAGAAAGTTTCAAGGAAAATACAAAAACATTGAAAAACCGCAAAAATACAAAAATATGTCTTTACTTTATTTACTTTCTGCATTTAAGGGGGAGAAAATTCAGAAAAACACAAAAACAATAGAAAAACAAAAATGAGTTTCTTGGCAATATAAGAGAAAATGATATTACATCAGAGGTCGGTCGAAACATGTTTCTAGAAATCAAAAGAAAAGAAAAAGATAAGTAGCTCTACTAATGATGTACCGGTAGACTCACGATCATTTTAAAGTATGCAGGAAATATAAACATAACGAACTGAAAACCGTGTGGGAACCGCTCATTGGCATATGGTCTTGGTATCGAAATTTCGTTTGATAGATTGCCGAGGTTCTGAGATATTCGGGGTTTATGCTGTTTATCATCTGGGTATCATGGTTGTATCTTTTACCGAAAAAAAAATAAATAAATAAATATATAACGAGGACGCAAGTCTAGATCTTCCATGATACTATACATACGTGTACATATTGCATTCGACCTCAATAAGTGATAAACAATCACATGTCCAATCAAATAAGTGATAAAATATCACATTTATCCGGGAGTCAAGTTCGTCTCTCTGCTGTACGGAAGTACTGACCTGTTCACGGACTTGCTCCTGTGCCCTCATGCATATGAAAATCAAGTTCCTCATCAATAAGTGATTCTATCACATAGGGCTTGTTTTCAATTCAAATAAGTGACTTGTTCACATTTTATATACGTTAAAAACGGATGATAAATGGTATACTCCCCAGTAAGATGAACTCTCGTGCATACCTTGATACGGGAATGTGTCGTGAGTGGATGAACACCGGTCGGTAAGTATAAATCATACCTTAAATGTATCTCAATGTATTATGATTACACTTGATCCCTGAGTTTAAGTGGATAACAATATCGGTAATTATGGTAGAATACTTATCCACTTCTGTAAAAGAATATTAAAAGGAAATGTGTTTTGACAAAAGACCGCAAACTGATATGATTCTCTTCGCCAGAAACTCGCAAAAATATTGTTGTGTTTGTACATATTTATTTACTGCTTAACTTTAATGCTTAACTTTTATTGTTTTTTTTAAACAGTTTTGTCGTTTGGTGCATATCATCACGACATTAGCGGTGATGTCGTTTGATAACATTCAAAGGATATTAAAATTGTTGTCTTTTATTTTATCAAAATCCAAAAACATTTTCAATTTAATTTCAATTTTGATTAACCGATGTTGGTACTCGATCAGATACCTGGCAAGCCGAGATACTTCATAAAACTGACCTTTGCAGAACTTCATAACAGACAATTTTTCAAAACGGTCGTTTCTGAAAACTTTTAAGAATTTGAAGGGTTTGAATTGCAAATTCCCAAAATCCAAAGTGTTGGTGAAAATATGATCCTTCGAGGAAGCAATGGCCCTCGAAAGATCAGATGGTCAATGAAAGTCAATCTTGATGCTCGAAAGATTTGACCAATTGGATCCTTCAAGCTGATCAGACTTTTCGAAAGATGGATCGGGTCGAAAGATATCCTTCGAGGATCGTCTTTCGAGGTTGTTGAGGGTTCCACAAATATCTGGTATCTTTCGATCCAGATCTGGATCCTTCGACCCAAAGTCCCATCTTTCGAAGCACCTTTTCATCTTTCGAAAGGATAACGATCCTTCGAGGCGGTTCGTATTTCGAGGTCAGGGTATAAAAGGGGTCTTCTTCTTCATTTCACATAACAGTTCAAACTTCACTATTTCAAAATCCTCTGATCCTACCGAAACTCTGCCAAAATTGAAACGAAAATTTAGGCTATCAGGTTTTCAATAACAATCTCGGTAGGATAATCCTCATTCACTTAACAAACAACAACATAAACACCTTATCTGATCATGTGATTTTATGTAATGTGAATGTGTTGTATGTATGTTAGTGGTAGGTTTTGATGATCATAAGTTTTATCTTGTCTGATGTTTGTATTACAGAGTTTGTGTTGGTTTTTAATGGTCTTAAAGGGTCTTGGGTATTCTTGGGTTGATCGGTACATGTGTCTGTGTTAGTATCCGGGTTAGGATTAGTGTCCGGGGTTGGTTTTGATGTGGATGTTTTTAAGTGGTTTGATGTTGATGTTTTTAAGTGGTTTAATGTTGATGCTTTAACTGGTTTGAAATACACTTAAAACACACTTAAAACAGTCACCGGAAAAACGCCGATGAACAGTGTCACTGGAAAATCCTCGAAGGATGGACTTCAAAATATCCTTCGAACTGAGACTCGAAGGATACTAAGTCTTTCGAAGGATCATCTTTCGGTTGATCAGATCTTTCGATTGATCAAAATATCTTTCATAATTTATGATCTTTCGTAAGTTGATCTTTCGATAAGGCCTTTCATCTTTCGAGGAAAATAACATCTTTCGATCAAAGTGTCTATCCTTCGATGTCTAAATGGAATCCTTCGAGGAAACAACACTTAGAAATTTTTCAAGAAACTGAAATCTTTCTAAGTGTGAAATCCTTGTTGACTGTTATAACTGTTTTCTCATTACGTGTTCCTGTTTTCATGAACAGAAATGGCACCGAAAGAAAAGAAAGAACGGGCAAAACCAACTAAGAAAGAAAAGTCAGAGGTTGAATCTATGTCGGAGCCAAGACACAACATGGCCGCGTATCTGCAACCGGAAGACAAAGTTAGTCCGGAATTCGATGGGATAATGCAGTATCTTCACCGGACACGAATCAACTATGCCATTACTACACAACACACCGCTTACCAGTCCCAGATCAAGGAATTCTGGAATTCTGCTGTGGTTGAAACAGTGAATAACCAAGAAGTGGTTAGAGGATTCGTCACTGAGAAACCCGTGGTGATCACCGAGAACACCATCAGAGCGCGTTTGCAATTGGGAGATCAACCAGAAGATTCGACTTCTATTGATTTACAGTGTCAGCGTGGTTTATTGATGAGGCTACGTTACAGCGATAATGTGCTAGCAAATCAGATAAGCAAGGGGTTCATGCCGTTACGATACAAGTTTTTATTGCATATTCTTATTCACTGTCTGAGCAACAAACGGTCTGGATACGATTTGTCGCCTATTGAATTGACGGGATTGTTTACGGCTTTAATTCTGAACAAGCCGTTCAACATATCACGTTACATCTTTGACAATCTGAAAGAGAATGCCCGCAGGCCACTTCCGTCAACAAATCAACGGACGTCAACCAAGTTTTGGTTGTATCCAAGATTCTTGCAAATGATGATAGATGATCAGATTCCGAACCTTCCCAAGGTTGAAGCAGATGTTCTTCCAGTCAATCCGATGAACGAGCGTACATTGCTGATCTTCAAGTCTATGTCTAAGTATAAGGAATCAGATCCAGTCAGAAAGCTTATTGGTCACCTCGATGATCTGGCCTACGAGGCTCCACAGAATCACAAGTGGCGTCGAGATGCAAGTGATTCTGATGACGAAGAGCCCAAGTTAATCGCGTTGGCCAACACACAACTCGGGGCTAAGCACGGAATTAAAGCATCGAGCGGGAAGTCTGCTGCCAGTTCCGGTGCTGCAACACATGTTGAAGTTGATGTGAATGTTGCTGCAGAAGAAGTTCAAGGAGTGTTCATCGAATCAGATGTCCGTGGTAATGTTGGTGGTCCTGCAAGTCGGTCAGGCGATGATGCGACAGACAAAGGTAAAGGTAAGGTGGACGAGCCAAGAAGGTTGGGGGATGAAAGCAGTTTGTCTTCTGATGTTGAAGGAGGTTCTGGTAATGATGATTCGTCTTCTGAGGATGATAATCCTCCTCCACCAGGGATGCGAAAGGCTTATGATCAGCGCGGAAATTTTCGTGGTTTTGAACGTATTGAGAAACCGGTTAGTGCCGCAGGATCTGACAAAGATGATGATTATATTCCTGCTGCTCCTGGTTTAGTTAGAAAGAAGAGGCAAGCAAGAAGAGAGGGTACTCGTACTTCAAAGAAATCAAAGGGCGGATCAGGGTCAACAGGTGAAACTGCTGGTGATGTCACTATACCTGATTCGATCCAGCATTCAACACCTCCGGAGCATCAGCTACCACCTGTCAGTGATCAATTAACTACATCAGAGATGCTGGAGCTGGTCTCATCTCCGCAGACGTCTTCTGGGGCTCGCACGACGACTGTTGATCAACAGCCGCCTGCAACACCTGTCTCGGGTACACACACACGTCCTCCTCTTGTTATTACTGGTCCAACAGGTACTTCCGGTCCATCTGGTCAGTCTGATTTCTCAGGACCTGAGCCCTCACGGCCGACTCTAGCAGAAACATTGTCTGGTTTGTCTGAAGCTGAGAAAATTCACTTCCTGATCGAACAAGTCAGTGAATTGGGTAACTTAGTCGGTCGGCATACTAGAAAGATTGAAGAGTATCGTGTACAGCGAACACAGGATGCGGAGGCACACAACAAGCTGGTCTCAATTGTTAGTGCACAGAATCTTAAGATAAGAGAACAAGCTCAAGAGATTGAAAGACTGAAAGAAGCAAACAGGGCTCGTGATAGAGAAGTTGAGATAATGAAGGGGCATAGCACTGTGTTAGAGCGTGAGGCAAAAGCGTTAAAGCAGAAGCATGAAGAGCTGTCGGATCGCTATAAAAAACGTGATGATCGATTAATGGAAGCCTTCAAGCCTGTTCAAGCAAACTTCAAGAAATTTGATCACAAAGTAGTTACGCTTTGGAATGAAAGGTGCAAAGCATTGGACATCGTTTCCTCAAAGCGTGGCGATGACAAGGACGATGATGCAGCAAATCCTGATCAACCAGCTACCACAGGTTCCGGTGCAACTGCATCCGGTGCTGCAGGTGGGTCTAGTACGTCTCAAGATGCTCCTACTGCTCCTTCAACAGCTACTACTGGTCCATCTGAGCAGGCTGAAACATTGGAAGCTTCGGCAGGATTTGAACATATTAGTCTTGAACCGGAAGCGTTTACCGATCTCCCTGAATCCTCAATTGTTCAACAGTATCATCCAGTGACGGGTGAACTATTAGAAGAGGGAGAACACGTTACAGAGATGTCTGATGAACGTATATTAGCTCTGACAAAATTGGATGAAGTTGATTTGACAACGATCGATGCTACTCCGTTAGTTCCAGACGAAACCGATTTCTCTACGATTGAAGAAATCTTCATCGGTTCGGATCCGGAACATCCTGTTTATGTTGGTCAAGATAATGTGGAGTTTGATACGCTTGATGATGAGTTTGTGACGGCAAAGACAGCAGAAGTTACTAATCTTTCTTCAGATTCTCCTACAACTCAAGAAAGTCGTGAGAAGACCGTGAACGAATGGCGAGCGGATTTCCTAGCTAGGAATCCTCCTCCGCTCCCTCCGTTGGATCAGGCCAACTACATGATTCTGGAAAGGAATCCGGCTCGGGGTCGTATTATCAGCTGGATGTTCATTAAGGAGCTTCACTGCATGGTTGTGAAGCGAGAATGCGGCCTTCAGTACTTCAGGACTCTTCTCAGCATTCTTTCACTTCCTTATTATGATGTTGCGGTTTTGGCTCAGCTGGAGGTTATTAATCGAGTCGAAGACAAGATGGTGGATCTGTTCGCCAAGAAGATCAGGTTGGAACGAAGAAGAGGTTGGAAGGATCCGCTATACAAGCCGCAGTATCCTCGATACGAGCAGATCAGGTTCACGCTTGATCCAGAGACAAATACTGCTCGTTATCGATTGGTTTATGATCCTCCGAAGTTGATGAAGAAAATACCGTTGTTGAAAATGAAGACAGATTTTCTGGGTAACTTTCGTTGCTGGGTTTATGATGCAGATACTGGAGAAGCGGTGATCTTATTCAAAGACAGTCAGGAGAACTTTCGAATGATAGATCCAATGTGGATTACTAACATGTCCAGGTCGGATATTATTATTCTTAAGGATCACGAGATCAACTACTTGGTTAGAGATCGTGCACAAGCAATGAAGTTTCAGAAGATGGCCTTGTATTGCTTCAACCTACTTGTGAATGCGGGAAGTGCATGGTCAACGCATCACTTAACGGTTGAAAGGACGTCAGAGACTTGAAGACACTAAGATCGAGACAAAGCTACAGCCAAGGGGGAGTTTGTTGGTGCACTTGTGTCTGTACTTTGTCTGTATTTTGTTATGATATAAAACGATGTCTTTTGTTAGTCTTGTATACGTCTTATGTTTGTTATTAGGTGTTTTGATGTAAGTTTGACCAAGTCAACCATCCTCCTGGTTTGACTTTGACCAAACAGTTAGAACATGGTTGTAAGTTGTCCGGGTCGAAGGATGAGCCATCGAAGGATTGTTTATATCCTTCGATGAGCTCGAAGGATAAACCTTCGATGGATATAGATAGACCTCGAAGGATATCATCCTTCGAGGTACATGTGGATCCTTCGATAGTTTTCAGTTCGATAGATGATCTTTCGATCTGACTATCTGATCCTTCGACCAGACGACCTGTGATGGATATATATACTCATGTAATGTGTTCACTTCAGAGTGTGAGTGAACTTAGTCTTGTAGAGAGCGTATTTTCAGTTTGGTCAAGGGCTGTAACCGTGTCCACTGAAATACAAGAGAAAACTTTGATATCTCGTGTGTCAACCTTTCTCTTTGTAGCTTGTGTTCTCATATAAACTATCGGTTTGCATTCTAGCTTGGATTCCGCACTTGCTAGTGTGTTAAACATAACAAGGATAAGGTTTAACCTCAACCTCCGAGGGACCTACACAACCTACTGTTACTTTTAGGGGTATGGAAGTCATTTCATGAATCTTATGGACCACATCTTAGGAGCACCCTTATCTTCTCCCCTTCACATTTTGACACCCTCAAATTACTCACACACTCATCTTCTTCCTCTCATTGTGTTCACACACACCACCGCCGGATTAATGGAGTTCAATGTGCAAATGGAGAATGATTCGGTCATAGATACGATTCTCCAACCTCTATTTCACTTTCTAAGTACTGAAATCATGCCGTTCACACACCTGATTAAGCTATGTTTCACTTTCCTTGTACATAGGTTTGATATGTATAATTTTTGCATGATTATGGTTAAGTATTAGGTACTAAGGTTTGATATGTATAATTTTTGCAACATTAGATTTGGTACTATGTGGTTTGATTAACTTTTCATATGTATAATTATGCAAGTAACTATGTTTCATCATATCTTTCTATAATTAAGGTTTGATATGCATGTGGATGTGTATTTGTTCACGATATGTATTATTATGCAACTTTCGATGTGTTTTTATTATTAAAGTTTGTATAATTCATCTTACCACTAGACCACTAAATAACGGGTATTACAACTAATTATACACGGTCAACACATAACTTACCATCTCCATCATGGTTCCTAGCTACATAAAAAAAATTAATCCTTAGATGTGGATTAAAGATCATGTCAAAATTATTTTCTACCCTCGCTATTAATCCTTAGATGTGAATTATTGAAACTGTTATACGTGCCATAGATTTAGATTCCTTCAACTCATTGTCATATTTTCTTGATATTACTGATCATGGTTCATTATACAAAATTTTTAATTCTTGTTTATTTAGGGAAATGCATGTAACAATTTTGAAGGTCAGCACACAACCTCCGGTCAGGCGATGGATAATATTGGCATCAATGAGTTCTTTATCAAGCTCCTGAATGCACCACTCGTCTAGCAATCACATTGTACGAACTGTGCACCCGCAAACATAAGTATATGAAGCTTGATAAATAACGCATTGGTTTTTTTTTTGAATGGCTAACATTACTCTCCCAAACTATTATATTTACAAATAACTCACCCATGCTTGGGATTGAACCCAAGACCTCCCACTAAGAGGCAAGAGCCTCTACCAAGTGAGCTAGCCCCACTTGACCATAAATATTATTTTTTGTGGTGCATATGGTGGTTCCATTGATATCCTTCTTGAAAAATAAAGACTAATATGATGCTCCAAATATTTGAAAGAAACATTTATGCCAAACATTTATCTAATTAACTCAGGTTTTTTTTCTTCTACCGATATACATATAAGAGGCCAAACTTATGTTTAAAGAAACAAATCTTAAGTTTTATTTGCTGTAAGATTAAATATATTTTATTTTATATTTAATCTAGTAGCCATTATAATCATTTACATTATATGGATCAAAATATATAACAATCCTATTAAATAATTAGTTGGTAATTGTTGATGGGCCTAATTACCCTTATTAACTAATTAGGGTTTCCTCCTGGGTGCATATATAAGGAGATAATTAGAGGGTTAAAGGGTTAGACTCTAATCACAATAACATCACTCATGAAATCGCCCTCTCTCCTAGCCGAACTCCCTTATTCAGTTTCTCTTACCACCATCATTAGATTGCACCCTAAGGAGGAACCAGACCAAGCTGACAATCATGTCAAACACTGTTGTTGCGTCTCCATCTGGATTCTCTGCTGGCCTGTGCTGATGCAATCAAAGGTATGTTTTCATGTTTTCCATTATATCTAAACAGAACTGATCAACATGTGGTATCAGAGCATATGTTGATTAGTCAGTTCTGTTTTCGTATCCATTATTCTGGGATTGAAATCTGGAAAACAGAAGTTTTGAAAACTCAATAAAACTCACGGCTGTTTTCGGGTAATATGTGCCGAGATAAATGTTTTTCGGGAAAATAATGTTTTTTAAATGACTCGGAATCATAATGGTAAATCTTAATTGTACCGAAATCTGTTTAAAGTCTCAATTTTCAGATTTCGGGTTCCAGAATTATGTTTTTCATGTTTTAGGGTTCATCATGTTCTTAGTAAAATTAAAAAATTCCTTTAAGTTTTGGAATGTAATTAGGATTGATGAGTGTTTTTTCATGTTTGATCCAATTTAATCTGTTAAGTTTATTCGAAAACTGTTAAAAGATATACAGTTATAATTTTCGAAAAATTTTGATAAAATTAGATCATCTTAAAACAGAAAACCATATCTCATAATCCCTTAGAATTCAAATTTTCAGTTATGTTTTCACATTCACAGCTGTTAACAGGAAGTTTCGAGATCCCTTCTAACGAGCCGAGACCAAGATCTCGACTCGAGACCACAAGGTCTCGACTCGAAATCATAAGTGTTCTCAAATGTTTACAACTCGAGACAACGATTTCGACTCGAGATCATAAGGTCTTGACTCGAGACCACTAAGGTTTCGACTAAGGGTTTCAATCTTCACAACTCGAGACCAACAGATCTCGACTCGAGACCACAAGGTCTCGACTCGAAATCATAAGGGCTCAAAAGTTTACAACTCGAGACAAGGGTCTCGACTCGAGACCATAAGGTCATAACTCAAGACCATAAGGTTGCGACTCGAAACCATAAGGCTGAAACTCGAGACCGTGGTTGCGACTCGAGACCTCATTATGAGTCGTGATCTCATAAAGTACAGTAGTCGAGACCATGGTTCCGACTCGAGAAAAAGGTTGCGACTCGAGACCTCATAACTAACTCGATATCTCAAAACTCAGTCGAGGCCTAACTCGAGACCTCATTATTTTAGGCTGTTTAATGTGAACTAAGATTTAGCTCGGGGCTTTGCCCCGAACCCCGTGCGGGGGCACGCTGTTCCCCTGCAAACCCCAGCGAACTCACCGCGGAGTTCGATCCGCGCTAACAGGTGGTTTGCTACTAGATAATTGGTTTTTGTAATTACTTAGTTAATTAATAAGGATCAAATAATGTTTTACAAAACCAAAATGGCTTAACTTGAATGAGCTTCTGATGTATCACTTTTGGCCAAAACTGATTTGATGCATCTATTTATTGTTCAAGTATTACGAAAGCTATGTTAAGTGTGCATCATAAACATGAATGTCTTAATATCTGGCCAAAGCTGATTTAATTCCTTCATAGATGACATACTTAACAAGTGCATAACTAAAGTGATTGTCTCAATTTCTGGCCAAAGCTGATTTGTTACAACCACTTTGCACACATGCTTAAATGATTACACTTCTGGCCAAAGCTGTTTTGTCTTCGTTTAAGTAGAACTTTAAATAGTCTATTATTTTGATGTTAGTAATAGACATATCACAACCTCTTCACATAATGATCCTTATATTAATGATCCTTAATTAATTTTTATGATCATTTCGTCTGCCTTATTCTTAGTACCCATAATTTTACTCACTATAATTTTCTTCTATAAATCTATATCTCATCCACTCTAATTCCTAAATCTAATATGTTTTGCTTTAGTTAAAGTTTCTATAAGAATTAGCTCTTAAGTTAAATCCTTGATTATCTCTTAAGACATGATAATCCTATTGCTCTCTTCTGATATAAGTACTACAGAAGAAAATTAGAGCATGATGAATAGGATAAATCGAACATGATGTCTCTTATGATAATCAAGATCCCTCTAACATAATTGCTATCACTAAAGTTATTCTAGATTAAGTCTTTCCTAAGACTAATATATTATATATGGAATAATCACAAGAATTCATAAGATGCATGCCTTCATTTAAAATTATTAACTATAAAACTAAGTGGTATATGTGAATATATAATAATGTACAATACCATGACCCATAAAGTTAAGGGCTTACGCATGGAAATAATTACATTTTTTCCAGTACATTACATACTAAGATTTTCACTTGTACAATTTGATGCCTTATAGATCAACTATAACACCCAAAAGTACCAAAGTATAACGAGTGTGTTGACAAGCAACATATGTACAAAGAAATAAATATTTGAAGCTGGAAAATAAGTTGTTACTCACCTTACAACCACTTAAACTTTAAAAGATGATTGTTCTAAGGTCCATAGACAAAATACAAGTACAAAATCCCAACTCTAAGGTTCTTCAAGGGAAAATTTCACTGCATAATAATGCCATTAAACTAGGCATAAGCAACGAGACTATCCATTATTCTAAAGAACAGTTGGATAAATTAATTAGATAGTCACTTATTAAAGATATTTAAGTCTACTAATTATAATATTCCTATTAACACATGATTAGTTGACTCTAGTTTTAAACTTTTCCTTACCAGAAGTCAACAAATAACTAACATGAGAGTTAGTGACAAAATTAAATGTTAAGACTATAAGAACCATAATAAGCAGTCTTCTAACAACGCTTTTCGATACCTTATATATTCGGAAGATTAATCAGAATATAGTATCATAATTGAGCAATGTTATGAAGGTTGTGAGGTTTGCATAGTCAACATAAAAGTCACACTTACCTTAAACTCTCATATTATTAGTTCTAAATATCTGGATTGAAACATTACTAAGATAAAACTAGATGATACCTTACACTTTCACAACTTTTGTCATCATGCAAATGAGAATTTGACAAAAGGAAAAATGAGACTTGTAAATTTCATCCATTATAACCGAAATTCATGAGAAATCATGACATGGTTAATGAGGATGATTTTTTATCTAATCTCATTCTAAGTGATTTTAAATCATGACGTTATAGCCCTAAATATTACTTGGCTTAAGGAATAAGTTTGGGTTCATCATAAGTCATTCATTGACATTCGTGGAACTTATTCCAAATGGAATATCCAGACATAATTCATTTATCATTTGAAAGATTACCAACTTGTATCTAAATTTTGTCGCATATGGCCCACGGTCTTAGAAGAAATCTATTTATATATATATACACTTAATAAGATTTCTATTAAATATGTCCCTAAAGTTTCTTATGATATCTGGACATTAAAGAAATCAAATAAAGTCTAACGTATATGTGATAGGTTCCCACGTCACGTAGCTCATTGAAACTTCTCTTGTAGCATTTCTAGAGATATTAAAGATCAGTGGGAGCATTAAGTGTCTTAATAATAACTTGCAATAGTTGCAAGAGGTGGGGGAGTGAAAACTTCATATTACTTCAATTTACACCTCTTGTACAAGACACTGCTCCATCTTGACATTGTTCTATCATAACTTGTCTCCTTCATTGTTGCTTAATTGTGGGCACACTTAGATTTCTTACATAAACTAATATAATCCTCAACAAGAGAAATCACAACGACTAACGTCATTAATTTGTTTTCTCTATGAGAATCTGTTGGTCGTTAAACATTGACCCTAAGCATGCTAAGTTCCTAAAGTTTTCTAAGGTCAGTGGGAGAAGTCAAAGTCCTTATTATGACTTGCAAGGAATACAAGAGGCGGGGGGAAGAGTGTCATTAAATTTCACTCCAAATTTCACTCCGATTACACCTCTTATACACCATACTGCACCAACTCTTACAAACTTAGAATCCTGAAAATGATAGCAACCTAACCAAGAGTTAATCCATAAAACTGAAACTTCTAATGAACCCAATAATCAACTCAGGAGGTCATCTAGGTTTAAAAGCCTACTAACTTTGATGATTACATAACCTCCCTAACTGAAATTGAAATGGATTTTGGAAAATTTTACCAATCCTATCTCTTCAAATTAAGCCATTAGTGTCAATTAATCTTCTAAATGGAATAAAACAGTTTTCTAGTAAAACTGATTTTATGTGTTCATATAACGTTTGGGATTTGATTGAATTACCTAAGAGTGTTCATAACTAAACCAAATCCTAATATAAGCGTTAAGACACTAAGAAGCATGATTGATTGTCAAAGGTTATACTTAGGAAGAGATAAATTATCAAAGTTTTCTTTGAGGATCATCACTGTTCTAGTAGCTTATAATAGTTTAAGGCTACATTAGATGAACATTAAAAACAATTTTCCCTAACAAACTGCCTGACACATTTACATGTTCATAAAACAACCTGAAAGTTCTAAACTGAAGGTTAAGGAACACTTTGTTTGTAAGTCAATAAAATCCATGTATGGGTTAATGCAAACATTATAATGTGATGAAATCTTAACGTAATTATTTTCATCAACAATCAAGTGGATTAATGTACCTACCTCAAGATGAGTGGGAGCAACCAAATTAAACTTGTCTATATAGATTCTTTTGACAGGTATATGTTACATAAGTCAAAGCATTGTTAACATAAACTTTGATATAATAGATCTCAGAGATATCTCTTAAGTGATAGATATCATAACATACTGATATAGATCCAATGGGATATTAGTTCTGTTCCATAAGTTTAACATTAAATGGGTCCTTACATATGTAACAATCAATACTGCTCTCCTTTAAAGGAGAATAGGATAAATTAGATTATTTTTACGCCTCATTAATTAGAAGCCTTATGTAAGTTCAAGTCTATACTCGTTTAGATATTACTCACATTGCAACACACTAGATATGTCTAGATTAATGTGAAGCATCTAATGGAGTATTACAATATCTTTAAAAGAAACGAGAAGCTATAATTTGAAGAAGAAGTGAGAATTAAAACCGGTTCATTACTCTAACTTTGAGATATTCAAAGATGACAAAATGTAATTTCGAGTATATCTTTATGTCAGCAGACAAAACCTATCTCATGGAGGAGTCATAATGCACTGATATTAACAACCTAAGTTATAACGACATAATATAGATGTTGTTGGAAATTTATCAGTGGACTCATAAGTTTATTAACTCCATATAATTAACGTTTTGAAGACTTAGTGTGATAAAGTCAGCTACCATTACTCCTTGAACAGTAATAGTTCAAGAGGTGCTGCATTAAATTTCGATACGCAATTAATTATTCGTTTATGAACGAATTGAGGAAACTAAGTTTTGTATCGAATACATTCATGATATGCTTAAGGATCCTATGACTGAAGGGCTATTTCTGACAACCCTCACTAAACCAGGTATCCGTACGACTTAATTAATAATTAATTACTGCTTAATTACTGTGCTTGCTTGAACTTGTGAATAAACTGCTACTTGAATACTGATACATGTACTTACTTGCATCATACTTTACTTGCTGTCACTCCATGTTTTGCTTACAGCACTTTTGTGACAACCTTGATGCACCAAAAGCACAGTAGCACAATGAACGGATAACCTATTAAACGTGCGGTCATAACTAGCACCAGGCAGGTACTGCCTCTAAGGCCTGTAAGAGCCTGAGATAGTTTGCTACACTAGTGGTGAGTGTAGGGATATAAGGGTTGTAGAACTGCGTCACTAGGAATAAATTACAGTGACCGGATGTGCCTAAAACGTACTCTAAGCACAAAAAAAAAACTCAGCACTTTAATAAACAATCCAGCTTTTGGCTAACTAATAAAGTGCCAAGACATGAGGAAAATATTCCCGACACTTTGGAGGAATAAGTTGTGTCACTAAAAATGGTATTAACGACACTTTAAAGCTTGTTTAACGCTTTAACGGATTACTATCCAACCGAACAACCGGACTTTACCCGGAACATAAAAATATTGTCATTAACATTGTTTTTCTTTTTCTGAGCCAGTTAGGGTCCCTGAATACCCTAACACCCGCGATAAAGCACAACACACTACTAACCGGGTTAATCACTTAACTAACCTAGATTAACCTAACTATTATCTAACTAATTGGTTAGAAATGAACTAGCTACCCCCCCCCCTTGGCCGATTTCGGTCACATTGTGACCATCAATTGTACCATTTTGATTATTATATTCTAAGTTGTCTAATATCAAGACAACACATGAACCTTTGGGTAATTCACTTGTTAATTGCCTATAAGAACACTACATGATCCATCATTCTTTCCAACACTTAACATCACACAAACACACTCTCTCTCTCAAAGGCTTCGGCCGAACACCCCCTCTACCATCCACCCATTTTCGATTTTTGTCCAAGCTATTCCAAGATCATACAAGTGTTAAGGATCACCTACAAGGAAGCTTGGTGCAATCGGAAGGCGAAGGACCTCACTCTATTGCTTTTATCCTCTCATTTTGCGCTTAGATTCTTCCCTAGCCTCGAGCTAGTAGTAAGTTGCTATAATCACCCTCTCGAACTATTTTGAAGTGGTTAATATGATTTGTAACGGTTAAAACTCGTAATCTTACAAAATGACACACAAAAGTTTACTAAAAAATGCTTGTAATGTTGGTTAAAAGCTCATATGTTGTGTAAATCTTGTAGTAATTGAATTGTGTGATTATTTGGACCCGATCTATGTTGTGGTAGCTCGGATCGTCATTTAACTCGGGTTGGTCATGATCATGGATCATGACATAAGGTTGTTTTGGAAGTAACAAGGGTTAAAGGATGAAACTCTACCACACACGAATCATGATCAACTTGTGTAAAAGTGGTTTTGCTTGTGAAATAGTGTTTAAAACTAGTAGATCTACGTATCTACAAGCGGTATTTTCAAAGAACCAAGTATCAAAGAAATCATGTTTTCTAAAGACGGATCTTACACTAACACGAATGATTTTTAGAACACACAAGTGTACACACTTGTGTAGCACACACTTTCGACAAAATAACTATTTTTGAAAAAGATGACGAGAAGTTGTAAAGACGGAATTTCCCTAAAAACGAGGCTTTTACGAAATCGGATTGCTTTATATAAAGATCCGCTAAAAGTATTGGGATTTACATCATAGTGTTGGAAAAACTACAAGTTCATGAGATTCTTGCGAATTACATGTTTATTAACTAGTTTGACGCGTTGAATATTGTTTTGGTTAAATAAGGAAATTGTTGGGTTGATTGATAAAAGAAAATGATACGCTTGAGAGCGTGGCCACCTCTAGTTACAGAGGAAACTCTGGCGAAATTTTTCTAAAAACCTAACACTTAGAATTATTTTCACTATAAGTGTTAGAAATACTTTTCGACTTGTTTTCAAATTATAGATTTCGCCACGACTTTATTTACAAAACATCAGAGGTGGGATTTCACAAAATAAAACTTGGTAAATATATATTTAGTATATATTTTTCATAAAGTCACTTGATATGTGTTTATGATTATTTTGTGAAAATACTAGTATTATTTTTAGGGTAAAAATAATACTATCGAATGTTAATGGATCCAAAATAATACGAACGTCTCTACGATAAATATATAAGTTACGCCGGTAATTATTATTACCACTCGATCGTTAAAACGTAACTTACACATTTTAAGGAAATATTCATGAACGCGTATTTTTTTGTTAAAGTATTATTTTGGGGAAAATTTTGTGTAATAGAAAATATAATATTTTTGAGAAGAATATTTATATTTGGGATTAGAAATAAAATATATTTTAAGTGAGACTTAATAGTATATTTCGAAATTATACGAACATACATGTATTAAATTCCCATCCTTGGGAAGGAGAATAACTACCAAGTATATACAGAATGTAAACACGAAATAGTTGTCTAACTATTTCCCGAAAACTTAAACCTTAAAGCTAAGGCACGGCCGTCCGTCTAATAAAGTTAGTACGTGTAGGTCGTCACACAGCTGCTTGATTTGGAGGTATACTTGGTAGAGACGCACCACTGTGAGTTCATGTCCCCCTTTTCTCTTAACTGTTTTCAGTTTTCTAAACTACGGGGGTGAAATACATGTTACTTTGATTACAAGTACTTTATACATGGTATGGTTAGCGTAAGGAGGTTTACTACTTAGATCATGTGAGTGGGTAGGAGCAACATGAGGCCATTAGTCCTCATGGTAGGACCGAGGGACAGGAGCGGTAGATCTATCTGGGTGTAGCAAGCCCAGCCCCAGGCCAAACTAGAAACGGACCTCGGGGTGACTTCGTGCCCGACGCATAAATCCGCTAGGTTTGAGTCTCCCTACTTGCACTTCACACATATCAATGGCCTTGCAAACCATTGGTGATCTCAATTCCCTTCTGTGCTACATACCAGGATTATTTTTATACTTACAAAGGTTTATTTACTCACTTACACATGAACTCGCTCAACATTATTGTTGATTTTTCAACTTACATGTATTTCAGGGAATTAAAGGATCTGGCGCGGTATGACACGTTTTCCCGCTGCACTAGCTACGAGGTCATCCGGGTTTAGGGAATGTGACTCTTTCCTGGACAAGTCACAGTCCTTAAACTATGCTTATGTTATGTTGTGTTTGTTGAACAGTGTTTATGTCGTTAGGATGTGTTTCCGTTAAGACAATGTTATTGTATTTGGTTTTTAAAACTTAATCGAATGGATGATCTTGCATGGTTTTATTACATATAGCTTTGTTATGGTTAAGCTATGGTATTAAGAAGTCACACCAAATTAACCACGCTTCCGCAAAGCCAGGGTTTGACAGCTTGGTATCAGAGCTCTGATCATAGCGAACTAGGATTCTTCTCAAGTCTAGACTATGATCACTAGGGCTCTCACGAAAACATTTTTACACTGCATACCACTTAAGTCCAGATCCAAAACTTTTTATAAACAAATGTTGAGCACATTTTATTTATTATTTATAGGCTCAGTCTGGGAGGCTGAGGCTCGGTCTGGGAGGCCGAGGCTCGGTCTGGGAGGCCGAGGCTCGGTCTGGGAGGCCGAGGCTCGGTCTGGGAGGCCGAGGTAGTGGGCTAGTGGGACTAGGAGAATTGGCTAGTGGGACTAGGAAGAGCAGTCTGAGAGGCTGGGAAAATTGGCTAGTGGGACTAGGAGAATTGGCTAGTGGGACTAGGAAGAGCAGTCTGAGAGGCTGGGAGGCTAGTGGGACTAGGAGAATTATTTGAATGCTTACTTGGTGACTTATGTGATTATTTGATTGTATGATTGACTGTTTGTGCATGTTTGTGTTTATGTTACAGACACCATGGACACCTCTGGCACAGGTGACTCAGACACCACAGGACCTAGACCTATAGTATCAGATGACCTAGAGTCTTCAGAGCACGAGGTCCACACATCCGACGTTACTAGCACGGACGAGGACGACTTTCAGCCCTTTGCTTTACCTGATGGTGCTGATGAGCTCGCTGATGGCCCTTTGGCCGGGGACCTACCGTTAGTGGAGATCCCTGCTTCCACACCCTTAGCTGTTTATCCCGGTTACGATTTGCTTCTCGACGCCGACGATGATGGCGACGTCGATCTGTATGATGATGAGCCCTTAGAGGAGGATGATCAGGGCGAGGCCCTTCTTGCTGCTGGTGATCTCTTGATGATCGCAGATGCTCCCGCCGAGTAGTCACCCGCTCACTCTCCGGTCCCAGACTCTTTCGAGTCTGTGGCCTCCGCACCTTCACACACCCAGAGTGCGCAGCACTTCTCACATGGATCAGATCCCGACCAGGCATCCTCTGTTGCCCCTATTCCTAGTTTTGCTTTCGACCACGATGATGTGGAGGATTCCGATCATGTCTTTCCCCCAGGATTCGACCCAGATCAGGATATAGAGTTTATACCCATGGATCAGCCTATGGAGGATCCAGTCGACCCAGTAGACCCAGTTGATCCCATCGATCCCGAGTTTGATTTTGGGATGGCCTTTGATGACCCCGAGCCTGCCATGGCCCCTGAGCAGGTAGCCGCTCTAGACCCTGCGTTTGAGCACGACCCAGTTCATGTTGACCCACCTATTGATGATCACCCAGTGGATGCTCCGTTGTTGGAGGGCGATCATGTCATTGCTGCTGATCATGTTGATTCCCCACTTATTGCTGATGCACCAGTTGACCCTCTTGTTGCACCTCACCATGATCCTATGCCAGTTCAGTTTGATCGTGCACTTTTTGAGGCACAGATGGACCCACGAGATGAGCACGCCCAGCATGGGTGGATTCCTGCTGATGACGAGGTCCCACCTATTCCCCCTCAGATCACTGATTCCCGTCACGTTGATACCTCCTTTTCATTTCCTCAGTTTACACCTCCAGCGCGACCTGGAGAGGGTTCTTCGGCTCACCCTTTTGGACATGTACCGGTATCTATCCCTGCTATACCACCGTCTGCTACTTTTCCCCCTGTTTCTCCATTTCATGTGGCACCTTTTGATCCAGCCAGCGAGCCGTTTCTCTGGACGTCACCTTCTGTTATGCCACTGACTGACCCCTACCATCCTTTCCATATGGGGTATACTATTGAGGACGTTTTGATATCGATTGTTGTCCAGCAGGAGGCACTCACACGGCGCATCCAGGAGCTTGAGAGAGCTCAGCCACCGCTGTGCCAGTGTCAGGGTCAGACCCACCCTGTTTCTTCGCAGCACTCTCGACCATTGTTACCTGACTATGCTGCACGCCTTTTGGCACTTGAGCAGCAGGTTGCTTCTTGGTTGCGTACCCAGAGAGCCATGGAGGAGGACTGGCTCCAGTTGCGTCGTTTGTTCTACACTCACTTTCCCCCTCCTCCACCGCCATCTGTGTAGGGCTCTTCAGTACCGTATGGGTAGACGCTGGTGAGAAGACAGCGATTGCTTTTGACTGCACAGCACTTTTTTTTTGGAGACTACATTATGATTCTGACTTTTGTTGACATGTATTTGATGTACTGACACTGATTTGATATAGTTTTTGGACTAGGGTGATGTAGCCCTTAGTCGACTGATGACACTGTGATGTACTTGTACGCTTACTATGTGGTCTCAATATATGGCAATCGCAGTATTCTCATCATATTTGATGCTTGATTTGGTTATTTATATTCTATGACATGGGATGTTGTGTGATTGATGTTTGTGACATGGGATGTTGTGTGATTGATATGATTATAACATGAGATGTTATGTACTATTACTATCATAATAAAGCGTATGTATTATAACATGGGATCTTTACTACGGCCTGACCGACGTAAACACATCTTTTAGAAGATGCCGCCGAAACGTCCAACACCGATGCCTACCAATGAGGCAGAACTCCAACAAGTCATCGCTGCTGCCATCGCGCAATACGCCGCCTCGCAAGGAGGACCCAGCGGAAGCAGCTCAAACAACAATGGCAACAACAATCCACCTCATGGTAATACTAAGTCATTAAGACATACCATGAACTAATTGGATAACTCTAGCAAGGACGCTAATGCCATTCATATGTTGTAACGTATGTGCAGGGTGCACCTACAAGCAGTTTCTAGACTGCAAACCGATCAACTTTGATGGCACAGGAGGTGTTGTCGCCTTTGTTCGTTGGGCTGAGAAAACTGAATATGTTCTTCGCATGAGCAAATGCGCACTAGATCAGCAAGTCACCTATATCTCGGGGCTATTCTTGGATGGAGCCCTCTCTTGGTGGAATTTGCAAGTATAGACACTTGGTGAAGCTGCTGCCTACGCGCTAACCTGGACCGAACTGAAGGAACTTATGCGCAAAAAGTACTGCTCTCGCGCGGAAATCCAAAGATTGGAAACTGAGTTCTGGCATTTGAAAATGGAAGGTCCAAAGATCGCAGAATACGTTCAGAGGTTCCATGACTTATCGCATGTGGTACCCTACATGGTCACTCCGGAGTTCAAGCGGATTGAACGTTTCATTTGGGGATTAGCTCCTCAAATCATAAGCATGGTGACCTCATCCAAGCCTGCGATAATTACTGAGGCAATTGATCTGAGCGTGGCTCTCACAGAGGAGGCTATTCGCCTGAACAAGTTCGATGATGCTGAGCCTAAGAAGAAAGAGACTCACGTCGAGTCATCAGGAGGTAACAAACGGAAGTTCTCGAACTTCAAGCAGGGCGCCAGTGTGGTGGTTAAGAAAGGAGGATCAGGCACGCCAGCTCAGGTTACAGCTGGTAGTGGAAAGAAAGGAAAAGGATATATGGGCACCCAGCCCAAGTGTAATACCTGCCAACGCCACCATTCTGGCCATTGTAGTGTGAAAGTATGCGAAGCATGTGGAAAGCCGGGCCACTTGAAGGACACTTGTTGGGCCACTGCTGGCCAGGGAGGCCAGGGAGGATTCGGCAACAGAAATAACAACCGGGGTGGGCATGGAAATCGCCCACAAGGAAACAATGGAGGTAATGGGAATCGAGGCAACAATGCTAATCAAGAGGGCGCTGTGAATCATAACAAAAGGAATAACCAAGCTGGAAATGGAGGTGGAAACGGGCAAAGACCTGGATGCTTTAACTGTGGTGATATCGGGCACTTTAAGAGGAACTGCCCAGAGTTAAACCAAGCCCGTGGAAGAGTGTTTAATATTGAAGCGAGGGAGGCGCGCCAGGATCCCAATGTTGTCACTGGTACGTTCCCTGTAAAGCAACGCTATGCATCCGTTTTATTTGATACTGGCGCCGATTATAGCTTCGTATCGTTAGAATTTAAGAATATGCTTGGTTTAGCCGCTAGTAAGTTAGATATCCCCTACTCAATCGAATTGGCTAATGGGAAGATAGTAGAAGCCAATGAAGTTATCAGAGGTTGTGTGATCGAATTGGGAGAGCGTGAGTTTGCTTTGGATCTACTACCAGTCCAGTTGGGAAGCTTCGACGTGGTGGTAGGAATGGATTGGTTATCAGGCAACAAGGCTGAAATAGTTTGTCGCGAAAAGGTCGTTCGTATCCCAACCGAAGATGGCGAAACAATTGTGGTTCACGGGGAGAAGCGTGATACGCCGTTAAGAATTATCAGCTGCCTGAAAGCGCGAAAGTGTTTGCAGAAGGGATGTGTTGCCTTCCTGGCACACATTGTGGATAAGAAGGCTGCTGAGCCGAGAATAGAAGACATCCCTGTTGTGAGGGAATATCCAGAAGCCTTCCCAGAGGACTTACCTGGACTGCCACCTCAGAGACAAGTAGAGTTCCGCATTGACTTAGTTCCAGGCGCCGCACCTGTGGCTAAGGCACCTTATAGACTTGCTCCGTCTGAGATGCAGGAACTGTCGACACAACTTCAAGAGTTGTTAGACAAGGGATTTATCCGACCAAGCTTCTCGCCTTGGGGAGCTCCGGTCCTGTTTGTCAAGAAGAAGGACGGTAGTTTTCGAATGTGCATCGACTACCGGGAGCTGAACAAGCTGACGATCAAGAATAGATATCCTCTGCCAAGAATTGATGATCTGTTTGATCAACTGCAAGGCTCAAGCTTTTATTCAAAGATCGATCTTCGATCTGGATACCATCAGTTAAGGATACAAGAGGAGAGTATCCCAAAGACAGCCTTCAGAACTCGTTATGGGCACTACGAGTTCCTAGTTATGCCGTTTGGGTTGACAAACGCACCTGCAGTCTTTATGGATTTGATGAATAGAGTATGCAAGCCGTACTTGGACAAGTTCGTGATTGTGTTCATCGACGACATCTTGATTTATTCAAGGACAAAGGCTGAGCACGAACAACTTCTAAGAGCTATTTTGGAGCTGCTGAAGAAAGAACAGCTGTATGCCAAGTTCTCTAAGTGCGAGTTTTGGCTACGAGAAGTACAATTCCTTGGGCACGTGGTAAATGGAGATGGAATCCACGTGGATCCCACCAAGATCGAAGCGATTAAGAATTGGGAAACGCCAAAGACGCCAACCGAGATTCGACAATTCTTGGGTTTGGCTGGCTACTATCGAAGATTCATTGAGGATTTTTCAAAAATCGCTCAACCGTTGACGCTCCTCACGCAGAAAGATAAGAAGTTTGATTGGGGAATCAAACAGGAAGAAGCGTTCCAGATATTGAAGGATAAGCTCTGCAATGCGCCAATCTTAGCACTACCGGAAGGTACAGATGATTTTGTGGTATACTGCGACGCTTCGCATCAAGGATTGGGTTGTGTGTTGATGCAACGCCAAAAGGTTATTGCTTACGCATCACGTCAATTGAAAGTGCACGAAAAGAACTATACCACACATGATTTGGAACTTGGCGCAGTGGTATTTGCATTAAAGATCTGGAGACACTACCTTTATGGTACGAAATGTACAATTTTTACAGATCATAAGAGCCTACAACACATATTCAACCAGAAGGAGTTGAATATGAGGCAAAGACGATGGGTTGAGTTGTTAAATGATTACGATTGCGAGATAAAGTATCATCCAGGGAAGGCAAATGTGGTTGCCGACGCCCTAAGCCGAAAAGAGAGGATCAAGCCCATAAGGGTTAGGGCTTTAGAAATGATTATCCGAACCGATCTTTCCTTGCGCATTCGTGCCGCGCAGAAAGAAGCTCTCAAGGAAGAAAACCTTGAAGAAGAATATCTCCGTGGGATGGAGAAGCTACTGGTACCAAACGAGGAAGGAACGTTATGTTTTGATAAAAGGATTTGGGTTCCTCTTTTTGGTGGTTTAAGGAAGGTTATTTTCGATGAAGCTCACAAGTCGCGGTACTCTATCCACCCTGGAGCGGATAAGATGTACCAGGATCTCAAAGATTATTATTGGTGGCCTAGGATGAAAGGCGATGTTGCTGTTTATGTGAGCAAGTGTCTAGCGTGTGCTAAGGTGAAAACGGAATACCAGAAGCCTTCAGGACTTCTGCAACAACCTGAGATTCCCAAGTGGAAATGGGAACAAATCTCAATGGATTTTATTACAAAGTTGCCAAGAACGCCAAGAGGTCATGACACTATCTGGGTGATAGTTGACCGCCTAACAAAGTCCGCACACTTTCTACCAATCAAAGAGAAGGATAACGCTAGCAAATTGGCTGAAATTTACATGAGAGAGATCGTCGCACGTCATGGAGTGCCTCTCTCAATCATTTCCGATAGAGACGGAAGGTTCATATCAAGGATTTGGCAATCCTTCCAAGAAGCTTTTGGCTCGCAATTGAATATGAGCACCGCATTTCACCCGCAGACCGACGGGCAAAGCGAGCGGAGGATACAGACTTTGGAAGACATGCTGAGAGCGTGTGTTATGGATTTGGGCGGTAGCTGGGATAAGCATTTGCCACTGGTCGAATTTTCATACAACAACAGCTACCACACCAGTATTGGTGCCGCGCCATTCGAAGCTCTTTACGGAAGCAAGTGTCGATCACCCCTATGTTGGGCTGACGCAGGTGATAGACAGCTTGTTGGTCCCGAAATCGTCCAAGAGACGACAGACAAGATTGCGCAGATCCGAAAACGCATCGAAGCAGCTCGTGAAAGACAGAAAGCCTATGCAGATCTAAACCGAAAACACTTGGAATTCCAAGTTGGAGATATGGTTTTATTGAAAGTTTCACCCTGGAAGGGTGTGGCACGCTTCGGAAAGCGTGGAAAGTTAAATCTGCGCTCCATTGGTCCTTTCAGAATTTTGGAAAGAATAGGACTAGTAGCATACAAGCTGGACTTGCCTACCGAACTCCAATCAGTTCACGATACATTTCATGTATCCAATCTGAAGAAAAGTCCAACTCAAGATACCATTGCCATTCCCATCGACGAGATTCATGTTGACGACACGCTCCATTTCGTTGAAGAACCTGTTGAGGTTACGGATTGGAAAGTAAACAAGACCCGCTGGAGCAGTGTCAAGCTCGTCAAGGTTCGTTGGAATGCCAGACATGGTCCTGAATACACCTGGGAGCGTGAGGACCGGATGAAAGAGAAATACCCCCACTTATTTCCTAAGAACCCTGCATCTACAAGCAGAACTTAAAATTTCGGGACGAAATTTTTCTAACGGGGGGAGAATGTGACAACCCTCACTAAACCAGGTATCCGTACGACTTAATTAATAATTAATTACTGCTTAATTACTGTGCTTGCTTGAACTTGTGAATAAACTGCTACTTGAATACTGATACATGTACTTACTTGCATCATACTTTACTTGCTGTCACTCCATGTTTTGCTTACAACACTTTTGTGACAACCTTGATGCACCAAAAGCACAGTAGCACGATGAACGGATAACCTATTAAACGTGCGGTCATAACTAGCACCAGGCAGGTACTGCCTCTAAGGCCTGTAAGAGCCTGAGATAGTTTGCTACACTAGTGGTGAGTGTAGGGATATAAGGGTTGTAGAACTGCGTCACTAGGAATAAATTACAGTGACCGGATGTGCCTAAAACGTACTCTAAGCACAAAAAAAAACTCAGCACTTTAATAAACAATCCAGCTTTTGGCTAACTAATAAAGTGCCAAGACATGAGGAAAATATTCCCGACACTTTGGAGGAATAAGTTGTGTCACTAAAAATGGTATTAACGACACTTTAAAGCTTGTTTAACGCTTTAACGGATTACTATCCAACCGAACAACCGGACTTTACCCGGAACATAAAAATATTGTCATTAACATTGTTTATCTTTTTCTGAGCCAGTTAGGGTCCCTGAATACCCTAACACCCGCGATAAAGCACAACACACTACTAACCGGGTTAATCACTTAACTAACCTAGATTAACCTAACTATTATCTAACTAATTGGTTAGAAATGAACTAGCTACCCCCCCCCCCCCCCCTTGGCCGATTTCGGTCACATTATGACCATCAATTGTACCATTTTGATTATTATATTCTAAGTTGTCTAATATCAAGACAACACATGAACCTTTGGGTAATTCACTTGTTAATTTCCTATAAGAACACTACATGATCCATCATTCTTTCCAACACTTATCATCACACAAACACTCTCTCTCTCTCTCTCAAAGGCTTCGGCCGAACACCCCCTCTACCATCCACCCATTTTCGATTTTTGTTCAAGCTATTCCAAGATCATACAAGTGTTAAGGATCACCTACAAGGAAGCTTGGTGCAATCGGAAGGCGAAGGACCTCACTTTATTGCTTTTATCCTCTCATTTTGCGCTTAGATTCTTCCCTAGCCTCGAGCTAGTAGTAAGTTGCTATAATCACCCTCTCGAACTATTTTGAAGTGGTTAATATGATTTGTAACGGTTAAAACTCGTAATCTTACAAAATGACACACAAAAGTTTACTAAAAAATGCTTGTAATGTTGGTTAAAAGCTCATATGTTGTGTAAATCTTGTAGTAATTGAATTGTGTGATTATTTGGACCCGATCTATGTTGTGGTAGCTCGGATCGTCATTTAACCCGGGTTGGTCATGATCATGGATCATGACATAAGGTTGTTTTGGAAGTAACAAGGGTTAAAGGATGAAACTCTACCACACACGAATCATGAACTTGTGTAAAAGCGATTTTGCTTGTGAAATAGTGTTTAAAACTAGTAGATCTACGTATCTACAAGCGGTATTTTCAAAGAACCAAGTATCAAAGAAATCATGTTTTCTAAAGACGGATCTTACACTAACACGAATGGTTTTTAGAACACACAAGTGTGTAAACACTTGTGTAGCACACACTTTCGACAAAATAACTATTTTTGAAAAAGATGACGAGAAGTTGTAAAGACGGAATTTCCCTAAAAACGAGGCTTTTATGAAATCAGATTGCTTTATATAAAGATCCGCTAAAAGTATTGGGATTTACATCATAGTGTTGGAAAAACTACAAGTTCATGAGATTCTTGCGAATTACATGTTTATTAACTAGTTTGACGCGTTGAATATTGTTTTGGTTAAATAAGGAAATTGTTGGGTTGATTGATAAAAGAAAATGATACGCTTGAGAGCGTGGCCACCTCCAGTTACAGAGGAAACTCTGGCGGAATTTTTCTAAAAACCTAACACTTAGAATTATTTTCACTATAAGTGTTAGAAATACTTTTCGACTTGTTTTCAAATTATAGATTTCGCCTACGACTTTATTTACAAAACATCGGAGGTGGGATTTCACAAAATAAAACTTGGTAAATATATATTTAGTATATATTTTTCATAAAGTCACTTGATATGTGTTTATGATTATTTTGTGAAAATACTAGAATTATTTTTAGGGTAAAAATAATACTATCGAATGTTAATGGATCCAAAATAATACGAACGTCTCTACGATAAATATATAAGTTACGCCGGTAATTATTATTACCACTCGATCGTTAAAACGTAACTTACACATTTTAAGGAAATATTCATGAACGCGTATTTTTTTTGTTAAAGTATTATTTTGGGGAAAATTTTGTGTAATAGAAAATATAATATTTTTTAGAAGAATATTTATATTTGGGATTAGAAATAAAATATATTTTAAGTGAGACTTAATAGTATATTTCGAAATTATACGAACATACATGTATTAAATCTCCATCCTTGGGAAGGAGAATAACTACCAAGTATATACAGAATGTAAACACGAAATAGTTGTCTAACTATTTCCCGAAAACTTAAACCTTAAAGCTAAGGCACGACCGTCCGTCTAATAAAGTTAGTACGTGTAGGTCGTCACACAGCTGCTTGATTTGGAGGTATACTTGGTAGAGACGCACCACTGTGAGTTCATGTCCCCCTTTTCTCTTAACTGTTTTCAGTTTTCTAAACTACGGGGGTGAAATACATGTTACTTTGATTACAAGTACTTTATACATGGTATGGTTAGCGTAAGGAGGTTTACTACTTAGATCATGTGAGTGGGTAGGAGCAACATGAGGCCATTAGTCCTCATGGTAGGACCGAGGGACAGGAGCGGTAGATCTATCTGGGTGTAGCGAGCCCAGCCCCAGGCCAAACTAGAAACGGACCTCGGGGTGACTTCGTGCCCGACGCATAAATCCGCTAGGTTTGAGTCTCCCTACTTGCACTTCACACATATCAATGGCCTTGCAAACCATTGGTGATCTCAATTCCCTTATGTGCTACATACCAGGATTATTTTTATACTTACAAAGGTTTATTTACTCACTTACACATGAACTCGCTCAACATTATTGTTGATTTTTCAACTTACATGTATTTCAGGGAATTAAAGGATCTGGCGCGGTATGACACGTTTTCCCGCTGCACTAGCTACGAGGTCATCCGGGTTTAGGGAATGTGACTCTTTCCTGGACAAGTCACAGTCCTTAAACTATGCTTATGTTATGTTATGTTGTGTTTGTTGAAGAATGTTTATGTCGTTAGGATGTGTTTCCGTTAAGACAATGTTATTGTATTTGGTTTTTAAAACTTAATCGAATGGATGATCTTGCATGGTTTTATTACATATAGCTTTGTTATGGTTAAGCTATGGTATTAAGAAGTCACACCAAATTAACCACGCTTCCGCAAAGCCAGGGTGTGACACTATTACCCATAAGTCTTATTAAGAGAGCTCGTAGACGGGTATTAATTAATGGTCGTGCGCAATTGCATATCGTACTATGAATGACTAAGTATTAGTTAATTTTCCTCATCAGTTTGATTTTGTATGTCTCTAAGAATATGCCAAGTCGACATAACGGCATATAGACAAATAAAGTTACAAATCAAACAAAGGGCTTATGCGTATTTTGATCATGAGGATTAGGTTTTAAATTAAGGCTATAGTATGATTAATGGGGGTCCTGAGTCGCATAATGATTCAACGGCTGTATTTCTCTGCTATAGTACTTGTTTAAGGCTAAAATGAGTGTTAACTCCTGATCAGGCTTACCTAATACTCATAGTAAATGATTACTCGGCTAAGTGGGAGAATGTAAGATTAAATATATTTTATTTTATATTTAATCTAGTAGCCATTATAATCATTTACATTATATGGATCAAAATATATAACAATCCTATTAAATAATTAGTTGGTAATTGTTGATGGGCCTAATTACCCTTATTAACTAATTAGGGTTTCCTCCTGGGTGCATATATAAGGAGATAATTAGAGGGTTAAAGGGTTAGACTCTAATCACAATAACATCACTCATGAAATCGCCCTCTCTCCTAGCCGAACTCCCTTATTCAGTTTCTCTTACCACCATCATTAGATTGCACCCTAAGGAGGAACCAGACCAAGCTGACAATCATGTCAAACACTGTTGCTGCGTCTCCATCTGGATTCTCTGCTGGCCTGTGCTGATGCAATCATAGGTATGTTTTCATGTTTTCCATTATATCTAAACAGAACTGATCAACATTTGCTCCATGTTGTCATCTCATTTTAGTGGCATTTTAGGGGTAAGATAAGACTTACAGATCATTAGGTTCTGGATTCGATTCCCATAAGGGGGTTTTCCGCAACGTTGTTGTTATGTCGCATAATTACCCCCTGCCGTCAAATAAGTTAACAGATCTGTTAACTGGGATGTGAAATTACTATATTACCCTTTCATATTACCTCCTATTAGGGTTGTAAACGAACACGAAAAAGGCCTTGTTCGTGTTCGCTCGTTAAGGAAATAAATGTGTTCACGAACGGTTCATGAACACTTACCGAACGAGATTTTATGTTCGTGTTCGTTCATTAAGGAAATGAGCGTGTTCGCGAACGGTTCACGAACACAAATAAATTTGACAAACGCGGCAAAGGATAAAGATAGATGGCCCAAAGAGTAGCACTCGAACTTGAATCCCTTATTGTGAAACGGAGGTCGATCGTATTCACCGATGTAAATAATGAGAAATGAAATGGAAATGATGCATAAACAAGGTGAAAGTGAGTTTCCTAGTTTCATTGTTAGGGTAATAAAATAAATAAAAGTTTAATAATATAAAAAGTACAAATAAAATATAAGAAAGTACAAAGACCTTCAATTAAAACACAAATATACGAAAATAAACAAACGTAAATCAACGAATGTTCACGAACACGTTCACGAACACCTTACCGAACGTTCACGAACACAATCGAACGAACGAAACCTCTGTTCATGTTCGTTCATTTAACTAATCGAACGGAATTTCTTGTTCATGTCCGTTCGTTTATTAAACGAACGAACATAAACGAACTTCCCACCGAACGGTTCACGAACTGTTCGTTGAACGTTCGGTTCGTTTACAGCCCTACCTCCTATGGTTTATTCTACTCGGTAATTTTACCCCTGGTGTAAAATGACTAAATTGTCCTTTCTTATTACCCCTTATTACCCATGTGGTTTGTTGTACTCTACAAGATTACCCTCCGGTGTTAAATAGTTCTTGCAAACCTTACCCCTTGCAGAAAAAAAAAAAAAAATACTTTCCCGCCTAAACCACCATCAGCCGCCATCACCCACCTCCACCACCATCAGCCGCCACCACCCACCTCCACCACCCACCTCCACCACCATCAGCCGCTACCTTCTCCATGAGTTTCCTAAATAAATCAATATTCTTGTTTTACAGTTATTGTCTCTGCAATTGAGTATGATTCAAATTTCCATTTAACTGATAATATAAAAAATTCAACTAGTGCGGTCACAAAGAAACCTATGATTACCATCTCCATAGATTTCCTAACCAAATCTATCTATTCTTGTTTTACAGTTATTGTCTGTGCAATTAAGTATGGTTGAAATTCTCATTTAACCGATAATATACAAAATTCAACTAGTAAGGTCATTAAGAAACCTATGATTAGTTTCTCCATGGATTTCCTAGCCAAATCAATCTACAGTCATTATCTCTGCATTTGAGTATAATTCAAATCCTCATCTAACCATAATCCAACAACAACAACAACATGCAGCCATCGAAATATATGAAGCTAATGCCCTAAATTATTAAACTGAAACAATAAACGAACAAAAAATCATCCTGCACACATCCTATAATACTCAAATCCAGTAAACTCAACCAAATCAACAAATCGTAAAAATCAAAACCTGAGTGACTCTGTAATTGAAATACAGATCGAATTCATGAATTACACTCTCATACTTAATAACCTGCAACAAAAGCGCATCAACACCGTACCAACAAACGACCTCGGTGGGTGGTGGCGGCTGATGGTGGTTTAGGCAGGAAAGGTTTTTTTTTTCTGCAGGGGGTAAGGTTTGCAAGAACTATTTAACACCGGGGGGTAATATTGCAGAGTACAACAAACCATAGGGGGTAATAAGAAAGGACAATTTAGTCATTTTACACCAGGTGGTAATATTACAGAGTAGAACAAACCATAGGGGGTAATATGAAAGGGTAAGATTGTCATTTCACATCCCAGTTAACAGATATGTTAACTTATTTGATGGCAGGGGGTAATTATGCGACATAACAACAACGTTGGGGGGGTAAATTGCAATTCTTTCCTAAGAGGGGCTAACAGTGCCAATTGGCTCTAACCCCAGGAGGTAAAATTGCAGTTTACTCTAACAACGACTTAAGATAATTAAAATACAAATGTCTTGTAAAACTCAACTCACCATAATTTTAGGCGAATACATCTTCTCCTTTAGCTTCAGTTGTGGTTAGGATTTGTTCAGCTGCATGATTAATCTCATATATTAATCTTTGGTTAAGTTAGCTTAAGCTGGACTCCAACCTCAATGCACTTAAAGGTAAAATAACACATGTAGGCACCCAAGCAAACCAAAAGGAGCTTCTTTTCACTTGGAGTTGGCTCACCTTATTCTTGAAGTATTTTTCGAGATTGTTCAGATATCGATTGTAGTTTTGAAGATCAGGCGGTTGAGTCATATCATATTGGGATACTAATGATCTTATCAGAATTTCTTTGCTACAAGTTAGGGTGATTCCGTACCCAACGATCCACATGCCTAGCGCAACAAGAGATATGTAATTAACTGGCTCATTGGATTTCTTCATTTTCCTCATTTGGTTTGATATGTGCACAATGTACACCAAAAGAAGAAAAACCCTGAAATCTTTTCATCACGTCTGTCATGAATAACTTTGAAACATGATGGTAGGATTCTTCATAGACTTTATTTGGCTTTTCGATCAAGAAAAGATTTATTGACATATTAACAACATCACGGTCATAACCATCATAGAACTGCCTATCATATGTTCTAAATAGAGATCCTACTGACAGAACCTCTACTCTAACAAAAGTCTCTGAGCTTGTAAACGTCTCAATCTGTAAATCCTGAGGGTTGGGATACTGAATAAATGATTTCCAAATATAAGTCATATACTTGGGTTCTTGAATTCTTTCTATAAATTCATTGGCTAAATCGTGTGACAGTTCTTTCGATGTCAAACAGTTCTTGTTTGATGTGCAGGATTGTAGTATGCACAATTCATGATATCCATAATTAAAGTTTGTATTATTAGGTGGTAGTGCAGGATTATAGTATGCACAATTGATAAGGATCACTTGTGTTCAGTTTTGGTAAGTCCACAGTGGTAATGCATGTTTTAGATCCCTTAATTTTTAGTAGTGCAGGTTTAGAATCACTTGTTCATGGTGGTATTCATGGCACAGTTTAGGTTGTTCATGATGGTGGTCACGGCACGATCGGTTCGACATAGATTTGTTCATGTTGGAGGTAGAGACACCATTGGTTTGACATATTAAAGTCAAAGAATTTTGAAATTATGTTAAGTTTGTTGACTAATTAAAGTCAAACTGGGTGTTTTTAATTTCCATTTTGGAGGGAGTTGCATATAGTGATAGTGTAGAAACCACTAGGTGGCAAATTGCAATAGTAAAGGGGTAAGATTGTCTTTTCACATAGGTTTTAGACAACTAATAATAGTGTTGTGGAAGGGTGTGATGAATTACCCACCTCAGGGTTTCATCTAACAAAAAAGTGGAAGATAATGTTTCTTCCGGCAATATAGTTTTAGTCTTTAAAAACTGCATGGTGACAAATTGCATTTTACTCTTTAAAAAATTAATATAGTTTTAGTCGTAACTTAAAAATAGTGGGGTATCTTATGTTAAAATTTATAAATCGTAAGATAAAGCGACATCTTTATAGTTTAAACATAATTGTTTTATATACTATGTTAAATTTTTATAAATTTGTAATTTTAGGGTTATTTTGCAGAAGTATAAAAAGCGGGTTAAACATGCCATGTACAGATTAACTCACAAATATTCGTACCCGGGGTAATACTTTTTAGTCCTATATAAGTTCAGCTTGTATTAGAGTTTTGGACACCAGACATCATCTGATAGTCCAATTCTCTCTTAAATCCAGTGTGTAATCGTTTGTAATCAAGTAAGTTTGAATAAAGTCTAATAGTTTTTCTTTGGTACTTTTCTTTGGTATTTCCGCCGTTTGATTAATAAAATCCTAAATTTTCAAATGTACCACGATCCACAGTGTTAGGTTTCAAATGTTTGAAACGATTTTCCAGTACATGTTCATTTTTAGAGTTCGTCCCGCCTACCCATGAACATAACTCACCTCTAATTCATATATGAGGCGTGCTTGATTCGTTACCCTTCCAATCTTAAAAGAATGCTTGAACAAACTCTACAAAAAAGATGCACTTACTGCAACTTATGATATTTTAATTAGTTCGTTCATACAAATTTATAGGTTCCTCTTTTATCTCTCATGTCCATGGAGGCAATTTCAATCCACCCACCAATGTTGTAGAAATCGGATTAGGCGGCCGATTAATCGGCGCCTAGTCGCTGATCGGAGGTCCACCGCCCGGAAAAAGCCAAATCGGCCAAATTAGGCGGTAATGGTCAAAATCGGTCAAACTCGTAAAAATCGGTCAAAAATCGCTTAAAATCGGGCCTAGTCGGTTAAGTATGAGGTCAAAATTGGATCAAAATGAGATGAAATCGGAACAGTACAGTCAAATTAGAACGAGTTCTTACCTTGAAGAAGCGAAATTGGTATGTGTTGTGGACTTGTCTGATGAATCTGATCTGCACTTGTCTCCAATGTGCAAAATCGAACAACATTGAAGAATTAATCAACCTAGAAGAAGTGAAATTGGTATGTGTTGTGGACTTGTGTCTGATGAATCGAAGGAGAAGAGGAAGAGCCGAAGAGGCAGAGGCGGCTTATGAGAACGTGGGTGGGTATTAGGGTTATTAAGTTTGGGTATTTTGATATTTAGCCCCTCCATCTTGCAATAGTTTACATATGGTTCCTAAACTTGTAAAATTATATATAAAAAGTATAAAATTAACTACATATTTATAAAAAAAATGTAAAATTATATATAAAAGTCCAATCCGATTAATCCCGATTAATCCCTATTAATCCCGATTAATCCCTAGGCGGTACCTCACCGCCCGACTAGCGCCTAGCGCCTTCTACAACATTGCCACCCACCATTTCATTTTAAGTAAACCACCATAATGATTTTTTGATTTAATGGAAAAAGAAAGTGGGATAGAGGGTTTGTGAAGAAGATATTTGATTGATTACAATTATAAAAGTCTACAAGACCATGTGTAGTGGTAAATCAAAATAATGCCCCATCATGGGGCATTGTTCGACACGTGTCATCCTAGTCAGCATGGGACATTATAGCATAAAGTGGTGTAGTGGGACGTTATTCCAATAACGCCCATTCCAATCAATAAACAATTATTTTTTTATAGGGAAAAGAAAAAAAAAATGGCACCTTACACTTGGAAGTCTCCCATTGGCCACTTACATATTTCGTCCCTATATGTTGAAGACACACAAACACACGAAATATGGGGCATTATTCAAAAGTCAAAAGTTGTCAGAACATGCTAAAAGGTGATTGGCCGGTCAAGTATGTGCCAAGCGTTTTAAATAAAACGCCAAAGGTATTTTTTTTCAAAAAACACGCCCAAAAACGCCTAGTGTAATTGGGGGGGGGGGGGCGTTTTATGGCGTTTTTTTTTCAATTTTTTTTAAAAACCACGCCCCACTACGGGTGGTCTAATGAATAACCAAATCCATCATGGGGTTACTGTTTTGACTTCACATTTTAGAAAAACAGGTGAACTGGCGATCATTTGTTACCAGTTTTAACCACATGCTTGCAGAATCTAGAGTTCGTTCTTAATGAATAACACAGTTTTAACCACATGCTTGCAGAATCTAGAGTTCGTTCTTAATGAATAACACGAGGCCCGAAATCAAGCAATTGAGAAGATGATTTTGCTTCTTGAAACCAAGAATGTTCACAATTTCTTCAAATGTTATATAATATGTACAATCTAAACTCTGGAACAAAACAATCTAAACACCAGTACCTGACCAAGCAACTGGTGCTGACAAACTATGTGCGGCCTGTGGAATCATGCAATGTTGTTGCCACTGGTTCGCCCCTTCAACACCGCTCACAGAACCAAGCTCGTTGATGTGTATTTGTTGCGAGTTATCAACATCCATGGCCATGGCTTCCAAGTCATCAGCATCCATCATCTCTGATACTTCGTCTGTATGAGGAATCTCCGCCTCTGCCATTGATTGGTGTTGTGAATGCATCGGCACCCATGGTACAACAGCTAGACTTCCATTGTTTTGATCATTCCTGTTCTCCTGTTTTTCTTTTATGGCATTTAAGGACTCAAGTGGGTGCGATCGATTCGACCAGAAGACTGGATCTGTACACAGTTAAAGAAGATTAAATCATCATTCATCACTCGAATGTAAGAGGCATTTAAGGTGCAGGATGAGAGCTCAACGCGCACAAGGCGTTGCTATCAGTACAACAAAAAGCTGCGTGCCGGATCTCTTTTACATATCAGCATTTTTATCAAGTAAACTATTCATAGTTTTTTCTTCGAGTAAAATGTCATTTGCGTCCTTGAAGTTTGGTCAGTTTTGCGACTTTCGTCCAAAAGTTTGTTTTTCCACATCTGGATCCAAAAGATTTGAAATCTGACCCATTAACTCCATCTTTTTTCTCCGCTAAGCAGGGGTATTTTTGTTAACTTAAAGGGCAATTCAGTTTTATTCACTTCATGTAAAAAGACCGAATACTCCTGAAAAGGACCGAATTGCCCTTTAAGTTAACAAAAAAGACGGAAATAGCCCTGACTTAACGGAGAAAAAATGGATGGAGTTAATGAGCCTGATGAAAATGGCAAGATTTCAACCTTTTGGATCCAGATGCGAAAAAACAAACCTCTGGACGAAAGTCGCAAAACTGGCCAAACCTCAGGGACGAAAATGGCATTTTCTAGCGACCCTAACTCTGACCAAATTTGACCCAGATGCGCATGGCCTCAAGGCACTAAGGCGTTTTCCTGATTGTGCTTTTTTTAATACCAAGTGTAAGATACGGAGTTATGAACTTACTTTTAAACCCAGAAAGGAAGTCTGAATTAACCGAAATGGTGAATGGGGATCGCGTTTGCAATAACGGGGCGTTGTTCACGGGATCATAGAGGACAATTGCCCTCTCTTCATTCACAGGGAGAATACCACTCAGATCATCGATTGTTTGAGAGGGTTCTGGTTGTCCAAATGCAACTGGATTCGCCATTTCTTCTTCCTCGATTAATTGGGGTAACTCAGCATCCTAACAACATGTTTGGATTCTGTTTATTTTAGTTGCAAATTTGGAACTAGAAAGAGTTTGAAGATGAAAGTTTTCAGTTAAAATAAATATCTAATTGACGTATCAATCAAAGATAAACAGTCAAAGCAAACAAAGTCTGTAACAGGATTGAAATAATTATTCGGGAGATGCGTATTGTTGTGGATAATCGTCTCATCTTCAGGCTGTTCGTCTAGTGAAAGGAACATTTTTTTTTCTAATTAATTAAATCATGTAACATGAACTAATTTGACGAATTGTTGAACAAAACAAAACAACTCAGAAATCACTACACAAACTCCCAATCGAAAATTCTAGGTTTCGCACACACAATCCAAGACCTATGAGAAATTTAACATTAAATTAAAGATCTAGCAATCGAGATTTAAATTGAACAACCCGACAATCACAATCTCACACACACATATGCTAAACAGGAGATGATTATTGTTGTAGAAGGTTGTCTCATCTTCAGGCTGTTGGTGTGATGATCAGAGACATTTTTTTTTTTAATTAAAGTGAAGATCTAACAATCGAGCTTTCTATAATCGAAAATATACAAGTGTGTACGTACCAGACGGCGCATTTTAGTGGGCGGAGAAGAGAGCGAGAAGTCATGGTTAACTTGTTCTTCCAGATCTTTCCGCTTCAAATTCGCGGGAAAATAGCATTCATCCATGGTGTAAAATTAACGGCAATCGTGATCTGAATTCGCAAGGAAACGAATTTGCGATGACACGAACGCAATCTGTGTAGTGTTTGATTTGAAGATTTATTGGTGGAAGTAATTAGGGTTTGTGATTGTGATTGTGGTAGGAGACTGTGGATCACTCTAGATGACTCCGGAAGCTGGGTACTTACTATAGGCGCTGATGCATTTGTTACGTTACAAATAACGCGTATTACACGAGCTTGTACTAAACGATATAATTATATAATCTTTAAAAAACTTTATATAATTTAATTAGTAACGAAACTTTATATAAACGAATTTTTATTATCGTATGAAAGTTCACGCAACTAATTTGAATTTATCACAAAAACCGGTCTATGTAAATTAGTAAGACTAAAAATATCATAATAGTTGTGTGATACATAGGTTGAATATTGAAAAACATGTAATATCATAATAGTTGTGTGTTACATAGGTTGAATATTGAAAAACATGTAATACACCAATTTATATATTATTAATACGAATAAAATTATTTATTACGCTACATATAATAGTGAATAAAAAATGATAATTGTTCTGCATACCCCCTTTCCAGAAAATCAGTTTTTAACTCGTTTTTAGGAAAAGAAGTTTTACCTTGCTGATCATCAAGTTTAAAGACTTCCGAGATGGATTGTGGAGTAATTTGAATCGTTTTACCCTGTATGGAAGAGTTGATGGCTATGACGCTGTCACCTTGAGACTCAAGTGTGGCATTTTTCCAGAACTCTCTCTGGGTCTGTTGGTAAATTGGAGCATCTGCTGTTAGCAAAGTTTTGTACTTTGATGCAGACATGATGTCGATGATGGAATCGAAGGTCTGGGTGGTAGTGGGTTTTGTGAGTAAACTCAAGTAATTGTGAGGGGATTTGTATGAGATTTCAATGGGTTCAGTTGCCATTTGAGTGACCTCTTTGGAAGATGAGGATGATTTTGATTTTGATTTCGTCATTTTGATGAAGAATAACGAAGAATGATTCGAGACGGAAAGTTGGAAACTGCTTTGAGAAGAGAATTTTGGAATTCAATTCGACAGTGTAAAACCCTGTTTGAGGTTTTGGTTAGGGTTTTATTTAGGGAAAAAGTGGATGCTGATGTGGCAGCGGTTACAACGATCTGATGGCTAGAAACTGACCACGTGCCAACCTCTGATGAAAAGATGAATAATGGAGGACAGTTGTTTTAAGAGCCACTGATGAAGCAAATATCAGTGGTTGCAACGGTCATTAGTGAAAACAGTGGATGATTTTTACTATAAGTGGACAGCACATCAGTGGATAAAACACTGATTTTGAACATCAGTGCTTATCAAGAGAATGAAAGAACAGAGGTTGACTTTCAGCAGTGGACAGTGTTTAGGAAACAGATGTTTGAGCCGAACAGTAGTTAGGGGAAGGTAATGGTAAGGATTGGAAAGGCTATTATGTCAGCAACTGTTAGTGCAACGATGAACAAGCTTTTGACAAAAGTTTTTAGCATCTGCTGTTCAGATGAAAGGAATGATTTTGTCTTGTGTAACCACAATATCATGTCCAACATCTGTTGATGGTGATATCTGCAAGAATGCTATCCTCAACAAAGTACATTTTAAATGCAAATTGTCAAGTTTCATATGTCAACAGTTTTTACAGGAATTTGTATTCAAGGTTTTGCCACATGTCTATTACCAGTTTTGAAGCCTTTATAAATTCCTGACAGTGGTTTAGTACCCCAGATGATGGAAACTCTTTTACAATGGCTACTCATTTTGAGTCATAATATTTTAATTATGGCATGAGTATCCAAGTATTTTAAAGTCTGTTAGCAATCAAACTGTGACACCTGGGTCACTTCGACCATCAAACAAATACCAAGCCAATGAAATATTGTATTTCATACTTGGGATCTGTATAAATATGTGTATCTTTTGCACTTATCAATTCTTGTTCGATTTCAAGCTCTAAATCGCTTTCTGGAAAGTTATACGCGCACTGATGCGTAAATATAACCAGTTTAACACAACAAACACTCCGGAATAGTGAAATAGGCTTAACATACCTTAAATAACCTTTACATAACTTAAAAATAAGTTTTGAAGGCTTTGGTATGACAAAATCAAGTTAACAAACTGCGAAAGTATGCCAATTTGAACTGTAACAGACATTCCGGAACATGGCCATAAGTTAAACATACCATAAATATCCTTTACATAGCTTAGAAATAGGCTTTGAGGGGTTCGGTGTGCTAAAATAAACTTTTGGGTCATTCAGGGACTAAAAGTGTCAAAAAGTGCACAAGTTTGCATTTTCGCACGTAACTTATGTTCTGAATACATCCGGACATCCAAAATTTATGTAAGCACTAAAATATTTTATTTTGGTGTTTGGCTTGAGAAAAATCCATTCGTCGCGTCATTTGGATCGTTTTTCGCGCTTATGCGCATTCCGTCGTTATTAACCGAACATCGCGATCGTACGACCAAACGAACCGACATCCGAGATATTTTTGAGCACATTTTAAGTTCCCTATACTTTAACTTCATTTTAGAGCTTTGAAATGGGGTTAACGGGCCTTAAACGTGTCGGAAATGGCTTAAATGCATGACAGGGACCAAAACTGTCATTTTGCCAAACTTTCTGGCTTACGGACCGTAAGCCATGACCCTTATGGTCCGTAAGGGGTCTCTAGAACATCAGAAGCTTCTGTCCAGCTGTTTGCAGCTGTTGTGCACCCATAAACCCATTTCCACCTGTTGATACATTATGGTGGGTGGCCAAATGAGGTACCACAACTTTCCAACAAGTGTACGGATAGGATTCGATCACGTTTTTCAAGAAGCAATCCTAACGGTGGTGCATATCCTATAAATACCCCTTGCCTTCAATTGCAAAACCCACTAGAATTTTGATTTGAGAAACTCTAAGTTGAAACCATTGTTTCATACCTGAGTTACTTGGATCGAAATTAGCATTCGGGGACCCTTCGTAAGTATTCATTCGTTCTTTTATTGCTTTTCGAGTCCGAAAGTCAAACTTTGTTTGACTTTCTGCGTTGACCAGTTTATGGTCAATGCGAAGTTCGTTTGAACTTCGCAACGTGATTGTAATCACGATGGTTATAGTCCCCTGTGACTATGCCTACTGATTACCACGTTGTCTAGGGTCGTAAGGGTAAGCGATCTAATAAATAGCTTATACTTTCGAACCCGACCCATTTGGTCGATCATTAGGATCCGACCAAACACATTAGGTGACCATAGTATATAGGGCATAACCTTCTGAGGTTATACCTTATGGTCGCTTCGTTTAAGTAGTTGTATGATAGGTAGTTTATATGCCTTAGGTAAATTACCAAAATACCCCTTTGATGCCAAAATTCATTATTGTCACACCCTGGCTTTGCGGAAGCGTGGTTGATTTGGTGTGACTTCTTAATACCATAGCTTAACCATAACAAAGCTATATGAAATAAAACCATGCAAGATCATCCATTCGATTAAGTTTTAAAAACCAAATACAATAACATTGTCTTAACGGAAACACATCCTAGCGACATAAACATTGTTCAACAAACACAACATAACATAAGCATAGTTTAAGGACTGTGACTTGTCCAGGAAAGAGTCACATTCCCTAAACCCGGATGACCTCGTAACTAGTGCAGCGGGAAAACGTGTCATACCGCGCCAGATCCTTTAATTCCCTGAAATACATGTAAGTTGAAAAATCAACAATAATGTTGAGCGAGTTCATGTGTAAGTGAGTAAATAAACCTTTGTAAGTATAAAAATAATCCTGGTATGTAGCAAATAAGGGAATTGAGATCACCAATGGTTTGCAAGGCCATTGATATGTGTGAAGTGCAAGTAGGGAGACTCAAACCTAGCGGATTTATGTGTCGGGCACAAAGTCACCCCGAGGTCCGTTTCTAGTTTGGCCTGGGGCTGGGCTCGCTACACCCAGATAGATCTACCGCTCCTGTCCCTCGGTCCTACCATGAGGACTAATGGCCTTATGTTGCTCGTACCCACTCACATGATCTAAGTAGTAAACCTCCTTACGCTAACCATACCATGTATAAAGTACTTGTAATCAAAGTAACATGTATTTCACCCCCGTAGTTTAAAAAACTGAAAACAGTTAAGAGAAAAGGGGGACATGAACTCACAGTGGTGCGTCTCTACCAAGTATGTCTCCTGATCAAGCAGCTGTGTGACGACCTACACGTACTAATTCTATTAGACGGACGGCCGTGCCTTAGCTTTATGGTTTAAGTTTTCGGGAAATAGTTAGACAACTATTTCGTGTTTACATTCTGTATACTTGGTAATCATTTTCCTTCCCAAGGATGGGGGATTTAATACATGTGTGTTCGTATAATTTTGAAATATATTATTAAGTCTCACTTAAAATATATTTTATTTCTAATCCCAAATATAAATATTCTTCTCAAAAATATTATATTTTCTATTACACATAATTTTCCCAAAATAATACCTTGACAAAAATACGCGTTAAGTCATATTTTCTTAAAGTGCGTAAGTTACGTTTTAATGATCGAGTGGTAATAATAATTACCGGTGTAACTTATATATTTATCGTAGAGACGTTCGTATTATTTTGGATCCATTAACATTCGATAGTACTATTTTTACCCTAAAAATAATACTAGTATTTTCACAAAATAATCATAAACACATATCCAGTGACTTTATGAAAAATATATACTAAATATATATTTACCAAGTTTTATTTTGTGAAATTCCACCTCCGATGTTTTGTAATTAAAGTCGTGGCGAAATCTATAATTTGAAAACATGTCGAGAAGTATCTCTAACACTTATAGTGAAAATAATTCTAAGTGTTAGGTTTTTAGAAAAATTTCGCCAGAGTTTCCTCTGTAACTAGAGGTGGCCACGCTTTTAAGCGTATCATTTTCTTTTATAAATCAACCCAACAATTTTCTTATTTAACCAAAACAATGTTCAAGACAACAAACTAGTCAACAAATATATATAAGTTGCAAAAATCACATGAACTTGTGGTTTTCTAATATTATGAAGTAAATCCCATTACTTTTAGCAGATCTCTATATAAGTCCATCCGATTTTGTAAAAACCTCGTTTTTAGAGAAATTCCGTTTTTACAACTTCTCGTCATCTTTTACAAAAATAGTGATTTTGTCGAAACTTTGTGCTACACAAGTGTTTACACACTTGTGTGTTCTAAAAATCATTTTTTGTTAGTGTAAGATCCGTCTTTAGAAAACATAATTTCTTTGATACTTGGTTCTTTGAAAATACCGCTTGTAGATCCGTAGATCTACTAGTTTTAAACACTATTTCACAAGCTAAATCACTTTTACACAAGTTCATGATTCGTGTGTGGTAGAGTTTCATCCTTTGACCCTTGTTGCTTCCAGAACAACCTTATGTCATGATCCAAGATCATGACCAATCCGGGTTAAATGATGATCCGAGCTACCACAACATAGATCGGGTCCAAATAGTCACACAAATCAATTACTACAAGATTTACACAACATATGAGCTTTTAACCATCATTACAAGCATTTTTAGTAAACTTTTGTGTGTCATTTTGTAAGATTACGAGTTTTAACCATTACAAATCATATTAACCACTTCAAAATAGTTCGAGAGGGTGATTATAGCAACTTACTACTAGCTCGAGGCTAGGGACGAATCTAAGCGCAAAGTGAGAGGATAAAAGCAATAGAGTGAGGTCCTTTGAGCTCCGAATGCACCAAGCCTTCTTATCCGCGATCCTTAACGCTTGAATGGACTTGGAATGTGAAGATCAAAACTCGAAAATGGATGGTTGATATAGTGGTGTTCGGCCGAGAGCCTTGAGAGAGGGAGAGAGAGTGTTTGTGATGTTTATTAAGTTTGTGTAATGGTGGGTTAAACTTGGAACTTATAGGCAAACTCAAGATCATTATCCAAAGGATTTTATGTCTAATAGATATTAGACAAATGAGATTATAATAATCTAGCAAGTACAAAGGGGGTGTCCCCTTGGGGACCGAATTCGTAAAGGGGGGGGGGGGTAACTAGTTCATTTCTAACCAATTAGTTAGATAATAGTTAGGTTAATCTAGGTTAGTTAAGTGATTAACCTGGTTAATAGTGTGTTGTGCTTTATTGCGGGTGTTAGGGTATTCAGGGACCCTAACTGGCTCAGAAAAAGATAAGTAATGTTATTAACAACATTTTCATGTTCCGGGTATAGTCCGGTTGTTCGGTTGGATAGTAATCCGTTAAAGCGTTAAACAAGCTTTAAAGTGTCGTTAATACCCTTTTTAGTGACACAACTTATTTCCTCCAAGGTGTCGGGAATATTTTCCTCGTGTCTTGGCACTTTATTAGTTAGCCAAATGCTGAATTTTTATGTTAAAGTGCTGAATTTTGTACTTAGAGTACGTTTTAGGCACATCCAGTCATTGTAACTTATTCCTACAGACGCAGTTCTACAACCCTTGTATCCCTACACTCACCACTAGTGTAGCAAACTATCTCAGGCTCTTACAGGCCTTAGAGGCAGTACCTGCCTGATGCTGGCTTTATCAGCATGTTCAATAGGTTATCCGTTCCTTGTGCTACTGTGCTTTTGGTGCATCATGTTTGTCACTAAGGTTCAGCATGTAAATAATGTAGTGACGGTAAGTAAAGTATGATGCAGGTATATGCATGTATCAGTATTCATGTAGCAGTTCATCAGTAATTTCAAACAAGCACAATAATTAAGCAGTAATTAATTATTAATTAAGTCGTACGGATACCTGGTTTAGTGAGGGTTGTCACATTCTCCCCCCGTTAGAAAATTTTCGTCCTGAAATTTTAAGTTCTGCTTGTAGATGCAGAGTTCTTAGGAAATAGGTGGGGGTATTTCTCTTTCATCCGGTCCTCACGCTCCCAGGTGTATTCAGGACCATGTCTGGCATTCCAACGAACCTTGACGAGCTTGACACTGCTCCGGCGGGTCTTGTTTACTTTCCAATCCGTAACCTCAACCGGTTCTTCAACTAAATGGAGCGTGTCGTCAACATGAATCTCGTCGATGGGAATGGCAATGGTATCTTGAGTTGGACTTTTCTTCAGGTTGGATACATGAAATGTATCGTGAACTGAATGGAGTTCGGCAGGCAAGTCCAGCTTGTATGCTACTAGTCCTATTCTTTCCAAAACTCCGAAAGGACCAATGTAGCGCGGATTTAACTTTCCACGCTTTCCGAAGCGTGCCACACCCTTCCAGGGTGAAACTTTCAATAAAACCATATCTCCAACTTGAAATTCCAAGTGTTTCCGGTTTGGATCCGCATAGGCTTTCTGTCTTTCACGAGCTGCTTCGATGCGTTTTCGGATCTGCGCAATCTTGTCTGTCGTCTCTTGGACGATTTCGGGACCAGCAAGCTGTCTATCACCTGCGTCAGCCCAACATAGGGGTGATCGACACTTGCGTCCGTAAAGAGCTTCGAATGGCGCGGCTCCAATACTGGTGTGGTAGCTGTTGTTGTATGAAAATTCGACCAAAGGCAAATGCTTATCCCAGCTACCGCCCAAATCCATAACACACGCTCTCAGCATGTCTTCCAAAGTCTGTATCGTCCGCTCGCTTTGCCCGTCGGTCTGCGGGTGAAATGCGGTGCTCATATTCAATTGCGAGCCAAAAGCTTCTTGGAAGGATTGCCATATCCTTGATATGAACCTTCCGTCTCTATCGGAAATGATTGAGAGAGGTACTCCATGGCGCGTAACGATCTCTCTCATGTAAATTTCGGCCAACTTGCTCGTATTATCCTTCTCTCTGATAGGTAAGAAGTGTGCCGACTTCGTTAATCGATCCACTATTACCCAAATAGTGTCATGGCCTCTTGGCGTTCTTGGCAACTTTGTAATAAAATCCATTGAGATTTGTTCCCATTTCCACTTGGGAATCTCAGGTTGTTGCAGAAGTCCTGAAGGCTTCTGGTATTCCGCTTTCACCTTAGCACACGTTAGACACTTGCTCACATAAACAGCAACATTGCCTTTCATCCTAGGCCACCAATAATAATCTTTGAGATCCTGGTACATCTTATCCGCTCCAGGGTGGATAGAGTACCGCAACTTGTGAGCTTCATCGAAAATAACCTTCCTTAAACCTCCAAACAAAGGAACCCAAATCCTTTTCTCAAAACATAACGTTCCTTCCTCGTTTGGTACCAGTAGCTTCTCCATCCCACGGAGATATTCTTCTTCAAGGTTTCCTTCCTTGAGAGCTTCTTTATGCGAGGCACGAATGCGCAAGGAAAGATCGGTTCGGATAATCATTTCTAAAGCCCTAACCCTTATGGGCTTGATCCTCTCCTTTCGACTTAGGGCATCGGCGACCACATTCGCCTTCCCTGGATGATACTTTATCTCGCAATCGTAATCATTCAGCAACTCAACCCAACGTCTTTGCCTCATATTCAGCTCCTTCTGGTTGAATATGTGTTGTAGGCTCTTGTGATCTGTAAAAATTGTACACTTTGTACCATAAAGGTAGTGTCTCCAGATCTTTAATGCAAATACCACTGCGCCAAGTTCCAAATCATGTGTGGTATAGTTCCTTTCGTGCACTTTCAATTGACACGATGCGTAAGCAATAACCTTTTGGCGTTGCATCAACACGCAACCCAATCCTTGACGTGAGGCATCACAGTATACCACGAAATCATCTGTACCTTCTGGTAGTGCTAAGATTGGCGCATTGTAGAGCTTATCCTTCAATATCTGGAACGCTTCTTCCTGTTTGATTCCCCAATCAAACTTCTTATCTTTCTGCGTGAGGAGCGTCAATGGTTGAGCGATTTTTGAAAAATCCTCAATGAATCTTCGATAGTAGCCAGCCAAACCCAAGAATTGTCGAATTTCAGTTGGCGTCTTTGGCGTTTCCCAATTCTTGATCGCTTCGATCTTGGTTGGATCCACATGGATTCCATCTCCGTTCACCACGTGTCCAAGAAATTGTACTTCACGTAGCCAAAACTCGCACTTAGAGAACTTGGCATACAACTGTTCCTTCTTCAGCAACTCCAAAATAGCTCTTAAATGTTGTTCGTGCTCAGCCTTCATCCTTGAATAAATCAAGATGTCGTCGATGAACACAATCACGAACTTGTCCAAGTACGGCTTGCATACTCTATTCATCAAATCCATAAACACTGCAGGTGCGTTTGTTAACCCAAACGGCATAACTAGGAACTCGTAGTGCCCATAACGAGTTCTGAAGGCTGTCTTTGGGATACTCTCCTCTTGTATCCTTAACTGATGGTATCCAGATCGAAGATCGATCTTTGAATAAAAGCTTGAGCCTTGCAGTTGATCAAACAGATCATCAATTCTTGGCAGAGGATATCTATTCTTGATTGTCAGCTTGTTCAGCTCCCGGTAGTCGATGCACATTCGAAAACTACCGTCCTTCTTCTTGACAAACAGGACCGGAGCTCCCCAAGGCGAGAAGCTTGGTCGGATAAATCCCTTGTCTAACAACTCTTGAAGTTGTGTCGACAGTTCCTGCATCTCAGACGGAGCAAGTCTATAAGGTGCCTTAGCCACAGGCGCGGCGCCTGGAACTAAGTCAATGCGGAACTCTACTTGTCTCTGAGGTGGCAGTCCAGGTAAGTCCTCTGGGAAGACTTCTGGATATTCCCTCATGACAGGGATGTCTTCTATTCTCGGCTCAGCAGCCTTCTTATCCACAATGTGTGCCAAAAAGGCAACACATCCCTTCTGCAAACACTTTCGCGCTTTCAGGCAGCTGATAATTCTTAACGGCGTATCACGCTTCTCCCCGTGAACCACAATTGTTTCGCCATCTTCGGTTGGGATACGAACGACCTTTTCGCGACAAACTATTTCAGCCTTGTTGCCTGATAACCAATCCATTCCTACCACCACGTCGAAGCTTCCCAACTGGACTGGTAGTAGATCCAAAGCAAACTCACGCTCTCCCAATTCGATCACACAACCTCTGATAACTTCATCGGCTTCTACTAACTTCCCATTAGCCAATTCGATTGAGTACGGAATATCTAATTTACTAGCGGCTAAACCAAGCATATTCTTAAACTCTAACAACACGAAGCTATAATCGGCGACAGTATCAAATAAAACGGATGCATAGCGTTGGTTTACAGGGAACCTACCAGTAACGACATTGGGATCCTGGCGCGCTTCCCGTGCTTCGATATGGAACACTCTTCCACGGGCTTGGTTTAACTCTGGGCAGTTTCTCTTAAAGTGCCCGATATCTCCACAGTTAAAGCATCCAGGTCTTTGCCCGTTTCCACCTCCATTTCCAGCTTGGTTATTCCTTTGGTTATGATTCACGGCGCCCGCTTGATTAGCATTGTTGCCTCGATTCCCATTACCTCCATTGTTTCCATGTGGGCGATTTCCATTCCCACCCCGGTTGTTATTTCTGTTTCCGAATCCTCCCTAGCCTCCCTGGCCAGCAGTGGCCCAACAAGTGTCCTTCAAGTGGCCCGACTTTCCACATGCTTCGCATACTTTCACACTACAATGGCCAGAATGGTGGCGTTGGCAGGTATTACACTTGGGCTGGGTGCCCATATATCCTTTTCCTTTCTTTCCACTACTAGCTGTAACCTGAGCTGGCGTGCCTGATCCTCCTTTCTTAACCACCACACTGGCGCCCTGCTTGAAGTTCGAGAACTTCCGTTTGTTACCTCCTGATGACTAGACGTGAGTCTCTTTCTTCTTAGGCACAGCATCATCGAACTTGTTCAGGCGAATAGCCTCCTCTATGAGAGCCACGCTCAGATCAATTGCCTCAGTAATTGTCGCAGGCTTGGATGAGGTCACCATGCTTATGATTTGAGGAGCTAATCCCCAAATGAAACGTTCAATCCGCTTGAACTCCGGAGTGACCATGTAGGGTACCACATGTGATAAGTCATGGAACCTCTGAACGTATTCTGCGATCTTTGGACCTTCCATTTTCAAATGCCAGAACTCAGTTTCCAATCTTTGGATTTCCGCGCGAGAGCAGTACTTTTTGCGCATAAGTTCCTTCAGTTCGGTCCAGGTTAGCGCGTAGGCAGCAGCTTCACCAAGTGTCTGTACTTGCAAATTCCACCAAGAGAGGGCTCCATCCAAGAATAGCCCTGAGATATAGGTGACTTGCTGATCTAGTGCGCATTTGCTCATGCGAAGAACAGATTCAGTTTTCTCAGCCCAACGAATAAAGGCGACAGCACCTCCTGTGCCATCAAAGTTGACTGGTTTGCAGTCTAGAAACTGCTTGTAGGTGCACCCTGCACACACATTGTAACATGTGAACTGCATTAGCATCTTTGCTATAGATATCCAATTAGGTCATGGTATGTCTAAATGTCTTAGTATTACCATGAGGTGGATTGTTGTTGCCATTGTTGTTTGAGCTGCTTCCGCTGGGTCCTCCTTGCGAGGCGGCGTATTGTGCGATGGCAGCAGCGATGACTTGTTGGAGTTATGCCTCATTGGTAGGCATCGGCGTTGGACGTTTCGGCGGCATCTTCTAAAAGATGTGTTTACGTTGGTCAGGCCATAGTAAAGATCCCATGTTATAATACGTACGCTTTATTATGATAGTAATAGTACATAACATCTCATGTTATAATCATATCAATCACACAACATCCCATGTTACAAACATCAATCACACAACATCCCATGTCATAGAATATAAATAACCAAATCAAGCATCAAATATGATGAGAATACTGCGATTGCCATATATTGAGACCACATAGTAAGCGTACAAGTACATCACAGTGTCATACAACATCAGTCGACTAAGGGCTACATCACCCTAGTCCAAAAACTATATCAAATCAGTGTCAGTACATCAAATACATGTCAACAAAAGTCAGAATCATAATGTAGTCTCCAAAAATGCCGTGCAGTCAAAAGCAATCGTCGTCTTCTCACCAGCGTCTACCCATACGGTACTGAAGAGCTCTACACGGATGGCAGTGGAGGAGGGGGAAAGTGAGTGTAAAACAAGCGACGCAAATGGAGCCAGTCCTCCTCCATGGCTCTCTAGGTACGCAAGAAAGAAGCAACCTGCTGCTCTAGGGCAAAAAGGCGTGCAGCATAGTCTGATGGTAAAGGTCGAGAGGGCTGCAAAGGATAGTGGGTCTGACCCTGGCACTGACACGGCGGCGGCTGGGCTCTCTCAAGCTCCAGAATGCGCTGCGTGTGTGCCTCGTGCTCTGAAGACTCTAGGTCATCTGATACTATAGGTCTAGGTCCTGTGGTGTCTGAGTCACCTGTGCCAGAGGTGTCCATGGTGTCTGTAACATAGACACAAACATGCACAAACAATCAATCATACAATCAAATAATCACATAAGTCACCAAGTAAGCATTCAAATAGTTCTCCTAGTCCCACTAGCCTCCCAGCCTCTCAGACTGCTCTTCCTAGTCCCACTAGCCAATTCTCCTAGTCTCTTAGACTGCTCTTCCTAGTCCCACTAGCCAATTCTCCCAGCCTCTCACACTGACTCCCTAGTCCCACTAGACAACTACCTCGGCCTCCCAGACCGAGCCTCAACCTCCCAGACCGAGCCTAATAATAATAAATAAAATGTGCTCAACATTTATTTATAAAAAGTTTTGGATCTGGACTTAAGTGGTATGCAGTGTAAAAATGTTTTCGTGAGAGCCCTAGTGATCATAGTCTAGACTCGAGAAAGAATCCCAGTTCGCTATGATCAGAGCTCTGATACTAAGCTGTCACACCCTGGCTTTGCGAAAGCGTGGTTGATTTGGTGTGACTTCTTAATACCATAGCTTAACCATAACAAAGCTATATGAAATAAAACCATGCAAGATCATCCAATCGATTAAGTTTTAAAAACCAAATACAATAACATTGTCTTAACGGAAACACATCCTAGCGACATAAACATTGTTCAACAAACACAACATAACATAAGCATAGTTTAAGGACTGTGAGTTGTCCAGGAAAGAGTCACATTCCCTAAACCCGGATGACCTCGTAACTAGTGCAGCGGGAAAACGTGTCATACCGCGCCAGATCCTTTAATTCCCTGAAATACATGTAAGTTGAAAAATCAACAATAATGTTGAGCGAGTTCATGTGTAAGTGAGTAAATAAACCTTTGTAAGTATAAAAATAATCCTGGTATGTAGCAAATAAGGGAATTGAGATCACCAATGGTTTGCAAGGCCATTGATATGTGTGAAGTGCAAGTAGGGAGACTCAAACCTAGCGGATTTATGCGTCGGGCACGAAGTCACCCCGAGGTCCGTTTCTAGTTTGGCCTGGGGCTGGGCTCGCTACACCCAGATAGATCTACCGCTCCTGTCCCTCGGTCCTACCATGAGGACTAATGGCCTCATGTTGCTCCTACCCACTCACATGATCTAAGTAGTAAACCTCCTTACGCTAACCATACCATGTATAAAGTACTTGTAATCAAAGTAACATGTATTTCACCCCTGTAGTTTAGAAAACTGAAAACAGTTAAGAGAAAAGGGGGACATGAACTCACAGTGGTGCGTCTCTACCAAGTATGTCTCCTGATCAAGCAGCTGTGTGACGACCTACACGTACTAATTCTATTAGACGGACGGCCGTGCCTTAGCTTTATGGTTTAAGTTTTCGGGAAATAGTTAGACAACTATTTCGTGTTTACATTCTGTATACTTGGTAATCATTTTCCTTCCCAAGGATGGGGGATTTAATACATGTGTGTTCGTATAATTTCGAAATATATTATTAAGTCTCACTTAAAATATATTTTATTTCTAATCCCAAATATAAATATTCTTCTAAAAAATATTATATTTTCTATTACACATAATTTTCCCAAAATAATACCTTGACAAAAATACGCGTTAAGTCATATTTTCTTAAAGTGCGTAAGTTACGTTTTAATGATCGAGTGGTAATAATAATTACCGGTGTAACTTATATATTTATCGTAGAGACGTTCGTATTATTTTGGATCCATTAACATTCGATAGTACTATTTTTACCCTAAAAATAATACTAGTATTTTCACAAAATAATCATAAACACATATCCAGTGACTTTATGAAAAACATATACTAAATATATATTTACCAAGTTTTATTTTGTGAAATTCCACCTCCGATGTTTTGTAATTAAAGTCATGGCGAAATCTATAATTTGAAAACATGTCGAGAAGTATCTCTAACACTTATAGTGAAAATAATTCTAAGTGTTAGGTTTTTAGAAAAATTTCGCCAGAGTTTCCTCTGTAACTGGAGGTGGCCACGCTTTTAAGCGTATCATTTTCTTTTATAAATCAACCCAACAATTTCCTTATTTAACCAAAACAATGTTCAAGACAACAAACTAGTCAACAAATATATATAAGTTGCAAAAATCACATGAACTTGTGGTTTTCTAATATTATGAAGTAAATCCCATTACTTTTAGCGGATCTCTATATAAGTCCATCCGATTTTGTAAAAACCTCGTTTTTAGAGAAATTCCGCTTTTACAACTTCTCGTCATCTTTTACAAAAATAGTGATTTTGTCGAAACTTTGTGCTACACAAGTGTTTACACACACTTGTGTGTTCTAAAAATCATTTTTTGTTAGTGTAAGATCCGTCTTTAGAAAACATAATTTCTTTGATACTTGGTTCTTTGAAAATACCGCTTGTAGATCCGTAGATCTACTAGTTTTAAACACTATTTCACAAGCTAAATCGCTTTTACACAAGTTCATGATTCGTGTGTGGTAGAGTTTCATCCTTTGACCCTTGTTGCTTCCAGAACAACCTTATGTCATGATCCAAGATCATGACCAATCCGGGTTAAACGATGATCCGAGCTACCACAACATAGATCGGGTCCAAATAGTCACACAAATCAATTACTACAAGATTTACACAACATATGAGCTTTTAACCATCATTACAAGCATTTTTAGTAAACTTTTGTGTGTCATTTTGTAAGATTACGAGTTTTAACCGTTACAAATCATATTAACCACTTCAAAATAGTTCGAGAGGGTGATTATAGAAACTTACTACTAGCTCGAGGCTAGGGAAGAATCTAAGCGCAAAGTGAGAGGATAAAAGCAATAGAGTGAGGTCCTTTGAGCTCCGAATGCACCAAGCCTTCTTATCCGCGATCCTTAACGCTTGAATGGACTTGGAATGTGAAGATCAAAACTCGAAAATGGATGGTTGATATAGGGGTGTTCGGCCGAGAGCCTTGAGAGAGGGAGAGAGAGTGTTTGTGATGTTTATTAAGTGTGTGTAATGGTGGGTTAAACTTGGAACTTATAGGCAAACTCAAGATCATTATCCAAAGGATTTTATGTCTAATAGATATTAGACAAATGAGATTATAATAATCTAGCAAGTACAAAGGGGGTGTCCCCTTGGGGACCGAATTCGTAAAGGGGGGGGGGGGGTAACTAGTTCATTTCTAACCAATTAGTTAGATAATAGTTAGGTTAATCTAGGTTAGTTAAGTGATTAACCCGGTTAATAGTGTGTTGTGCTTTATTGCGGGTGTTAGGGTATTCAGGGACCCTAACTGGCTCAAAAAAAGATAAGTAATGTTATTAACAACATTTTCATGTTCCGGGTATAGTCCGGTTGTTCGGTTGGATAGTAATCCGTTAAATCGTTAAACACGCTTTAAAGTGTCGTTAATACCCTTTTTAGTGACACAACTTATTTCCTCCAAGGTTTCGGGAATATTTTCCTCGTGTCTTGGCACTTTATTAGTTAGCCAAATGCTGAATTTTTATGTTAAAGTGCTGAATTTTGTACTTAGAGTACGTTTTAGGCACATCCAGTCATTGTAACTTATTCCTAGAGACGCAGTTCTACAACCCTTGTATCCCTACACTCACCACTAGTGTAGCAAACTATCTCAGGCTCTTATAGGCCTTAGAGGCAGTACCTGCCTGATGCTGGCTTTATCAGCATGTTCAATAGGTTATCCGTTCCTTGTGCTACTGTGCTTTTGGTGCATCATGTTTGTCACTAAGGTTCAGCATGTAAATAATGTAGTGACGGTAAGTAAAGTATGATGCAGGTATATGCATGTATCAGTATTCATGTAGCAGTTCATCAGTAATTTCAAACAAGCACAGTAATTAAGCAGTAATTAATTATTAATTAAGTCGTACGGATACCTGGTTTAGTGAGGGTTGTCACAATTATAAACATATGTGACATAACTTTTGACATCTAAACTGATTTGGCGACAATATTAGGCATGTTAAGGCATATTCTACTTGTCATAGGACTAGTTAGGCGGTCCAAACGCGTTTCACGCGAACGACGCGTTAAAGTAGCATAAGCTACCTAAACGGGTCGTAATGGGTCGTAAGCACTTATGTTAGGTTTCATTTAGTATGTAGGCTTTGTTAAACCATATTACATGAGTCTCCATACTCGTTTGGTTTACGAACCCTCATTCTATCCGATCCTCCGATTTAGGTCCGGTTTATTAACGTAGTTACCTATATTAGGTGTCGTTTGATTCCGAGATCTCTAGCATTGCTTGGTGGTTATCTTAGGACTTCTGAGCAATCTCAAGTGAGTACATAGACCCCTCTTTTACTGTTTTCCAAACGTTTTGGGGGTGAAACACATGTGCCTACTTGTTACTTTCGTGATTTCCTGCTTTCACATCATATACTTGCTATGTTCATTAGTACATTTATAGTACATGATTTCATTGTGTTCATGCTATGTATGTCCATTGTGTGCGTACTTAGTACATCGTTTTACATTACATTTCATGCTATGTATGCCCATTGTGTGCATACTTAGTACATCGTTTTACATTACATTTCATGCTATGTATGCCCATTGTGTGCATACTTAGTACATCGTTTTACATTACATTTCATGCTATGTATGCCCATTGTGTGCATACTTAGTACATCGTTTTACATTACATTTCATGCTATGTATGTCCATTGTGTGCATACTTAGTACATTATTCTACATTGCATTTCTGTTGCATACGCTCATCCAGCATATGAACACATTATATTACATTTTGAACCGTTGTAACCATTTGACTATGTGAACCGTCGTAACCGTTTGATTATATGAACCGTTTGTAACTATTGAACCGTGTGAACCAGTTGTATCTGTTGACATGATTTACATTTGACAATAGACATTTGACTATACATAAACATTTCTACAATCGTTAAACATTACATCTTGGTGGTTTGGTTGGAGTAAGTGATTTAAGTAACGAGGCGTGTGTAATATGATACAAGCATGGTGGATACGCCGCTGGTACTTCCTATATATAAGTGTTTGTATGGTATCACATATTGTAGCGTTATTTGAATCATTTCAATTTGAGACATATAACATTTTATACAAATAACATACTTTTCACAAGACATTGTTTTACAAACAACTTATCTTATACAAACTCATTTTTTACATGGTTATTCATTTAACCATACATTATTCTCTTATCTATACATATCATTTGAACATATTGTTTTTCAAATGATTTACAAGACAAAGCAAATTACAAGGTTCATGACTAAACATTTTCTCAAACATAAGTCATGGATTCTGTTTTCACAAAACCTATGTATCTCACAGGCATTTTTATGCTGACGTACCTATTTTCACATGTGTTTTCAGGAGATGATGCATAGGACTTATCAAGACATACTTAGGCGGACCTGTGCCTTAGTGACTTAAAACGAGACAAGAACTAGTTAATTTTTGTTATATACTCTTTGTTTCTTGTTTAAAACAATGTAACTCTCGTGTTTGATTAATAAAACGAAACTTTAATTGCCATGGATTTGAAACAATTAATTCTGTTACAACACTCCCCGACGTTTCCGCCACGTTTTGTATGTTCTACGTGGTCGGGGTGTGACAGAAAAGTTGGTATCAGAGCCAATGGTTATAGGGAATTAGGTTATTAGTAATACTTTGACCTAGTCTATAACCTTCTTAGGACCCTAACGCGAGTTTACTTGCGTTTAGTCATAAAACAATACCGTCACTTATTCTTAGGTGACAACCACAACAAGAACATAAATTTCAAAACCGCTTTGAAAACTAATCATCTCTTCTAGGATGATTGATTACTAGGTTTTGAACCCTCTATTGTAAGGTTTTGAACCCCTTTGAATTTTCAAAACTTTCGTCAAAGTTTTGGGTCCTAAATAGTGTGAACACGTGCAAACTGGAAGAGTGGGTGCCTGTACCCTGAGTTTTCTGTCTAAGGCTAGAGTGTTCGTACAAATCCACATAATCGGACCAGTCACTCTTACCTGGGAACTCTTGGGGTGAGTGTCCACTTATAGGCGAGCATGTCTTCGCGATACATTATTTTTGACCTATTTACTTTGATTAATCACCGGGGTCGTTTATTGCTTTGTAGTAACAAACAAATGACCACTATCCTTGCTTTCATCAGATTTGTTTCATCTCATTCTTTTCGTCTAATTCTCTCACTCGTTTCCTTTCATGTTTCCTCTTTTAGAATGCCTCCTCGACGCGAAAACCAGATAGCGACTGCTGAACTGGCAGAAATCATTACGCAGCAAATGGCTGCTCAATTCCCAAACCTCTTTGCTCAATGGAACCAAGCCAACAACAACAACAATGGTCCATGCAATTTCAAGAGTTTTAACTCGGCTAAACCACTCAAGTTTAGTGGTTCTGAGGGAGCGACTGGGCTTCTTCAATGGTTCGAGAGCATTGAGAATACTTTCCGCCACGTGCAGTGTCCTAACAATCGCAAGGTCGAGTTTGCTTCGAGTGTGTTCCTGAAGAGGGCCCTTACGTGGTGGAACGGGGTTATGAGAGATCGTGGTGCAGAAGTTGCTCTAGCACAGACATGGGCTGAACTTAGGGCCCTTATGATGAAGGAATTCTGTCCTCGTCATGAGATCAGGGCATTGGAAAGGGAATTCGTCAATCTTGAGCAAGACAGCGGTGAACATCGAGCCTACACGGACCGTTATGAGGAGTTAAGTCTGTTATGCCCAAACATGGTCACGCCTTTAGATAAGGCAATCAAAAAGTACATTGATGGCCTCCCTGACTCAATACAAGACATTGTGACTGGTAGCAACCCTACTACAGTTAGACAGGCCATTGAGCTATCTGCAACCTTGACTGAATCAAAGATCAGGAAAGGTAAACTTTTCCGAAAAGGTGACAAGAAACCGGTCGAGGAATCAAACCCAATCGAGGAATCAAAGACCATGGTTGAACAAACTGGATCCCCTAAGAGGTCAAAGAAGCGAAAGGCTTCTCAAAACTTCGCCATGGTTACTCACAATGATCAAGTCGTCCCCAACCAACCAGCTCAACCCCCTGCTAGGAAGCCATACAATGGAACTGCACCCTTGTGCAACCAATGTAGCCTACATCATCATGCTGGTGTGAAGTGCCGCACATGCCAGGTTTGCGGACTTATAGGTCATACAGCGAGGGTTTGCCCAACCGCAGCTACACCAAATCAAGCTGGCAACAATCCTGCTCAAGCTCGTTTTCCACTGGGGTCTTGCTACAACTGTGGCGAGATGGGCCATTTTCGTAGGAATTGCCCAAGGCTTGCTAATGCGAATCCAACGCATGGATGAGCATCTGACCAACCAGAAGACAACATCGTTTTGAAATAATCACGTCTTATGTATTATTTTCTTTTGTTGTCAAGGTCCATGAAACAGTTGTTATCATTGTTTATAAATAAATCTTTTATTTACATTGCAATGTAATTATGTGGTTGTATGTATAAACCAACATATCTCTTACAATACCGACAATCAAGGAACCGTATTCCTTGAAGAACAGACTACCCCCAAATTTCTTCCATTGTATGATCACTTGCGTTTTCCACGAAAATCCTAAGTACCCGTTTCTTCTAAGAGAAACGAAGCATGAGGCGCCAAGATAATAACAATTAAACAATTATGTGGTTATGTGCTTATGTGTTCCCTTTTTTGTGTCGTGTGATCCAGATTATGTTATCCAAATCCTCGTAGAATCTTACATATCCTTGTACAAGATATTCATATTAGGATACCCAAAAGGCACTATCTAAAATCCTTAATGGACTTCTACGTTGTAGATAAGTCCCTTGGATTATAAAGTACTGCTTCATAATTAGACCCCTTGAGTGGTCTAGTTAAACTGGATGATATAGCTGAAAGGACTCCTTGGTGGCCTAATTAAGAAGATCCTCTGTTGATCTAATTAAAAGGACCCTATGGTAGTCTAGTCACCGACATCACAAGTTTGATATCCTTCCCCACAACATTACAAAACGAACTGTGCGGACTGTGCAAGGAATTACGTAATTATGGATGCATACATAATTATGGAATTTAGTGCACAGAAATCACAGCAAGTTCTATCATGTATCTAGAGTTAACCTTATTCATTTCCAATTCTGAGGAAGCATCCGTTGAGGAAAAATGAACTAGCTATTCATTTTTCACTTCTGAAGAATATCCGTTTATCCTTCATTTCCAATTCTGAAGAATACCCGTTGAGGAAAATGACTCCGTTTGTTCATTTTCGTTCTGAAGATTATCCGTTGAGGAAATGAATATCCGTTGTTAAATCCTTCATTTCCGTACCTGAGGAAGCAACCGTTGAAAATGACCCCGTTAGTTCATTTTCGTTTCTGAAGATTATCCGTTGATGAAATGAATATCCGTTGTTAAATCCTTCATTTCCGTACCTGAGGAAGCAACCGTTGAAAATGACTCCGTTAGTTCATTTTCGTTTCTGAAGATTATCCGTTGAGGAAATGAATATCCGTTGTTAAATCCTTCATTTCCGTACCTGAGGAAGCAACCATTGAAAATGACTCCGTTTGTTCATTTTCGTTTCTGAAGATTTTTCCGTTGAGGAAATGAATATCCGTTTGTTTCTCCTTTTCATTTCCATTTCTGATGAAACACCCGTTGAAAATGACTCTGTAAGTACATTTTATGTTTCTGAAGAATGTCCGTTAAGGAAATGACAAGATTGTGCCTTACATATCTCTGGTGGTTTTTGACACAAAGTCACAAATAGACTCCTACGAATAAATTTCAGGACGAAATTTCCTAAAGTAGGGGAGACTGTGACACCTGGGTCACTTCGACCATCAAACAAATACCAAGCCAATGAAATATTGTATTTCATACTTGGGATCTGTATAAATATGTGTATCTTTTGCACATATCAATTCTTGTTCGATTTCAAGCTCTAAATCGCTTTCTTGAAAGTTATACGCGCACTGATGCGTAAATATAACCAGTTTAATGCAAAAAACACTCCGGAATAGTGAAATAGGCTTAACATACCTTAAATAACCTTTACATAACTTAGAAATAAGTTTTGAAGGCTTTGGTATGGCAAAATCAAGTTAAATCGCTTACAGGGACTAAAGTTGACAAACTACGAAAGTATGCCAATTTGAACTGTAACAGACATTCCGGAACATGGCCATAAGTTAAACATACCATAAATATCCTTTACATAGCTTAGAAATAGGCTTTGAGGGGTTCGGTGTGCTAAAATAAACTTTTGGGTCATTCTGGGACTAAAAGTGTCAAAAAGTGCACAAGTTTGCATTTTCGCGCGTAACTTACGTTCTGAATACATCCGGACATCCAAAAATTTATGTAAGCACTAAAATATTTTATTTTAGTGTTAGGCTGGAGAAAAATCCATTCGTCGCGTCATTTGGATCGTTTTTCGCGCTTATGCGCATTCCGTCGTAATTAACCGAACATCGCGATCGTACGACCAAACGAACCGACATCCGAGATATGTTTGCGCACATTTTAAGTTCCCTATACTTTAACTTCATTTTAGAGCTGTGAAATGGGGTTAACGGGCCTTAAACGTGTCGGAAATGGCTTAAATGCATGACAGGGACAAAAACTGTCATTTTGCCAAACTTTCTGGCTTACGGACCGTAAGCCATGACCCTTACGGTCCGTAAGGGGTCTCCAGAACATCAGAAGCTTCTGTCCAGCTGTTTGCAGCTGTTGTGCACCCATAAACCCATTTCCACCTGTTGATACCTTATGGTGGGTGGCCAAATGAGGTACCACAACTTTCCAACAAGTGTACGGATAGGATTCGATCACGTTTTTCAAGAAACAATCCTAACGGTGGTGCATATCCTATAAATACCCCTTGCCTTCAATTGCAAAACCCACTAGAATTTTGATTTGAGAAACTCTAAGTTGAAACCATTGTTTCATACCTGAGTTACTTGGATCGAGATTAGCATTCGGGGACCCTTCGTAAGTATTCATTTGTTTGACTTTCTGCGTTGACTAGTTTATGGTCAATGCGAAGTTCATTTGAACTTCGCAACGTGATTGTAATCACGATGGTTATAGTCCCTTGTGACTATGCCTACTGATTACCACGTTGTCTAGGGTCGTAAGGGTAAGCGATCTAATAAATCGCTTATACTTTCGAACCCGACACATTTGGTCGATCATTAGGATCCGACCAAACACATTAGGTGACCATAGTATATAGGGCATAACCTTCTGAGGTTATACCTTATGGTCGCTCCGTTTAAGTAGTTGTATGATAGGTAGTTTATATGCCTTAGGTAAATTACCAAAATACCCCTTTGATGCCAAAATTCATTATAAACATATGTGACATAACTTTTGACATCTAAACTGATTTGGCTACAATAGTAGGCATGTTAAGGCATATTCTACTTGTCATAGGACTAGTTAGGCGGTCCAAACGCGTTTCACGCGAACGACGCGTTAAAGTAGCATAAGCTACCTAAACGGGTCGTAAGCACTTATGTTAGGTTTCATTTAGTATGTAGGCTTTGTTAAACCATAATACACGAGTCTCCATACTCGTTTGGTTTACGAACCCTCATTCTATCCGATCCTCCGATTTAGGTCCGGTTTATTAACGTAGTTACCTATATTAGGTGTCGTTTGATTCCGAGATCTCTAGCATTGCTTGGTGGTTATCTTAGGACTTCTGAGCAATCTCAAGTGAGTACATAGACCCCTCCTTTACTGTTTTCCAAACGTTTTGGGGGTGAAACACATGTGCCTACTTGTTACTTTCGTGCTTTCCTGCTTTCACATCATATACTTGCTATGTTCATTAGTACATTTATAGTACATGATTTCATTGTGTTCAGGCTATGTATGCCCATTGTGTGCGTACTTAGTACATCGTTTTACATTACATTTCATGCTATGTATGCCCATTGTGTGCATACTTAGTACATCGTTTTACATTACATTTCATGCTATGTATGCCCATTGTGTGCATACTTAGTACATCGTTTTACATTACATTTCATGCTATGTATGCCCATTGTGTGCATACTTAGTACATCGTTTTACATTACATTTCATGCTATGTATGTCCATTGTGTGCATACTTAGTACATTATTCTACATTGCATTTCTGTTGCATACGCTCATCCAGCATATGAACACATTATATTACATTTTGAACCGTTGTAACCATTTGACTATGTGAACCGTCGTAACCGTTTGATTATATGAACCGTTTGTAACTATTGAACCGTGTGAACCAGTTGTATCTGTTGACATGATTTACATTTGACAATAGACATTTGACTATACATAAACATTTCTACAATTGTTAAACATTACATCTTGGTGGTTTGGTTGGAGTAAGTGATTTAAGTAACGAGGCGTGTGTAATATGATACAAGCATGGTGGATACGCCGCTGGTACTTCCTATATATAAGTGTTTGTATGGTATCACATATTGTAGCGTTATTTGAATCATTTCAATTTGAGACATATAACATTTTATACAAATAACATACTTTTCACAAGACATTGTTTTACAAACAACTTATCTTATACAAACTCATTTTTTACATGGTTATTCATTTAACCATACATTATTCTCTTATCTATACATATCATTTGAACATATTGTTTTTCAAATGATTTACAAGACAAAGCAAATTACAAGGTTCATGACTAAACATTTTCTCAAACATAAGTCATGGATTCTGTTTTCACAAAACCTATGTATCTCACAGGCATTTTTATGCTGACGTACCTATTTTCACATGTGTTTTCAGGAGATGATGCATAGGACTTATCAAGACATACTTAGGCGGACCTGTGCCTTAGTGACTTAAAACGAGACAAGAACTAGTTAATTTTTGTTATATACTCTTTGTTTCTTGTTTAAAACAATGTAACTCTCGTGTTTGATTAATAAAACGAAACTTTAATTGCCATGGATTTGAAACAATTAATTCTGTTACAACACTCCCCGACGTTTCCGCCACGTTTTGTATGTTCTACGTGGTCGGGGTGTGACACAATCCTTGATCTGTGTTAAAACAAACTTGAGTTTGACATGACCTTGACACTTGTACCATTTCCTTTTGATCTATTTTCAAAGATGATATCACCACACAAAAATAAGGGTACTACATCCTGACAGGAGATTGAAACATTTACTTATTAAAAACAGGTAAAAGTACAAAATATATCATTCTAAATAAAAAATAATGAATAATATATCCTGTTTTATTTGAGAAAAACCTTTTCAAGAAAAATAATTAAAGGTCATTCTGAAAACACCATAAAAAAGGATCTGGTAAACTTTCCAATTAAACTCATAATCACATCATTCTCAAGTTTTATGGAAATGGTCAATGATTTGAAATACATTGTAATAACTACTGTTTGAGACCATTTCCTTGTCAATTGATTGCAAAAATGAGAAGACATGTACACATAAGTTTTGAAAGTCATGTTATAGACTTTGTTACCAAGTGATGACTCTGAAAAACTTGCCTAGTCCTCTTTTAAGTTTAATCACTGGGGAAACTATTGTTACCTGAACTTTCCTGAATTAATTAATGCACACAGTTGCTTGATGACCATTGTTTACCCAATTTTGGACTCTTAAGTGTTTTATATTTATACTCTTTTCTTCTGACTTCAAAAGTTTTGAGATAAATACACCTTTTGAGTTTTTGTGAGTTTTCTTCTTCCCTTTTTACCCTTCCCATTCATAAAAACTGAAATACTCACTGTGAGGTTTTTATTGAAGGAATACTTATTCCATAATCATTTTTGCAGCAATGTTTTGAGAAATCTGGCCATGTTTGTACGTGTTTATGTCAAATCTCACATTACATATGATTCGGATTACTTTAACACCTGATTTTCTTAATGTACTTTTAACAGAGTTGATTTGGTCCTTTTTAACAGGATTCTCAACCTATTTTTCCACACATAATCTATAATATATTAAAAAGGAAAAGTGACGTACAAGATGGTAATTTTACCACGCGTATCAATTTTAAAGCAACATGTACAATGTGATTAAAGCCATGAAATTTTGGATTACCACTCAAGTTTAAGACGCCACGGGGGTAATGTTGGTATTTCATACGCTTCTCTTCCACATTATTCCAGGTGATTGAATGCTGAAACTAAAGCATTCGTGAACTGCCCCAAGAAACCTAATAGTCATCCAGAGATTGAAACGCAACCATCAACGCGACCAGTAGATTGAAGGATGGAAAGTTGGACCGTGAAATTGAAGATGATGATTGAATTTTCTCCTCATCCACCAATATTTAAGATCAAATCGGTGCTTCAATTTTGTACGTGTTTGCCACTTCAGTGCCCTGTTATCAGGTTTGGATTACCCACTCTTCTTCTCCTTTTGGTTCCAATCAATAGATTATAACTTTCTCAGTTGTGAACCAGGTCCACCCACGTTCGTTATTTGACACGGCTGCATCCGAAATCCCCCTATGTCAGGTGCGAATTCTGTCGCCTTTTAATAGTCTGTGAATTGGTGATTTGTGTGTCGTATTTCATCTGTTTAATACTCTGTGTGTCGATTCTGGATTTGATTTATTTAGGTTTGATATAAGATGTTGGGAATTCCTGATTTCATTTACTATGAATACCTTATTAAGTTTTGTAGGCGGTCTATTTTGCCTGACAATCAAGTAAAAAAATATTATGTTGTTCCTCAAAAAACTGATTCACTGATTGCTCTCCTTGGTTCACTTCAGCTGTCGATTCTGGATTTGATTTATTTAGGTTTGATATAAGATGTTGTGAATTCCTGATTTCATTTACTATGAATACCTTATTAAGATTTGTAGGCGGTCTATTTTGCCTGACAATCAACTAAAAAAATATTATGTTGTTCCTCAAAAAACTGATTCACTGATTGCTCTCCTTGGTTCACTTCAGCACTACAACATTTTTGTGGTTGAAAAAATTGCCGTTTAGTGCCTGCCATATATTCCAGATAGTTAACACACAAACCGCATCACCCACCAACCTTCGGTTCCTTGACCACACCATGTTAACTCTGTTACGTAACGTGTCTTTTATTGTTTTAAACATGTTTCATCAACTTGCCTACCCTGTACCCGTAACCCGAAATTTTCTAACCTTACGGGTCAATTGCGTTTGCAGGCGTAACTAGATCCGAAGTAGCCACAATGTCTGACATACCCGCTGATGTCATCGTTTACGGTATACTGACGAGAGTCCCAGCGAAGACTGCTGTCCAATCCAAGACTGTGTGTAAGCAATGGTGTGTGCTACTATCAACACGTGACTTTGAAGGAGCTCACTCTTCCCAGTCATCTGTACCCAACAATCAAAGAACACTCTTGCTTCATGGCCTCAACTGCCATGTTCATCCAATGGATTTCGAGACCGCCGAATACGGCCCGCCTTCCGTACTCCCACTCCCATTTGAAGGAGAAAAAAATGAAGTGTGGATCCTGGCAAATTTAGACGGATTGCTATGTGTGTGCTTGAGTCACACACACGAACTGGTCCTTTGGAACCCCACCACTGCCGCGTACAGGCATTTGGCCACCCCCGCTGGGCACGGTGTTTATGAAGATATCGCCGATACCGTTGGCCTATACAGTGACCCGTCCAACGATTACAACCTCCTGCAATTAACACGAAGATCAGGAGTGCTTGCAGCCCACATCTACTCGAGACAACAGGGGAACTGGCGAAAAATTGCTTTTAAAACTAACCCTGCTTACCACACGCGCTACTTCTACTGGTCACCTGCTACTCTATGTGCCGGCACTCTATACTTTACAATTTGCGAGTGTTGGGTTGTGGGTAAAAATGTTGTTATTGGGTTTGACACCTCAACAGAGCAGGTGACGGAGATCAGTTTCCCACATGTTCCTTCCTCAGGGATTTTCCAAGGGATCTTAGTTACGGTGCGGAATTCTCTTCACATGGTTCTTTGGACTGGCCGCGAAGATATGTCGTTGTCACTTTGGGCCCTACAAGGACAGCATTGGGTTAGGCTTTTGTCAACTCCTACAGTCCCCCCCATTCCATTTTCGCTGTGGCTGACCATAACACATTACATGACAAACGGAAGCTTTATAGTGATGAGCAACTCAAGAAAGGTTTTTGAGCTACGAGTGGACAACAAGGCTGTAGACTGTTATTACGCATGCAACTGGTTTCGAGGTTACATAGGAGCGGTTTACGTGGAGACGTTAGTCTCGCCGTTTGCGGTGGCGTAGCATAATCCTCATGTTTACCATATGATTTTTTCGGCCATATTTTGGTAAATTTTTGCTGTTTTGTTGGTTTGCAAAGCTGAATATGTATGCAGACTATTTTCCTTTTGTTAGCACATGTTAACATGATTTACTTAAGTTGTTTTCCTAATTTCCCTTGCGTGCTTCCATAACTTTTTATATGTTAAAACCATAAATTGTTATTATTAGAGCTATGTTGCTCATCCAAATCAGGTATCGCGGTATGACAAATACCTTTGTTTTTAACCATTGTTGGGCGTTGGCTGGATTCTTAGCCAAACAAAAGGGTCGCATGTTAGAACACTTATGAGAACATCCAAATTGCTTGATGGTTATACTTTTTGTCTAGATTCTTAGCTCGTTGCTGCTACTGAAACAAAAAGGTACATTATGGTTTGTTTGGTTAGTTGGTGGTCATATGCTACGGGTATGGATGGACTGCCTCATTATAGGATAGGTAACATAATTGGACGAAAAACATATATGTAAATTACAAAAACACAAAAAAAATCACTTTTGAACTTTATAAATGAGAGGAAACATGTATCTAATAAACTATAAACCTATTTGTCCGTTAACTGAACTCGATTAGGAGGTTTTCCCAGATTTCGGTAAAAATATAAAAGTACATTTACTGGTGCTGAAATGATCATTTGATAACAGCTCCATTCACTGTTTACACCCGCATAATTAGAGTCTATTAGGTTAAGTTGGTTCGTTCGCTAAAAACTGGTCATCCCCACATCGTTATTGGTGGAAACCTGTTTCGTTCGCCGTAGTTTTGATATTTTTGTGAACTCCTGGGTCAGCGATGAGCGTGTATGCGTGACCGCACATCGTTATTCGCAGAAACGTATCACAACCTCAAACAAAAGGGTTGAATCTTACAACACTTATGAGACCATCCAAATTCATTGATGGTTATACTTTTTGTCTAGATTCTTAGCTGGTTGCTGCTACTGAAAGGAAAAGGTACATTATGGTTAGCTGGTGGTCATATGCTAGGGGTATGGACTGCATCATTATAGCAGAGGTAACATAATTGGACCAAAAAGATATATGTAAATTACAAAAAAAAAAAAAAATAAATAAATAAATAAAATTTCACTTTTGAACTTTATAAATGAGAGGAAACATGTATCTAATAAAGTATAAACCTATTTCTCCGTTAACTGAACTCGAATACGAGTTATTCGCAGATTTCGGTAAAAATAGAAATTTAAATTTGCTGGTGCTGAAATGATCATTTGATAACAGATCCATTCACTGTTTACACCCGCAGAATTAGAGTCTATTAGCTTAAGTCGGTTCGTTCACTAAAAACTGGTCATCCGCAGATCGATATTCGCAGAAACCTGTTTCGTTCGCTGCAGTTTTGATATTTTTTTGAACTCCGGGGTCAGCGATTAGCCTCTATGCATGACCCCTTTTACTTTTCACTTCCCCCATCATTCCCCAACTCAAAAACCGAGGAACGAGATCATTTATACGGAACCTCTTACTTTTCATCTTGAATATCACCATCTGTCAGTCCTATCAGTGTTAATGTTATTAGTATGACCTGTTTGTTTCTTGTGTGGTTTTTGTAGTAGCGTCGCGCTTTGTGATTTCATGAATAATCATTGAAACTGTCATTTTTCCCCCTTGTAAATCAATTTTTTGTTCACATTCTGTGCACCTGTAATTCTTAAAATTCTTTAGTACAATTATTGTTTACACCTTAATTAATGCCACTGCTTTTGTCCCCATTGGTTAGGTTGAAGTCACGCTTCGACCCCTAATGCCTGACGGCCATAAAAAAACACGTACCGATGCAACGTCGCTAGCGCTACGGAAGGAACGTAATGGACCAAAAAGATATATGTAAATTACCCAAAAAAAAATTAAAAAAAAATAAATAAATAAAATTTCACTTTTGAACTTTATAAATGAGAGGAAACATGTATCTAATCAAGTATAAACCTATTTCTCCGTTAACTGAACTCGAATAGGAGTTATTCGCAGATTTCGGTAAAAATAGAAATTTAAATTTGCTGGTGCTGAAATGATCATTTGATAACAGATCCGTTCACTGTTTACACCCGCAGAATTAGAGTCTATTAGCTTAAGTCAGTTCGTTTGCTAAAAACTGGTCACCCGCAGATCGATATTCGCAGAAACCTGTTTCGTTCGCTGCAGTTTTGATATTTTTTTGAACCCCGGGGTCAGCGATTAGCCTCTATGCATGAACCCTTTTACTTTTCACTTCCCCCATCATTCCCCAACTCAAAAAACCGAGAAACGAGATCATTTATACGGAACCTCTTACTTTTCATCCTGAATATCACCATCTGTCAGTCCTATCAGTGTTAATGTTATTAGTATGACCTGTTTGTTTCTTGTGTGGTTTTTGTAGTAGCGTCGCGATTTGTGATTTCATGAATAATCATTGAAACTGTGATTTTTCCCCCTTCTAAATCAATTTTTTGTTCACATTCGGTGCACCTGTAATTCTTAAAATTCTTTACTACAATGATTGTTTACACCTTAATTAATGCCACTGCTTTTTGTCCCCATTGGTTAGGTTGAAGTCACGCTTCCACCCCTAATGTCTAACGGCCATAAAAAAACACGTACCGATGCAACGTCGCTAGCGCTACGGAAGGAACGTAACAAGCGATACTATGCTTCAAGAAAAGCCGCTAAACAGTTACGACCTTCCACAATGCCCAATCAGACCCAACATGTTCTCGAAACAGGTTCGGCATGTACTCCACATGTCGAATGTTCTTCATCGCATCAGTCAAACAATCAACCACGCACTACAGGGACTGGGCGGAGAAAATCAAACTCTCAGAGTTCTCCTGTTCTGCCAACAGCCCTGCACACAAAACGTCAAACACACGTACCCTCCAATGTAACGGCCGAGCCGATACCCGAAGTCTCTCTAGGTTACTACTGCCATACGCACCACTCATTTACTAAATTAAATTTCCTTGCCCGACTTACTAACAGTACGTCATTCAACAGGTACTCAAGCACGACATACGCTGGTCAGTGACTTTCAACACATCATTCATAGCACACCAGGGGTCGAACCAACTATGGCAGATGATCCATATAACTTTGTGTACGACTGCGTCCCAACAGCACACCGTCTCCTAAAAGACAAAACACCCTGTCCTCATTGTGCCGCAAAGCGCTTTCCTTTTGAATTCCCAACCTTTTGCTGCATGGACAGGAAAACCACACTTGCATATACTCGAATCCCACAAGAATTACACCATCTATACACATCACAAGAAGATATTGGAAGGGTTTTCAGGGCAAACATACGCGCCTACAATACAAACTTCTCTTTCACATCAATGGGAGTCTCGTTAGACGAAACAATGGCCAACATGACTGAGGGTGTGTACACATTCCGTGCACACAAAGGAATTTATCACAAAATTAACCAACTTGTTTCATGGGATGGCACGCCCAGATACTTACAACTCTATTTTTACGACCCTGATACAGAGTTACAACATCGCCTGAGATGGCCAAATCTGGATGCAAATATCACTCGAATTTTAACGCATGCACTCTCCACAAACCCCTACGTCCAGACATTTCGCCGCCTCGCCGAACTTGGCCCGCTGGACAACTACAGAGTTACCCTAAATGCTGCACTTCAACTTGACCAACGTGTCTACAACAGACCTACCACATCCGAGGTTGCTGGTATATGGGTAGAAGGTAATGAGAATAGCACATCATACAAAAGAAGCATCATTGTTTATGGTAGGTCTGACAATCAAACAACTATTCAACCATACTTCAGCTACTATGACCCACTCTCTTATCCTCTATTCTTTCCCAATGGTGGGTCCGGATGGCATTCAGAAATACCACGACGTGGAGTACTTGCCAGTCAACGCCAGTCGAATCAGAATACTATAGACGACGGCATAGATGGTAATAACATCTCTCCCTTTAGTATTACAAAACCAAAAACAATATTGCCTTCCAAGAATTATGTTAAATTAATTACCATCATTATGCAGACCTGGAAACAAGAAGTTCCCGATCAACTGTTGCTATGCGAGAATACTACTGCTATAAGTTCCAAATGCGCGCAACAGAAAACATATTGTTGCTGGGTGGTAGGTTGCTACAGCAGTTTACAGTTGACGTCTACATAAAAGTAGAGACATCACGCTTAAATTATTATCAACAGAACCAACCCAAAATAAGGGCAGAACTGTACCAGGGAATTGTGGATTGCGTGAACACCGGGGACGCTCACCCAACTAGAATTGGGGGGCGTATAGTTCTTCCTGCATCTTTCATTGGCGGCCCTCGCGACATGCGGCGTCGTTTCCTAGACGCAATGACTTTAGTACAGGACGATGGAAAACCAGATTTGTTTCTCACAATGACATGTAACCCCCAGTGGCCTGAAATTTGTGACAATTTGCAGCCATGCCAGACTGCCCAAGACCGTCCTGATCTTATTTCTAGAGTTTTCCGTGAAAAATTGGAGGATCTGAAAGAACTACTCTTTAAAAAACACATTCTTGGCGAGGTCAAAGCACACGTTTACGTGATTGAGTTCCTGAAACGTGGTTTGCCCCATGCCCATTTCCTTCTTATAATGTACCCGCATCACAAAATCAATAACCCAGATCAGTATGATAAGTTTGTGTGCGCCGAAATCCCAAACATACAAACGCATCCACACTTGCATGAAGTTGTCGTAAAACACATGATTCATGGGCCTTGTGGCACCCTGCGAATCACCAGCCCGTGTATGCAAGGGGATCCTAAAAAATGTCGTTTTCATTATCCAAGACAATTTAATGACCGCACAACACAAGGAGAGGACGCATATCCCCTCTACAGAAGACGCAACAACGGGATAAAGGTCGACATACGAGGCAACACTCTAGACAACAGATGGGTTGTTCCGTACAACCCAAAGTTACTTATGCTGTTCAACTGCCATATTAATCTCGAGATATGCTCCAGTGTTAAATCCGTCAAATATCTCTTCAAATACATTTACAAAGGTCATGACAAACAAGTCATCCATATAGATCCGGATGGCGAGGACGTTGTTATCAACGAAATAAAACGATTCCAGGATGCACACTATGTATCGCCCCCAGAGGCAATGTGGCGGATTTTTGCCTTCAACCTTTCTCACATCCACCCGGCTGTTTTAGCCTTACAACTTCACCTCCCAAACAATCACACAGTTACATTTACAGACACCGCCATAATGTCTGAAATAGTGGACCGGGAAAGGGATAAACATACAATGCTCACTGCTTTTTTTGAGAAAAATAGACAGGAACCAGCAGCCCGAGAGCATTTGTACAAAGACTTCCCAACAAACTACACGTGGAATAAAGCTAACAGACGTGGGAATTCTCGTTTGATAAAAAGGCAACAGAGAGGTCGAATTATTTCCGCAAATCCGGCTGAAGGAGAAAGGTACTACTTACGGCTTCTTTTGACAAACATCCGGGGGCCTACTTCGTTTGAACACCTTCGCACCGTAGAAGGTGTGCAACACCCGACTTTCCGTAAAGCAGCTTTAGAAAAGGGGTTAATTGAAAACGACAACAACTTATCGCTATGTCTCGATGAAGCCGCCGTATTTCAATTCCCAAATGCCCTACGAAGGTTATTTGCAACCATATTGGTTTTCTGTGAACCAGGCGATGTTCGCAAGCTGTGGGATGACCATTTTGACACACTTTCAGAAGACCATCAAAACCATTCCAGTAACAACAATCACATCCAAAATCTGGTCTTACAGGATCTTAGTTCACACCTACAATCTATGGGTAAAAATTTGTCCGACTATGACCTCCCAGCCATAGAAAATGAACACACGCCACTAGACATAACAGATCATGACACACAAGAGGAGTTAAGCATAGTTATTGACCCGGCCCACTTACATGCCAAATACTCCCTCAACTCTGACCAACGGAATGTGTTTGATGTACTGATGCACTACGTTACGCATGGCATACCAGCGGTGTTCTTCATTGACAGCCCAAGTGGAACTGGGAAAACATTTTTGTACAAGGCATTACTCGCTGAGGTCCGTTCACGTGGCCTAATTGCACTTGCAACAGCTTCATCAGGCGTCGCGGCAAATAACATGCCGGGTGGTAGAACCGCCCACCCAAGATTCAAAATACCGATAAACCTATGTAACAACTCCATGTGCAACTTAAAAAAACAAAGTGGTGTCGCTCGCCTTATCAACTCATCGAAACTAATCATTTGGGACGAAGCCTCCATGGCAAAAAGACAATCCATAGAGGCAGTCGACCGCACCTTGCAAGACATCACAGGCATACCGCTCCCATTTGGTGGAAAGATAATGGTAATGGGAGGAGACTTCAGGCAAGTGCTACCCGTTGTCAAACGAGGCACGCGAGCACAAATCGTAGACGCTAGCCTGCGTATGTCACCTCTTTGGGTATTGACTAGGAAAATGCGGTTGTCCACAAATATGAGGGCAATCAACGATCCCTGGTTCTCAGACTTCCTATTACGAGTAGGAAATGGAACACAACCATCAACAGATGGAACATACATCTGCATCCCCGCAGACATGGCAATCCCCTTTACCACCAAAGAGGAGTCAATTACAGAACTCATTAACGCAATCTTCCCATCGCTACGTACAACTGTCCAACCCACCGAATGTATAACGTCACGAGCAATCTTAACAACTAGAAATGAGACCGTCGAAGAGCTCAATGACCATATGATAGACCTTTTCCAGGGGGACGAAAAAGTATACTACAGTTTTGACACAGCGGAGGACGACCAACAAAACCTCTATCCAACCGAGTTCCTCAACTCACTCACCATCAGCGGGTTACCACCTCACAAACTTCGCCTGAAAACCGGATGCCTCATAATATTGCTACGAAACATCGACCCGTCAAATGGTCTATGCAACGGCACACGACTTATATGTAAGGCATTTGCACCAAACATAATTGACGCTGAAATAGCAATCGGTGACCATAAGGGGAAAAGAGTTTTCTTACCAAGAATACCCATGTACTTATCGGAAGATGACAGGTTGCCTTTCAAACTAAAGAGAAAACAATTCCCCATTCGCCTTAGCTTCTCCATGACAATCAACAAATCGCAGGGCCAAACTATACCACACGTTGGTATCTACCTCCCGCAATCTGTGTTCTCTCATGGGCAGCTTTACGTCGCCTTGTCAAGAGGCAAGTCACGTGAAAACACAAAGGTCCTTGTGTACCCGGATAAAAAATTCACATAACATGGGGTTTACACCTCTAATGTTGTCTATCGCGAAGTTTTGCAACCCTGATCCCACAATCTTATACAAACCAAAGCGTACATTGGGTTATATACTTAATGTCATGACCATGAAACAAAAATTGGGTGTTACTCCACCATACATCACTTCCCAGATCCTCCACAGTCTCTTATAAAATCTTCCGTATCTTTAACATTGCAGTCACCGGTCTTTTTAATTTGACCACAACCCCCTACGAAAACAGGTCCTCTCAACTAAGTTGATCCGTTTACTCATCTATTAATAAGCTGGTACGATTATACATTACTCCATACGTTTTTCTCATACTCTTATGCTAATCTTTATTTACGATTACCAGTTGACCCGTTTGACGATTCTGCACACCATCTGCCATTACCAGTTTCAAAAACAACTACATGAAAATGCAAAAACTCTAAAAAACTTACAGTTGCCCAATTTGTAGCACACCATCAGTTTCCATCAGGAACAGACGGGTCACCTATCGTCTATCATTATTATTACATTAAAGTTCACCCAACCAAAAAAATTGACCACTCATAATTCGTCATATATTTATTAAGTTCGTCATTTTTAACAACTTATTTTCAGAACTTTAAAGGCGATGACGACGGGGACCAACAACGTTCATGCATCTCGACTTCAAACAAAAAAATCAGAAGCTGTTCCGGTTACCAGCTATCACTACCTTTACTCATCTATTAAAAAACGGACTCAACTGCTGCTACCATTTCACCCGTTTAATCCCAGGTTACTTCCTAAAACTGTGAATCATTACGGATGTTACAAACTATAAAATAAAATGTCTTAATTAATGTTTTATGTGTTTTGAATCCCAGTTTCTTGCTACTGCTTCACATGAAATCAGCACTCCGATGAATGCCATCCTCGGTATCATTCTTGAACTTAGTATTTCAATCTTTTTTTCTTGGACTAAAGAATACAGATGGTCCCTGTGGTTTACCAAAATTTTTGATTTGGTCCCTACCTTTTTAAAAGTATACGGATGGTCCTTGTGGTTTGCACTTTCTAAGTTATTTAGTCTCCAACTTTTGCCAAAACTACATGGATGGTCCCATGGGTATGCGTTACAAAGTGCAAACTACAGGGACCATTCATGTACTTTTCAAAACCTAGGGACTAAATCCAAAATCTTGGTTAACCACAGCCTACAGCGACCATGACTGTCCTTTACTCTTTTCTTCCATTTCTTATACATTAACGTGTCGGTTTTGATAAACGCACGATTGCGGTTTTTGGGATGCTTGCATTGCTTCTAGATACGGATTTAAGTTCAACACAAAGAGATTATGCTCAAACGACTCAGCCTTGCGGACGGGCTTTAATCACTTTCATCAATGAAGTGAGCGGATTTCATGATCTTTCTTCGAATTTATATACTTAAATCGTTACAAGGTTTTTATAAACATTTGATTTTTTTGACAGTTTACTCAACAAGGGCATACATTTCTACAACTCCATCTACCTGAACATTCTAAACCAGTACAAGATGCAAAACTCGAGAGTTGTATGAACGGAAGATCTAACGGGCCCAGTCGAAAGCGTTAAGCGGCCGACGCCAGGAACAAAAAAATACAAAGTATATTAAATAATTGTTTTTAATTTATAAAACTTCATGTCAAAATATCTTTTAACTTTCAAACTTTGCCATATAGAAAAGCCTTATGCTATTTCTAAATTATTAATGCTTTGGTAAACCGGTAAGTGGCCATTATTATATTTACTTCAACTAAAAAAACACCAAAATTTATTCAACCGCTAAACCCGCCCGCTTCCAAACCACCCTCCTTGCCAATTCAAACAAATATCAACCGACATCACTAATTAACCCTATCATGTCGTAAAAAAACAACTTCACCTAAAATAAAAATCCAAAAAATACTGAACCGGTATAACCCCTGCTTCGCATCGCTTCAAAAAACTTCAATACTACATCCACCTTCAAGTGCGGGCAAATAAAAGTAAATTGGTATTTGTATTCATACCGTTCGATACTACATTGAAATTCACTTGCACTCAAATCAAACTTATACTTAAATACATAATCTATCTTTAATAATAAATAATAAATAATAAACAAGGACATCCTCCCACTAAAATAAACCCCTGTAAAAACCACGTGCTTCTCCTTCAACCTAACCTAATGTTATAATCTACACTTCAATTCACAAACTGAAGCCCACCCTTAACCCCATTCAATATTTCGTCCATTCCAATCACCCCATTCAATTGTTTTGTACGTTACTAAGGGAAAATCATCCCAATCACAAGATTCAATTGTTTCATATTCCATCCTTCATTCATTACTGATGATTCAAACCGAAAATTGAAGGCCACTCACTAATTGACGCAACTAATTGAATTCCCACCTTCGATTGGAAACCCCTAATTATTTAACATGGAGCCCTCACATCAATTTTCTGCTCATTTGCAATTTCACTTCCATATTCTCAGGTTTGATTGATTACCCAATTTTCTTATACCAATTCTTCGGTAATTCAAACAAACACGTTCTAACTTTCTGAATTATGAACAGGTCCGTGCAGGATTGTCGCTTCACACTGCGGTGTCCCGAATCCCCGTTTATCAGGTCCCAATTTTCTCCTATTTTCGTTCCTAGCAAATTCATGACTTCCTTTACCGGGTGCTTTCGCTTAATTTTAACAAAAACCGTAGTTACTGGTTACACCCAAAGTTGCATACAAAACGCTGACCAAGACCGTAAAATGCATAAAACAAGCCTGAACCGGACTGTAAATATCTCAAATTTCAGTATATACAGTTCACTCAACATGTCAAACATATATTGCATACCAGTAAAATAGTCAACTCCCACTTAAGTTACTACAGTCTCTTTGATATTTCATTAACATTTATTTACCACATCTCACAACAGCATAGAAAAAATAGAACTCATTTCTGACATTGTTAAAAATGATGATGGTTGACTACCATATGATTCAAACTTCAAAACCAACTTAATTCGTATTTTAACACACAAAAAATATCCAACAGTTGTATAAATATCCTGCATTTGTGTTTGATTTCCAAAATATATGTTTTGAATGTCAACAGACGCATATATTATTGTCATACCTGATAGCGAAATTAAAATTTCGACTGGGAGGGTTTTCTATGGAGGGTTAAAATGTTCTTGAAAACAACTTACGACACCATAACTTTCTTTGTCCTTTCTAATCTCTTGGGTTTTAAGAATTCCTCAACTTGACAGACATTACATTTTATTCCCAACTTGCTTGCGTTTTTACGACCTCCTCCTACTGATAACTACTTTGCTACCCAGCCATGTCTTTAGGTGTTGAAGTGATTGTTTTTGGAATACTAACATGTCTACCGGCCAAGCAAGCCACCAGGTGTAAGATTGTCTGCAAGGACTGGTGTGCATTACTATCGACGCAGGCATTCGAAACAACACATTGCTCCCGCTCGCTACTTCCATGTAATCAAAAAACATTGTTAACCCGTCTATTGGTTTGCTCCGTTTACCCAATGGACTTTAAAACTGGTGATTGTGGAACCCCGACTAACATTCAATTCCCATTCCCACCCGGTCTAAAGGGCATCGCAACATTAGCCCACCTGGATGGTTTGCTTTGTATAAGTTTGCAACCGACCAATGACTTAGTGCTCTGGAACCCAACCACAACCAAGTACAAGCTTCTTTCCACCCCTACTGGCCAAGGACTCTATAATAACGTCAACGATGCGGTTGGTCTATACAAAGGGCCGGCGGACGACTACAACGTATTGCATATAAAGAGAACAACAGGTGTCACTACAGCACAAATCTACTCTAGGCGTTCGGGAAACTGGAGACATATACCTTTCGACACAAAACCTGAATATGCAACATGTATGTTCATTTGGTCACATGGGACTTTATGTGGAAACACTTTGTACTTCACGATCACAGAAGAATGGGATGTGTTTATAAACGTCGTTATTGCATTTAATACAATCACCGAGAATATTATCGAGATACCGTTCCCCACAGTTCCGCCGACATCCGTTTATGAGGGGGTTTTGGCAAACGTACAAGACTCACTACAAATGCTTCTAATGACTACAAGTGGCGGGACTAAAAAGAAAGCCGATTTATGGACACTCAACGGCGATCGCTGGTATAACCTCTTCTCAACACCACCAGTTACTCGCATACCATTCTCAACATGGGTGACATTTACACACTTCATGACAAACGGAACATGGTATCTTATGAGTGGCCCGATAAAGCTCTATGAATTTCCAGCAGAAAGCTACCCGTTGGACCGTTTCTACGCAGGGAATTGGTTTCAAGGAAACATAGGGGCAATCTTCACTGAGACGCTTGTGTCGCCAACTTATTTAAATTAGCCCGCACATCATCAAAACCGTATTTCTTGTCCCCACATGCTAATACATCTGATTATTCAGATGTATAAATACCCAACCTTGGTACCAATAAATTTTATGAGTTATTATTTACGTTTCCTTAATTACTGCTCACTATGCATTCATGACCAATGGACTCAATAATATTCTATCTACTTTAATTTCCAACCTCTCTTATCTGTAGACGTCTTTCACTTTTAAACTATGGATACTTAAACTGGTTTCCTACAACCCATTAAATCAATAAACTAACAATGCCATGTGAGTTGTCTTTGAAAATATTTATTTAAAAATAGAAAAACTAAACACCATTGACATATTGCGGTGCTGCAGAATATTGTTTCTTAAGAGGACAATACTGATAAAATAACTGGTAAACTTTATTTAACTACAATACACAATTAACAAACTGCCAAATTTCAGGACATCTATCAACCCCAATTTTGCAGCCAAACAAATTTTAATCCTTTCAAATTTGAACAACAATCTTTTAATATATACATTTAAAAATCATCTAACATTGCACTTACGCCATGTGTTATGGAGGAAAGCCAATCCTAACTCACATTTACGTGCATTCGTTCGTTTGGACTTCACCAAAACATGGTGCATTGTAAACCCCTTACTATTGTTTTCCACTAACGAAACCAGTGCATTATTTTCGACTAAAACAAAACTGAAATGGGTCATATTCTTACGGCTGCTCACTGTTACGTCTGGCCAGTTACGATGAAAATCATGCCCTCAATTGCTAACAACGATTAATCTCTTTTCCAGGAACCAACGAACAATGGAGGGAACAACTAACCAACCGAAGCCAACACACCCCGGTACGTCAACAGCCCAACGACACTTCAAAATAAATTACATACAGTTTATTTCTATGCCACATTTTAATGTTGATAAAACGCACATCCCAATGAAACAGAAACGCCCCTAGCAGTCAAGCATAATAAGAAAAGGAAAACACCATCTGTAACAAAACCATCGCTCAGTGAGTATGACCCGCAACCGGATTCCCCAACAAAGCACGTTAAAACAACCCCATCAGGTACGCCAAAACATATTCAACTATTACAAATCAATTACGCTTACATTGTCAGCATCATTCTCATTAAGACAGAAAATCCAATTTCAGCAACGTCCATGAACAACCCAACAAAACAGACAAACAACAACCACGGAGCTATTGCTACAACCTCTGAACCGGAAAACAACCCCGTCGACAAGGGAAAAAACAACGACGATTGGGAAGATGATGAATGATGGTCAACCAATATACGCGAAATCATCGCCGCATGCAGCCCTCGTGACACCAATTGAACAACCTCTATATGAATACGCCCTAAGTCTTTTAAGACATCTACTGTAACTCAATACTGAATAACTCAATAAGGTTTATCTTTTTACGACCTGTCTTTTCAATTTTAAATTATCACGTCTTTGACCACCACACCCCAACTACACTGTTCTATTAAAAAAACAACAACCCTTTCTATAAGCACGATGTCTTGACTTCAATAAAACCATTACATGAGAGGAATACATGACTCTCTATCAACAACTCAATAACCATGGTGGCATATGCACAACTTTCGTAAAACTACCGCAACCCTTTTAACCTTCACACTCTACACTTGGTGATATATTCATGCCCGGTATTATCGACTCTGCCGCAACGCGTGGGGCCGAGTTGGATTGGCTGACTTGAAAAACATTTTTGTTTATTTTCAGTAAGTAATGTGTTCATATGGTTACATAAACTGCATCGTAATAAACACTGATGCATTTTTAGAAATACTGATTTTATTCTAATAAGTTTTGTGGATTCTAATTTTAACCGTTTATATATAATTGAAATAGATAAACGTATGACACAACGACAGAAGGCACTATGACTATTTCTTTGTTTAATGACATAAAATGTCAGGAACTTGGAATGGGTTGTCGTTCGTAGTAGACATCATACTTAAATTTGATATACGTCGGAACACTCGCCGCAACGCCCGGACATTCCCACTACGGCTCAAACAAACAGAACTGTTAAATGATGCTGCAGATGTTTCCTTCTGTTGTGTCGAGTTGGTGAACAATGTGGATTATTACTTCAAACATGAGTGAGTTCTTTATGAGAGATGCCCTTTTTGGAGATGAAAATTTATACACACACATCTTTAAATCCTTTTTAATCAATACCCTCACCGTAAATAATTATGTCATTGTATTCATGCTGGGTGGTATTGGGCTGGATTGGGTCTGTGTGTTCTTGGCAGCCACTATCGGGTGGCCTTTGTCTTGGCTTGGTACTGCTTGTAACAGCTGGCACTTTTGGGATGGGCACTATCTGGGTTGGGTTGGGATAATAATGGCGACTGGGTTGTTAACCATTATAGTTCTTCCTGAATTCGTTTGGTGGCCTACCTCTCTCTTTTCTCTTGGTCTACAGGAATATATTTGGTTTCCCTTCTTCGTCTAAACCTTAGGGTCTTGGTCAGGGGTCATTTTGGGTATTTTACGGGGTGCGATCTGTCGGGGTCCATTTTTAACCCGGGAGACATAAGGGATGTTGGATATGAGTTTCTTTTTGATTGTATTTTCGTTTGAAATTAAGATGAAAATGAAAGAGTTGTGCAGCGGAATTAAGATGAAAACAAACTTTGCATACAATCAAACGAGAGTAATACTTTAATCAAACATATTTACACAATGAATCGAAAGATTGAATTTGTTTCAACAACGATTACAATGATTGATGAATGAATGCAAACTCCCCCTCAGCCAGAGCTCAGTAGTTTGTTCGTGCAAAGAAGACAATGTTGTAAAAGAGCTAATAGAACAGTACAAAGTACTGAACTATTTATAGGCACTTGCAAACCACTGAGCATCTTAGCTGACGTCACCATGAAAGTGACATCTAACCTCCTAACAAACTCTAACCTCTGATCTATACAAACTCTGATATACTAACTACTGCTATTACATTTCTTTACATAAAAGACACTTAAACAGCTGCTGCATCCTTCCACTGTTGTGAACCCAGCAGTGCCTGTCCGGATCAGCAGTACTTGACTCAAGGCAGTAGATTGAGTCAGCAGAGCTTTGGTCTTCCATCAGTCTTTGACATTTGTCAGTAGATGCAAAACAGCAGTTGTAGGACAACACTTAGTAAGATCAGCAGATAGGAGGTCAGCAGATATAAAACCACTTTCAAGGGGAGAGATTTGCATGAAGTAACTGTAATCGTCTGCTTATTCTGGATCCACTGCTCTGATCCAGTTTTGGCTTTAATTATCTGTTCCTCTGATAGGGTTCAATCCCAACAATCTCCCCCTGGAACAGATAATGCCAAAACTCTTCATTATTTGTGGAATTCTTTATTGCCTCATCAACAGCTCCCTTATCTGACCTTTAAATTGTAATTCAAAGTCTAGGGCATCTGTATCTTCATCATCCCTGCTAAGTGGAAGATCAAGGAGATCCTGCAAATCTTCAAGACTCAGGCCAAGAGCTTGTTCCCTTGATATTTTCTCCACTTCTCCACCACACCTGAGCAAAGTCAATACGCAGGTCTGTTTGTCAGTTTCCCACTTTTGTATTTTTGAGCCTGGTGGGTTTCTTGGGAGATGTTTATTTGCAGAAGTATTTGGAGAGGCTGGCCTATTCATGACTGGCTGAGCAGTACTTGCAGTTTGATCCAAACCAAGAGTTTCCATGATCATTTTCTTTATACCCTCTTTTCCAAGGTCTTCACCTTCCATTAACTCTTTGATGGTTTCAGCAATCAGCTGTTTCTGTGGCCTTCTTTTGTAGATGGCAGCACCAACTGGAGCTGTGGATCTCCTGATTTGCAGCTTTGATGGTCTTTTTGAAACCGCTGCTTCAGGATAGTCAGGCTTTTGAGGAACTGTGGGATCTTTCTTTCTTAATTGTTCCAACTTTTTGTAAGTAGCCCTGACCACATCTTCTTTCCATCTAGCAACTTGTCTTTTGTTTCCATAATCAGCTGCTACCAGTTCCTCTTTCATTCTCCTCAGCTCTTCCTGTTTGTCAGGTACATTCTTTCTAAATTTTGCCCAGTTAGGAGGAGTGTGAGTGACTTTCCTTTTTATCATGTCTTGAATTCGTGCTGCTTCGTTTTCAAGTTCAGGAATAGTCCACTCTTTGTACATGTATCTCTCTCCTTTGTACTTCTTGTGAGCCATGATGCTTTCAATGTAGTCTTTCTTCAGAGTTTCAGCTGCTCTTTCAGAAATTTGTTGACTAACATTTTTTGCAAATTGCTCTAGGGATCTGACTTGTGTGAGCAAATATTGACTTCTCTGTGCAATTTCTTTATCAGATTTCCCTTGTGTGTTTTTCTTTGAGATATCCTCTGCTTGCTTGGCCTTGATTTCCAAATATTCATCAACATTTTTAGGCCAGGGATATCCTTTTATTGATGGCAAACTCCGTTTGGCAGGGTCATCCTCAAAGTAAAAAGATTTTATTTCTTCTCTAACAGCTGCTAATTCAAGAGGAAATTGAACACCTGCAGGAGGTAAGGGCTTGTACATTTTAACTGAAGAGAGAGGAACAGGTTTTGGAATTGTGACAAGTGCTAAAGATTTTGAAGATGTTTGTGGTGGTGAATTGTCATCATCTTTGAGAATTTGTCTTCTCCTTTTTGTAGGAGGGACTGATGATGTTTTGGATGGAACAGTGGTGGTAGATGTAGTGGCAGTGGATTGTGATTGACTAACAGCTGTTGAAACAACTGGTGTTTCAACCACTGTTGTCATTACAACAGATGTTATAACATCTGCTGTCTTCTGCTGTATGTCAGCAGGTGTTGTTTTTGGTGGTGATGATGGTAAAGCAGTGGATGTTGTGTGTGTTGAAGTGGTGTGTGTTGATGGAACAACTGTTTGGCAAGCAGTAGTTTTTGTAACTCCTGTTGCATCAGCTGTTTTGTATGGTGGTTTTTTAGCAGACTTTGAATGTCTGGTTGGAATGGATTTGGGTTACCTCACTTTTCTAGTAGGCTTCTTCTTTTCCTCAACAGGATTTTCATTATCCTTTGACCCAGAAGTACCCTGATCTGGATGATCCATTCTGTCCACCCTGGCTTTCCTTTTGGCATCTCTATCCCTTTTTACACTTGCAACTGCTTCTGCTAGTGCATTTGTTGTCACATCAATTTTCTTGCTGCCATCTGGCAAAGGGATCTTTTTGGTCATGTTTGAATTTTCTGGTTCAAGATAGAGACCATCCTCTATACCCTTCTTTTTCCACTCCTTAATTTTCTCCCCCTTTTTGGCATTATCTTCGGGGATTTGATAAATGTAGCGGACTTTTGGAGGAGCATTGCCAGTGGTGTGCAAGATCTGAGTTTTGAGAGCCTTTAAATCAGCCTGAGTGTTCTTGAACCTTGACTCCATTGCATTTCTCAGCTGTTGTACATGTTTTTCATGTTGCTGATCTGCTAATTGTGCTTGTTGTTGGAGAAAAGATTGAAATAGATTCCAGAGCTCATTTGTAGCAGGTGCCCTTTGTGGAGCAGGTGCTTGAGGTGGAACAGCAGTTGATTGTACCTTCTGAACTTGTAACACCTGTTGTAGCATATCTTTGAGTTCTGCAACAGAGTTATCAAACTTTGCAATACGATCCGTCAATTTCTGGTACTTTAAACCATCACCCAAGTTAATGGGATCATCTGATTTCCCACTAGTAGTGGTTTTATCAGTGGTAGATGTAGGGAGTATACTCCAAACATTAACCACTGATGCCCCTTTTTCTTGGTACTGGGGTCTTCTTCCTTCAACACTTGACAACCTTTTGATGTTGCCAGTAGGATAAATAAATCCACTGGTGGTTGGCAGAGGTGCTATAAAAGGAATTGCCTCCAAGGAAGTCTTATTAATGTAACCACTGTCCAACTGTAAACCTGTATGTTCAACAGTTGTAGTGGCTGCTTCACTTGGATTACCACCAAGAGTTACTTGTAACTCATGGGGTGTAACCTCCTCAGGTTGTGTTGGTGGGTTAGCAAAGATTGATACATCAGACCCAGTCAGTTGTTGAGGTATATTCTCATTAGTAGGTGATTGAGAAGGACTGGTTAATGCCTGGTTCAAATCAATTGCATCCAACAGTGGTTTTATTGGTGAGGGAATTGTGGATGTGATGATTGGTGTAGAAATAGGATGTGTCCCGGGCATTGGACTGTGGATGATAGAAACGAGTGTTTCCAGAGCATCATGATGTGGAGACCCTATTTGTACAACTTGTTCTTTTTTTGAAGAAACAGGAGGAGTTTCGGTTATGGGTTGAGATATTTGTACCAACTGCTGCGAGGAAGTAGCAGCAGTGGTTTCTTGTGACTTTTGTGTTGTCACTGGCATGTGCTCTGGTATCTCATCCTCCAGAGATGCCTTTTTGATGGTTTTGGGGGGGGGGGGGGGTTGTGTTTTTCTTTTTGTTGGCTTTTTGGTGATTTTAGGTGTGGGTTTCAAAACAGTTGTGCTGCCGCTTTGATCACCTTGAGCAGTGGGCTCAACAGCAGATACATGAGGAGCAGTTGTAACTGCTAAAATCTGCTCAGGCACCTCTGCTTGTGTTTTGCAAGGTGCTAACATTCTTGAAAAAGTTTCAGTTGTTCAACTGTTTATTTGAGTAGAATCACCTTGGTTTATTACAGCTAAATCATCCTTACTGAATTTCTTTGAAAAATAGTAACTTAAAAACCTTGGAAACAGTAAGAATGATTTTGTTTCAACATTATTAACCAAATCTTTAAAAATTTCCCGAGAATAGTTAAAATTTTCTCCTTGAAGAATTGCATATCCCAGATTTTGAATCTTTAAAGGGATTTCATTGAAAGAAGTGGTTTTGTTTGAAACACATAGTAGGAGGGTATGAAATAAAAATATGGTTGCAGACGGAAAATAACCTTTTTCTAAGGTAATTTTCTTCATCATTGTGGCTTCATACCCTCTCTCAATGAAGTCAGTTTGTAACTCGTTTTTAGTGAAAGAAATTTTACCTTCCTGATCACCGAGTTGAAAGACCTCTGAAATGGATTGTGGCGTGATTTGGACAACTTTACCCTTTATCGAAGAGTTTATGGTGGTTGCAGTGTCTCCTTGTTTTTCAAGGGTTGCATTTTTCCAGAACTCCCTTTGGGTCACCAAATAGATTGGTGCATCGGCAGTGAACAAAGTTTTGTACTTTGATTTTGCCATGAGATCAATGATGGAATCGAAAACTTTGGTGGTTCCAGGTTTTGTGAGAAGACCCAGGAGATTGTGAGATGGTTTATGTGGAATTTCAGTGGAGATTGCCTTTTGAGAGGCTGTTTTCGATGATGATTTGGATGAGGGTTTTGAGGAGGACTTCGATTTTGTCATTTTGAAGATGAATGATCGAAGAAAGTTGTGAAAGATGAGAAGAAAAACTGCTTTGAGAAGAGAATTTTTAAGAATTCAATTCGACAGTAAAACCCTGTTTTGGTGGTGAGTGGGGGATTTTATAGGGAAGAAAGTGAATGCTGAGGTGGCAGCCGTTACAAAAGGTCTGACCAATATGTACTGCCCACGTGACAACCCCTGTTGAAAGTGAAGGACAGTACTTGTGTGATAGGGACAGATGAAAGCAGTGGTATGAAAGCAGTGGATGATTTTTACTATCAGTGGATAGCATATCAGTGGATAAGACACTGCTTTTGAACAACAGAGTTTATCAAAGTAATGAGAGAGCAGGGGTTGACTTTCAGCAGTGGACAGACTTTTGAAGTAGAGCAGACTTTTGAACAATCAGTGGGTAATGGCAGACTTTTAAGGATTTTAATGAAAAATATCATTTTTAGCTATTTTTAAGGATGGAGTTTTGATTTTCTGAAAACATTTTGTTGCTTTTATTCATAGAAAAACAAGATGTTGCTTGTTATTCCATGTTCAGCATCCCAATCCTAGAGACCAAACTTTCAAAAGTGGCTGTATCAAGTGCTTTTGTGAGCACATCAGCTAGCTGGTCTTTAGTTGGGACATGATGCAGAGAAATCAAACCTTTTTCATAGCAATCCCTCACAAAGTGATGTCTGATGTCGATGTGTTTGGTGGTTGAGTGGGAAACTGGATTTTTGATAATATTTTCTGCTGCCTGACTGTCCAACATGAGTGGTGTCTTTAAGGCAGTGATACCAAAATCCAGCAACTGATTTTGAAGCCACAGGAGTTGGGCTGTACAGCTTGCAGCAGCAATGTATTCAGCTTCAGCAGTGGATGTTGAAACAACTGCTTGCTTTTTGCTTTGTCATGAAACTAAGCAATCACCTAGAAACTGGCACCCTCCTGATGTGGACTTCCTTGTGGTGTGACATCCAGCAAAGTCACTGTTTGAGAAACCTGAAAGCTTGATGTTCCCATTAGCTGGATACCAGATACCAAGTGTGGGAGCACCTTTTATGTATCTGAAGATCCTTTTTACAGCAATGAGATTTGATTTTCTGGGAGCTGATTGACTTCTTGCACAGACACATGTTGCAAACATGATGTCTGGTCTAGATGCAGTTAGGTACAATAAAGACCCAATCATGCTTCTATAAAGTGTTTAGTCAATCAGCTCATCCTTTTCATCAGACATGACTAGCTTAATTGTTGCCATGGGTGTGCTACATGGTTTACAATCATTCATATAAAATTTTGTCAAAAGTTCTTTAGCATATTTGCTTTGATGAATGAAAGTTCCATTTTGCATTTGCTGAACTTGGAGACCAAGAAAGCATTGTAGCTCACCCATTGCACTCATTTCAAACTCAGCTGTCATGAGTTCTCTAAACTCTTCACACATTGAGTTACATGTGCTTCCAAAAATAATGTCATCCACATAAATCTGGACAATCATTAAATCCTTCCCTCTCCATTTTAAAAACAATGTTTTATCAATAGTACCTCTTTTGAAACCATTGGAGAGTAGAAAGTTGGAAAGAGTTTCATACCAGGCCCTTGGTACTTGTTTCAGGCCATACAAGGCTTTGTTTAGCCTGTAGACATGATCTAGATAAAATGGATCCTCAAAACCTGGAGGTTGACAAACATACACCTCTTCTTGAATTGTACCATAGAGGAAAGCACTTTTGATATCCATTTGAAACACCTTCATATTGTGGTTGACAGCAAAGGCCAGGAACAGTCTAATGGCTTCTAATCTTGCAACAGGGGCAAATGTTTCGTCATAATCAATCCCCTCTTCCTGTCTGTAACCTTGAACCACAAGCCTGGCTTTATTCTTGACAACAATACCCCTTTCATCAGTTTTGTTCTTGAAGACCCACTTTGTGCCAATGGGACTAACCTCTTCTGGCAGTGGTACAAGCTCCCATACTTGTTGTCTTTTAAACTGTTGGAGCTCCTCTTGCATGGCTTCTACCCAACTGTTGTCTTTCAGTGCCTCTTGGTACTTGACTGGCTGATGGAGTGATAGAAAACCAGCAAAAAGACAAATGTTTTGGGTTTGACTTCTTGTGAGCACCCCTTCATTTATGTTGCCAATGATTTGATCAGATGGATGAGATCTCAAGAAGATTAAATCTCCTTGGTATGGTATGATGGCATTGGTTGGTGAAGGCTGCAAATGTGTATCATCTGAGCTAACCACTGCTGGGGACTTTGATGATCCAGCAGTGGCTTCAAAAGGTGGTGGTATAGGAGGTAATGAAGTGGACAACTGCTGACTGTTATCCACTGTTTGAGGACTTTTGTCAGCAGTGTTTGAGGATGTGGAAGCAGTGGTTGATGGGCTACTTTGGTTAACAACTGTTGAGGTAGCAGTGGTTGAGCTTTGACAACTGTTTTGAACAGCTGGTGCTTTTCCCTTTGTGGCAGACCTTTGAGGGATGATGATTTCATACCCATAGTCTGGTGTTGTATCCTCTGATGGACCTGCACTGTTAGTCTTGACAGCAGTATTTTCAAAAGTGAATTTTTCAAGATCAAACAGATCTGCAGGGTTTGCTGGGATTTTCATTGATGAGAGTTCATTGAACTTAACATTCAAAGTCTCCTCCACTACCTTGGTCCGTGTATTGAACACTTTGTAGGCCTTGGCAGTGGTTGAGTATCCCAGATGATAACCACAATCAAGTTTGGCTGCAAATTTTGAAATGGAATCTTTTAAATTCAAAATAAAGCATGGGCAGCCAAACACTTTGAAATATGAGATCAGTGGTTTAATTTTATACAGAATTTCATAGGCAGTCTTTTTGTGCCTGGGGTTTATTAAAACTCTGTTCTGAACATAGCAAGCAGTGTTTACTGCCTCTGCCCAGAAAGTTAATGGCAAACCTGAATCTGCAAGCATGGTTCTGGCAGCCTCAATCAGAGTTCTGTTCTTCCTTTCCACTACCCCATTCTGCTCTGGTGTTCTTGGGATGCTGTACTGCCTTACAATCCCCTTCTTCACACAGAAGGCATCCAACTCCCTATTTTTGAATTCTGTGCCATTGTCACTCCTGAAGCTTTTCACTGGAAGGTCAAATTGCTTTTCAACCTGTATTACAAAGTCTTGCAAAATGCCTGCAGTTTCATCTTTTGAGTGCAAAAAGAAAGTCCATGTGAACCTAGAAAAGTCATCAACAATAACCAAACAATATCTTTTCTTTTTGAGGCTCATGACTTGAACTGGGCCAAACAAATCCATGTGTAGCATTTGCAAACACTGGGTTGTTTTGGACTCTTCAATGGACTTGTAAGAACTTTTATGCTGTTTTCCTTTTAAACAGGAAATGCAATGTTCAGGACATGAAAACAATTTTTGTGGTATGCCTCTCACCAAACCATTTTTTGAAATTTCTGTGATTGTCTTAAGATTTGTGTGTCCCAGCCTTCTGTGCCAAAGTTCTGTCTCTTTGTTAGAGGCAGCTGAGAACAGACAGGCATCAGCTCTGGGACACTCTTTTGACATGTCAACAACATAAACATTGCCACTTCTTTGAGCAACAAGTTTAGTTTGACCAGTTTTGATTATTGCTTCAATCTTTTTGACCATTTCTAGTCCAACAATCCTACAACAATCTTTTGTGAAGAATGACCCAAAACCCTTGTCACTCATTTGGGACACACTCAGAAGGTTGAATTTTAGATTGTCTATTAGATTGACATTTTCAAATTTTACTTTTCCAGACTCCACTGTACCCGACCCCGGAACTTTTCCTTTACTATTATTCCCAAAGGATATATCAGCCCCTCCATGGATTTTAAAGTCTTTGAGGAGGGCTTTACATCCTGTCATGTGCCTGGAGCCTCCACTATCTACATACCAAAGACTATCAAAGCATGCAGAAGCTCCCTGCACATGAAGTAAAAGGATTAGTTCTTTAAGGTCTCCAAAGCCAACAAGGCTTTGGATGGGGTCTCAACAGTGTCTGGGATGGATGCAAAATGATGGACAGTGGTTAGGTCAGGAGTTTGAATTGTTTTAGAACAGTGTTTCTCTAACCACTGTTGTGGGTCCTGACCAATCATCTGCTGGTAACCAAAAGGATGCTTGTTCACTTTGGGTTTAGAGGGCCTTTTGTAGGCCTCATAAACGTGAGGAATCCTTTGGTAAGACTGTTTTTCTCTGCCTTTTCTGAACTGATTGGCAGGGGGTGCATCAGTAACCTGAACATCTCTTTTGACAGATGTTTGGTTCAGCTGTTTTGTAACAGCTGTTTGAACTGGCACAAACAGTGGTTGTTTCTTGGTGAATTTGACAGATGTTGATGATGATGATGGACTCAAGGATGTTTTAGCAATGTACTCATTCTTTTTCACATCAAAGTTTTTGAGATACACACATGCTTGAGTTTTGTGGTTTGTTTTACCACAGACAATGCAACCTTCAGCTGAAACAATGACACTTGTTCTGTTTAAATCAAACGCTTTTAAGTGGAAACAATCTTTTGTAAGATGATTCCTTTTCTCACAGAATTCACAAAACAAGTTATCAATTTTTTCTTTCTTCTTTCTCTTTTCAGACTCCTTTGCAGCAGAGGTTTTAACCACTGCTGGGATGTCCTTGAGAGGTATGACTTTAGCTTTTGGAGCCTTGACACCATCAGTTGATGTAAAGTCCATTGGCTTGAAATTTTCAAGAATGTCACACTCAACAGACCATTTTGGTTTAAACTGGTATTCTTCAAGCTCCTCAAAAGTAGAGGATTCTATTGGTCTGTCAAGTGTGATTTTGTTACCAAGTTTGTCAGTGATTTTCACTTCTTGGCCATTCTTGTTTGTGGGGATGAACTCAGTGGTTACATCAGTGGTTTGAACAGATTTTTCAAAAGCAGTGTTTTCATCATCATGTTTTCTATAGCCAACCCCAAATTTCACATTGCTTTTTATCTGTTTTTCAAGCATAACCTCATATCCTTTGCAAGATTCCACCCATCTTTCACAAGTAATTTGGGCGGACTCCAACTCCTTTTTGCAAACTTGGTATTTTTCTACCATAGTTTGAAGTTGGGTTTTGGTTATACTTTGCTCTTCTTTTAGACAGCTGTTCTCTTTTTCTTTTTCAGTCAATTTGTTTTTAAGTTCTTTTAAAGACCTTTCAAATTTGACCTCATCAGACAAGATTTTATCCCGAAGGTTTTCATTCACCTCTTTAATGTTAGCAAAAGCAATTATGCAATTGTCAGAACACAGTTTTTCAAGAACTTGAGGAGATACCTTGGCAGCTGCCATCATTGCACAATCACATTGATGATCTTTCTCATCATCAGCTTTCACCTTCTTTTCACCAGCCTTTTCTTCCTTCTCTTCTTGTTTGTCCTCTTCGGACCATGGATCTGTCAGTGGTTCAATCAGGGAACCTGAACTTTCTTCCAACAGTAGTTCACCAGCCACAACAGTAACCACTGCTTCAGTCATCTCTTCCACTGTTTCAAAGCTCTGCTGTTCCTCCTCAGTTTCAACCCCCTCCTGTATTGACTCTAATGCCATCAAACAAAACTCATCATGAGAAGAGTCATTAGAAGCATAGAGTGCAAAATTTTCATCATTAAGGTCTTCAGGCATACTGCTCCAGTCAACAAACCCTTGAGTAAAAAAACTTTGTTGATCTGGTTGTGCTGCTGCTGGAGCAGTGGTTTGAGGTGCAACAGGTTGCACTTGTACCTGTGGAGCAGGGGTTTGAACATATTGGATTTGTGGAACAGTAGTTTGGACATAATGTACTGGCACAGGGGCAGCAGCATAGTGAGCAGTGTTCACTTGAGCTGCTGGGGCATATTGGGCATAGTGCACAGTGTTTTGGTTTTGAGGTCTAGGATTTGAGCTAGGATGAGTAATTATGGGACCAGTAGTTTGACTCCTACATTCCCTAGCGAAATGTCCCAACCTATTACACTTGTAGCACTTGATTTTCGATTTATCCAACCCAACCCTTAGATTCCCATGCAAACCTGGGCATTTTCGCCCTGTTCTTTTGTAGAACTTGCTAGTTCTAACACTTAGCAAAGCCAGTTGGTGCAGGATGTCCATTTCCTCTAAATCAGTGGGATCAAAATGTTGCAAATCATTTAGTTCAAAACTTAAATTGTCTGACATCTGGTTTTCATTTGCAGTGAATGCATAACTAGCAGAGTGAGGATCAGGGTTGTTAAAATTTGCACCAGCAGTTATGTCAATGAAGTGATCATAACCCTGATCCTTACCACTGCTCCCAGATTCTTCTTGACCCAAAAGAGCAGTATTACCGAAAGTGTAATCATCGGTAACTTTTCCTGACTCTTGTAACCTCCTTTTCTGGTTCAACTCCCTTTCATAGGTCAGGAGTCGACCGTGGAGTTGGGTCAAGGTCAGATCCTTGAATTCAGGTGAGTTTCGGGTGACAAAAGCTATGGTGTCCCATTTTTCTGGCAGTGACCTGAGGAACCTGCTATTTTGAGTTGAGTTTATAAAAGTGGTGTTAACAAGCCTCAGTTCACTGATGAGACAACTGAAACGCTCAAATTGTTGCGTTAGTGATTCGCCTTTAACGTAGCAAAATGTTTCATACTGTTGGTTCAGGATTTCCCTATTGTTTTCTATGACTTCTTCAGTTCCCCCAAACTGTTCCTTAAGTGCGTCCCATAACTCTTTGGCACTGTTACAATGTAACAGTCCAGCATATATCTCATTGGGCAGCGCTGATGCTACGATGCTAAACGCTTTAGAATCTAGTTCGATCTTTTGAAAATCGGTTTCGGTATAATTTTCAACTGGTTTTGGAACGAACTTTTTAGCATCTTCAGCACTTGGCACTGAAGGAACATGGGGACCATAAATGACAGACTTCCCACAACTTGTGCTTTGTTGAGCGAAGATGTGACCCATCCTCCTCTGCCAGATGTTGTACTCATTTCTTTTTAGCATAGGTGGTTTAAAAAGCGAGCCGATGTTGTTTTTATCATCCTGAGATTGTGACGTCATTCTTGTTGTTTTACAGACACTGAGAAATCAACTTTAATGGTGATTAATCCTTGCTCTGTTTTTCAACGGACGAACAAACGATCAGTATCAACTGTTATGAGCTGAACTATTTACGTCAAAATGATTGTTAAATCAAATTTGACTGTCCAAGCTCTGATACCAATTGTTGGATCTGAGTTTCTTTTTTATTGTATTTTCGTTTGAAATTAAGATGAAAATGAAAGAGTTGTGCAGCGGAATTAAGATGAAAACAAACTTTGCATACAATCAAACGAGAGTAATACTTTAATCAAACATCTTTACACAATGAATCGAAAGATTGAATTTGTTTCAACAACGATTACAATGATTGATGAATGAATGCAAACTCCCCCTCAGCCAGAGCTCAGTAGTTTGTTTGTGCAAAGAAGACAATGTTGTAAAAGAGCTAATAGAACAGTACAAAGTACTGAACTATTTATAGGCACTTGCAAACCACTGAGCATCTTAGCTGACGTCACCATGAAAGTGACATCTAACCTCCTAACAAACTCTAACCTCTGATCTATACAAACTCTGATATACTAACCACTGCTATTACATTTCTTTACATAAAAGACACTTAAACAGCTGCTGCATCCTTCCACTGCTGTGAACCCAGCAGTGCCTGTCCGGATCAGCAGTACTTGACTCAAGGCAGTAGATTGAGTCAGCAGAGCTTTGGTCTTCCATCAGTCTTTGACATTTGTCAGTAGATGCAAAACAGCAGTTGTAGGACAGCACTTAGTAAGATCAGCAGATAGGAGGTCAGCAGATATAAAACCACTTTCAAGGGGAGAGATTTGCATGAACTAACTGTAATCGTCTGCTTATTCTGGATCCACTGCTCTGATCCAGTTTTGGCTTTAATTATCTGTTCCTCTGATAGGGTTCAATCCCAACAAGGGAGGACTGCCTAGGGGGTTGTCTTTTCGGTGCAGCCCCTTTTGTTCCCTCTCCCCTATGTCCGAAACCATCTTAGGTTTTAGAAACCGTGGTACTGTTCTTATTTTATATTGCAGATGGGTCTGGGTTGTGGGTTGGGTTGATAGCTGGAGGTACTTTTATATCCATCATCATCGACTGGCGAAACTTTTGAAGGATTGTGCTATGATGTTTTGCCCTGTTGGGTGGTGGCTGGTGCCTTTTATATGGTCCTTCGAGACCTGGAACCATCATACCTGGAGAACGTTTCAAAGGATCCTTCGCGGGTGGAGTTTCATTCATCAGCATCGAGCTACAAGGTGCAGGGGTAAATTGGTAATTCATGCTGCCGGGTATGTGAAGACGCACAATGGGATTCTGCATGACCAAATTATTCGCACCACGTCTGACTGGAACTTCCTTTATTACCGGTCGCCTAACGGAATTAAAGATTGCCTGGATGCCATACATAAAAAGACCTGTTATAATGCTGGTCTGGGCGGCTCCAGTTGGTATTTATTATGGGCATATTCTGCTGTGTACTCAACTATAATTTCACCTTAATCTTACAACCGACACAACTTTTTCGCGTTTCTTATACGCAAACCATAATATTGTCAGTCTGCTGGTTCATCCCTGCTCTGATGGAGACAAACGCACCCGTAAATTTCCTTGTTTTGCAGTAGCATGACATTTTGAGTTTTTTCACCACACCAGATTACCGAATTATCACTTCGCTAACTATTGTTATTTTCAATACATCGGTAATGCAGCGTATCACGACGACTTCTATTATGAAGAGCTGAGGAGATGCATCCTTCAAATACCAAATCTGCTACTTTTCAAAGAGGAAGACAGAACAAAGGCAAATGCATCAGGTGCTCTGAGCAACCTGGTTCGAAAGTCCAACAAACTTTCCCAAAATATGCCTTCTAAAGTGGCAATGCAGGTAGGGCTTGCCAATGCTTTTCTGTTAATTAAAGCTTCAAGATTTAGCTGGATATGCGGTACCTGTTGCTCTAGGCAAAGAATTTGCCAATGATTTTCCTGATCGTACATTCCAGTCGCCAGGGCGCCTGAGGTGCACTTTGTTCACAAAGCGCAACAAAACCGCATCTTTTGGGTTTTTAGAGGTCTAATGCGCGAGCCTTATGTATTTTGGGTGTTTTTATGTTTTTTTATGCATGAAACTGTTAGATAGACAATACCTTTTTTGCCTTGTACAATTTTTAAACTAATGCACGAGTATAATCATGTAAATTATCGACTCCGCCGCAACGCGCGGGTTTCCCACTAGTATCTAATAACTAAAGTTTTAATTTCCCTCCTTTTCTGTTAACAAAAACACTAATGTTTTTAAGAACATAGGTTTTTGTTGACCAGAGGTTCACACTTAGTATCAAACATGATGGAAACAGCACAAACTTCACATTAACACTTGATTATACTATTATTATCAGACATATTTTCAGATCTGAAAACTATAGATGGTTTATGCATGACATCACTTGTTATAAGAAGTTTGTGTGTCTTATGACATCTTGGTTGTTTTACAGAGTTTTTAGAATAGCAACTTTGAACGTGCTCACTCGTTACTCTGTTTTTCAACAAAATACGATCAACCTTAGCAGCAATTAATTTTGAGCTGAACTGTTATGTCAAAATGATTGTTAAATCAAATTTGACTGTCCGGGCTCTGATACCAATTGTTAGGATCGGAGGCTCTCATGATTGTGTTTGTTTGTAATAGATGAACAATGAATAAACATGATTCAATGATTTATGCAGCGGAAGTGAACACAAACTTTGTAAACATAATCAAAGAGGAAAATAGTTTTGATAAACACATGCTTTCCATTAGTCAAAAGATTACAGATCAAATCAAAAGATTACAATGTATGCTTACAAACTAAACTCCCCCTCAGCCTGATGCTCCCTGGTTGATTGCACAAGATGAAAGGATTGGAGGAGAAAAACTCACTCAGTCAATCAAATGTAACAGTACAGGGTACTGTTCCATTTATAGGCAAATCAAACCACTGAAGCATCTTAGCTGACGTCACCATGAAAGTGACATCTAACAACCTAACAACCTTTAACCACTGTTACATATAACTACTGCTAGCTAAACACTGATACTATTACAATAGACAAATTAAACAACTGTTTCTTCATTCCAGTGCTTCATTCCAAGCAGGGCTTTTAGCAGCACTTGAGTTAGGGCAGTAGATTAAGGAGCAGCACTTTGTCTTCAGCAATTGTTGTACACAAGCAGTACTTAATGGACAACAGTTGTAGTATACAAACAGTGGATGAGGGCCATCAGATGTTATAACCACTTTCAAGGGGAAAGTCTAATGCAAACAACTGCTTATGATGAATCCACTGTTGTGAACCGGTTTTGGCTCTTATTATCTGTTCCTCTGATAGGGTTCAATCCCAACATATAGTACCATTTTTTTTTCATATTTAGTGTAATTAGAATGGAAGCATCATTTTCTGTTAAAGAAATTGAAAATATATTGCATATTTCTTTAACTCTATCAAATTGAAAACAAATTTATTGATTACAAATCGGTGTACCTACAAACCTTTAATATTATCTCTTTTATAAAACTTCAAAACATAAACTTCTCTCTGCCTATAATTTTAAAACATAGTTTAATAAAATATTAGTCTTTTTGCGAGATAGTCATACGTTTAGTTGCTCTTTATTAACTTTTATTTATATGTTAGAAAAACTCATATATCGATTTTATATATAATCTCAGAGACGGGTATAGATAACAACTTTATTTGTAATTTCAACTATTTTATTTTAAAAAGTAGAGTTAATTACTGTTTTCGTCCCTGAGGTTTGTCAAAAATAACGGTTTCAGTCCATTAGTTTAAAAATTGCGATTTTAGTCCATTAGTTTCATTTTCGTAACCATTTCAGTCCACCAACTTAACTCCCATCCATTTATTCTGTTAACTTTGGGTGAAATTACAAAATTGCCCCTATGGTTTAATTAAAAAAAACGTTGGTCACAGGTTTCGAACCTGTGACATTTGCTTTGAAATGCGATTGTTAAACCAATAGGCCATGTATCAAGATTCTGAATGAATTCAAATTGTTTACCTTATAACATTGCATATTCATCATCATCTTCCCCAAACCTTTCTTCTTTATCAATGGAGGAGCCACCATTAACCCTAAACCACTGATAAAGAAGAAAGGTTTGGGGAAGATGATGATGAATATGCAATGTTATAAGGTAAAAAATTTGAATTCATTCAGAATCTTGATACATGGCCTATTGGTTTAACAATCGCATTTCAAAGCAAAGGTCACAGATTCGAAACCTGTGACCAGCGTTTTTTTTAATTAAACCATAGGGGCAATTTTGTAATTTCACCCAAAGTTAACAGAATAAATGGATGGGAGTTAAGTTGGTGGACTGAAATGGTTACGAAAATGAAACTAATGGACTGAAATCGCAATTTTTAAACTAATGGATTGAAACCGTTATTTTTGACAAACCTCAGGGACGAAAACAGTAATTAACTCTAAAAAGTATTAAAATCATAGTTTTAAAATTATAGATTGTTTATGTATATTTTTTAATCATAAATTATAGATCATTTATGTATATTTTTAATCATAAATTATAATTAGATTTTAATGATTATTATTTTATTAATGAATTAAAGATGATAATACCATGTGGCATTAATGTTTGACGGTGTAGAGGAAGTTGCCATGTGGCATTTTATTGAATCTTTTATATTATAATTAGTAGTAAGACCCGTGTACAAACACGGGTAGTTTTTAGAAAATCATGCATACCACATTTTAATAGAAAGTAAAGATAGGTTACAGATATTGTATCAAAACGTGTTATCTATTATAGCTAATAGATAACTGTAAACATAGATCATCGGTTAATATATCAGTTACATATGACTATTTTCATTCTCGTGTAAAAAAACAAATACATTGATAAAAACAACTTAATTAAAGTATGACATGGTACTTGTGTTATCTAGAAAATAGTTAACATAAACTTTTGGTAAACTTACGCATGGTAAATAAAACAAAAGTTTCTTCTAAATAACAAATAGAAAAGTACCATTGTTAGGGATATAATTTAGTATAGAAGGGAAAAAATAATTTTAGCCGTTCAAAAAAATTAAGTGTAAAAATCATCTCAGCACATATATTCCCTTCCTTTATTAAGCGAAACGTGTTACAAGCAACTACTTTTATTTTATTTACTATGCAATAAGCATACACAAAATTTCAAAACATAAATATGATACAAATTAGTCAATTAAGTATTGTTACTAAGTGTTATGGGTCATTTTCTAAGCATACATATCTTGACTAATATCCTGCTTTTATTGTTTATTTGTGACCAGGATGCTGGACGAGGATATTGCTAACATCTTGGGCGATATCCTGAGGTTGATCGAATTAATCACGTGCAGGTTAAAGACTGGGACTTGCCAACGGTCAAATGGACTTCATCTCCTCAAGACTCGGGCGTATTTGTTATGGGAGAGACGTTGAACCCGAAAGACTTGGTCTACAACGTTCGACTGAGGAATATTCACTGGATCCCGGTTATTTAGGATAGTTTGTTACATTTGTTTTACTATAAATAGATGGGGTCGGATCAGATTAAGGCACAACGCAACTTTCACACACTCTCAAACACTTTTGCTTTCTAACTTTCAACATTCACTACACACAAACACTTGTAATCGAATTACATTGTAACACCTAGTTGATCCGCACCACATCCTGCACTGTATCCTGATATTTGAAGCAATAGAAGAACAAGGCAGCTGCGATTGTCAGCTCCCGAGGTTTTGTGCCGGCGATCTAGATTGATCAAGGGCTTTCCTCGTACATCACGTGTCAACCTTTACTTTTCTGCTCATTGTTTGATCATAGATACAGCTCTATATCTTGAGCCGTATCCTAAAACTGTTTTCATAACTAACTTGGTTAACATATTTCCCACACATAATTTTAGCACACTACCTCACTTAACTAATTTGATCACTAAATTGCTTCGGTAATTTTTGACCAAAACAATTTGGGGCCCACCGTGGGGCAAGTGGTGCTACTTTTACTAAAAATCTTTGTGAAGTCGTTAATCGGTTTTCTATTTTCAAAACTTTTTGCCACATTGTTTACAATGGCCTCAAGATAAAACATGAGCTCCTCCACTATGTCTGCTGCAACCTCTGCTACTACCGGTTCGGTGCTTCCACCGCCTCCTCTAAGGATGCCATTTTCTTCACCACCTCAAGATGTTATCCCTACTCGGAGTGTTCATGGATCTGCTCCCGTTTTAGCCTCTAATGATGAAATTCTAACTTTATTTGGAAGTGTGCAGGAACAAATGAGGCAGCAACAGGAAACTAACCAAATGCTGTTAAGAGAAATACAACTCTTAAAAGCTAGCTCGAGTAGACCTGCTGAAGAAACTGTCACTCCTATACAGCCCAAGGCTTTGAACTTCAGTTCCGCAGTTTACACTGAGGATAACAGGGGGAATATCGTCCCAAGCCATTCTCAGAATCATACCCCTGAGATACCCTCCTTGGTCAGGATGTCGACTGTGAGGAGTTCAGGATATGCTTCAGGATATGGCCAAAATCTTCAGACCGGTAATGTGTCAAATAATAATATTCTTGCTACTAACAACAATGGCTCTTTGCAGGATGTAGGTATGACGTCAACATTTACCAGGGAGCTCCATAAATTGAAGGATATGATATCCAGTGTACGTGGAGTGGTCCAGCCAATTCCGGAAGTATCCCAAGACAGCCACAGGATATCCCGCTTTGCATATCCTATCTGTGATGCTGAAATCCCAAAAAGATTTCAGACTCCCAACATGAAGCTGTATGATGGGACTATGGATCCTGAAGAGCATATTGCCCAATATAGGGAAAGAATGGAGATTAACCCTATCCCCCCGGAGCTCAAGGAAGCATGCTTGTGCAAGGGTTTTGGATCTACCCTGACAGGATCAGCCTTAAAATGGCTATTAAATGTTCATCCTCACTCAATTACTTCGTTTGCTCATTTGGTTAATTTATTTAATAGTCAGTTTTGTTGGATCGTTGTTTGACCCGATTGAGTCGTTCAGAAGAGTTGTAAGTCCAGTTCAAAGGCGGAATCAGAGAACTAGACACCGAAACAGCTTGATACTTTAAGATCTGTCAATTATATTGCTTTTAACAATGTTTACAACCTGACAGAAAACCGGCAGCACTTCGTTACACTTTCAGAGGTCGCGTACCAAATGAACTAACAATGCCCCTATTTATACTAGTGTTAATTTCGCTTTAATGTACCTGCCATATAAGCGAAATTAGATGTTATGATTTCGCTTATATGTCATGTACATTAAAGCGAAATCAGCTGTTATGATTTCGCTTATATGTCATGTACATTAAAGCGAAATCAGCTCCTTAACTTCTAATCTTTGACTTTCAAACTTTGTGCACTGGATATTCTAACCTATCCTATTTCAACACATGATACAAGACGAAGTCAATAGATGCAAGTGCACTAACAGACTCCCCCTCGGATATTGACGAAGTCTTCAGTGACTATTCTCTGTTAAGACACCTTCTTCAGTCTTGATCATTTTGTCTTTTCTTTCAAGTTGTAACATTGTAAGCATCCAACAATCTTTCTCTTCTCCTATCAGCTTCAGGTTCCCCCTTTCGTCAAGCTTCCGTGCTTTGGGATAGACACCTAGCTTTCCATCTACAAGCTTCTCTTTTGTTTTAAGCTTGTCTTCAGACTCCCCCTTAGACTTTGCTCTCGGGATCGTAATCTGGACTATCTGCAATACTCAAACATTCATAAATACAATGTTTTCGTATTATCAATCAACTTCTCTAATCCACTCCCCCTATCAACAAACTTTATAGATTTGGCAGCATTAAAGAATCCAACTCCCTCACAGTTTATCATCCAAGTTCAAGTTAATGACCTTGGAGATGTCACAAACTGTTTTTTTTTTTAATTTTTAATTTTAATTCAAGTTTCAAATTAATGAACTTGTTTTATTTTCAGAAACACAACCAGCTTACTTGGATTTTGAAATTCAGCACTCAGACATCAGTTGTCGAAAATAAAGCAGAATCAAAAATCTTTTTGTATTTTCTGAAAATATAAAGCAATAAAGAAATATGTACAAACATATTTACAGACAATATTTTTGTTTGAGTATGCGTCAGAGGATCATATCAGTTTTTGACAAGTTACAAGTACCGTTGAGCTTAAAATCACATTACGCATTAAACAATTCACTTAGATTGTCGATATACTTATCCACTTAAATTTTCATACAAATTTCAACTGATTCAGGATAGGAATTAGGTATTTTAAGAACTTAAACTCATTCATGTGTTCCGCCTCTTGAATATACTCCCGTATCCAGAATCCCAATAATCAGTCTTACAGGTGAGTATACTACAATGATATATGTACATAAATTAGGTATGCGAGGGCCGAGGGATCTCAGGTCGATACTTCCGTATACGCAGAGAGATATCAGCTTCGACTTTATGGTATGTCCCCTTTAGAGGATCTTTTTGCTTACAACAGCAGCGACTATCAATTTTATTGTTTCATTGGCATGCTGAGGGTTTAATGCTATGTTTCAAGCATTTGCAGAAAGTATTATCCAAGGACTAGGTCAGAACTACCGTTCAGCAGAAGTCCTGGAATAATACCCCATACATCATTGAGTATAAAGACTTAGTATATCAGATTATGAGACCTTTCAAACGAGATTTCAGGGGTTACCTATATATCCAAGTAGTGTTCCCCACGAAATAAGTAAGTTTAAAGTTAGGTTTATATCCCGAAAAAGTTTACTAAATGTATAAAAATCTACCGACACATCCACAGTGAGATCGTTTAACACATTTAAACTTTCCAATTCTTTAGCATACTATAACTGTCTACTGATGTACTATCATTTCCTCTTTTTACGCAAAAACTCAATTTTTTGAATTTTATCATGTTTTTGGCTTTTTCAAATTTTCAAATGTTTTTGTATTTTCTAACAATATTACTCCCCCTACAATGCAAAATCATATAAAGAAAATTTGACAACCAACACTGATAGCTTTGTCTCGCCATCCATTTTCTGCTTAAAGTGTCCTGATTTGCAGAAAATATACATACCCTCATGATTTACAACCCATTGATCTTAACAGTTTGAAAACCATTTTCAATCTGATGAAAGTAATCATGTTTGTTCAGCCGTGAGGGTTTCGGCATATTCAATCAACACATATTTTTGAATTTTTTGAATATTTGACAAAAATGAAAAACAAACATATTTTTGGTTTTTCAAAATTTTCAATTTTTAAGGTTTTTGAAATATTGTTTATTTATTTACAGAAAACATATAAACTTCCTGTTTCAACCAACACAGGATCCAGCAGCCTCCTCTCCTTGTCGTTGTGCCAGGCTGCTCCAAGTTCCATTCTTACAATCTTCAGATTTATTGAGCACCTGCACATTCAGACTACTTGATTACTTGAACAATTTAGCCCAGGTCTGTTGAACCTTAGGCATTTCAACACAATAATTTTCATTCAATGCTGGAAATTCTTTATCATTTTTCACAAAAACTTTCTCAAGTTTAACTTCAACTTTCTCATCTTTTACCAAATCAACATGTTTCTTAACACTCCAAGTTTGATCTTTTGGTGTTCCTCGTTTGTAAAAATGTGAAACTTTTTGAACATTTTGATTTTGAAGAACAACTCTTGGTTTCCAAAACTCTTGAGGTTTTGTCATATCAACTGTGGTTTTCCAACTCTGTGTTGTTCTGAATCTGGGTGTGTGAGAATTCCAGGTCTGTTTTGAATCGAACCTATTCTGGTTTGATTTCCAATTTTGATTTGAAGCAAACTTATTTGTATTGAACCTCCAAGTTTGTTTCGAATCAAATTTGGTTGACCTTTGTCTCACAGTCTCAGATTTTTGTTTCTCAGCATCAAACTTCTTTTTGTCAACATCTACAGGTTTTAGATTAGGACACTTGCGTGCAAGATGTCCTTTTTGATCACATTTGAAACATGTTCTCATGGACACATCTTTGACATGTGGTTGTTGCTTTTTCTTTTTAGCAAAGAACTCATCATTAGACTGTCTCATTTTGAGTTCTTTTTCTTTTTCTAAACTGCCTCCTTGAACAAAACTCATTTTTGCTTGAAAATTCGGCGTCTCATTTTTGTTCCAATGTTGTTTCTTCTTATAACCCAACCCAGCCTTCATGTTCTTTTTGAAACCAGGTTTGGTATACGAACCTCTATGACTCTTACCAACAAACTTTGAAATCTCAGACTTCTCAATCTCAACCATTTTGAAAACTTTGTCGACTTTTTCTGAAATCACATTCTGAATCGGGAATACAACATCTAAGAACAATTTGTCCGATCCAATCATGGTATAAACCAATCCTTTTGAATCATCATTCAAATTTTCCTCGGATTTTGTGTTTTTCAGATAACCATCATGAAGATTTCCTTCATCTTCATCCTGTGATTCAGATTTACCTGTAACAACTGACTCTTCTTTCAACACACTTTCAACGACTTTACCTACCACCTCTGAATCATGAGAATCATCAGATTTGGAATAGGTTATGTCAATGTTGTCTGGCAATTGATCTACCATGTTGAAAGCTTTTTCGACCTTTTCCTCATCATAAAATGCAAATTTTCCCGGTGGTAGAACTTGATGAAACTCTGAGCCAATGCCTTTCTTGTTCTGCTCAGACTCACCATCACTCGGTTTTATATTGAAAATTCGTTCAAGCACATATGACGACACGTGGTAACTCTTTAACTTGTTGTTATCCTGTTCTAAATCAGCAATCTGTCGCTTCAACTTAGCAACATCCTCAATATAGGAATTAACAACATCTTGTTTTATAGAATACATTCGTTTAAGCTCTTTGGTTGTTTTAGACATATAATTCATTCTTGATTGAGCATATTTCATTTCGTCTTTTACTTTATCATATGACTCTTTTGTAATGTGATATGATAATTTCATTGAGTCATATTCCTTTTTCATTTCTTGACAAGCAATTTCCTTTTGTTCACATTCATTTGTCATTTTTAAAACATTTTCTTTCAAAACTTCATTTTCTTTCTCTAATTTGTTACATTTTTCTGAAAGTTTTTCATCATTTTCTTTAAAAACTTTTTCTTTTTCTAGCATTTCTTTGCATTTTTCTTTGAAATTTTTTTCAATTTTTGTGAACTCAAGATCTCTTGTTCTAAATTGCTCATCTTTTTCAGTACAAGCTCTGCACGATTCCATGCATTTCTTGCACTGGTCAATCTGTTTCAAGTTTTTAGAATCAGAATTTACCTCAGTGATTGGCACTTCGGTGTTTTCAGCAACCTCTGTCTTCTCAGCAACATTCTGCTTTTCTTCAACACCAACTTCATCACCAACATTATCAGCTTCCTCATTCTCATTCTTTTCCTCTTTTTCTTCTTTCTTCACCTCTTCTTCAATCTGCTGTTCTTCAGTCACAACTTCCTCTTTAACCTCTTCAGCAGTTTTCTTCAAATTGTTCACCATTTCTTCAACATTCTTCTTCATTCTCTCTTCGTCCCTTTTTCTTAGACATGATAACATGGCATATCTGATATCCTTTTCATATCTCTTAGCGTATGTGTCATCTTTCAATACTCTTCTATAGTATTCAGCTCTTAACGGGACTGCAAGAAGAACATCATCGAAGATTATGTCTTTCTTGGAAACAACCGGTTCTCCTTCTCTGTTATAGTAGCATTCTCTCTTTTTATCCCATCTTTTGCTACCGACAGCCATCTCATACTCTTCCTGCATGTCATCCATTCTGTTGTAGACCACGTTTCTTTCTCTGTAGGTCTTCTCACTCAAGATCTCTTCTCGAGTTTTCTCTTTGATCTCAACTTTTTCTTCGCGGATTTCAGCAGTGTCTTTGTCTTTTTCTTCATCTTGAATCTTAGCAACAAAAACATAATGTTTATTTAATTCTTCCTGTTTGGCTTTAGCTTTGAACTGTTCATCAACAATGTCATCTATTGGAAGAACCTCACTCCAATCATATCCTTCATCCTCGTAAATTATAGCATAAGCTCTTGATTTTTCTTTTGGTTTATCTTCAATCAACTTTGGTTCTTCTCTGCTTCGATGGTAAATCGCCTTTCGATAATAATCATCGTTGAAAGGACGTTCACTTCCTTCACCAACTTCAGAGTTTCTACATTCTCTTTTGAAATGACCCTTTTGCTTGCATTTGAAGCAGGTCACTTTGGATTTGTCAAATCCAAGCTTTGTTGACGCACCTCCAAAAGATTGTTTCCCGGTAATCTCCATATACCTCTGAGCTCTTCGAATACAACTAGCTAAACACCAACGGATGTCAATGAGCTCCATCTCTTCCGGATCAATCTGGTCATAGTCTTCTTTGGTCAATTCAGAGTTTCCAATTTTGCCAGCTACAAGACCTTCATATGACTCCAGAACAGATGCAAGAAAACTCATTTGCTGCTTCGCTGCATTGATGCTCATTGCAGGAGAGTTCTTCAGTTTAAGAGCAATGTTGCACAGAATTTCTTCAGATTCATCAGAATTTGTCTTTGAAGATGAATGATATCCAGAATGATGACTTGTTGACATTGTTGATGGTTCTTTCATCTTTTCACCACTAAATGCTGTTTTTGGTGAACCAACGCCTTTATCAGAAAGCACACTGCTTTTGTAGTACAAGCCAACGTTCTGTTGATGTGAAGAATCAGTCATCTTGTTTTGCTTCTGCAACTCCAAATCATGACTTTCAATCTTTTCAAACAAAGCATCAAGAGTAATTGTATCATACAAAGCATCATTTTTCAAAATAAAAACAAACGTTTGCCACTGATCAGCTCGTGGTAACGCTTCAATCACTTTGTCTATCAATTCCTCTCTTGTTTTATTTATCTCTAATCTCTCCAGCTCAATTTGAAGATGACAGGATCTCTCAATCATTTGCCTCATCGACTCTCCTTTTATGTTATCAAACAAATCAAATTCTTTCTTTAATAAAGCGATTTTGTTCTTTTTAATCTGTTTACCCCCCTCAGCTTTAAGTCGTAAAGCTTCCCAGACAGACTTAGATGACCCATTATGATTTAGCAGTGCAAAGATGTCATTTCTGATTGCTGACTGGATCAATGCTATCATTCTCTGTTCAGCTCCAAATTCAGCTTTATCTTCTCTAGTAAACTTCTTGAATACAAGATCTTCGCCTTTATCATCTTTTGGTTTTTCATATCCATACTCCAGGCAGAACCAGCTTTCATGAGCATACGCTTTAGCCTAGTTAATAAACCGTTCCTTCCACCAAGTATAATCCTCAATGCTATCAAGAGTTGGTGGCTTTGAGTGAGTTCCATAGAAGTTATCATGCTTGATGTTTTCATTGAGCGCCTTCGTGATGGTTTTTGGTGTAACATTTGTAGCCTCAGACGATTCGGTTGCGAATGCGTTGTAAAACGTGTTGAAGAATTCCTCAGCCATTATGAAACCCTAACAGAAATATCAAACAAACACAATCAGTACAATTAATAACAAATAAATTGTAACAAACTGACACTCAATTGTCGTGAAATAAGCTCGACACGACAAAGTTCACTTTCAATCCAAATAGGACACTCGAGTGAAATCAGACTTTGGTCCACTGAAGCGAAATTAGGTTGAACCCTATAAGCGAAATCACATGTATGCCATTTGAGCGAAATCGGGACTATAGATGTTCTTAAAAGTGAAATCAAATCTCAAATTGTGTCACATAAGCGAAATCATGTTGACACATAAGCGAAATCATGTTGACACATAAGCGAAATCAGACCATATATGTCCCTAAGAGCGAAATCACTTGTATCTGGTTGACATTGGAGCGAAATCTCACTTAATGTGTGACACAAAAGCGGAATCTTCCTGACATAAAAGCGAAATCAGACTTATCATGTGACATAAAAACGAAATCAGGTTGTCTGGGTGGTCATAAAAGCGAAATCAACATATGTCCACAAAAGCGGAATCAGGTCCGAAGCCATTTTGGTCCATTTTAAGGTCGAATTTCAACGTCAAACTTTCAAGGGTTTATCTTTGTCCAATATTACACACTCTATGAAATTTTGATCTGGTTTTGACCGATAAATTTTTCTGAACAGATGAAAGAAGGTGTAGAAGTCAGAATATAATCGAAATCAAGCTAAACTCTTCATCACTAGCTCTGATACCACTTGTTGGATCGTTGTTTGACCCGATTGAGTCGTTCAGAAGAGTTGTAAGTCCAGTTCAAAGGCGGGATCAGAGAACTAGACACCGAAACAGCTTGATACTTTAAGATCTGTCAATTATATTGCTTTTAACAATGTTTACAACCTGACAGAAAACCGGCAGCACTTCGTTACACTTTCAGAGGTCGCGTACCAAATGAACTAACAATGCCCCTATTTATACTAGTGTTAATTTCGCTTTAATGTACCTGCCATATAAGCGAAATTAGATGTTATGATTTCGCTTATATGTCATGTACATTAAAGCGAAATCAGCTGTTATGATTTCGCTTATATGTCATGTACATTAAAGCGAAATCAGCTCCTTAACTTCTAATCTTTGACTTTCAAACTTTGTGCACTGGATATTCTAACCTATCCTATTTCAACACATGATACAAGACGAAGTCAATAGACGCAAGTGCACTAACAAGTTTTCTTGCAACCGGAGTTTTGAGAAACTAACCAGTGATCTTTACAGGATAACTCAAGGGCCTCAGGAATCCTTGAGGGATTATGTGAACAAATTCAGTCGAGAATCCTTGGATATCCCACATCTTGATGTTGCAACAGCTGTGCAAGCTTTTAAGATGGGGTTACAAAAGGATTCTCAGTTTTATCAGGATCTTGTAATGAATCCCTGCAGGAATCTCAACGAAGCTCGTGACCGGGCTTTAAGATATATCCGTTTGGAAGATGACAAGAAGATGCAGGAGAGGATGAATTCTACCTCAACCTATGAATCAACTAACAGGAAATCAGAATCCTCATATAAGCCATATCGCTCCAAGCCATATGGCAGAAATGATAACAAGAAAGTGAACGCTGTTGAAGACGAGGATCCCGAAGAATATCCTGACTTATCTGAATACTGCTTCTCTGTTAATATACCTGAGTTAATGTATGCTATGCAGGGTTTAGGGGACAAAGCTAGGTGGCCTCGAAAGAACCAGCAGAAAGGTGATTGGAAGGATAAATCCAAATGGTGTGCCTTCCATGAAGACTTCGGACATATGACCGAGGATTGCATTGCTTTAAGGAAAGAAATAAGTTACCTGTTAAGCAAAGGGTATCTGAAGGACTTGCTGGGAAGAAAGAAGAATAAAGGGCAGGATCCCGAGAAGGATCCTGAACGAGCAGCATCACCCCCAGCAGATGCCAAGATAATTAACTTTATTTCAAGAGGATCCGACATTTGTGGGACTTCGTATTCGGCGGCTAAGAGACATGCAAAGGAAGCTAAGAGTGAAAGGGGAGACAAACCAGTCAGGATGACTACCCTCACAACTGATAAAGTGATCACTTTCGATAGTGATGACAGGGATACTGTTCAGGATCCTCACCATGATGCTTTGGTAATAACATTATATGTGGCTAACCATTTTGTACGCAGGATATTGGTGGACAACGGTAGTTCTGTCAATATAATTCAGCTGGAAACATTGAAAAGGATGAATATATCTCCGATGGACAATACTTCGAAGTCCACTGTGCTCGTTGGTTTCAGTGGAGAAGCTAGAAATACTGTACGAGAGATAAAATTACCAGTATACGTTGAAGGGGTCAACTCAATACAACGCTTCTGTGTGATGGACTCCTTATCCTGCTATAACATCATACTAGGCAGGCCATGGATCCATGACATGAAGGCTGTGCCTTCGACTTACCACCAATGCATCAAGATTCCAACCCCTTGGGGAGTCGTCAAAGTTGTTAGTGATCAGCAGGAGGCGAAGGAATGCTACACATCCTCAATGAAATCCTCGACCAAGCCTAATCCAGCATAGCAATTAAAGATGCGGGCCCGGGATACCTTGGAAGCTTCGGAGCAGGATGTGAAGAAAGTTATCCTGGATCAGGATAATCCTAATATCTCGGTGCTCGTAGGAACCAATATCCCTCGGGATATTGAAAAACAATTGACTGACTTTTTGAAGTGCAGGATGTCAACGTTTGCATGGAGGCATGAGGATATGACAGGTATATCCAAAGACATTATTACTCACAAGCTTGGAATTGACAGGTCGTTCAAGCTTGTTCAGCAAAAAAGAAGGAAGTTTGCTCCTGAGCGGAATATAATCAGCCAAGAGGAAGTTGAAAGATTGTTAAAGTCCAAAATGATCAGAGAAGTCAAGTTCCCAAGATGGTTGGCGAATGTGGTCGTAGTGCAGAAGAAAAATGGGAAATGGAGAGTCTGTGTAGATTACACAGACTTGAATAAGGCTTGTCCTAAAGACCCATTCCCCCTTCCTCATATCGATGCAATGGTGGATGCTACTGCTGGGCATGAAATGTTAACGTTCATGGACGCATCCTCAGGATTTCAGCAGATTCAAATGGAGCCTTCGGACCAGGAGGATACTGCTTTCATAACACCAACAGGTATATATTGCTATACTGCTATGCCTTTCGGTTTGAAAAATGCAGGTGCAACATACCAGAGATTAGTGAACATGATGTTCAAAGATAAGCTGGGGGGCACCATGGAGGTATATATTGACGATATGGTGGTGAAATCTAAAAAGGCTGAGGATCACCTCCAGGATATCAAGGGAGCATTTGATATCCTGGATCAGTATAACATGAAGCTGAATCCTGCTAAGTGCCATTTCGGAGTGGGGGCAGGAAAGTTTCTAGGATATATGGTGACGAAAAGGGGGATAGAGGCAAGCCCGGAGCAGATTAAAGCTATCATGGATATAAAATCACCCTCGAATATGAAGGACGTTCAACGGTTAACAGGCCGAGTAGCAGCTTTGAACAGATTTATTTCAAGATCCTCGGAAAAATGCAAGGAATTCTATGATATCCTCAAGAAGAATAAGAAATTTGAATGGGGAGCAAAGCATGAAGCAGCCTTGCAGGATTTGAAGCGATATCTCTCAACTGCACCTCTATTGATGAAGCCTGAAAATGGTGAACCACTATCCCTATACCTCGCTGTATCAGGGAATGCTGTAAGTGCCGTTCTTATAAAGGACCATGAAGGTCAGCAATATCCTGTTTATTATGTTAGTAAAAGTTTGTTAGATGCTGAAACTAGGTATTCTCATTTAGAAAAATTGATATTAGCTCTAGTTATGGCATCGACAAAGCTTAGACATTATTTTGAGACACATAGGATCCATGTTAAAACAAATTATCCTGTCAAAAATGTGCTTAGGAAACCAGAGATGTCAGGCAGGATGGCCAAGTGGTCAAGTGCTTATGATTTGGTATATGAACCTAGAAATGCCATAAAGTCTCAGGCTTTAGCTGACTTTGTGGCTGATTTCAGTAGTGATATTCAGGATGAGGTAGACCTAGAAGTTCAACAGTTAGGAGAATCCTCAGGATCCTGGACATTATATACTGATGGTGCATCTAATGTAAGAGGAGTAGGATTGGGAATACTACTAAAATCGCCACAGGGGGACATATTACCCCAGGCTATTAGGTGTGAATTCCCTGCTACTAATAATGAGGCAGAATATGAAGCTTTAATTGCAGGATTAGAGTTGGCTAAGAATATGAGTATCAAGAATTTGCAAGTATATGTTGACTCCTTGTTAATTACTAACCATTTTAATGGATCCTATGCAGTTAAGGGTGAGAAATTAATCGAATATCTCGATATTATCAAAAAATTAGCAGGATATTTCGATGTTTTTACACTTGAACAGGTACCAAGGGAGGATAATGCTGAAGCAGATGCCTTAGCAAATTTGGGATCATCGATCAGGATACCAGAATGGACCCAAATACCAATATTACATGTCTTATATCCTGCAACGAATCCTCAGGATAAAGAAGTAGCGGCTATTCAGGATCCTGGAGCAGAGTATCCTGAAAAGGATCCTGAATCCTGGACGGCTCCAATCGTGAGATATCTCAAGGAAGGACACATCCCCGGAAATGAAAATCCTAAGGCATTTAGGATGAAGGTATCACGATTCACTATTATAAATAATGTTTTATACAAGAAATCTCTTGCAGGACCGTATTTGAGGTGTTTGGAGGAGCCTGAAGCCAAAGTAGTACTTCAGGATATACATGAAGGGGATTGTGGTAACCATACTGGGGGCAGGTCATTATTCTCAAAAGTATTAAGAACAGGATATTATTGGCCGACAATGAGAAAAGATGCCGCAGAATATGCTCGAAGATGTGATGCATGTCAAAAACATAGTAACATATTACATCAGCCTGCTGAACCGCTGTATCCTATTGTTTCCCCTTGGCCATTTATGAAGTGGGGTATGGATATAGTGGGAAAGCTTCCAAAGGCTCCAGGAGGGAAGGTTTTTATGTTGGCAATGACAGATTATTTCTCCAAATGGGTTGAAGCCGAGGCATTTGTCCAAGTCAGGGATCAAGAAGTAGTATCCTTCATAAAGAGAAATATCCTGACCAGATTCGGAGTACCAGCCGAGATAATCTGTGACAATGGTTCTCAGTTTATAAGCAAGAGAACTACTGACTTATGCAAGAGTTGGGGAATCAAAATGATAACATCTACTCCGGTACATCCTCAAGCGAATGGACAAGCAGAATCCTCAAACAAGATAATTGTCAATAACTTAAAGAAGAGGCTTGGAGCCAAAAAAGGAAGATGGGCAGAAGAATTACCCTTTGTTTTGTGGGCTGATAGGACAACAGTAAAGAATGCAACAGGCCAAACCCCATTTTCCTTGGTATTTGGAGCAGAAGCAATGATTCCAACGGAAATGGCGATACCTACTGCAAGATCTATCCTACGGGATCCTGAACAGAATCCTGAAGCCTTATGTCAGGATTTGGATACTATAGATGAAAAAAGGGATGCAGCAAGGCTAAGGATGGCAGCATATCAACAAAGAATATCCAGAGCATATAACAAGAATATAAGGACTAGGAGATTTCGAGTTGGTGATTGGGTGAAAAGATAGGCTTTTCAAAATACCATTAATCCTGCCGATGGCAAGCTAGCTCCAAAATGAGAAGGACCATATGAAGTTGAGTCAGAAGTAGGGAAAGGAGCATATAGACTCAAGAATATGGAAGGGGATATGCTACCGAGATCCTGGAATGCAATACACTTAAAGCTCTATTTCAAGTAAGAATAGAATGTAATTTCTATCTCAAGATGGTATGAATTCTATCTCTTTTAAATATGTTTGATTTGATTTGTTCTTTGAAACCCAATACTAACTTAAGCATCGGAGGGGTGTTAGCCAAGCTAACACCCACCTTAGTTTAAGGATGTTTTGCAGTATATGCTTCAGGATATAGCTCCAGGATGCTCACTCAGGATACTTCGGAAGATTAGAGGATTGGCCCCCTCTCTCACGTATTAGGGATCCCGATCCCTTCACAGGTTTAAAGGTATTCACCTTTCTTCCGACTTGGGTTTAAACACCCCGCCTGGAGCGCAAGTTATTCGGGAATAGTTCAAGGTGGCGGGACCAGTCCATGTAAAAGTGGCTGACAATTTCGTTAATATTGGCTATATCCTGAATCCTAAAGGTATATGAGGATTGATCACCCTCTCTCACGATAGGGTATTTTCATACTCTCTAAGGTTTAAAGGTTTTCACCTTTCTAAGTCTTGGAGTTTATACACTCTCGCCTGTAGCGCAAAAAAATTTGGGATTTCCCCCAGAATTCAAGGGATTTATTTCCAGTACATTCTTGGGTTTTACCCCTGTAACATGAAAAATTGTATATACAACGGGAACTGATATCCAGAAGATTTCTAAGTATTTGAAGACATTGTACACAGGGGACATTCCTACTAAGGCAATGATGTAAAGCTCAAAGGATAAGGCTTAGAATTAATGCACTAAGTGTCTCAGACAGGGGACATCTTCATTGGAAAAGTTGCAAAGGGACTGAGGTTTGATAATAGGGTTATACCCTATTCCTGGTATGATCTTTCCTTTGTAAACATCGTTTAAGTTTTTGACAATACTATGTTTGGTAAAAGGTTAAATATCCTGATTAGGATAAATTCTCGGGATATATTCTCAAAATATATTTTCAAAATACTTTTCTGGATATTTGATTAAGATATATGAAACTGGTACTAGTTTGAAACTTTAATTAAGCAAGTACCGTCATAATAGGTTATCTTTTAACTTTCTCAGAAGGTGATTGAATTTTTAGAAATTCTATTTAAAAAAATTTTTGGTAATATATCACTGAGTATATTGATCAGGATATTTTCAAAAGATAACAATACAAAATTTTTACAAAGCTAAGAATTACATTAAGTAGTGCATGACAGAAACTGAAAGGCAACAACAAATAAGTCAAGAGATAGTTCTTAACAAGTCAAAAGTTGTGCTTTTGGTTTCACCTCAAACCAAGGCCCATCCGCCAAAAGCACGTTTAGTTTTTACCATACCTACATAACGGTTGAAGGTTTTATCTCAAAACGAAACCTGTCCACCTTCAACCGTTACGATATTCAAAATAGATTAGACTAACCGATGACCAAGGGCTTCATCCTAAAACCTAGGACCCATCCACCTTTGGTCATCGTATTGTTCTAATGCAGGAAATATAAATTGTTCGAAGACAGGAAATGTAAATTGTTTTACAGACTATAACCATGAAATTTTAAAAAGTGGGCTCCGGCCTCAGCACATATATCCATCATCGCCCACATCGCTGCATTTAAGGGTCAGCTCCCTCCTTCATCATGACATCTCCACCAGTATCCTTTCCAGCATTCCTCTCAGCATCGTCCACCTTTTCAGTTACCTTGGTGGGCTCCTCTGCGACAGGTTTGGAAGGGGGCTCCACAGGATTGCCGCCAAGATCTTTCAATTTCATCTCCCAGGCTTTGATGTTCCATGCGGGGCATTCGATGCCCAGAGCCCTAGCCTCGTAAGCCATTTTCAGTCTGGCCTGGAAGAGGGAGATGATGACTGAATTCTTAAGGCTCTCCCGGTATGAAGCCATATCTTGTTCATGCTGAACCTGGGCCGCGTCGGACTTAGCTTGAGCCTCTTGGGTGATCTTTTGGATGGCAGTCTGGTGGTCTTGAGCCATGGCTTTATACTTAGCTTCGTAGTGTTCAGACTTGGCGGTGGCGATTGCTGCTTGATCCGTGATGGTAGCTTCAGCCTTCTTTAGTTTGCTTTCTAGCATGACATTTAAACCACATGTGTCCTCATAAAGGAATACCAGGCGTTCAAGGCCCTGCAAGGTAAAGAAACAGGTGTTGTTCTAAATGTACATTTCTATTTAGCATATGATGCAGGATACGAGTCAGGATACTAACCTGGTTAAGGAAGCCGGTCATGAATTTGCTGGATTCTATAAACCCGTGGTTCTCGAATGGAAATACGTGAGGTGTAGCGGGAGGTTTAACTTCTTTTCTCTTTCGGGAACTAGAAGCCCGGGTTCGGGATGCCGGAGGAGGTTTGGGAGCGGTGGTGGTCTTCGAGCTAGTAGGCTTCGGTGTGACGGTTGACTTTGGATTGGATTCTTGCTTGGTAAGCGCGAGGCTAGAGTAGCTATCCAACTCGCCGAGTTGGAAGCCTTCGAGGTTAATAACTAGCACTGCACAAGGGAAGATGTTTTAGACTTGTTATATCTCTATACAATAAAATAATAAAAATAATTCCTGAAAATATGCTTACCAGACATGTTGGAACTCGATCTTTGACTTGAGCTTGTGAGTAGTAGGTTAAAGGTTCTTTCACCCTCTGGAAGCTTGTAGATCTCTTTTATTCTTCCTTCCGATTCAGCACTAGGGGGAGCTAGTTCTTTAAAGTTTGCTGCAAGAAAAGAAATAAACACATCAGGATGTCGGTTCAGGATGGAGGTTCGGGATATGATTGGGGATATTCCTAAAACCCTAAATCCTACCGGAAGTCAACCATCTTTTAGGAAGGTCGAAACCCTTATCAATGGAGTCTCTTTTCACAAAAAAGAATTTTCTTGTCCATTTATCCTCATTCTTGGTAGCCTTGAGGATGAGAGGTGTTAGGGGAGGATTTTCTAACAATTAGTGATCCTTATTCTTTATCCTAATTAGTGATCCTTACTTCTGTGACAGGTGGTGATCCTCAGAAGGGCTTTAGGATCAGGATCATGGATCACTTCAAGGATCCTCATACTGACGATTGTTTACTTATGTTTTATAACATCTCGCAGGTATAACAAGCTTGACCAAGTCTTAGCGACATTCTTGGAGAATATTCCCGAAGTATTCTGCACGTGCTAGATCAAAACTAGACGTTATGGAGAACGTGGAGGCTTGGCCCGAAAGTCGGAGAGTTTGTTAGCTAGATATTTTTCTTATTTTAAAGGGAGTAACGAGCTAAGTGAGAGAGTTAGTGACACTTAGTCATTTTTTGGCAGTTACACACACTCATACAAGCGCTCATACAAGCTCTCGTTCAAACACTCAGCGATTTCATACACTTTTTACACACTTCACCGTAGTGATCCTTGTACCTAGCTCGTTACTATCCGAAGTTGTAAACATTTAACCATTTATTTTAGCTTGGTGATCGGTAGTTTCCATCACCCGGGGTTTTTTGTGCCGGAGATCAACTCTTGATCAAGGGCTTTTTCCCCGTATAAATCTTTGTGTTGTTTGTGCACTTTACATTGAAGTGATCCTCATCACTGTTATACATTTTAAGCATCATTCCCCTAAACAAAGAGTTTGGTTGCAATATCCTCATCAGATTTTCTGACCAAAACAGTTTGGCGCCCACCGTGGGGCAATTGGTGCTTCGTCCTTAAGAAAATACGCATTTCTGTGCTTAATTCGGCTCACTACAACCAAGCAGATGGCTTCCTCATCGAAGAATGCTTCAAACTTGATGCCCTCATTCACTTCCTCACAAGGCGTTCCTCCTTTGCCTCCACCACCTTCTGGATCCCAGAAGAATACAAAGAATGCTGCGAAGAAACCGACTCCCATTTTCTCAAAACCACCTACTTCTTCTGTTTCAACTAATCCTACTACTAATGATCTCTATGCCTTGATTTTGCAGATGAGGAATCACGCACAAGAGCAGGATAAGACCAACGAAAGGATCCTCCGGGAGATTGATGAAATTAAGAAACAGAAGAAAACGGCAGAGGATCATTCTCCACTGATGCCCAGATCTTTGAATTTTGACACTCCGGTGGTTACTTCTCAGCCGTCAGTGGTTCCAAACATTCAATATGCGGGTGGACCAAAAGGAGTGCACTACGGAACAACAGCTATGACCCAGGCACTAGGTTCATATTTCCAGCCAGCAGGATCCTATCCCCATCATATGGGATCCCTCACGAGTACAGGAGGATATTCAGGAATGCAGCAGTTTCAAGGATCCTCCTTCGTTCCAGGATCATCCCAGGTTCAAGGATCCTCCTTCGTTCCAGGATCATCCCAGGTTCAAGGATCCTCCTTCGTTCCAGAATCATCCCAGGTTCAAGGATCCTCCTTCGTTCCAGGATCATCCCAGGTTCAAGGATCCTTCTTCGTTCCAGGATCATCCCAGGTTCAAGGATCCTCCTTCGTTCCAGGATCATCCCAGGTCCAAGGATCCTCCTTTGTTCCAGGATCATCCCAGTTTCAGGGATCCTTCCAGATGCCAGGATCCTTGAGGAGTTTGCAAACAGGAAGTTCAGATGTCCATCAAGGAGATTTTATTCCAATGCAGACCAATGCCTCTGCTGGTCCCTCGATCATTCCAGAGTCTCAACAATATGGATTAACCTCCATACTTCCTAACTTGAATCCAATGAGAGGTAACACTTTTAATAATTCTCATACTACTAACCATGGTCTTATGCAGGATCTAGGTATCAATCATGCCATGGCCAGAGAATTGCAAAAGCTAAAGGATATGATCTCGAGTGTTCCGGGAGTAGTCAAACCTATTCCAGAGATTGCAGATGGGAGCCACAAGATATCTCGCTTTGCACCACCAATCTGTGATGCTGAGATACCCAAGAGGTTCCATGTGCCTACAATGAAACTGTATGATGGTTCGACGGATCCTGAAGAACACATAGCACAATACAGGGAGAGGATGGAGATCAATCCAATCCCAGAAAAGTTAAAGGAAGCATGCCTATGCAAAGGATTCGGATCCACTCTTACTGGATCAGCTCTCAAATGGCTGCTTAGTCTTCCTCCCTATTCTATTACCTCATTTGCAAACCTAGTTAACTTATTTAATACTCAGTTTTCCTGTAGTAGAAAATTTGAACGATTAACTAGTGATTTATATAGGATAACCCAGGGTCATAATGAATCATTAAGGGATTACATTACCAAATTTAGTAAAGAATCCTTAGACATTCCCAACTTAGATATAGCCACGGCTGTTGAGGCCTTCAAGATGGGACTGCTTAGGGATTCGTTATTTTATGATGATCTTGTTATGACACCATGCAGGAACCTAGATGAGGTAAGAACCCGGGCCCTCAGGTTCATTCGGCTAGAGGATGACAAGAGGATTCAGGAGAGGATAACAGGATCCTCAAAGCAGGATAAGCTAGGATCCTCATTCAGAAACAACAAGTTCAGATCCTACAACAAATCTGATAATCAGAACGTGCATTCTATTGATCAAGAAGAGGATGATGAGGATTATCCTCCAATTTCTGAATATTGTTTTAGTGTTGATAACAATGAACTAATCCTTGCCATGCAGAACCTAGGTGATAAAGCTAGATGGCCAAGAAAGAATGACAGGCCAGCTGCAACTAAGGATAAATCAAAGTGGTGTGCATATCATGAAGATTTTGGGCACCTCACAGAAGAATGCATTGCATTAAGAAAGGAAATTGGATACTTGTTGAGCAAAGGGCATCTAAAAGAGTTGTTGGGAAGAAAAAAGTCAAGGACTCAGGATCCTGAAAGGATCCCTGAGAAGGCTCCAGCCCCTCCAGCAGACGCACAAGTGATAAACTTTATTTCTGGGGGATCCGACATTTGTGGCACATCCTTCTCAGCAGCTAAGAGGCATGCAAAGGAAACTAAAATGGACAATGGAGAAAGACCAGTTCGAACATCGAGTGTCTCCGAAGGAAAAGTCATAACCTTTGATGAAGAGGATCGTATTGATATCCAGGATCCTCATCACGATGGTTTAGTTATTACTCTTTTTATATCTAACTATTTTGTCCGCAGGATCCTAATAGACGGAGGAAGTTCAGTGAACATTATCCAGCTTGATGTTCTAAAGAAGATGGGTATCCCTGAATCAGAGATCATACCAAGATCCTCCGTGCTCGTGGGATTTAGTGGCGAAACCAAGAACACCCTGGGGGACATTAAACTCCCAATATATATTGAAGGCTTACACTCTTATCAAAAGTTTTGTGTTATTGACTGTTTATCTTGTTGTAATGTTATCCTTGGCAGGCCCTGGATACACGATATGAAAGCAGTCCCATCTACTTACCATCAATGTGTGAAGCTCCCTAGTCCTTGGGGAATAGTAAAGATTGATAGCGATCAGCAGGAAGCTAAGAACTGCTACACTTCATCGATGAAACCAGCTTCGAAGTCAAGCGAGCAATAGGAATCAAGGTATCCTCCAAGGAGTGTCTTGGAGGCCAGAGAGCAGGATGTGGTAGAAATCCTCATGGATCCTGATGATCCTGAATCCAAAATCTATATCGGGTCAGGGATCCTTGGCGAAATGAAAGAAGACCTCATATCCTTCCTGAAAAGGAGAAAGACTACCTTTGCATGGAAACACGAAGACATGACCGGTATATCCAAGGATGTTATCACTCACAAGCTCGGCATCGATAGATCCTTCAAACCAATCCATCAAAGGAGAAGGAAGTTTGCACCAGAAAGGAATGCCATTATCCAGGAAGAGGTAGAGAAATTGCTCCGGGCAGGTATGATTAGAGAGGTCAAGTATCCAAGATGGTTGGCCAATGTGGTTGTTGTTCAAAAGAAAAACGGAAAGTGGAGGGTATGTGTCGATTTTACCGACTTAAATAAGGCATGTCCCAAGGATCCTTTCCCTTTACCCCACATTGACTCCATGGTGGATGAAACTGCGGGTCATGAACTGTTAACTTTTATGGATGCTTCATCTGGATTTCAACAAATCCAAATGGAACCATCCGACCAAGAGGATACGGCCTTCATGACTCCAACTGGTATATATTGCTATATTGCTATGCCGTTCGGATTGAGAAATGCAGGTGCAACGTACCAAAGGCTGGTGAATATGATGTTCAAGGATCAGATTGGACAAACTATGGAGGTTTACATAGATGATATGGTGGTAAAATCCTTAAAAGCTGAGGATCACCTAAGAGACTTGGAGGAAGCATTCGATATCCTTGACAAATATAACATGAAGCTTAATCCTTCAAAATGTCATTTTGGTGTTAAAGCAGGTAAATTCCTAGGATACATGGTGACTAAGAGAGGCATCGAAGCTAGCCCGGAACAAATCAAAGCAATAGTGAACATCAAATCTCCGGCCAATGCTAAGGATGTTCAAAGGTTAACAGGAAGGATAGCAGCCTTGAACAGATTCATATCCAAGTCCTCCGAGAAGTGTAAAGAATTCTATGATATCCTAAGGAAGAACAAGAAATTTGAGTGGACGGAGAAGCATGAAAATGCTTTAAAAGCCCTCAAAGATTACCTATCCTCGGCCCCGGCTTTAATGAAACCAGAAAAAGGTGAAGTGTTATCCTTGTATCTCGCAGTATCCTCAAAAGCAGTAAGTGCGGTCCTTGTTAAGGATCATCAAGGTACACAACATCCTGTTTATTATGTAAGTAAAAGTTTACTTGATGCCGAATCCAGGTACTCACACCTTGAAAAGCTTATCCTTGCATTAATAATGGCATCTACCAAGTTAAGACATTATTTTGAAACTCATGTTATCATTGTTAAAACTAATTTTCCAATTAAGAATGTCCTCAGGAAACCAAAGATGTCGGGAAGAATGGCTAAGTGGGCAGTGAAATTGAGTGCATATGATATAAGATATGAGCCTAGAACAGCCATCAAATCCCAAGCATTAGCTGACTTTGTGGCTGATTTCAGTAGTGATTTACAAGAAGAAGCTGAGCTGGAAGTCCAGCAGCTAGAAGAGACCAAGGATCCTTGGATACTTTATACTGATGGATCCTCAAATGTCAAAGGCACAGGGCTCGGAATACTACTAAAATCGCCACAGGGGGACATAATACCCCATTCTATAGCTTGTGAGTTCCAAACCACCAATAATGAGGCTGAATATGAAGCCTTAATTGCTGGTTTGCAAATTGCAAAACATATGGGGATCAGGTATCTTGAGGTATACGTAGACTCTTTGTTGATTACAAACCACTTTAATGGATCATATGCTGTTAAAGGTGGAAAGCTAACCAAATATTTGGAGATAGTCAAAAGTTTGGCACTCTCTTTTGTTTCCTTTAGTTTGTCACAGGTACCAAGGGAAGAAAATACGGAAGCTGATGCATTGGCTAATTTAGGATCATCTTTGAAGATCCCACAGGATATCAGGATTCCCATTATCCATATCCTGACCCCGGCTATAAAGGATCACCAGACTATGGAGATAGGAGATGATTTTGCAGTTGTCCCTAGTAAGGATACTCAATCCTATTCAGGATCTGGATCATGGATCTCACCAATTATGAGATACTTACAACATGGAGAGATTCCTACAGGAGAAAACCCTAGGGCTTTCAAATCTAAGGTATCTCAATTCAAAATTATGAATAATATGTTGTATAGGCGATCTCTTGCAGGACCATACTTGAGATGCATTGAGGATCCTGAAGTTCAAGAAGTTTTAAAAGACTTCCATGAAGGAGATTGTGGAAACCACACTGGGGGCAGGGCGTTATTCTCAAGGATCCTGAGGACAGGATATTACTGGCCAACCATGAAGCAGGATCCTTATGACATAGGTGATCCTTAGGAAAGGGATATCCTTAAGGGATCCTCAAAGTACCGATGATCCTTACTTAGGTAATATCCTAAAATTAAGCTATTTCATTTTATTATTTTCTCTTATAAGGATAAGGATCATGTATCCTTTATCCATCTCTCACGTGAGTTTAAGTTTTGAAAGTTCAGGTATCTTTAGCACAACGTTGGTTATCCACAGAAGCAATCCGTCTTTGGGTTTAACCCCAGTTATTTGGGCTTGTCCCCAGATTCCGCCTGTAGCGCACGATGATCCTAGTGTAGTTCAAGGCTTTGGGACCAGTACTCGTTCTAGGGGCTGATAATTCCATTGTTCTGGCTATGCTTAGGATCCTATGTATAATGGTAGACGTACCATACATCCGTTCATAAGGTTTCTAACGTTTTCACGTTAGCTAAGGTTTCTAACGTTTTCACGTTAGCTAAGGTTTCTAACGTTTTCACGTTAGCTAAGGTTTTGGCATCTTCATGTCACTAAGTTTGGATAGTCGCCAGTTAGGGCCATACTCCAGTTTACATACGATCCTTGGGCTTGTCCCCAGTTATCCTTGGGCTTGTCCCCAGTTATCCTTGGGCTTGTCCCCAGTTATCCTTGGGCTTGTCCCCAGTTGCTAACTCTTTTCTTATATCGGCTTAGTCCCAAGTTATGCTCTATTTCAGGTCCTTGAAGATAGGCAGCTAGGGATCCTTGATCCTTATTTCACTCTAAGGTTTATCTTACAGTTATCCTTATTATGGTTAGGATTCTAACTTGGATCCTCAGGTATGATCCTTAACTTTTTTGGTTTTATTCATTATTCATTCGAATAACCCCTATACTTGACAACTGAACTTGTGTTTCTTAAACTATACCATTTTTTAAAACTTATCGGTTATGGGATATGTGATCCTTGTTCATATCTTAAATTTTTTAAATATCTTTTCTAGTTTTTCAAGGCTTGATAAGTATAAACAAATTGAACATTATAACAGTTGGAAAATAACATACTAAAAAGGATAACAACACAAGATAAGCGACAAAAGGTGAAGTTTTTATTTATTAACATAAGACTAACCCTTTAAAGGTTGTCAAAATTACCTACCCGAGCATCTACCAGCAAAACGTGGCCCGTCCGCTGGGGTAGGTAAAGGGTGTCCATGATAATGAGTTCAAAGATAGTGCAGGAATATAAAGGCGGCAGGATCACAATGGCTTCATCCCCCAAACAGAGGATCCCTCCACCAATTGCTATCCAGCCTATTATCCAAAGGATCATACATGATCCTTGATCCTAAAAACCTATTGTTCAGTACAGACCATCATTGTTCAACAAAAAAAACACCATAACCAAAACAGACCATCAAACTAAAAAATGGGCTTCGGCTACGTCTAGAAATGTCCTTCATCGCCCATTCATGCAGCTCACACCTTGGCTGCATCACCACCAGCATCATCACCACCAGCCTGATCCTTCCCACTGCCACTTGCCTCAATTGCCAGGACATCAGCTGCCTCCTCCTCATCATCCTCAAGATCAGCCAACCTTGCCTTCCAGCCTTCAACATCCCAGCTGTCTTTGTCAAAAGCAGGGTCTTGAGCTTCCTGGGCCATCTTCAACTTAGTCTGATACATTGTGATGGCAGCAGAGAGCTTGGCATTTTCGATGAGGTCATGCTTTTCATAATCAAAGTTAACCAGCACCTTGGCCATTTCCTGCTTGGTATCCAGGAGTTCCTTCCGAGCATCAGCAAGTGCAAGATCTTTGAGCACGGCAACCTGTTGGAGATCAGCTATTTTCTTGTCCAGCTCCTCAACATTGCCCACATAATCCTCGATCTCAGCAAATTTCTGCAGAAAGAAGATAAGGCAGTTCAAGGTCAAGTGATCCTCATAAGAGCAGGATACCTAGGCAAAGTTAAGGATCTTTACATCATTGAAGTATTCAAGGAATTGGTGGCGGATCAGTGGCAGCCCTTGAAGATCCTCAGCATCAGAAGTTTTCCTCTTCTTAACACCCTTTCCTTTAGTGGGTGCCCTTGGAATGGAGATGCTAGGACTGGTAGTGGACCTCTTCTTCCTGGGTCGTACGAGATCAAGGTCAGCTGTGTTGAATTGGGAAACAGGCTTGACAGGTTTTCCAGCGCCTACACATTCAAAGCAAGATGAGTATCCTTATCCTATTTCAATTTATCTATTTATTTTTATATTTAAACTATGCAAAAGACAGGATACTTACTCGACATGGTAATGGAACCTGAGGATACTTCTTGTGAGTCTTGGGTGTCTATCTTGAATGTCCTTGTTTCAGGATCAAGCTTCCAAAAAGCAGCGAGCCTATCCTTGGTTTCAGGTGATGTGCGGATATGTGAGACAGAGATAGCTGCATAACATAAGACAGAAAGGGGTCAGTAATCCTTATACGAAAACAAGAATGCCTGGTGATCCTTCTTATGATCCTCCAGCCTACCATGGGTGGACCATGCCTTAGGGAGATCTTGACCGTTTAGAATGGAATCCCTCTTGACAAAGAAAAAGCGACGTTTCCAGTCTTTGTCATTCTTGGTGACTTTCAGAAGAGGATGGTCTGCACCGGGTTTTCGCTTAAGCAAATAACGATGGGAACCAAAAGTATTAAGATCATACAGTTCCGCCAACTCGGACATGCCCAAAGCAATGCCTTCCTGTTCGATGATCCTCTCTAGGGTATACAAGACCCTCCAAATCATCGGCATGGCTTGGATATAAGAGATGCCGGTAAGGGAAAAGAAGGATTGTGTAAACTCTGGGAAAGGATAGGTGTATCCTATGGTGAATGGAGTGGCTGGAAATGCAACCCATGTTTCTGAAACATAGTCGCTAAGGGTAGAAGGATCAAAGGGTTTGAAAAAGGCATTCGCCGGAAAACAGCAACGGATTTTGTCTATCTGTGCGTCGTTAAAACAACACTTTTCATTCGATGAGTCCTTGATGATTTTCTGACTTTTCAAAGGGCTATCCTTCTTGTGATCTTTGCCCGGAGAACTTCGGAGCAACATCTTTGATGGAAAGATAAAAACAGAGCAAGAGAGGGAAGAGGATAGAGAAAGAGAATACCTGAACGTCTTCGGAATGTGGATTATAAAGGGAGTTTCTCTGAAAATTTGAATGCATTTGATCCTATCTATATCTCTATTTATAATCATGATCTTGCAGGTTGTCACTTCCGTGACATCATCATCGCAACGGCTAGTTCAAAATTAACGGCTATATATCCGTTAGTTTGTTACGGATAAGATCAAGAAAACATAACTCGCTAATTTTACAATTTCACTCCTTATATTTTGGGGGCAATTGTTAGGGGAGGATTTTCTAACAATTAGTGATCCTTATTCTTTATCCTAATTAGTGATCCTTACTTCTGTGACAGGTGGTGATCCTCATAAGGGCTTTAGGATCAGGATCATGGATCACTTCAAGGATCCTCATACTGACGATTGTTTACTTATGTTTTATAACATCTCGCAGGTATAACAAGCTTGACCAAGTCTTAGCGACATTCTTGGAGAATATTCCCGAAGTATTCTGCACGTGCTAGATCAAAACTAGACGTTATGGAGAACGTGGAGGCTTGGCCCGAAAGTCGGAGAGTTTGTTAGCTAGATATTTTTCTTATTTTAAAGGGAGTAACGAGCTAAGTGAGAGAGTTAGTGACACTTAGTCATTTTTTGGCAGTTACACACACTCATACAAGCGCTCATACAAGCTCTCGTTCAAACACTCAGCGATTTCATACACTTTTTACACACTTCACCGTAGTGATCCTTGTACCTAGCTCGTTACTATCCGAAGTTGTAAACATTTAACCATTTATTTTAGCTTGGTGATCGGTAGTTTCCATCACCCGGGGTTTTTTGTGCCGGAGATCAACTCTTGATCAAGGGCTTTTTCCCCGTATAAATCTTTGTGTTGTTTGTGCACTTTACATTGAAGTGATCCTCATCACTGTTATACATTTTAAGCATCATTCCCCTAAACAAAGAGTTTGGTTGCAATATCCTCATCAGATTTTCTGACCAAAACAAGAGGGTCTTTGGAAATAGAGAATAGAAGGAATCGGCTGGAACCATGAGATCTTAAACGGTAAGCCATCGGCAAATCCTCGATGCACAGGTCGGGCATGTGACGAGCCTTAATTCCTTCCAAGGTGACTAATACGCGCCAAACCATGGGCATGATTTGGGCAAAGCTAAGGCCGGTAAGTTCGAAAAAACGAGAAATAAAAGGTGAAAACGGGTATTGGAGTCCTATGGAGAAAGGATAGGCAAAAAAGCAGACCCATTCATCGGGAACAAAAGTCCGATCGGACCTCTCGGTCGAATGGATGGAAGATTGTCCCGGCGGGAAAGGCACCGGAAGCTCATAGGGCCGCGATATCGGAATTGTCAAAAGAACACACTTCTTTTGAAGGTTTCTTAAGCAAATTTTGTTTATGGAAGGGGGAAACAGAGTCCGCCATTTGTGATCTGGTGCGGGTCGCCATGAAGGATCACAATCGGAAAAGGAGATGTAAACAAGGAAAATAGAAAAGAGAGAGAGAGAAAGTACCTGATATTCGGTTGAAGATAAAGATAATCATAATGAGAAGTCCTCGGTTAATATAGGCTGAATGTAGGGGGTAAAGAGTAAATAACGCTTTGGAAGTTGCACCACTGTCATTTCAAGGGTCTAGTCGTATTGATTGCCTTAAGTTACGGGATAAAACTTTTAAAATATATCCGTTGGATTGGTATACCAACCGATATACTTTGGGGACAATTGTTATGGGTCATTTTCTAAGCATACGTATCTTGACCAATATCCTGCTTTTATTGTTTATTTGTGACCAGGATGCTGGACGAGGATATTGCTAACATCTTGGGCGATATCCTGAGGTTGATCGAATTAATCACGTGCAGGTTAAAGACTTGGACTTGCCAACGGTCAAATGGACTTCATCTCCTCAAGACTCGGGTGTATTTGTTATGGGAGAGACGTTGAACCCGAAAGACTTGGTCTACAACGTTCGACTGAGGAATATTCACTGGATCCCGGTTATTTAGGATAGTTTGTTACATTTGTTTTACTATAAATAGATGGGGGCGGATCAGATTAAGGCACAACGCAACTTTCACACACTCTCAAACACTTTTGATTTCTAACTTTCAACATTCACTACACACAAACACTTGTAATCGAATTACATTGTAACACCTAGTTGATCCGCACCACATCCTGCACTGTATCCTGATATTTGAAGCAATAGAAGAACAAGGCAGCTGCGATTGTCAGCTCCCGAGGTTTTGTGCCGGCGATTGGGGCTGTAAACGAGTCGAGCCGAGTCGAGCCAGGGTGGGGTCGAGCTCAAGCTCGAAATTAATTCAGGCGCTTAAACTTGGCTTGAGCTTTACGTCGGAGTTAAACGAGCCTAAGAACGAGCCAACGAGCCGAGCCATGGGCCGAGCCGAGCTTAGGTCGAGCTGGGCTTGGTTACAAAATGAGCCAGCTTGGTTCACGTCATCTCAAATTGAGTTTTTTTAGCTAGTTTTTCTCGAGCTTCTTTCGAGCGAGCTACGAGCCGAGCTACGAGTCACGAGCTTTATGAACAGCCCTACCGGCGATCTAGATTGATCAAGGGCTTTCCTCGTACATCACGTGTCAACCTTTACTTTTCTGCTCATTGTTTGATCATAGATACAGCTCTATATCTTGAGCCGTATCCTGAAACTGTTTTCATAACTAACTTGGTTAACATATTTCCCACACATAATTTTAGCACACTACCCCACTTAACTAATTTGATCGCTAAATTGCTTCGGTAATTTTTGACCAAAACAGTAAGAAAATGTATTTACGGTAAATTACGGATCCACAACTTCAAACAATCATCAACTCCAGCTAGTCTTGCTACATTTGGTGGGAGGCACTGAAATTAAATAGTTAAATAAAACAGTATATTTATGTACTATACAATAGGGAAAAAATAGAATCAACAGAGCTAAATAAGAGTTCCAAAAGTAGTTCTAACTTGAACAAAGTTGTTTAACCCGTTTACTCAACAGTGGTATACACGAGCGTGATTATAGGTAGACAGTCACCTTGCTTCAACGATGGCATCTATTGTTTTATGTTCTTGTAGACTTAATTGACTGGACCGCACCTGGTATCTACACTTTTGTCACCTTGAAAACAACTACATTATTAGCAAAACATCTATTTGATTCGGAGAAACAAATGAAATTAACGTTTGAGTACCATTCATATATACAACATAGAGCGAAGGGCAAAATCATTAGTAAATGGCTTCAAAGCGCTAGTTATATTTTTCATTAATGAAATCATCACCTCTGTTTTTTGTTAATGAATACCTGAATACTTTATATGCATGTTAAGAAACGCAGCAAATCATGCATGCATACCGAAATGAATACCAATATTTCAGTTAATCTAACTCAATTTTATTGCTTTTTGTTCCATTATTCTAACCTCCAAGTGGTTTCCCAATAATTTCAATCTTAGAGTCTATGTCATCTCAGGAGCTTATGATGAAGAAGAACCAATAGCAAAAGAGAGCTAAATTATTGTTAAAAATCACATTATACAACAAATACCTTGAATGAATCAGGTGTTCCAGCACAAATCACTCCAACATGGATAGAGCTCTTGGTGATATCTAAAGCAAGGAGAATACGAATTGTTTTTATTTTCCTAAAATATCGTAAAGATGTTTTTATTTTATTTTTCCGGATTTATTTATGAAGAATCGGAGCCCATAGCAGCGTATGCATATCCTTCTTGGTCTATTTCTTCCACGATGTTAGTGTAATAACCCAATTCAACTTTATCAGTATATCACGAGATCAGAACCCCAATATAGTTTACAAAGCATAGCCTTAATCAGGCAGCGCCTTGACATCCGTTGCTGGGTTCAAGATTGATTAGACAGGGTATCGGATCAGTGATCAGGGGTTAAAACACTTAAAACGGGGAAGAGCTTTGTATGATTTAGGAGTGTAATACTAAAGAAAATAATGGATTATACAGAAACAGAGAGAGGGCGAGAGAGAGAGAAAGTAAAAGAGTTAAGCAGTTTGAAAGCTCTTATCTATACTTTCTATAAAAGAAGAAATCACAATGACATAAGAAAAGCTGATGTGTCAGCATGAGAGCATGTCCAACAAGGCTTTTCTTATGTCATTATTACATCACAAAGCCTAATATTAAAAGACTTTAAAATTCAAAGTTGGTCCACATTTAAGATGCAAAGGTCTGCTGAGGAAAGGTCTGCCCATGTTAAGCCTAATATAAAATAACATTTAAACTTTTGTTTAAACATCTGCCCTCAACATTTTATAATCAAACACCAGTTCCCAATAAACATCTGTCGAGATTCAAAATTCTGGCTCCACATTCAAAATTCAAAATTTAAACCGTATATTCTAATCCTAAAAAATAAGGGTTAGTAATCTGGCTCCACATTCAAATCTCTCCCGCTCACATCTGTGAGCGTATCTCTCCCTCTCAAATGCATCTTTCTCGTGATTCAACCACTAATCTCCGATTACACTTCTTTGTTCGAATGTTTGTTGATTATGTTTACATGTTATCGTTCCAGTATCATTGTTCCAACATCGTCGTTTCAATGAAGCTTCCCATCACACATCAACCTTTCAATATCGATGTTGCAGTATCATTGTTGCAACATCGTGAAAAGTTGCATGTGCTATCTTCTTTGATGGGAGAGTTGCATTGTTCGATTTTCGTTAAATCGAAAGTCAGGTTTTCTTGCGTCAGGAAGATTTTTTCCTTTTATAAAAGTATAGATTCATGCAATATCGTGAAAAGTCAGATGTACTACAACAGTTGAGAAGAGACCTTTGCATGTTAGGTTTGTTTCTTATTTTGATTAACCTTCCAGTTACTACACGTCCTTAATCGATTGGGAAAATCGAAACTTTGGCGAGATTGAAAATCGAAGAGTGGGACTAGTTAACAAGATGCGAGTTTCACCTCTAACTTGATAACATCGTACCCTAATATGGTTGGTACTTACCAAAAGATAAGGGTCCACAAGAATATGAAATGGAAATTCCCTTCAAGGTTTGGATATTACTCCTAACTTGAGGGTAGATTTCGTGCAAAATTCAAAGTATAGCTGAATGAAAGTCATCACCAAATGTGGGAATCACCCCTATTTTGATGAGTCGTTTCGATTGTGTTATAAGAGTGTCTTCAAAGCCTCCAAGTGTGTATTGTATTAGCCTTAGGAAAGGCATGTATGTTAAAAGACCAAAGAGAATAGAGGGAAGCAAATGAGATAGAAATGAAGTTGTTTTAAACAACACTTAAGGATAAAGCCCCTAAACTATAGACTAGGTAAAAGCATCCCTACTTTTCCTAATTCCCTATAGTTAAGGCTCTGATACCAATCTGTCACACCCCAACCGATGGCGGAAACATCGGGATGAGACGAACAAATCGCTCAAAAGCATCATAACACTATTGTGACAATATAATTTGAATCAAATTTCATAAATGCTAAAATGTCATACAAGATTCAAACATTGTATAAAAAATAGTTCAAAACATTGTTTATTCTAGATGAGTTTCTAGGTTCATCCTAGCTTGTTTCTTGATCACTTCGTCTATCAACCTGCAACATGTATTAAAATAACATCAACAGAAATGTTGGCGAGTATACAAGTTTAATACATAGCATAAAGTAGAATAAAAAAGTTTAAGTACTCGTATCCAACATGAACAACATAAAACAAGTTACTAATTTGCCTTTCCCAATAGACTAGCGGGAGGTTAACACGTTCAATACGATCAACTTGTTACATACGATCAACTTGTTAGATACGATCAACTTGTTAGATATGATCAACTTATTAGATACGATCAACTTGTTAGATACGATCAACTTATTCAATACGATCAACTTGTTCAATACGATCAACTTGCATAGCATATGAGATTAACAAGCAGCAAAATGTTTCGTGTTTAAATGTGGATAGGGTGTGAATATAACAAGTTTCAAGCGTTGCGTGATTTTGTATAGAATACATGTTGCACCCAAAGTGTTTAAATGTAAAAATGGGATTGAGTATACTCACCTTGGTTGCGTTGCGATTTCTTGTAAGCGCACGAGTAAAGATTGGAACAATCCAAGAGAACGAACGAAATGGTTATCCTAGGTATGAAAAATAACACATAACGACTCGTTATTATTTATTGGTTAACGTAACGGATCCTAATATTTATTGTTCCCAATATAACTACATTTTTGTTAGAATATTTAAAACTACTATTTTATTAATATTTTTTTATAAATAGTATAATTCAGAAAATTTACTTTCTTATAGTGATCATGTGCTTGCTACACATGAATAATGAAAACATGAACTAAAATTTGTTAGAAATTAATAATGATTTTAAATTATGATCATGCAAAGTAATGGTAGACAGTGTAGACATTCAAAAGGTGAAAGGTTCTTTTGTCCACTTATTTCGATTTATAAAGCAACAGTTATTATGAACTGCATTCTTTAATATATATATATGATCATCTTGCAGATTTTAACCAATCCGGAATCCACTCACTGTTACAAGTTGATAACATGAATGCTTGATTGTTTTCAATATGGCGCATTATAATTATGATTAATACAATAGAACGGACAAGAAAAGAAACGTATATATGAAAAGTATACCGAACAGAAGTTGGTGGTCTTCGGCTTGTCTCCGACGTCACCTCCGATCTTCGGTGAGCTCGGTTCGCTTCGGCAGAAACCTTGTTCGCTCCGGCAAGTGTTTCGGTGAGGGTTATTCGAAGTGGATTTCTGGGTGCTTGTTAGAGGGGGTCGAGATGTCTAGGTATATATATATACATCCTCGTTTCGATCCCGATTTGGAAGTCCGAAAACTTCCGAAATAAGAACGAATGTGTCGGTTGATGAAAAAGGAGACTAGATACATGATTGAGTCTAAGAAGGAAATGTGAAATCAATATAAATATCGAGGAATCAGCGAAAAAAAATGAAAACTTGGCAATGCTCATGGCTGTCAAGAGTGGCGGCAAAAGGATGTTTCAAAGAAAAAAAAATATAAATAAATAAATAAACTTTATAATATATTTAAGGAGGAACATTCATATTCATATTAGTTTATATTTTGAGAACCGTCTTTACCCCTTTACCATTGGATTTTACAATATGTTTGCATTAGAAAGTCACTGATATTTTAAAGATTAAATAATAAACAATTATGCTTATATGTCAAATATTTATCATAAGTATATGAATGGAGATACACTTCGTTAAATTAGAAAAAAACACCTTATCATAAGTATATGAATGGAGATACACTTCATTTAACCTCCCCCCTTCCTAATTTTCGGCCCTCATGACCCCACCCATTAAGATTTTCTAATCTTCTAATAACTCCAACAATATTTAGTGGTCTTAGTGGAATTTTGATATAATTGAGTTTGTGCTTTTGTTAAAGGCACTTGAATTATAAATAAACACCACCATCTTCAATAATTACAAACTAATCATACCCCAAACCGATTATTATGGAGAATGTGGGACTCCCCACTTAAATTTTCTATGATATTAAGTTAGGTCATGTTTACTATCATGAGGACAAAGGCAAATGGTCTTGCATGATTAAAGGAAAAGCACTATATCAATCATTCTATCACATTTTCATAATAAAACCACAAAGAAGAACCCTTCTCCTTCTCTAAATTTTCGGCAGCCATCTTATCTCTATCATACATCCACCTTCAAATTCTTTTCAAACAATTCCTACATATCCAAGGGTGCTAGAGACCGAACAAGTAAGCTTGGTGCACTCGGAAGCTCAAGGACCGCTCTCGTTTTCTTTTAATCCTCTTGATCATACCTAGCCTTGTGCTAGTAGTAAGTTACTTGTACACCCTTATTCATCTTGTTCCATGGTTAAAAAGTTAGTACGGTGATCGTATATATGCGTTTTAGTAACATTTAACCTACAAACAGTTTGCTGATTTGCACTTTCAGTCGACTTTAACTGGCTGTAAACAGGTCATAACTCAACAAAAATTTGATTTTCTTAATTCTATAACATGATATTATGAAATACGGTTCTAATGGCACTGGAATCATAATTTTTGGACTTCGTTTACTATTTTTAAAGACCCGTTTTGTAACAGCAGCTCAAGCTGTATTTTCACTGCTGAAAATAAACGTCTTGTTTCCGTCATAAATTGGATTCTGTGTAGATTCAGATCATGAAATTGGTACTGTAGATGACCACTGATGTCCAAATAATTTTCCCACTGGAATTTCATCAATCGGACTTACGATAAATTTTAAATGAATTTTTCCGTGAACTGCAGTCAGAAAGTGACGAATCTGATTTCAGTCCGGTAAATGAATTTCTATAAAATATTGGTAATGAACTGGACCCCGATATTTTTACACAATAAAATTTGGATGGTATATGACATTTTGTAAAAAATTGAGAATTTTTGGAGAAGGTTAACTATTTTATTAAAATGCTCGAAAACAGTCCAGTTTTGATTAATAATGCTGAAATGACATAAGTAGTTTATTGCATGTCTAATTGTCGGGTTGGCTATGTGGGAACGATCTACGGGATATATGTAAAAGAAAATGATATGCTATTAAGCATGGACACCTCCATTTACAAAGGAGACTATGGCGAAATTTTCCGAAAATCCTAACACTTAGTAAATATTTTCTGGACAAGTGTTTACTAGTATATTTCAGATTATGTTTTCAAAGATAAACCTCGCCATAAATTTTATAACAAAGTATAAAGTATCGGAGGATGGTTTTATACATAAAAAAAATGGTTAAGTATATATTCTCAAAAAGGGACTTAAAAATATATTTTCGATACGAACATACGTGGGTAAAATGTCCCATCCTTGGGAAGGGAACACTTATATATAAAATACTTTAGAAGTATTAATACAAGAAAATCGCACGAACAAATATTCCAACACGACACATGATTTAAGTTGAAATATTAATTATTTTGACAAATAATTATTACTCCGAATAATAAAAGAAACGTAACTCAAAACATTTAACTCTAAGCCAAGGCACGGCCCGTTCGTCTAATAGACATTAGTACGTTGTAGGTTGTCGTGTAGCTGACAGAGTTGAAATACGGTTCAAGACGCACTACAGTGAGTTCATGTCCCCCTTTTCTCTTAACAGTTTTCAGTTTTATACTTCGGGGGTGGAATATATGTTACTAAATGTTTACAGACAAGTGAGTTCATGTTCCCCCTTTTCTCTTAACTGTTTTCAGTTTTATACTTCGGGGGTGGAATATATGTTACTAAATGTTTACAGACAAGTGAGTTCATGTCCCCCTTTTCTCTTAACAGTTTTCAGTTTTATACTTCGGGGGTGGAATACATGTTACAATTATTACAGACATTTTATACATGGTATGGCTAGCTTAAGGAGGGTTTACTACTTAGATCATGTGAGTGGGTAGGTGGAACTTAAGGCCATTAATCCTCGTTGTAGGACCGAGGGTCATGAGCGGTAGATCTATTTGGGTGTAGCGAGCCCAGCTCCTGAGTCCACAGTACGGACCATGGGGTGACTTTGAGCCCGACGCACAAATTTGCTAGGTTTGAGTCTTCCTGCATCACTTCACACATATCATTGGCTTTGCAACCCAATGGTGATCTCTTTTTCCTTATTGCTACATACCAGGGACGTTTATTCATACTTTGAAGGTTTATACATACTCACTTTTACATGGACTCGCTCAACTTTTGTTGATTTTTTTTTCAAAATACATGTATTTCCAGAAATTAATGGATCTGGGAAGTATGCTATTGTGTCAAGTTGCGTAATGAATAACGATGTCATCCAGGTTTAGGAGGTGTAACCCTTACCTGGACGGTTACATGTCTTTAAATCACGTATTACTTAAGTCTTTTGTTGTGTCATGTGAAAACGCTTTAATCTTGTCTTGGTTGTAACTTGTTTTGTGTGTCGATATTTTAGAAAATGACGTTGTGGTGTCTTTAAGTTTAATGAATGGATGAACATCATGTGTTTTACTTTCATATAGCATTGTTATGATTGTTGCTATGGTATTAAGAAGTCACACCAAATAAACCCACGCTTCCGCAAAAGCCAGGGTGTGACAGCTTGGTATCAGAGCCTCGATCATAGCGAACTAGGATTCTTTCTTGAGTCTAGACTATGATCACTAGGGCTCTCACGAAAACATTTTTAAAATTGCATACACGAAACGTCCAGATCCAGGGTACAAACATTTTTACAAACAAAAGGCACAAATACACGTTCAAAAATTTATATTTCAGTCTTAGAGACTGAGGGAGTTTAGCCTTAGAGGCTGGGAAGGTTCAGTCTTAGAGACTGAGGGAGGTTCAGTCTTAGAGACTGAGGGGCTCAATCTTAGAGATTGGGGATGTTTAGTCTTAGAGACTGGAAGGTTTGATCTTAGAGACCAGGGAGTTAGTTTGAGAAACTAAGGAGTTCAGTCTATGAGACTGGGTGGGATAGTCTGGGGAAGACTAGCATGATTACTTGCTTACATTGATTGTGACTTACATGCGTTGTTGCATCATTTATTTTGCGTTATGACATGAGATATTATGAGTTATTGTGTTATTACATACGCATATTACATACTATACTTATTATGAACGGACCAATATGATCTTTCTTTTAGAAGATGCCTCCGCGACGCGACCCAGGCATGCCTACTACTCAGGCAGAACTCCAAGGGATAATTACCGCAGCCATAGCACAATATGCGGCCTCCCAAGGAGGAACTAGCGGGAACAATTCGAACAACAACGGCAACAACAATCCACCCCATGGGTGCACCTACAAACAATTCCTTGACTGTAAGCCAGTAAGTTTCAATGGCACTGGAGGTGCTGTTGCGTTTGTTAGGTAGGCTGAAAAGACAGATTCGGTTCTGAGAATGAGCAAATGCGCTCCCGATCAACAAGTCACTTACATTTCAGGGCTGTTTCTGGATGGTGCTCTATCGTGGTGGAATCTGCAAGTGCAAACTTTAGGAGAAGCCGCTGCTTATGCATTAACTTGGGCTGAGTTAAAAGAGTTAATGAGGAAAAAGTACTCCTCGCGTGCTGAAATACAGAAGCTAGAAACTGAGTTCTGGCACCTAAAAATGGAAGGTCCTAAGATTGCAGAATATATTCAAAGGTTTCATGATTTGTCCCATGTAGTGCCATACATGGTCACGCCAGAATTTAAACGCGTTGAGCGCTTCATCTGGGGATTGGCACCCTAGATCATGAGCATGGTAACCACGTCCAAGCCTGCAACCATTACTGAAGCCATCGACCTGAACGTGTCACTTACTGAGGAAGCTATCCGTCTAAACAAGTTTCCAAACTCTGACCCCAAGATGAAAGAAATTCACGAGGAATCCTTAGGAGAAAACAAACGGAAATTCTCCAACTTCAAACAAGACACCAGCAGTTCAAACAAAAAGGGGTATATGGGCACTCTGCCCAAGTGTGAGGTATGCCAGCGCCATCATTCCGGCCAGTGCAGATTAAGGAAATGTGAGTCATGTGGAAAGAACGGTCACTCGAAGGATACATGTTGGGGAGCTTCGACGTGGTAGTAGGGATGGATTGGTTGTCAAGCAACAGAGCTGAGATTGTTTGTCACGAGAAGACCATTCGCATCCCAATGGCGGATGGAGAAACGATCATAGTACACGGAGAGAAGCGCGATACGCCTCTGAGGATCATTAGTTGCTTGAAGGCTAGAAAGTGTTTGAAGAAGGGATGTGTTGCCTTCTTGGCACACATCGTGGATAAAGAAGCAGCTGAGTCGAGGATAGAATACATTCCAGTCGTGAATGAATATCCTGAAGTCTTTCCAGAAGACCTGCCAGGATTGCCGCCACAAAGACAAGTCGAGTTTCATATTGACTTAGTTCCAGGCGTCGCGCCTGTAGCTAAGGCACCTTATCGACTTGCACCATCAGAGATGCAAGAGCTGTCAACGCAACTTCAAGAGTTGTTAGACAAGGGATTTATTAGACCAAGCTTCTCGCCTTGGGGAGCTCCAATTTTGTTTGTGAAAAAGAAGGATGGTAGTTTTCGCATGTGTATAGACTACCGGGAGCTGAATAAGTTAACAATCAAGAACAGATATCCTTTACCAAGGATCGATGACCTATTCGATCAATTACAAGGTTCAAGTTTTTACTCAAAGATCGATCTACGATCAGGTTATCACCAGTTAAGGATACAAGAGGAAAGTATTCCAAAGACGGCCTTTAGAACTCGATATGGACATTACGAGTTCCTGGTTATGCCATTTGGTTTAACGAACGCGCCAGCAGTATTCATGGATTTGATAAACAGAGTCTGTAAACCGTACCTCGATAAGTTTGTGATTGTGTTCATTGACGACATTCTAATCTACTCGAAGACGAAAGAAGAGCATGAGCAACATTTAAGAGCTACTTAAAAAGGAGAAGTTGTACGCAAAGTTCTCGAAGTGCGAGTTCTGGTTACGCGAAGTTCAGTTTCTTGGTCATGTGGTTAATGGAAATGGAATCCATGTGGACCCTACAAAGATCGAGGCGATCAAGAACTGGGAAACTCCAAAGACGCCAACCGAGATTCGACAGTTTCTAGGTTTGGCTGGTTATTATCGCAGGTTCATTGAGGATTTCTCGAAAATCGCTCAACCTTTGACCTCTCTCACTCAGAAAGATAAGAAGTTTGATTGGGGAGACAAGCAAGAAGAGGCCTTTCAGTTGTTGAAGAACAAGCTTTGTGATGCACCGATCTTATCGCTACCTGAAGGAACGGATGACTTCGTGGTATATTGCGACGCCTCGCGTCAGGGTTTAGGCTGCGTCTTGATGCAGCGACATAAAGTTATAGCATACGCGTCACGCCAATTGAAGATCCACGAGAAAAATTACACCACGCATGATTTGGAATTGGGCGCGGTGGTGTTTGCACTAAAAATCTGGCGACATTATTTGTATGGTACGCGATGTACAATCTTCACTGATCACAAGAGCTTACAGCACATATTTAACCAAAAGGAGCTTAACATGAGGCAAAGACGCTGGGTTGAACTATTATGACTGTGAAATCAAGTATCACCCAGGGAAGGCGAATGTGGTCGCTGACGCTCTAAGTCGGAAGGAAAGGATTAAGCCCATAAAGGTTAGGGCTTTGGAAATGATTGTTCAAACGGACCTCTTGTTGCGCATTCGTGCCGCGCAGAGAGAAGCTCTTAAGGAAAGGAATATTGAGAATGAGTATCTCCGTGGGATGGAGAAACAGTTAGTACCAAACGGGGAAGGAACTTTGTGCTTCATGAAACGGATTTGGGTTCCCTTGTTTGGTGGTTTGAGAAATGTTATATTTGAAGAGGCTCACAGGTCACGGTACTCGATCCATCCAGGAGCGGATAAAATGTACCAAGATCTAAAGGATTTTTTTTGGTGGCCAAGAATGAAAGGCGATGTTGCGGTATACGTTGGCAAGTGTTTAACTTGCGCCAAGGTAAAGGTTGAATACCAGAAGCCTTCAGGTCTCTTGCAACAACCTGAAATACCCCAATGGAAATGGGAACAGATTTCTATGGACTTCATAACGAAATTGCCCAAGACGCCCAGAGGCCATGATACAATTTGGGTAATAGTAGACCGTCTAACAAAATATGCGCACTTTTTGCCAATCAAGGAAAAAGACAACACAAGTAAACTAGCTGAAATATACATGCGAGAGATAGTTGCACGTCATGGAGTGCCTCTCTCAATTATCTCTGATAGAGATGGACGCTTCGTGTCAAGGATTTGGCAATCCTTCCAAGAAGCTTTTGGCTCGCAATTGAACCTAAGTACTGCATTTCATCCGCAAACTGATGGCCAAAGTGAAAGAACTATTCAGACATTGGAGGATATGCTGAGAGCATGTGTAATGGATCTTGGTGGTAGCTGGGATAAGCATTTACCGTTGGCCGAATTCTCATACAACAACAGCTACCACACCAGTATTGGAGTCGCGCCATTTGAAGCTCTTTACGGACGTAAGTGTCGATCACCCCTATGCTGGGCTGACGCAGGTGATAGGCAGCTTGTTGGTCCCGAAATCGTCCAAGAGACGACAGATAAGATTGGGCAAATTCGAAAACGCATCGAAGAGGCTCGCGACAGACAGAAAGCCTATGCAGATCCAAACCGGAAACATTTGGAATTCCAAGTTGGAGATATGGTTTTATTGAAAGTTTCACCCTGGAAGGGTGTGGCACGCTTCGGGAAGCGTGGGAAGTTGAATCCGCGATACATTGGTCCATTCAAAATTCTGAAGAGGGTTGGTTTGGTAGCATACAAGTTGGACCTACCTGCTGAACTTAATGGTGTTCACCATACATTTCACGTATCTAATCTGAAAAAGAGTCCAACTCAAGAGACAGTTGTCATTCCTGCTGACGAGGTTCATATCGACGACACACTCCATTTTGTTGAAGAACCTGTTGAGGTCACTGATTGGAAGATTAACAAAACACGCCGGAGTAGTGTCAAACTCGTCAAAGTTCGATGGAATGCACGACACGGCCCAGAATTCACGTGGGAACGTGAGGATCGTATGAAGGCTAAGTACCCACATTTATTCCCTAAGACCCCTGCAGCTAGACGCAGATCCTAAAATTTCGGGACGAAATTTTCTTAACGGGGGGAGAATGTGACAACCCTCAAAATTACAGGTACTGTACAATTAATTAATCTTAATTACGTGCCTAATGACTGTTCTTGATTACTACTGATAACGTAAACTGCTTTCTGATTCCTGTAACTTACATACATATGCATCACATTTCATACTGTCACTCCACTCATTACACACAAACATTAGTGACATACTTGATGCACAAAGCACAGTTAGCACACTGAGCGGATAATTGAGAAACATGCTGATAATGTCAGCACTTAGACGGACAGTGTTATTATGGCCAGTATGAGCCAGGGATAAGGTACTACACTAGTATGGAGTGTAGGGGAGTGAGGACCATAAAACTGCGTCACTAGGAGATAGTTATAGTGCCGGGAAGTGCCAAAAACCTACTTTAAATGCAGAATTCAGCATTTTAAATTATTAGTAAAGTTCAAAAACATGACAGAATGGTCCTGTATACTTTCCTAAGTGCCGGGAATAAATTGTGACACAAAAAGCATTATAAAGGACACTTTACGGAACAATTAAGCACTTTAACGGAACGGTACCTAACCGGACAACCGGACATTACCCGGAACACTAAATTATTATCAGAGACATGATTTTTATTTTTCTGAGTTAGTATTGGTTCCCGAACTCTTAAACTTATTACATAATGCAAGTTTCACATAACACTAGACTTTTACCACTTAACCCCTAACTAACTACCTACTTACCATCTAATTTTCATTTAACCTCCCCCCTTGCCTAATTTTCGGCCCTCATGACCCCACCCATTAAGATTTTCTAATCTTCTAATATCTCCAACAATATTTAGTGGTCTTAGTGGAATTTTGATATAATTGAGGTTGTGCTTTTGTTAAAGGCACTTGAATTATAAATAAACACCACCATCTTCAATAATTACAAACTAATCATACCCCAAACCGATTATTATGGAGAATGTGGGACTCCCCACTTAAATTTTCTATGATATTAAGTTAGGTCATGTTTACTATCATAAGGACAAAGGCAAATGGTCTTGCATGATTAAAGGAAAAGCACTATATCAATCATTCTATCACATTTTCATAATAAAACCACAAAGAAGAACCCTTCTCCTTCCCTAAATTTTCGGCAGCCATCTTTCTCTATCATACATCCACCTTCAAATTCTTTTCAAACAATTCCTACATATCCAAGGGTGCTAGAGACCGAACAAGTAAGCTTGGTGCACTCGGAAGCTCAAGGACCGCTCTCGTTTGCTTTTAATCCTCTTGATCATACCTAGCCTTGTGCTAGTAGTAAGTTACTTTTACACCCTTATTCATCTTTTTCCATGGTTAAAAAGTTAGTACGGTGATCGTATATATGCGTTTTAGTAACATTTAACCTACAAACAGTTTGCTGATTTGCACTTTCAGTCGACTTTAACTGGCTGTAAACAGGTCATAACTCAACAAAAATTTGATTTTCTTAATTCTATAACATGATATTATGAAATACGGTTCTAATGGCACTGGAATCATAATTTTTGGACTTCGTTTACTATTTTTAAAGACCCGTTTTGTAACAGCAGCTCAAGCTGTATTTTCACTGCTGAAAATAAACGTCTTGTTTCCGTCATAAATTGGATTCTGTGTAGATTCAGATCATGAAATTGGTACTGTAGATGACCACTGATGTCCAAATAATTGTCCCACTGGAATTTCATCAATCGGACTTACGATAAATTTTAAATGAATTTTTCCGTGAACTGCAGTCAAAAAGTGACGAATCTGATTTCAGTCCGGTAAATGAATTTCTATAAAATATTGGTAATGAACTGGACCCCGATATTTTTACACAATAAAATTTGGATGGTATATGACATTCTGTAAAAATTTGAGAATTTTTGGAGAAGGTTAACTATTTTATTAAAATGCTCAAAAACAGTCCAGTTTTGATTAATAATGCTGAAATGACATAAGTAGTTTATTGCATGTCTAATTGTCGGGTTGGCTATGTGGGAACGATCTACGGGATATATGTAAAAGAAAATGATATGCTATTAAGCATGGACACCTCCATTTACAAAGGAGACTATGGCGAAATTTTCCGAAAATCCTAACACTTAGTAAATATTTTCTGGACAAGTGTTTACTAGTATATTTCAGATTATGTTTTCAAAGATAAACCTCGCCATAAATTTTATAACAAAGTATAAAGTATCGGAGGATGGTTTTATACATAAAAAAAATGGTTAAGTATATATTCTCAAAAAGGGACTTAAAAATATATTTTCGATACGAACATACGTGGGTAAAATATCCCATCGTTGGGAAGGGAACACTTATATATAAAATACTTTAGAAGTATTAATACAAGAAAATCGCACGAACAAATATTCCAACACGACACATGATTTAAGTTGAAATATTAATTATTTTGACAAATAATTATTACTCCGAATAATAAAAGAAACGTAAGTCAAAACATTTAACTCTAAGCCAAGGCACGGCCCGTTCGTCTAATAGACATTAGTACGTTGTAGGTTGTCGTGTAGCTGACAGAGTTGAAATACGGTTCAAGACGCACTACAGTGAGTTCATGTCCCCCTTTTCTCTTAACAGTTTTCAGTTTTATACTTCGTGGGTGGAATACATGTTACAATTATTACAGACATTTTATACATGGTATGGTTAGCTTAAGGAGGGTTTACTACTTAGATCATGTGAGTGGGTAGGTGGAATTTAAGGCCATTAATCCTCGTTGTAGGACCGAGGGTCATGAGCGGTAGATCTATTTGGGTGTAGCCAGCCCAGCTCCTGAGTCCACAGTACGGACCATGGGGTGACTTTGAGCCCGACGCACAAATTTGCTAGGTTTGAGTCTTCCTGCATCACTTCACACATATCATTGGCTTTGCAACCCAATGGTGATCTCTTTTTCCTTATTGCTGCATACCAGGGACGTTTATTCATACTTTGAAGGTTTATACATACTCACTTTTACATGGACTCGCTCAACTTTTGTTGATTTTCTTTCAAAATACATGTATTTAAGGAAATTAATGGATCTGGGAAGTATGCTATTGTGTCAAGCTGCGTAATGAATAACGATGTCATCCAGGTTTAGGAGGTGTAACCCTTACCTGGACGGTTACATGTCTTTAAATCACGTATTACTTAAGTCTTTTGTTGTGTCATGTGAAAACGCTTTAATCTTGTCTTCGTTGTAACTTGTTTTGTGTGTCGATATTTTAGACAATGACGTTTTGGTGTCTTTAAGTTTAATGAATGGATGAACATCATGTGTTTTACTTTCATATAGCATTGTTATGATTGTTGCTATGGTATTAAGAAATCACACCAAATAAACCCATGCTTCCGCAAAAGCCAGGGTGTGACAGCTTGGTATCAGAGCCTCGATCATAGCGAACTAGGATTCTTTCTCGAGTCTAGACTATGATCACTAGGGCTCTCACGAAAACATTTTTACAATTGCATACACGAAACGTCCAGATCCAGGGTACAAACATTTTTACAAACAAAAGGCACAAATACACGTTCAAAAATTTATATTTCAGTCTTAGAGACTGAGGGAGTTTAGCCTTAGAGGCTGGGAAGGTTCAGTCTTAGAGACTGAGGGGCTCAATCTTAGAGATTGGGGATGTTTAGTCTTAGAGACTGGAAGGTTTGATCTTAGAGACCAGGGAGTTAGTTTGAGAAACTAAGGAGTTCAGTCTATGAGACTGGGTGGGATAGTCTGGGGAAGACTAGCATGATTACTTGCTTACATTGATTGTGACTTACATGCGTTGTTGCATCATTTATTTTGCGTTATGACATGAGATATTATGAGTTATTGTGTTATTACATACGCATATTACTTACTATACTTATTATGAACGGACCAATATGATCTTTCTTTTAGAAGATGCCTCCGCGACGCGACCCAGGCATGCCTACTACCCAGGCAGAACTCCAAGGGATAATTACCGCAGCCATAGCACAATATGCGGCCTCCCAAGGAGGAACTAGCGGGAACAATTCGAACAACAACGGAAACAACAATCCACCCCATGGGTGCACCTACAAACAATTCCTTGACTGTAAGCTAGTAAATTTCAATGGCACTGGAGGTGCTGTTGCGTTTGTTAGGTGGGCTGAAAAGACAGATTCGGTTCTGAGAATGAGAAAATGCGCTCCCGATCAACAAGTCACTTACATTTCAGGGCTGTTTCTGGATGGTGCTCTATCGTGGTGGAATCTGCAAGTGCAAACTTTAGGAGAAGCCGCTGCTTATGCATTAACTTGGGCTGAGTTAAAAGAGTTAATGAGGAAAAAGTACTGCTCGCGTGCTGAAATACAGAAGCTAGAAACTGAGTTCTGGCACCTAAAAATGGAAGGTCCTAAGATTGAAGAATATGTTCAAAGGTTTCATGATTTGTCCCATGTAGTGCCATACATGGTCACGCCAGAATTTAAACGCGTTGAGCGCTTCATCTGGGGATTGGCACCCCAGATCATGAGCATGGTAACCACGTCCAAGCCTGCAACCATTACTGAAGCCATCGACCTGAGCGTGTCACTTACTGAGGAAGCTATCCGTCTAAACAAGTTTCCAAACTCTGACCCCAAGAAGAAAGAAATTCACGAGGAATCCTCAGGAGAAAACAAACGGAAATTCTCCAACTTCAAACAAGGCACCAGCAGTTCAAACAAAAAGGGGTACATGGGCACTCTGCCCAAGTGTGAGGTATGCCAGCGCCATCATTCCGGCCAGTGCAGATTAAGGAAATGTGAGTCATGTGGAAAGAACGGCCACTCGAAGGATACATGTTGGGCTGGAACTGGTGCTGGGCGTGGTGGTAATCGAGGCAATGGGAATGGTAATGGAAACCGCCAACAAGGAGGAAATGGCGGAAATGGAAACCGTGGGAACTTTGCAAACCAAGCTGGGAGTGAAAATCGCAACCAAAACAATGCTCAAGGTGGAAATGGAAATGGGAATGGTCCGGGACCGGGGTGCTTTAACTGTGGAGACGTCGGGCACTTTAAGAGGGAATGCCCAAAACTGAACCAAGCACAAGGAAGAGTCTTCAACATTGGTGCAAGGGAAGCGCGCCAGGATCCAAACGTTGTCACTGGTACGTTCCCTATAAATCAACGCTTTGCATCTGTGCTATTTGATACTGGTGCCGACTATAGCTTTGTATCGTTAGAATTTAAGAATATGCTTGGGTTAACTACTAGTAAGTTATACATTCTGTACTCAATTGAGCCGGCTAATGGGAAACTAATTGAAACAAATGAAGTCATCAGAGGATGCGTGATAGAACTAGGAGGATACGAATTTACGCTAGATCTACTGCCAGTCAAGTTGGGGAGCTTCGACGTGGTAGTAGGGATGGATTGGTTGTCAAGCAACAGAGCTGAGATTGTTTGTCACGAGAAGACCATTCGCATCCCAATGGCGGATGGAGAAACGATCATAGTACACGGAGAGAAGCGCGATACACCTCTGAGGATCATTAGTTGCTTGAAGGCTAGAAAGTGTTTGAAGAAGGGATGTGTTGCCTTCTTGGCACACATCGTGGATAAAGAAGCAGCTGAGCCGAGGATAGAAGACATTCCAGTCGTGAATGAATATCCTGAAGTCTTTCCAGAAGACCTGCCAGGATTGCCGCCACAAAGACAAGTCGAGTTTCATATTGACTTAGTTCCAGGCGTCGCGCCTGTAACTAAAGCACCTTATCGACTTGCACCATCAGAGATGCAAGAGCTGTCAACGCAACTTCAAGAGTTGTTAGACAAGGGATTTATCAGACCAAGCTTCTCGCCTTGGGGAGCTCCAATTTTGTTCGTGAAAAAGAAGGATGGTAGTTTTCGCATGTGTATAGACTACCGGGAGCTGAATAAGTTAACAATTAAGAACAGATATCCTTTGCCAAGGATCGATGACCTATTCGATCAATTACAATGTTCAAGTTTTTACTCAAAGATCGATCTACGATCAGGTTATCACCAGTTAAGGATACAAGAGGAAAGTATTCCAAAGACGGCCTTTAGAACTCGATATGGACATTACGAGTTCCTGGTTATGCCGTTTGGTTTAACGAACGCGCCAGCAGTATTCATGGATTTGATGAACAGAGTCTGTAAACCGTACCTCGATAAGTTTGTGATTGTGTTCATTGACGACATTCTAATCTACTCGAAGACGAAAGAAGAGCATGAGCAACATTTAAGAGCTATCTTAGAGCTACTTAAAAAGGAGAAGTTGTACGCAAAGTTCTCGAAGTGCGAGTTCTGGTTACGCAAAGTTCTCGAAGTGCGAGTTCTGGTTACGCGAAGTTCAGTTTCTTGGTCATGTGGTTAATGGAAATGGAATCCATGTGGACCCTACAAAGATCGAGGCGATCAAGAACTGGGAAACTCCAAAGACGCCAACCGAGATTCGACAGTTTCTAGGTTTGGCTGGTTATTATCGCAGGTTCATTGAGGATTTCTCGAAAATCGCTCAACCTTTGACCTCTCTCACTCAGAAAGATAAGAAGTTTGATTGGGGAGACAAGCAAGAAGAGGCCTTTCAGTTGTTGAAGAACAAGCTTTGTGATGCACCGATCTTATCGCTACCCGAACGAACAGATGACTTCGTGGTATATTGCGACGCCTCGCGTCAGGGTTTAGGCTGCGTCTTGATGCAGCGACATAAAGTTATAGCATACGCGTCACGCCAATTGAAGATCCACGAGAAAAATTACACCACGCATGATTTGGAATTGGGCGCGGTGGTGTTTGCACTAAAAATCTGGCGACATTATTTGTATGGTACGCGATGTACAATCTTCACTGATCACAAGAGCTTACAGCACATATTTAACCAAAAGGAGCTTAACATGAGGCAAAGACGCTGGGTTGAACTATTATGACTGTGAAATCAAGTATCACCCAGGGAAGGCGAATGTGGTCGCTGACGCTCTAAGTCGGAAGGAAAGGATTAAGCCCATAAAGGTTAGGGCTTTGGAAATGATTGTTCAAACGGACCTCTTGTTGCGCATTCATGCCGCGCAGAGAGAAGCTCTTAAGGAAAGGAATATTGAGAATGAGTATCTCCGTGGGATGGAGAAACAGTTAGTACCAAACGGGGAAGGAACTTTGTGCTTCATGAAACGGATTTGGGTTCCCTTGTTTGGTGGTTTGAGAAATGTTATATTTGAAGAGGCTCACAGGTCACGGTACTCGATCCATCCAGGAGCGGATAAAATGTATCAAGATCTAAAGGATTTTTATTGGTGGCCAAGAATGAAAGGCGATGTTGCGGTATACGTTGGCAAGTGTTTAACTTGCGCCAAGGTAAAGGTTGAATACCAGAAGCCTTCAGGTCTCTTGCAACAACCTGAAATACCCCAATGGAAATGGGAACAGATTTCTATGGACTTCATAACGAAATTGCCCAAGACGCCCAGAGGCCATGATACAATTTGGGTAATAGTAGACCGTCTAACAAAATCTGCGCACTTTTTGCCAATCAAGGAAAAAGACAACACAAGTAAACTAGCTGAAATATACATGCGAGAGATAGTTGCACGTCATGGAGTGCCTCTCTCAATTATCTCTGATAGAGATGGACGCTTCGTGTCAAGGATTTGGCAATCCTTCCAAGAAGCTTTTGGCTCGCAATTGAACCTAAGTACTGCATTTCATCTGCAAACTGATGGCCAAAGTGAAAGAACTATTCAGACATTGGAGGATATGCTGAGAGCATGTGTAATGGATCTTGGTGGTAGCTGGGATAAGCATTTACCGTTGGCCGAATTCTCATACAACAACAGCTACCACACCAGTATTGGAGTCGCGCCATTTGAATCTCTTTACGGACGCAAGTTTCGATCACCCCTATGATGGGCTGACGCAGGTGATAGGCAGCTTGTTGGTCCCGAAATCGTCCAAGAGACAACAGATAAGATTGCGCAAATTCGAAAACGCATCGAAGCGGCTCGCGACAGACAGAAAGCCTATGCAGATCCAAACCGGAAACATTTGGAATTCCAAGTTGGAGATATGGTTTTATTGAAAGTTTCACCCTGGAAGGGTGTGGCACGCTTCGGGAAGCGTGGGAAGTTGAATCCGCGATACATTGGTCCATTCAAAATTCTGAAGAGGGTTGGTTTGGTAGCATACAAGTTGGACCTACCTGCTGAACTTAATGGTGTTCACGATACATTTCACGTATCTAATCTGAAAAAGAGTCCAACTCAAGAGACAGTTGTCATTCCTGCTGACGAGGTTCATATCGAAGACACACTCCATTTTGTTGAAGAACCTGTTGAGGTCACTGATTGGAAGATTAACAAAACACGCCGGAGTAGTGTCAAACTCGTCAAAGTTCGATGGAATGCACGACACGGCCCAGAATTCACGTGGGAATGTGAGGATCGTATGAAGGCTAAGTACCCACATTTATTCCCCAAGACCCCTGCAGCTAGACGCAGATCCTAAAATTTCGGAACGAAATTTTCTTAACGGGGGGAGAATGTGACAACCCTCAAAATTACAGGTATAGTACAATTAATTAATCTTAATTACGTGCCTAATGACTGTGCTTGATTACTACTGATAACGTAAACTGCTTTCTGATTCCTGTAACTTACATACATATGCATCACATTTCATACTGTCACTCCACTCATTACACACAAACATTAGTGACATACTTGATGCACAAAGCACAGTTAGCACACTGAGCGGATAATTGAGAAACATGCTGATAATGTCAGCAGTTAGACGGACAGTGTTATTATGGCCAGTATGAGCCAGGGATAAGGTACTACACTAGTATGGAGTGTAGGGGAGTGAGGACCATAAAACTGCGTCACTAGGAGAGAGTTATAGTGCCGGGAAGTGCCAAAAACCTACTTTAAATGCAGAATTCAGCATTTTAAATTATTAGTAAAGTTCAAAAACATGACAGAATGGTCCTTTATACTTTCCTAAGTGCCGGGAATAAATTGTGACACAAAAAGCATTATAAAGGACACTTTACGGAACAATTAAGCACTTTAACGGAACGGTACCTAACCGGACAACTGGACATTACCCGGAACACTAAATTATTATCAGAGACATGATTTTTATTTTTCTGAGTTAGTATTGGTTCCCGAACTCTTAAACTTATTACATAATGCAAGTTTCACATAACACTAGACTTTTACCACTTAACCCCTAACTAACTACCTACTTACCATCTAATTTTCATTTAACCTCCCCCCTTGCCTAATTTTCGGCCCTCATGACCCCACCCATTAAGATTTTCTAATCTTCTAATATCTCCAACAATATTTAGTGGTCTTAGTGGAATTTTGATATAATTGAGTTTGTGCTTTTGTTAAAGGCACTTGAATTATAAATAAACACCACCATCTTCAATAATTACAAACTAATCATACCCCAAACCGATTATTATGGAGAATGTGGGACTCCCCACTTAAATTTTCTATGATATTAAGTTAGGTCATGTTTACTATCATGAGGACAAAGGCAAATGGTCTTGCATGATTAAAGGAAAAGCACTATATCAATCATTCTATCACATTTTCATAATAAAACCACAAAGAAGAACCCTTCTCCTTCTCTAAATTTTCGGCAGCCATCTTATCTCTATCATACATCCACCTTCAAATTCTTTTCAAACAATTCCTACATATCCAAGGGTGCTAGAGACCAAACAAGTAAGCTTGGTGCACTCGGAAGCTCAAGGACCGCTCTCGTTTTCTTTTAATCCTCTTGATCATACCTAGCCTTGTGCTAGTAGTAAGTTACTTGTACACCCTTATTCATCTTGTTCCATGGTTAAAAAGTTAGTACGGTGATCGTATATATGCGTTTTAGTAACATTTAACCTACAAACAGTTTGCTGATTTGCACTTTCAGTCGACTTTAACTGGCTGTAAACAGGTCATAACTCAACAAAAATTTGATTTTCTTAATTCTATAACATGATATTATGAAATACGGTTCTAATGGCACTGGAATCATAATTTTTGGACTTCGTTTACTATTTTTAAAGACCCGTTTTGTAACAGCAGCTCAAGCTGTATTTTCACTGCTGAAAATAAACGTCTTGTTTTCGTCATAAATTCGATTCTGTGTAGATTCAGATCATGAAATTGGTACTGTAGATGACCACTGATGTCCAAATAATTTTCCCACTGGAATTTCATCAATCGGACTTACGATAAATTTTAAATGAATTTTTCCGTGAACTGCAGTCAGAAAGTGACGAATCTGATTTCAGTCCGGTAAATGAATTTCTATAAAATATTGGTAATGAACTGGACCCCGATATTTTTACACAATAAAATTTGGATGGTATATGACATTCTGTAAAAATTTGAGAATTTTTGGAGACGGTTAACTATTTTATTAAAATGCTCGAAAACAGTCCAGTTTTGATTAATAATGCTGAAATGACATAAGTAGTTTATTGCATGTCTAATTGTCGGGTTGGCTATGTGGGAACGATCTACGGGATATATGTAAAAGAAAATGATATGCTATTAAGCATGGACACCTCCATTTACAAAGGAGACTATGGCGAAATTTTCCGAAAATCCTAACACTTAGTAAATATTTTCTGGACAAGTGTTTACTAGTATATTTCAGATTATGTTTTCAAAGATAAACCTCGCCATAAATTTTATAACAAAGTATAAAGTATCGGAGGATGGTTTTATACATAAAAAAAATGGTTAAGTATATATTCTCAAAAAGGGACTTAAAAATATATTTTCAATACGAACATACGTGGGTAAAATGTCCCATCCTTGGGAAGGGAACACTTATATATAAAATACTTTAGAAGTATTAATACAAGAAAATCGCACGAACAAATATTCCAACACGACACATGATTTAAGTTGAAATATTAATTATTTTGACAAATAATTATTACTCCGAATAATAAAAGAAACGTAACTCAAAACATTTAACTCTAAGCCAAGGCACGGCCCGTTCGTCTAATAGACATTAGTACGTTGTAGGTTGTCGTGTAGCTGACAGAGTTGAAATACGGTTCAAGACGCACTACAGTGAGTTCATGTCCCCCTTTTCTCTTAACAGTTTTCAGTTTTATACTTCGGGGGTGGAATACATGTTACAATTATTACAGACATTTTATACATGGTATGGTTAGCTTAAGGAGGGTTTAATACTTAGTTCATGTGAGTGGGTAGGTGGAACTTAAGGCCATTAATCCTCGTTGTAGGACCGAGGGTCATGAGCGGTAGATCTATTTGGGTGTAGCGAGCTCAGCTCCTGAGTCCACAATACGGACCATGGGGTGACTTTGAGCCCGACGCACAAATTTGCTAGGTTTGAGTCTTCCTGCATCACTTCACACATATCATTGGCTTTGCAACCCAATGGTGATCTCTTTTTCCTTATTGCTACATACCAGGGACGTTTATTCATACTTTGAAGGTTTATACATACTCACTTTTACATGGACTCGCTCAACTTTTGTTGATTTTCTTTCAAAATACATGTATTTCAGGAAATTAATGGATCTGGGAAGTATGCTATTGTGTCAAGCTGCGTAATGAATAACGATGTCATCCAGGTTTAGGAGGTGTAACCCTTACCTGGACGGTTACATGTCTTTAAATCACGTATTACTTAAGTCTTTTGTTGTGTCATGTGAAAACGCTTTAATCTTGTCTTGGTTGTAACTTGTTTTGTGTGTCGATATTTTATGCACCGTGTATGAAACACCACAATAGCGTATGTTTGAAAACAAAATTTTGACTGTTGGTTTTTCGGCAACGGTTGGAGACCATATTCGAGTACTAGGCGTTCTGTATGTATTCAACGTCTTAATAGTCTAAGTCCCAGAGAAAAGTGAGGTTAGAGCCTAGGTATTCCTACAGAAAACCTTATTCGCTGTAACCTATAGCTCTGATACCAATCTGTCACACCCCGAAATAATCAGAGCTGGCGTGACTGGACTGGTATCTTCATTGCACAGCGGAAGCAAATAGTTAAGTCTTTCTAGAAATTGAACGCCCGTTAAGTACTCGATTCTCCAATGGTTCTCCTATTCCAACCGTGCCTTAACTTTGAAATGCAACCTGAGAAAGAACATGCGAGAAAAATCAACAAAAAGTTGAGCGAGTTCATAGTTTGTTTATAAAAGATTTAAATAAATCTTTTTAAGTAACCGGTTTTTGAAGTATTGTTGAGAAAACGAATTTAAAATCATTTTCTTGCCAAGTTATATGGAAACGTTGTATATGTAATGTTCGTATAACCGTCAATGCCCACCCTGACTTTGACTCCATACCCGCATAATCCTATGCCTTGAATATGTATAAAACATGGTGTTTAATTTGTATAAATCAAGTATTTCTGTAAGGATGTATGTATAAACCTTTGAAATATGTCTGTATGTATAAATGTCCCTGGTATGTAGCAATAAGGAAAAAGAGATCACCACTGGGTTGCAAAGCCATTGGTATGTGTGAAAATGTAACGCCCCAAAATCTGAATGTTAATAATTGTCGTATGTTCTTATGTGACACGTCATGAAATAAATAACTAGGCTATTTAACCTAGTTAAGGGTATGGTCAAAAGTATTAAATGATGAAGGTAGTGTCAGTTATGTTTTAAAGGTAAACCCGAGGGGCTAAAGTGGAACAAATGAAAGTAAGTTATAAAATAACTTGACACACACAAACACACACATACGTGTGTGTTCTGGAAAGATCGAGCAGGGGCTCTCAAGAGCCCCAAAACCCTAGTTCTTCAAAAGCTTCAATTTGAAGGATGAATCAAGGCCCAAATCCATAACCGAACATGGATTAATGATCACCAACACGAGAGGATCATAAGGTATGTTTTAAATCTAAGATTGGTGATCATGGGTGAAGTGGGTTATGTTCTAATCCGTGAGTTAATATGAAATTGATCATGTACAAGGGTTAGAATCTTCGTGTAGAACATGGGTTATGAATGGTTTGCGTTAATTTGATGTTTAGAGGTGACACCCGTTAGTTAGGGTGAAGATGATGACTAGTATCACCTCCTATGTTCAAGTCTTGTTGAATGATTGATGTATTATGTGAGCATGATGAATTATTGTTAGATGAAAGTATAGGAATATGATGATGTTATGTTTAATGTTCATTTGGAATGATACATGATGATTAGTAGATGGTTTTGATGGGTTATGTAGGAGTTTAGAAGAATTGTGCATGAAATAGTTGTACGTTATGCTTAAAAGGTAGTACTCACATCAAGTGTATGATGAAATGTATTTAGTGTCGTCCGTATAGTCGATTATGATGTTACGGGTATATGATGATAAGTCGATAGTTAAGTATGGTTAATAGTTGACTTTTGAAAGTCAACTAAGTATAAGAAACATGACTTGACTCGTGGTCGTAAATGTAGGTTGATGGGAAGTCGTATGGTACATGTTATAGCAATCCGTGTTAAATGTAATGATATGATGAGTTACATGAGTTTAACGTATACGGACATGATTATATGAAGTTGATTATGTATTTTAATGCTTGTTAGAAATGACTAAGGAAAGTTAAGTGTGAATTATGCGAGTGATATGATTGTTACATGTACAAAGGTATATGCTAATAAGAGCGTGATTTCGATGAAATGAAAGTATAGGAATCAAGTCGAGACGGACTCACGCATGAGGTGTTAACGGGTCAAGAAGAGGCAAGGAATCTGATACGAGCACGGACGCATAAGGTAAGTGATTTCTGTAATCACTCCGTCGTACAAGTAAGTAATAAAGTGTTGTAATGAATTAAACATGATGTTTGAGGTCAAATATGTGTTTAAGGTCTCTCGTCGTAAATGATGGGTTAAGAATGACCAAAATGCCCTTGATGGGTATTTTGGGGTAAACGATCTTAAAAGTAGATTAGAAACAAGTCATTCGATTAGTGTTATGTTTTGGACAAGTATGAAAGTGGGGATAATGGTTTGGTTAGTCATAGACCAAACTAATGAGTGAATACCCTTAACGGGTCGAAATGAGCATATGAATGATAATGTGATAAAAGGATGCAAGACATCCAAGAGTTTAGTAATTTATGACAGACGTCATTGATATCATTATGTGTATAAGGGGTTATGGCAAAACGAACAAGTTACGTTGATGAATGCATGAATGGGTCAAGGTTGGGAAAAAGGGGAATAAGCCGAAGAGATAAAAGTCTGAAACTTTGTTAATCCGGATGTCGGATCTTAACTCCGAAAGATGGAGAATTAAATTACGGACGTGTAGGAAAAAGAATCGGGTAAAACGGACCAATAACGAAGAAGTTATGACCGTTTCCGTGAAACGCGGACGTGCTGAAATCTGCAGCACAGCAGCAACAAACATTCTGTTTGTTTGATGGCGTCGCGCTACGCGACGGCCCGTCGCGCTACGCGACGGGGTGGCTGGTTGTCGAAAGTTGTTTGTTGGCTCCGTTTTGTATCGGGAACTCGTTTAAACGCGTTTTAAGTCGCGTATAACTAGTTTAACTCATGTTTTATGATCATTAGGGTAAGCGTATGTGTGAATGTGTAAAGGTGGGATGACATGATCGTGCGTGACGATGTAGGTATGTTGGTTCCCCTTGGGATCCCATAGCCCAGGTAAGAATCCCACCTTAGGTTCCATTTATGAACCTTAAAGCGGGATCCCATAGCCCAGGTAAGAATCCCACCTTAGGTTCCATTTATGAACCTTAAAGCGGGATCCCATAGCCCAGGTAAGAATCCCACCTTAGGTTCCATTTATGAACCTTAAAGCGGGATCCCATAGCCCAGGTAAGAATCCCACCTTAGGTTCCATTTATGAACCTTAAAGTGGGATCCCATAGTCCAGGTAAGAATTATTAATTTAATTCTCATTGGCAATCGCCCTTATGTGGATAAGCAAGTATGTATGTATGTATGAGTATATACGGGGATGTAATGATGTAGGAGTAGATAGTATGTATAAGTAGTCAAGGGAGTATGTACGAAGGTATGCACGTATGTAAGTTGTGAGAAGGTATGGAATAAGTATGTATGCATGTATGTAATTATGTATGTATGTTGGTATGCAAGTATGTATGTAGGTTTGTATGTAAGTATGTATGTAGGTATGTATGTATGTATGTATGTAGGCATGTAAGGATGTATGTATGTATGTATGTATGAATGGATGTGTTTAGGTATGCACGAACGTATGTATGTAGGTACACAGGGATGTATGTTGCTATGTGTGACCGTAAGTTTACGTATAGGTTGTATGAAAGTACGTACGCATGTATTGAATGAAATTGAGCACTAACGATAATAACATCGTGCCTGGTGATGAAGTGTAACGCAGGAATGTCAAAGATGTCTCACTACGGATCTTATGATCAGAAGGAAAGACGGGATGTAAAGAGTTAATGAAACGAAAAGTAAACGTGAACAAGTCTTGTATGCTTATGATACGTACTAATGTATGAATTTTATGTGGTGAGCGCAGGTAGTACCAGTCATGAGGATAACCAAGGTTTGGAGATCGAGGATCGAGTCACAAGACAGATTGTACGGGAATGCTTAAATATGTAATTTAGTGTTGATAAGGCATGTTCTTATATTCTAAAAATGAATTATTAGAATGTCAAAATGTATGTCATGAAAGAAATTTTCAAACTCGATTTTCCGCTGCGTTGTGTTAAGGTTAAATGAATTAGGGTCTTACAAGTTGGTATCAGAGCCCTGGTTTGAGGGAATCAAGTACGAGAAGGTAAGTACTTGAACTCAAACTTGTGTGCTCTTGAGATAAGAAATCCGTACAATCTAGGACTCGATCTAGATCCAAAGGTAAAGGTTGATGAAAGTATGTATTTATGTATACGTATAAAGAAACTGACGGTTTTGTATATGCAAGGTAAGCATAAGTGTTGAAAGAGGATGATCCGTGAATGCAGTCTAGGATAAATACTAAGGCAGGCAAAGAGGTAATAAGACAAATAGGCAAATGAGCCCAGGTACGTGAATGTAATATGTGGAGGTATGTAATGGAAAAGTTTATTCAGGGAAGGAAAAAAAAAATTTTAAGATGAAAGACAATGATAGTATAGTAATGAAGTATTGGAAGCAATACACGCGCCGAAGCCTAAGTCTACGGACATGAGGTGACAATTACATGAAGGCACGAAACTACTATGTGGATTGTGTACCTGGCCAGTACACGAGAAACGTATGACGTTCGTGAGATCATGATAATTGTTACAGGTATGTCCGGTAGAGTTGGGTAGCAGGCGGGCGTGTGGGTGAAATGGGAAGTAAGACTCTCGGGAAATTGAGAGTACTATGTAAGAATGAAAAACATGCCTGATAAGAATGAAGAATGTTGAACCCGTGATTAAGTACGGATCAACAAGATAAGAATGTAATGTTTGAATCCGCGAGACGGATTCAAGGATGAAAGGCATGAATGAAATGTTTGAATCCGCGAGACGGATTCAAGGATGAAAGGCATGAATGAAATGTTTGAATCCGCGAGACGGATTCAGAGATGAAAGGCATGAATGAAATGTTTGAATCCGTAAGACGGATTCAAGGATGAAAGGTAAGAATGAATGTTTGAATCCGTGAGATGGATTCAAGGAGGAAAGGTATGAATGTAATGATTGAATCCGTGAGATGGATTCAAGGAGGGAAGGTATGAATGTAATGTTTGAATCCGCGAGGCGGGTTCAAAGATAAAAGGCATGAATGTAATGTTTGAATCCGTAAGGTGGATTCAATGAATGAAAAAGCATGAATGATGCGTCTGAATCCGTAAGACGGAATCAAAAATATAAGAAGATGAAATTAATCCGCCTAAGAAGATATCGACAGTTTGACCATGATTGAGTCGAACGGGTCATAGAAGTAAGTATAAGGTAAAAAGTGATAGTATGATAGACGAAGTTTTGTATAAGTTACGTGTAAGATATGTTAGTAATTGACTCTTAGAAGTCGGAATGATGACGGGCTGTGACCCGGACAATAACTTGAGTATGGGCAGAAATGGTAAGCTCAGTAAGAAATATTGAAATGATGTAATAAGGTCTTTGCAAGTAAGCATGAATGGAAGGAAGTACGAGCGTGTACTTCCGTTGGCAAAATGATTAATTGAATGAAAAGATTGCATGTAAGAAATAGAATGTGCGGTAAGTTATAGCAGAATTATTGATGTGATGAAACCAATCGTATTGGGGAAAGGATGTGCACGAGTGGAAACTCATGACACGGATGAATGAAATCTGGCCTATTATGGCTAGTACTCGAGGAAAAGATGAATCGATCTGGGTTGCAGATCGTGGTTTGGGAAATGAAAAAGAGGTTAGTAAGAATATTTAACTCATGATTTGATAGATATGAAATAGTATGACACCTGTACCTGTGTAAATTAAGTAATGCATGAAGTGAAAGCAATAGTAATGTGAAATGAACGAAATGATTTAAAGATAAAATAAAGGTATGCAAGGTGTACGTAACTGTAGAAAATGTAGAATGAGGGTAACGTTAGAATTAAGCACGTATGAGTGATCATGCAATAAGAGTTTTGTTGTAATAACAAAACAAAAGTTAAATGTTATACAGAGTATGTAGAGAATGTAAATTTTTAAGGGGTGAAGTGGAGATATTAGATCCATTAAGAAAGGATCATATCAAAGGACGGAAGAGTATGTGTATTGACCAGTTATTGACAGGTCAAGTAAATGAAAATGATATAAGAAAGAATGATCAGGAAAGTATGGGCTAGTAGTCGTATGGATGGACTAGAAGAAAAGATAATGTGTGTTTGATGAAAGTGAGAAAGGTTTCGGGGACGAAACCTTGTTTAAGGGTGGTAGACTTGTAACGCCCCAAAATCTGAATGTTAATAATTGTCGTATGTTCTTATGTGACACGTCATGAAATAAATAACTAGGCTATTTAACCTAGTTAAGGGTATGGTCAAAAGTATTAAATGATGAAGGTAGTGTCAGTTATGTTTTAAAGGTAAACCCGAGGGGCTAAAGTGGAACAAATGAAAGTAAGTTATAAAATAACTTGACACACACAAACACACGCATACGTGTGTGTTCTGGAAAGATCGAGCAGGGGCTCTCAAGAGCCCCAAAACCCTAGTTCTTCAAAAGCTTCAATTTGAAGGATGAATCAAGGCCCAAATCCATAACCGAACATGGATTAATGATCACCAACACGAGAGGATCATAAGGTATGTTTTAAATCTAAGATTGGTGATCATGGGTGAAGTGGGTTATGTTCTAATCCGTGAGTTAATATGAAATTGATCATGTACAAGGGTTAGAATCTTCGTGTAGAACATGGGTTATGAATGGTTTGCGTTAATTTGATGTTTAGAGGTGACACCCGTTAGTTAGGGTGAAGATGATGACTAGTATCACCTCCTATGTTCAAGTCTTGTTGAATGATTGATGTATTATGTGAGCATGATGAATTATTGTTAGATGAAAGTATAGGAATATGATGATGTTATGTTTAATGTTCATTTGGAATGATACATGATGATTAGTAGATGGTTTTGATGGGTTATGTAGGAGTTTAGAAGAATTGTGCATGAAATAGTTGTACGTTATGCTTAAAAGGTAGTACTCACATCAAGTGTATGATGAAATGTATTTAGTGTCGTCCGTATAGTCGATTATGATGTTACGGGTATATGATGATAAGTCGATAGTTAAGTATGGTTAATAGTTGACTTTTGAAAGTCAACTAAGTATAAGAAACATGACTTGACTCGTGGTCGTAAATGTAGGTTGATGGGAAGTCGTATGGTACATGTTATAGCAATCCGTGTTAAATGTAATGATATGATGAGTTACATGAGTTTAACGTATACGGACATGATTATATGAAGTTGATTATGTATTTTAATGCTTGTTAGAAATGACTAAGGAAAGTTAAGTGTGAATTATGCGAGTGATATGATTGTTACATGTACAAAGGTATATGCTAATAAGAGCGTGATTTCGATGAAATGAAAGTATAGGAATCAAGTCGAGACGGACTCACGCATGAGGTGTTAACGGGTCAAGAAGAGGCAAGGAATCTGATACGAGCACGGACACATAAGGTAAGTGATTTCTGTAATCACTTCGTCGTACAAGTAAGTAATAAAGTGTTGTAATGAATTAAACATGATGTTTGAGGTCAAATATGTGTTTAAGGTCTCTCGTCGTAAATGATGGGTTAAGAATGACCAAAATGCCCTTGATGGGTATTTTGGGGTAAACGATCTTAAAAGTAGATTAGAAACAAGTCATTCGATTAGTGTTATGTTTTGGACAAGTATGAAAGTGGGGATAATGGTTTGGTTAGTCATAGACCAAACTAATGAGTGAATACCCTTAACGGGTCGAAATGAGCATATGAATGATAATGTGATAAAAGGATGCAAGACATCCAAGAGTTTAGTAATTTATGACAGACGTCATTGATATCATTATGTGTATAAGGGGTTATGGCAAAACGAACAAGTTACGTTGATGAATGCATGAATGGGTCAAGGTTGGGAAAAAGGGGAATAAGCCGAAGAGATAAAAGTCTGAAACTTTGTTAATCCGGATGTCGGATCTTAACTCCGAAAGATGGAGAATTAAATTACGGACGTGTAGGAAAAAGAATCGGGTAAAACGGACCAATAACGAAGAAGTTATGACCGTTTTCGTGAAACGCGGACGTGCTGAAATCTGCAGCACAGCAGCAACAAACATTCTGTTTGTTTGATGGCGTCGCGCTACGCGACGGCCCGTCGCGCTACGCGACGGGGTGGCTGGTTGTCGAAAGTTGTTTGTTGGCTCCGTTTTGTATCGGGAACTCGTTTAAACGCGTTTTAAGTCGCGTATAACTAGTTTAACTCATGTTTTATGATCATTAGGGTAAGCGTATGTGTGAATGTGTAAAGGTGGGATGACATGATCGTGCGTGACGATATAGGTATGTTGGTTCCCCTTGGGATCCCATAGCCCAGGTAAGAATCCCACCTTAGGTTCCATTTATGAACCTTAAAGCGGGATCCCATAGCCCAGGTAAGAATCCCACCTTAGGTTCCATTTATGAACCTTAAAGCGGGATCCCATAGCCCAGGTAAGAATCCCACCTTAGGTTCCATTTATGAACCTTAAAGCGGGATCCCATAGCCCAGGTAAGAATCCCACCTTAGGTTCCATTTATGAACCTTAAAGTGGGATCCCATAGTCCAGGTAAGAATTATTAATTTAATTCTCATTGGCAATCGCCCTTATGTGGATAAGCAAGTATGTATGTATGTATGAGTATATACGGGGATGTAATGATGTAGGAGTAGATAGTATGTATAAGTAGTCAAGGGAGTATGTACGAAGGTATGCACGTATGTAAGTTGTGAGAAGGTATGGAATAAGTATGTATGCATGTATGTAATTATGTATGTATGTTAGTATGCAAGTATGTATGTAGGTTTGTATGTAAGTATGTATGTAGGTATGTATGTATGTATGTAGGCATGTAAGGATGTATGTATGTATGTATGAATGGATGTGTTTAGGTATGCACGAACGTATGTATGTAGGTACACAGGGATGTATGTTGCTATGTGTGACCGTAAGTTTACGTATAGGTTGTATGAAAGTACGTACGCATGTATTGAATGAAATTGAGCACTAACGATAATAACATCGTGCCTGGTGATGAAGTGTAACGCAGGAATGTCAAAGATGTCTCACTACGGATCTTATGATCAGAAGGAAAGACGGGATGTAAAGAGTTAATGAAACGAAAAGTAAACGTGAACAAGTCTTGTATGCTTATGATACGTACTAATGTATGAATTTTATGTGGTGAGCGCAGGTAGTACCAGTCATGAGGATAACCAAGGTTTGGAGATCGAGGATCGAGTCACAAGACAGATTGTACGGGAATGCTTAAATATGTAATTTAGTGTTGATAAGGCATGTTCTTATATTCTAAAAATGAATTATTAGAATGTCAAAATGTATGTCATGAAAGAAATTTTCAAACTCGATTTTCCGCTGCGTTGTGTTAAGGTTAAATGAATTAGGGTCTTACAGAAAAGGTGCAGGGAAACTCAAACCTAGCAAATTTGTTACCGGGCTTCCGGCTGGAAGACACAGTCACCAATATGGGCCGCCCCGGCCTCACGGGTGTGGGCTTGCTACACCCAAATAGATCTATCACTCTTGTGTCCCTCGGTCCTATAATAAGGATTAATGGCCTCAAGTGTTGTGCCCACCCTTCACATGATCTAGTCTAGTAGTAAAACCCTCCTTAAGCTAACCATACCATGTATAAAAATGTCTGTAATAGTTGTAACATACTTGGTACTCGTTCTCACCAAGAGTGCTTTTTGTTATTATATCATTTGTAAACATTGTAATATGTATTTTACCCCAGCCTCTAAGGCTGAACCTCCCCGGCCTCTAAGGCTGAACCTCTAGTATAATCCATTCGTAACATAATTTAGAAATATGAGTTTTCGTTCGTTCAAAACTTTGTATGTTCTTGCCAAACGTGCATGTCTTTCCACCCCGAAAACATTAATAAAAGTGTAAAACCGTAAAAAAAATGGGGTTATGAACTCACCTGAATTTCCTTGTGCAAAGCTAGCTAAATACGACTTCGTGATGTCATTTCCAAGACGTGATTCACTAGCGTGCATTCTACAATATTCCCAACACGGAATATTTTATAAGTTTCTAAATAAATACGGTAACTAAACTACGTGTCACCGAGCTTTACCGAATCGTTAACCGAACGATCCGTTGATATGTTGACTTAATAAAAACAATTAAGTTATACTTGTTAAGTTTTGTTTACTAAGTCTAGAAAGTACTTAGTTTTCGAGAAATTCGAATATATAAATATTTATAAAAATATAAATATATCGATAGGATAGTGGTTGTCGTTCCGAGAGGTCGTATGTGTATGTGACGAGTGTTTTATGAAAAAAATATATAATAAACTCGTATTATATATCGTATGCCTTTTGAGGCATTTGAAATAAGTATAAAAAGTTATATTTATTTTATAAAGGAATCGTTGAGTTGTCGTGTTTGAAAATAAATATGACTATATTTATTTTATAAAAGAATTCTACTTGTTTGTTTGATATATAAGCCATCTTTATTTTATGAAACGAAACTATATTGTTTAATATTTGGAATAAATATATAAACCATATTTATAAAAATAATCCGTGTTATCGTAGTTTCTTGTACGTTGTAAAGTATCGTCGAAAATAAAATACATTTGTGTATGTATTCATTTGATAGTTTCGTAAAACTAGTTTTATTTTACGGATTTTCTCGAAAAACATGCAGAGTTTCCTTTGTTTTTGGACGCCCCTGACAACACAAGTTGTCGTTGTTTTATCAAAATTCAATAATCAATATAAATAATTTTGTCGAATATTTCAAACGTAAACTATAATCAATCGGTTCGAGCTCGTTTCACGTGATAATAACAATAAAAATAACGAAGTAAAACACTCCGTTAATCTTTACCATCTTCGTGTCGGACGTTGAGCCGTTGACTGGGTTAACTGAGTTGACTCGGTTTGACTGTGTTGACCGAGCTGAGTCGACTCGCTGAGTTGGACCGCAGTTTGACCGAGTTGACTCGGTTTGACCGAGTCAACCGAACAGTATCGCTCCTCAAACCCTGACCCGAAGCAGCATGACCTGAACTGTACCCTTAACCGCGTCGACTTCTGTTGACCGAACCAAACCGAGAATATGTACTGAGCAAACCGAAACTGTAACAAAGTTGAACCAAAAATAGAGATGGAGTGAACCAACCTGAACCGAGTTAACTGAGTCGACCCGAACTGCTTCTGAAGCTGACCAATCTGACTGAACCGGACTCGCCAAAACTGCTGACCCGAACCCATCTGAACCGCGACTGACCTTGACCGAACCACGAGCCGTGACTTGTTGACCCGAACCTAAGGTCGACCGAACCCCAAACCAAAAACAGACCCAGATATTTTGTCGGAAAATCAACCGCCACCGCCGCCTGTCTCCTCCGTCGCTCCGCTGTAGATGCCGTCACGCCGACTCCTCCTCTCTCTACTCTCTGTCTCTCTCCTCTGAGTAATGCCGCCGCACATCACCATCAAACGCCGCCACCGTTGCTGGTGGCCGGCCGGACTTTACTCCGGTGATCGGAGCTGTGTGAGAGAAAGAGAGCAGTGAGATGATGTCTGTGAGAGTTTTGAGAGGAGATGAGAGATGTGCAAATTAGTAAAGGTTGTGTGGGTTTTTATATAGAGTTTTCAATAATAGAACAAGATCCATTATTTCGTGAGTGGTCTAATTAAACAATTGCATTTCTTGATAATCAGTAGTGGAAGAAATGAAAGTGGGAATTGAGTTGGCCTTGTCTGGTTTTGGCGCTAATGATGAAGAAGATGGGCATTTGTGTTTGTGTATATAATATCGAGAGGATGAGAGGAGATGAATAAAGTGTCTGCACAATTTAGCTGTCTTTGTGATGATTATTGTGCTCAAGAATCAAAGGGTATACCCCTTTTAAAAAGAAAAAGTTAGGTATTATTGGTATCGTGAGTTGGTGATCGGCTGTCCACAAAATTTCATTAAAATATTACATTTGCCATAATTGTCATTCTTTTCAATTGTCTACGGACAATAAGTTGAAAAAGAAAGCATGGTGCTTTTTCTTGAACATCATGATTACATGGGTAATGGATGTTTATCATGATTTTATGGGTATGGATGAATATGCACAAATTGTTATAGTTTCCATACTAAATTTTAGTGGAAAAAAAATAAAATAAATTGACGTTGTCAGTATTTTGTACGGCATCAGTTCGTTGTCGCTTAATATTCAACAGGTTTCTTTGTAAATCACCGTTCGCGCACTGTAAAGTTGAATGGACGTTCCTGGGCACTCCAAGGGCCTAATTAAGTTAATTTACGCTGTAAACACTATTTATTATTGCGTTAATCACTTGTTAATCACGTAATTAAGGGCGTAAATTTACCTGTTGTCACATTCTCCCCCTGTTACAGAAACTTCGTCCTCGAAATTTAGATTATGTTATCTCCTCAGAATTGTGTTATTCGCAGGTAAGTTCGAATAATAACAAAGTGAATGACCGAGTAATTGAAACAAGACTTATTCGAATCATGTGAATTTACTGACATTCCTCAACAATAAGAACCCAACGGTTTAAAAGAAATTGTGTTTCAAAAGTTGATGTCAACGGAAACAAGACGTATAGGTACAGTCACTAATGTGACTAGGTTAACATGGATCCAACAAGGAACAGGAACTTCGACCAATCGAATTCCATATGAACGTTTACAATCAGTAAATGAGTTCCAGAAGCAATATCATCCACTGGATGAAGTTAGAATCAACAATCTCAAATGTGATAGTTTGCAAGAAATGCTAGATCGTGATCAGTACAAGCTGCAAGATATACCGACGCCACAAGGTGTCGTAATGAATGAAACAATTCAATAAAGCGGTGATCGAACAAGTATCACCTGTGTTTTGAGATTAAATGAAAGCGCCATGAAGTAAATATGAATGTTTGTTGGAACAAACATCGAGAGATTTTCAATTGAAAATGGAACATCAAATAAATAATTTTTCGATCGAAGATGAAGAAGCAATAATATCGCAAAATATTCAATCGATGTTGAAAGAACCGTTAGTAGGTACACCGGGATATGCAATGAATTTGTGTACCATCGTCATAACACACATTTGTGTTAAGATCGCTTAAATGTGATAAATCGAAGCGGATTTAATCTGAATCGATAACCAATAATTAAATCCGTGCATAGGATATGTAAACGAGTTTAGCGCAAGCTTCAAGTAAGTGAAAATACCACCACAAGGTGTCGAAATCAACAAACAATTTAATGGAGTCGAATGCCAAACAAGTTTACTTCGACTCGGAACAAATGAAACACTTGTTAAAACGAATTTTGAATATGATGCTCCCAATACATCATATGATGCTCTGGAGTGAATATGTGTAATGGACAAGTTCAAACAATTGAACTTGGTTTCAGCGCAATCCGACAATAAATACATGTATCGACAAGAAAACTTTCGGCATGGTCACAACGAAAAACCATGTAACTTGAAAGGAAGAGAAATTTCAAGAAAATGTGTTGACTTGATAACAAAGGAGCCAACAGTTACAATAATGCGGGTCATTCGAATCACAAATCAATAATTAGGTTTAGCGAAAGAATGTTTGAATTTTGATGAAACGCTTATTCGAAACCACATGCGTAACAAACAATGCATGCGTAACATATAAATTTTCAAGAAATGAAGCAAATGAATATTCGCTATAATGAAAGAAATGATTGTGATACAATGGCCTTTAAGAGGAGTAGAGATGTGAATATCTACTCAGTAAATATGAAACTCGAAGTTTCAATAAAAGAAATTTGAGGACTTTACTTGGGGTTTCATGTGATGACTGGTTGTTAGTTGACATTACCATGGAATGTCGAACATAGCGTATTCGTCGTTAATAAGATAGAGGGAATGCAAAGGCATGCGTCTTCTCCTTAGTATGACTCGTGTCGTTGCAGGATCGCGTGCCAAGCCGCCGCTTCCTGATCGATAGTTCTCCTGCTGACAGGAATCTAGCGTCGTCGTTAAATTGTGTCGTCGTGTCTTTTCGAAGGCCTCGCCTCGATAGTCGTATGTGTCATACTTCAACCTCTGTTGATGTATAGATTAAGTTTCACGTATACTTGTGCACTAGCGTTTCGTTATGCGTAGGCTGCCTATCTGGAAATTTAAAATATCATAGACAATATGGATAATAGTGTGTACCCGAGTTAATATTCACGGTTCCTACATAATGACCTTTAATGAACTTCAATATAAGTTTCCAAAGGTCTTAAATGCATGTTTCCTAAACTCTCAGAGTTTTGTGTACTGTAGGTAATTGTTTTATGCACCGTGTATGAAACACCACAATAGCGTATGTTTGAAAACAAAATTTTGACTGTTGGTTTTTCGGCAACGGTTGGAGACCATATTCGAGTACTAGGCGTTCTGTATGTATTCAACGTCGTAATAGTCTAAGTCCCAGAGAAAAGTGAGGTTAGAGCCTAGGTATTCCTACAGAAAACCTTATTCGCTGTAACCTATAGCTCTGATACCAATCTGTCACACCCCGAAATAATCAGAGCTGGCGTGACTGGACTGGTATCTTCATTGCACAGCGGAAGCAAATAGTTAAGTCTTTCTAGAAATTGAACGCCCGTTAAGTACTCGATTCTCCAATGGTTCTCCTATTCCAACCGTGCCTTAACTTTGAAATGCAACCTGAGAAAGAACATGCGAGAAAAATCAACAAAAAGTTGAGCGAGTTCATAGTTTGTTTATAAAAGATTTAAATAAATCTTTTTAAGTAACCGGTTTTTGAAGTATTGTTGAGAAAACGAATTTAAAATCATTTTCTTGCCAAGTTATATGGAAACGTTGTATATGTAATGTTCGTATAACCGTCAATGCCCACCCTGACTTTGACTCCATACCCGCATAATCCTATGCCTTGAATATGTATAAAACATGGTGTTTAATTTGTATAAATCAAGTATTTCTGTAAGGATGTATGTATAAACCTTTGAAATATGTCTGTATGTATAAATGTCCCTGGTATGTAGCAATAAGGAAAAAGAGATCACCACTGGGTTTCAAAGCCATTGGTATGTGTGAAAAGGTGCAGGGAAACTCAAACCTAGCAAATTTGTTACCGGGCTTCCGGCTGGAAGACACAGTCACCAATATGGGCCGCCCCGGCCTCACGGGTGTGGGCTTGCTACACCCAAATAGATCTATCACTCTTGTGTCCCTCGGTCCTATAATAAGGATTAATGGCCTCAAGTGTTGTGCCCACCCTTCACATGATCTAGTCTAGTAGTAAAACCCTCCTTAAGCTAACCATACCATGTATAAAAATGTCTGTAATAGTTGTAACATACTTGGTACTCGTTCTCACCAAGAGTGCTTTTTGTTATTATATCATTTGTAAACATTGTAATATGTATTTTACCCCAGCCTCTAAGGCTGAACCTCCCCGGCCTCTAAGGCTGAACCTCTAGTATAATCCATTCGTAACATAATTTAGAAATATGAGTTTTCGTTCGTTCAAAACTTTGTATGTTCTTGCCAAACGTGCATGTCTTTCCACCCCGAAAACATTAATAAAAGTGTAAAACCGTAAAAAAAAATGGGGTTATGAACTCACCTGAATTTCCTTGTGCAAAGCTAGCTAAATACGACTTCGTGATGTCATTTCCAAGACGTGATTCACTAGCGTGCATTCTACAATATTCCCAACACGGAATATTTTATAAGTTTCTAAATAAATACGGTAACTAAACTACGTGTCACCGAGCTTTACCGAATCGTTAACCGAACGATCCGTTGATATGTTGACTTAATAAAAACAATTAAGTTATACTTGTTAATTTTTGTTTACTAAGTCTAGAAAGTACTTAGTTTTCGAGAAATTCGAATATATAAATATTTATAAAAATATAAATATATCGATAGGATAGTGGTTGTTGTTCCGAGAGGTCGTATGTGTATGTGACGAGTGTTTTATGAAAAAAATATATAATAAACTCGTATTATATATCGTATGCCTTTTGAGGCATTTGAAATAAGTATTAAAAGTTATATTTATTTTATAAAGGAATCGTTGAGTTGTCGTGTTTATGGTATTAAGAAGTCACACCAAATAAACCCACACTTCCGCAAAAGCCAGGGTGTGACACGTAGTGTCCATAGCGACTTCTGAAAGCGGTTCTAGGAATACTCTCCTCTTGTATTCTCAGCTGATGGTAACCAGATCGCAAATCGATCTTCGAGTAGTAGCTTGAACCTTGCAGTTGGTCGAATAAGTCATCAATCCTTGGCAGAGGATATCTATTCTTGATCGTCAACTTGTTCAACTCCCGGTAGTCAATGCACATACGGAAACTACCGTCTTTCTTCTTAACGAACAGTACTGGAGCTCCCCAAGGTGAGAAGCTTGGTCTGATGAATCCTTTATCCAATAGCTCCTGGAGTTGTGTCGACAACTCCATCATCTCTGACGGCGCAAGTCTATAGGGTGCCTTGGCTACAGGCGCGACACCTGGAACCAAGTCAATGTGGAACTCAACTTGCCTTTGAGGCGGTAATCCTGGCAAGTCTTCTGGAAAGACTTCCGGATATTCCTTGACGACTGGAATGTCTTCAATCTTTGGTTCGGCAGCTTCCTTGTCCACGATGTGTGCCAAGAATTCAACACATCCCTTCTTCAAGCACTTTCTAGCTTTCAGGCAGCTAATGATTTTCAGCGGTGTATCATGTTTCTCTCCGTGCACTATGATCGTTTCTTCATCCGTCAGTGGGATGCGGATGGTCTACTCATGGCAAACGATCTCGGCTTTGTTACTCGATAGCCAATCCATTCCCACTACCACATCAAAGCTTCCCAACTCGACAGGTAGTAAGTCTAGCGTAAACTCGTGCCCTCCTAGTTCAATCACACATCCAGGACAACTTCACTGGTCTCAACTAGTTTCCCATTTGCTAATTCGATGGAGTACGGAACTTCTAACTTACTAGGCGTCAACCCAAGCATATTCTTAAATTCTAATGACACAAAACTATAATCTGCACCAGTATCAAACAAAACGGATGCAAAGCGTTGGTTTATAGGGAACGTACCAGTAACAACATTGGGATCCTGGCGCGCTTCCCTCGCCTCAATGTTAAACACTCTTCCGCGGGCTTGAATCAATCCTGGGCAGTCCCTCTTAAAGTGCCCAATGTCACCGCAATTAAAACAACCCAATTTTTTACCATTTCCTCCTCCGTTCCCCGCTTGATTGTTGTTTTGATTTCGATTCGCGTCCCCAGCTTGATTTGCATTGTTCCCTCGATTTCCATTGCCTCCGTTATTCCCTTGTGGACGGTTTCCATTACCACCACGATTATTGTTCCTACTACCAAAACCTCCTTGGCCTCCCTGGCCAGCACTAGCCCAGCAAGAATCCTTCAAGTGGCCAACTTTTCCACAAGCTTCAGATACTTTTGGCCCACACCGGCCAGAATGATGACGTTGGCAGGAGGTACACTTGGGAAGTGAACCCATATAGCCTTTTCCTTTCTTCCCAGCACCGGTTGCAGCTTGGACCGGTGTGCTTGATTCTCCTTTCTTGCCAACACCGCTAGTTCCCTGCTTGAAGTTCGAGAATTTCCTCTTATTCTCACCAGACGACTCTACGTGAGTCTCTTTCTTCTTTGGCTCAACATTCGAAAACTTGTTCAGGCAGATGGCTTCCTCAGTAAGAGACACGCTCAGATCGATGGCCTCTCTGATTGTTGCAGGCTTGGAAGTAGTGACCATACTCATGATCCGTGGAGCTAAACCCCAGATAAATCTCTCGATCCGTTTGAACTCTGGTGTGACCATGTACGGCACAACGTGGGATAAATCATGAAATCTTTGGACGTACTCTGCGATCTTGGGACCATCCATCCTTAAATGCCAGAACTCAGTCTCCAACCTTTGTATCTCAGCACGAGAACAATACTTCCTTCGCATCAATTCTTTTAACTCAGCCCATGTCAACGCGTAAGCAGCAGCTTCTCCCAAAGTCTGCACTTGTAAGTTCCACCATGATAGGGCTCCATCCAAAAATAGCCCAGAAATGTAAGTCACTTATTGATTTGGAGCACATTTGCTCATTCTTAAGACTGAGTCTGTTTTCTCAGCCCACCTCACGAATGCTACAGCACCTCCGGTGCCGTCGAAGTTAACGGGCTTGCAATCGAGGAACTGTTTGTAAGTGCACCCTGCACATACATTTGAATATACAAATGGTATTAGCAGACATGCTACAATATCCAATTGTGTCGTAAAATGTCTCAACGACTTAACATTACCATGTGGTGGATTGTTATTGCCGTTATTGTTTGAATTGCTCCCGCTGGTTCCTCCCTGTGAGGCTGCATACTGCGCTATGGCGGCAGCAATGATTCCTTGAAGTTCTGCCTCGTTGGCAGGCATACGCGTCTGGCGTCTTGGAGGCATCTTCTAAAAGATGTTTCACGTAGGTCAGGTCATAGTAAGTAAAGTGTACGTATGTATTCAACAATATCAACACATAACATCTCATGTTATAAATAAATCAACCACATAACATCTCATGTTATAGAACATAAACAATCAATCAACATCACATATAATGAGAATACTACGATTGCGCTGTCATAAATCAAGACCACAATGTAAGGTTTACAAGTTCATAACTGTATCATACATCATCAGTGACTAAGGGCCACATCGCCCTAGTCCAAACTATCTAGTCAGTGACAACAGCAACAAATATACAAATCATCAAAAGTCACAATCATCAAAATGTGGTCTCCAAAAGCTGTGTAGTCTGCACAATTGCGGTCGTCTCACCAAAAGTCTACCCGTGTCGTACAAAAAGGCCTATGCTGATGGCGGTGGAGGAGGGGGAAAACGAGAAAAGAGTAAACGTCGCATATGAAGTCAGTCCTCCTCCATAGCGCGATGAGAGCGCATCAAGTATGCTATCTGCTGCTTAGGAGTCCAAAAGCGAGCGGTAGAATCAGGTGAAAGTGGTCGTGGAGGGTGTGATACTACAGGTGGAGTCTGGCACTGGCACGAGAGTCGCTGAGCTCTCTCCAGCTCCTGTACGCGACGGGTCAGTGCCTCCTGCTGTATCATGAAAGATGTGAGAATCTCCTCTGTAGAATACCCCACGTGGTATGGATGATACGGATCAGATGGTGGCATAATGGGGGGCGTAGTCCAGAGGAATGGCTCACTAGGTGGAGCAAAGGATGGCACAGTAAATGGTTCAACAGTGGGAACAACAGTGGGATGAGAAATCTGAGGTACAAACTGGTCTCCTCCTGTCATGAAAGGCGTATGACCAAACGGCTGACGAGATGAACCCTCCCCAGGACGTGGCGGAGGAATGTCCTGGAAATAGGTAATCGGGAGATCTGTGCGGTGTGCATCCGTGGTGTGTGGGGGAATCAAGGGTACCTCGATGGGAGCTGAAACAGGGGCTGAAACGGGTGCCGCAGGGGGTGTAACAGGCACCACGAAAGGTGGGAAATCATCGTCGTCATCTATCCACCCATTGTGGGTGTGAGCGTATCGTGGATCAATATGGGTCGCGAAAGGTGCATGGTCGAACAGCACCGGCATAGGATCAGGAAGTGGGGAGGCAACAGGATCCTCTAACAAATGTGGAGCATCAACATGAGCATCGACAGCATGATCATCCACCAACAGCGGAGCAACAACAGGATGATCATCAACAGGTATATCATCAATAAAAGGGGCAACAGCAGGTGCATCGGCATGAACAGGGTCATGCTCTAATGCTGGGTCAGGAGAGACAACTGGCTCAGGGGCCACAGCAGGCTTCGGATCAACAAACTCCATCTCGAAATCAGCTGGATCAGCAAACAAGGGATCGACAGGGGCTACAGGATCCTCTAGGGGCTGGTCTAAGTGAATGAACTCAATATCCTGGTCAGGATCAAAACCAGAGGGAAACACAGGATCATCATCAATATCGTGATCAAACTCAAAGTCATGTGTAGGTGCAGCTGATGACGCCATATCAGGGTCGGCGTCGTGTGAGTGGTGCTGCACTCCCTGTGTATGCAAAGATGCGGACGCCACAGACTCAAATGAGTCTGGGACAGGTGAATGAACAGGGGCCTCCCCTGCAGGAGCGTCAACAATGAGTAGAATATCATCAGCAGCAATAGGGGCCTGACCCTCAAGGTCATCCTCAAGTGGGTCCTCCTTAAACAAATCGACATCGTCGTCAGAAACATCATCAAGTGGCATATCAATAACGAGATAAGCGGTAAGGGGCACAGGAGCAGGGATCACCGCGAGTGGCAAATCCCCAACAAGATGGCCATCAGCAGGCTCTGCTACGACATCAGGCAGCGCAAAGGGCTGGAAGTCATCATCGTCTGTGCTGGTAGTATCGGAAGTGTACACCTCGTGCTCCGATGAAACTATGTCGTCTGATACTATGACCATGGGATCTGTAGTGTCCGACTCTCCAGTACCTGATGAAGGCATGACGTCTGTAACACAAACACACACATGCACAAATAATCAATCATATAATCAAATAAACATGTTAGTCACCAATAAGCAAACAAGTAATCATCCTAGTCTACCCTAGACTATCCTCTCAGTCTCCCTGACTGAACTTCCTAGTCTCTCAGACTACTCCCTCAGTCTCTCAGACTGATCCTCCTAGTCCCACTAGACTACTCTCTCAGCCTCTTAGACTGAGCCTCCTAGTCCCACTAGACTACTCCCTCAGCCTCTCAGACTGATCCTCCTAGTCCCACTAGACTACTCTCTCAGCCTCTCAGATTGAGCCTCCTAGTCCCACTAGACTACTCCCTCAGCCTCTCAGACTGAGCTTCCTAGTCCCACTAGACTACTCCCTCAGCCTCTCAGACTGAGCCATAACTAACAAATAAAATGTGCTCACTCTTTTGTTTGTAACAATATTTTGCAATCTGGATCTGGACGTAGTGTATGCAATGTAAAAATGTTTTCGTGAGAGCCCTAGTGATCATAGTCTAGACTCGAGAAGGAATCCTAGTTCGCTATGATCAACGCTCTGATACCAAGCTGTCACACCCTGGCTCTGTGGAAGCGTGGGTTTATTTGGTGTGACTTCTTAATACCATAGCTTAATCACAACAAAGCTATATGAAAGTAAAACCATGATGATCATCCATTACTTCAAGTTTTAAAAGTAAAATACGGCTGTTAGGCCCTATAGGTTTATGGATTAGTAGATTAATTGCTTAATGGATCAAGTTCTAGAAGTGGGGGTATTAGAGTGGGCTTTGGGGTAATAATGGGCCTAGGGTTTTGGGGGAAACCCCTTACTATAAATAGGAAAATGATAATTAGGGGCTTAGGTTGGTTGGTTCCTTGTTTTAGAAACTTGTATTAGACAAGCTCCTTGTATGCAAGTTTAAGCATTGAATCATTTGAATATTCAAATCTTCATAGTGTTCTTGATTATTTCTTGAAGATCATCAAGTTTGGATTCCGCCCATCCTTGGTGATTGTTTGATATCGTTGTTTGATCCGTATTTTCGGGACTTACAATTGGTATCAGAGCCAATTTGATATCAAACTTCAAGAAATTCTGCATTTTGGTTGAAGATCTTCATCGTGTTCTTCGTGATCTTCATCGTGTTCTTCTTCGTGTTCTTCAAAAATCGTTATAGTTTGCTCTTTTGATCTTTCTGAGAGGTGTTAAAGGTTTATTTAAAAAAAATGAAATTTCATCATCAACAGTACATCATCATTAGCTCATCATCATCAAAGAAATCATCTGACATCCGACATCATCAATCATCGTTTGATTGAATTGTCTGAGATAATATTCTCATACGTCATCAACAGCGAGTGTTTCGTCCGTAATCAACATTATCATCATCCGCAATCATTGTCTTCATCCGCAACCATCTCGGACTAACTTCATCTTCATCATCCGTAATACCATATTCATCCGAAATCATATCATCCGGAATCATATCATCATTCATCCGGAATCGTCAACAGCATCATCCGGAATCATATAATCATCACGGATCAAACAACTTCACTATATCTTCATCCGTGATACGTCGAACCTTCATCCGAGATCATCAAGTTCATCCGTAATCATCATTTTCACCACCATCTCTGTGTACCTCCTGCCCTCACCCACCGCCGTCCTCCGTTCTCCTCCTTTCAACACCGAACACCGAACATCGTCTCCGACAATCTTCCTGTTCACCCTCCTTCTCCTCCACAACCCCTCGTATCCTCCGACTACCGTAAACCTGCAACATCCTCCACTGATCATCATTCTTCCAACACAGCACCTTCGTCTTCTCCATTGTTAACCACCCGACACCACCTCTTCTCCGTCATCTTCTCCGCCGCACCAGTGACCTCCGACCTCCGACACCGTACACCACCGTACACCGTACACCATTGTCATCTTGTTCAGCGTCATTTGACTACATCCACCTTCGAATAACCGCTCCGTTTCCATCACCGGTCACGATCTCCGGCGACCATCGTCTCCACGTTGAACCACCTTCATCTTTCTGATTCGACGACCTCTGTTATCGCCGTCGACACCATCTCCATCGATCTTTATCGTCTCTCATCTTCGTCACCTTTCACTCCGTCTTTCATCATCTCTACCGTCCTCGCCGTTTATCTCCACCCGCAACAGTCATCTTGTCAGATTATTGACGGCGGCGGCGTAAATATTAGGGTTTGGAAAGTTGGTTTTACGAAGAAGAACGTACGGATTTTTGAATTGATTTTCTGTTTTCTTAAATAATAATAATATTAATTATTAGGTAATCATTGCTTAATGATTAATTGTTTTTAAAATAGTTTCTATTAAAAATATATTATTTTAATATTAGTTTATTTTAAAATAATATTAATTAAAAAGGTTTTATATATAGAATATTTATTAATAATTATATTTTAAAAGTTAAAAAAAATATTTAAAATTAAAAAAAAAAAGAAAAAGGAGGAGTTTGTTCGGTTTGATAAAGTCTTGACAGGTTTTTGAGGAGCGGTAAAGGAAACCGGTTCGTACATCGGCGACGTGCTCGAATTAGTGTTCATTGTTTCTTGCCCTTGCTCGTGTTTGACGTAACTTGGTTCGACAATGACTTCTCCAAGTATTGATTCTCAACGTCAATTGCTCTCGGAACAACTTGATAGTTTCTGTTTCATTGAGGGTGAAAGCGTAGAAGACGTAATCAGAAGGTTTACACTGCTGCTTTCTGAAATCGAGAAGAGCGGATTGTATGTGACACTTGGTAGGGTTAACAGAGCCTTTTTGTACGGATTGCCTCGAAGCAAGACATGGGACTATCGTGTTGCTATTATTATGGGAAAATGCAATCATTGCACAACAGAAACGAGAGATGTGATTTCCTTTGTCAGTGAATATGTTCAGGAGGACAAGCAGAGGAATCAGAATCTCGAAAACACATCGTCTTCTATGTCCAACTGTGGGAAGGTCGTTGCTAATTCGCCACTTGTTACTGATCTCAGCACTGCTCAGATTCCCTCATCTTCGACTGTGACTACTGCATCATCTGATGAGAAGACCCCACATTCAACAGGCTCTCATCCCGATAAAGTGGCCCAGACTGAAGAACCGAGATCACTTTCTGACACGCTAAACTCTCTTTTATGTTCCGAGCACTGTAGAAAGAAAGTTGCATTTCTGAGATCTCAAAACTCAGCGTTGATCACTGACTACAACACTGTGATGGGAAAGTACATCAGTCTTCGAGAGAATAATAAAATTCTCTATGAAAATATTGAGGCACTTAAGAAGGACATAGCTCAACTTCACAGAGACGTGAATCAACAGCAATGTTGGGTTCACGACTACAAACATAGACTCACAGTTAAAACTCTTGAATGTGACTCTGTGAAGGGTGAGCTAGAGCTCCTCACTGGAAAGTACAAACAGAACGAGTTAAACATCAAAAAGTTTGACACTTCCAGTGCCACAGTTCAAAATCTGTGTAATGTACAACTTACTTATCAAGAAAACAAGGGAAAGGGTTTGGGGTATAAACAGGTTCCGCCACCATACAATCATAATTATTCCAGATTGCCAATCACTGAGCAGGAAATGGAAAATTATGACACTATGATGTATGGCAAACCTAGTGATTATGTTGAATATGATCCATCTAAGTTTAAAAAGAATCCACATGCTGATTTTAGAAAACCAATGAGTTTTGTCAAGAATGAAAATGTTCAAAATAACTCAGCAGATAAGTCCGATCAGATAAATGAAACCGTAATAAATACAGAAGCCGAAACTGAAACGAAAACGGAACCAGTTAACAAACCCGCAGAGGAGATGAAGGAAAGTTATCCAAATTCTGATTCTGTTAAAAATACTAACTGTTCTAGTTTGTGTGCAGAGTCAGTAAGAACTGAAGAGAATTCTAAAGAGGATGATGAATCACATCGAAGTGCTGCTGATAATGTTATTTCTGATAAAAATGGCCTTTATGCTTGGAACTGTGTTTTTTCTTGGTTTGCTGAGACTTGGGGTGTTCCCACTAAGACTGATGAATCTGGTGCTATTATTTTAGATTATGCATGTGATAAAAATGACTGTGTTGAAGATGCTAAAAATGTTGAAAATGTTGAGAATGATGTGGCAGGAGAGCCTGATGTATCATCTGAGCAATTTGAGACATCCGTTTCAAATAACTCAGAAAACAATTCTGATAATTCGGAATACTACACCTGTATGTCTGAAGCATTGAATGACACATCAGATGCTCCCTGCAGTAATGATGATTTTGACGTGATTGATTGTGATAATGAAGAATTTATTGTTGAGCAGGGATCATCTGACGATCTTGGCAATCAAACTGAGGATTCAGGAATCTCAGATAATGAGCTCAAATCTTCAAACGTTTCTGATTGTGATGATCAATCAGAATCTAGCAGCATTGCGAAAGAAGACAATCAAACTGTCTTAGATACAGACTACTCATCATCTGAGTTACCAGAATCATCTAATTTTGAGAGCTCAAAAGCTGATCTGACCTAAGAAGAGACATCCATAGAGTCCAATTTTGTAGAAACCCATGGAAACATGGAAACTATGGAGAAGGAATCCATAGAAATCAATTCCACAGTCGAATCAGATGATGAAACTGTAGAAGAAATTATTGTGGAAACCTTCTCTACAGATTCTCCTGAGGACATGGTCTCTAAAGAAAAGGAAGATGTGAAAGTCACTTCCACAGACAGTTCATCTATTGATCCCAAAAGTAACCTTAACAAACCAGAGTCAACTGAATTTGTTCCCCCTAAAAGAAAGCGGTCACGTAGAAACAGAAGGCCGAAAAGAAAGAATGCAAAAAGGGAAAACTTAAATCTCAAGCAAATAGAACCCAAGCTCAAGGGTAAGGTCGAGGATATTTACTCTCGTGCTGATAGCTGTGAGCCGGGTTCCTCCAAGAATAAGCACACTCCAAAGCACTCAGTGTCAAATGAATGGAAAAGACGTGATCAGTTCTCAAGAATAACGCAAGCCGAACTAGATGTCTTTTTCTCAAAAAGGCAGACATGTTTTAATTGTGGAATTCCGGGACACATTGCAAGAAATTGTGTCCATCGTCCCTACTACTCTAGGAACATGTACCATCAGAAGGCTATGCATTCTCACTTTACCAGTAATGGTCCTCCCAAAGCAAGGCCTTCTGACAGAGACTGGAATCTTGCGAAACAGGAGAATCTAAAATTTTCAAACATTAACAGGTTTCAAAGAAAAACAGAAGTTTTTCCATCAAATGAAAGTGCTTCAGACACTAGGAATTGGAAACCTAAAACTCCTGTTGGATCCCAGTCTCCGTGTTCGCAACCATCAACATCCACTCCATCGCGAAAAACCACCGGCGATGTTAAGAGTCATATGATTTTTCGTTTGGTTTCATACACTGATAACGATGGTCAACTCAGGTCAACAATGGCCTGGGTTCCAGTTTCTAATTGATCCCGCTAAGTGTGCAGGAATGGCTATGGAGGGCGATCGTTAGACCTTGGTTTATCGATTGTAGTTGTTCCAGACACGTGACAGAAGACTTATCCCAGTTGAATAACAAAAAAAAGGGTATTCGACGGTGGATTTGTCAACTTCGCGGGAGAGGAAACTGGAAGAATTACTATGAAGGGCACTGTCAGAAACGGGGTTCTCACCTTCTCAGACGTCAATTATGTCCCTGATCTGTAGCACAACCTTTTGAGCGTATCTCTGATGTGCGACAAACGAATGGAGGTTCTCTTCACCAAGAGTGGCTCGCAACTTCATTCTTCGACTGTTCAGAAGCCGATTTCTGAACCTGCTATAGCTATCCCTGATGGTACAGTACGTAACACTGAAGTCTCCTCAGGACTCTCAAACATTCAAGGAACTTCTCTGTTTCTGGGAGCAATTCTCTCGGACTGCACTGTAGATCCACCGGTGATCAACAACTCTACTGCATCAAATGAGGGGGAGCAATCTGATATAGCATAAGGAAGTTGCTGGTGCACAATCCCATAGCGAATCGGGTATGAGAAAGTTGCTTCGAGCAAGGTCCGGATCATGATGAGGTACATGCTTTGGTGATGAAAAATAAGTTCGAAATGAGCTCGTTGGGAGAAGTGAAAATGTTTCTGGGCATACAAGTTCATCAAAACAGGGATATCAAGTGAACATCGGCTGGATGCCAATTCTTGGGGGACAGTCTCATCTCACGGTAGTACAAGAAGCAACAGCTCACTTTTGCAGCGGAAGCAAAGTGCGTTACAGCATCTGCTGCCTACTTCTCTCAGGTTCTTTGGATACAACACCAGCTCAAGGATTACGGTTTGACTTATCTAAACTCTACTACTTATTTTGATAATGATGTCGTTATCCAAATTATCAAAAACCCTGTTTTTCACTCTAAAACCAAGCACATTGATATCAAGGTGCGTTTTATTCGAGATTGCTATGACAGAGGATTGTTTAAACTTAAACAGATCCACACTGATGCTAATTCAGCAGATCTTTTTACAAAACCTGTCAGCAACTCGAGATTCAATGTGCTTGTAGATCTTTTGAAAATGATACGTATCACCGACTGAGTGACCACAAAAAAAATTAGGTCTTCTTTACTTATGTAAATAAATAAGTAAGTAAATTTGCGCATAAAGTGTGATGCACAAATTTAGGGGGGAAGAAGGACAAATATGTACATATGCTTTGTTTGAGAAAAAAAAACATATATGTACATATGTATCGTTTGAGGGGGAGAAATAGTTGCCTGGGAAATGAAATGAATTTTCGTGTTAAAGAACTTGATTAACACACGTAAGGTTTCGATGTTAAACAGGTTCGGCTCCACTGCGATGTGTTGAGAGGTCTGCCGCTCGAAAAGCAAAAGAAGCAAAAGTGATACAAACATAATGTACTGGACATCTCGTGGGTAACAGAACAACGGTATATGATTTCATGGTCTTAAATCCTGCGTTGATAGATAGCCAACATCTGAAGTTTTGGGTCTTTATGCTGATGTTTCATCCGGGATATCAGGGCTGTCCCTCTGCTGTACGAAAGTACTGACCTGGACACAGTCAGGATATCCTGCTAAAAAGAGCCCTTGTCAGATCTTCCTTGGTCTCTCTGCTGTACGGAAGTACTGACCTGTTCACCAGGAAGTCTGACATTAAAAAAAAAACAAAAAAAGGGGCCACCGTCAGATCTTCTTTGGTCTCTCTGCTGTACGGAAGTACTGACCTGTTCACCAAGAACTCTGGCGTTGAAAAAAAATAAAAATAAAAATAGAATAAAAGGATGATCTCAGTATACTCACCTGCTACGATGAACCGTTGTGCTTACCTTGATCGCGGGGGTATGCCTTGGAATGGGACACACAGATGTCACAGTATAAATCTACCTAAAAGCGTATCACAAAGAAAAAGTTGAAGTTTGAGCGGCGGATTTAAGAGGACAAACATATCAACAATTGCGTGGACCAGCCTAAGTAAACAAAGTGCTGAAAAATGTTCCTTAATCGGTTAGAAAACGATTTTGATCCCATGGCAGGTTCTCCCTATATTACTCCTCCATTAGTTTTCTATTATTAATTTGTTTTGTTTTAATTATCTCTTTACTAAAAAGGTTGCTCGGTTGGTTGCATCGTTGACTTTGAGAAAGATGTTTTATGTCCTAAAAATCAAGCAAATCATTAAAGTAATAGTCTGGCCCACTGTTTCGGATTAGGGCCCACTGTCATGGATAACGCGAATCAGATCCGGCTCATTACTCTCAAATGTAATTCGGACCATTGTTCCGAGTTGGGGCTTGGCTGTTTGATCTCAGGCCCAATCCGAAACTCTATAAATTGTCAAACATTTCTCATACGAGTCGCATATTCGGACTAATCTCATCTCCTAATTATTTCGGAACCTCTCATCATCTTCGCGGATCACTTATTCGAATTACGAGGTTTGCAGGTTCCTATAATTTTCAAACCAAAGCCTTTGAATGCCACAATTGCCGAAGAGCATGACGTGCAACAGACACTTGCTGATGAGAAAGCTGAGATAGAAACAGAAATTCTAGATTCATACGAAGATGAATCTGATGAAGACAGTGATGTGGAAGCATTTGTCTCTGAGAATGTTGAGGAACTCGTTCGAGAATCAACGTAAATGACGACTGAAAACTTTCAAGCCCTGATCGTGTCTTTGAAGGATAGTGTCGGAAACCCTCCTTCCGTATCTGTTCCTGAGATTGAAGATAATTTGACAGATGATGATGAACAATCATCCAACAAGAAACGAAGAACTGAAACAACTCCTGATTTTCATTCTACTAGCCCAAGCTCAGAACCAGAGCCTACTATGCCCACTGATCCACAAGTCACTGCTGCTACTCAAGAAACAAGCAAGCAAGATCTCGATTTTGATTTAAAATTCGATTTCGATCTCGATCTGCCTGAAACAACTCATTTGCAACCAGAAAGCTCAAGCGGCATCAGGTTCAATGTAGAAAGTTCCAGTGGTGTCAGTTTCTCCGAGCATGATGAAGCAGCCATGCGTTTCGCCGCGAGCAAGATGAAATTTGTTGAAAAAAAAGGATAGTAATGATGATACAGCTGTTGATGTAGCGAATTTGTAGCGAAGAATGATTATGTTGGAACAAGATGCTGCCCTGAAAGAAGCTCAGATCTCATCTTTGCAAGCTCAAAAATCAAGCAAAGATCAGACGATCGAACTACTACAAAGTGATGTGGGTATGCTGATATTTGTTGAAAGCTAAGCTGAAAAGGAAGTTCAAGAATCGTGTGTTTGCTGATCCGGCTCCGTTGCCTGGTGGTCCTCTTGACGGATTCAACAACTAATCCAGTAAACCTAGGGGGAGATTGTTAGGCCCTATAGGTTTATGGATTAGTAGATTAATTGCTTAATGGATCAAGTTCTAGAAGTGGGGGTATTAGAGTGGGCTTTGGGGTAATAATGGGCCTAGGGTTTTGGGGGAAACCCCTTACTATAAATAGGAAAATGATAATTAGGGGCTTAGGTTGGTTGGTTCCTTGTTTTAGAAACTTGTATTAGACAAGCTCCTTGTATGCAAGTTTAAGCATTGAATCATTTGAATATTCAAATCTTCATAGTGTTCTTGATTATTTCTTGAAGATCATCAAGTTTGGATTCCACCCATCCTTGGTGATTGTTTGATATCGTTGTTTGATCCGTATTTTCGGGACTTACAACGGCAACATTGTTTTAGAGTTGACACATGCAACGAGTTCACAACACAACATAATAAAAATCTTGTTCATAAGACACAACTACAAAACATGAAATAGACACAGTTTAGGACTTGTGACTCGTCCAGGCAAAAGTCACAACCCTTAAACTCGGATGACATCACTTCTCCTACGCAGCTTAATACCCTTGCATACTTAGCCAGATCCGTTAATTTCCTGAAATACATGTAAGTTGAAAAATCAACATAAAGTTGAGCGAGTTCATGTGAAAGTGAGTATGTAAAACCTTTGTAAGTATAAAATCCCTGGTATGTAGCAAATAAGGAAATAAAGAGATCACCAATGGTTTGCAAGGCCATTGATATGTGTGAAGTGCAGTAGGAAGACTCAAACCTAGCAGATTTTTGCGTCGGGTACAAAGTCACCCCGAGGTACGTTCTGTTGGGCCTGGAGTTGGGCTCGCTACACCCAGATAGATCTACTACTACTGACCCTCGGTCCTACAATGAGGATTAATGGCCTCCAGTTTCAGCCTACTCACTCACATGATCTAAGTAGTAACCCTCCTTACGCTAACCATACCATGTAAAAAGTATTCATAATCATAGTAACATGTATTTCACCCCCGAAGTATAAAAACTGAAAAAAATTAAGAGAATAGGGGGGACATGAACTCACAGAAGTGCGTCTCGAAATAGTCAATCCCAAATCAACCTGTTGCGTGACGACCTACACGTACTAACTTCTATTAGACGGACGGCCATGCCTTGGCTTAAGGTTTAACGTTTTTGGGAAATAGTTAGGCAACTATTTCGTATTTCCACTTCTAAATTAATTATTTAATAATTATCTTCTTTCCCCAGGATGGGGGTTTTAATACATGTGCGTTTTTATAAATCCAAAAATATATTATTAAGTCTCACTTAATAAAATATATTTTTATTCATTTGTCTAAAATATTCTATCTCCAAAATATACATATTTTTCCCAAAAATATTATATTTTATTCCATACGATTTCCAAAATAATACTTTTTATCAAAATACGCATTTAAGAGTGTTTTTCCGAAAATACATAAGTTACATTTAAAGTTCGGGTGGTAATAATAATACCGGGGTAACTTAGATATTTATTTGTGAAGGCGTTGGTATTATTTTGGAGTCGTCACTTCTCAGTGTATACGAGTTATATTATTTTTACCCTAAAAATAATATATGTGTAGTTCACGTAATAAACATAAAATCACACAAGCGTTTTACTATGAAATATATATTTAACAATTTTTATTTACGAAAATCCACCTCCAAATACTTGGTTATTTTATAATAAAAATCATGGCGAAGTTTGTTTGGAAAACTAGTCAAAAATATATTCATAAACACTTGTCACCAAAAATATTTTCCAAGTGTTATATTTCTGGAAAAATTTCGCCAGAGTTTCCTCTGTAACTGGAGGTGGCCACGCTTACGAGCGTATCATTTTCTTTTAAAAATTCAACCAACAACTTTTCCAAACATCAATATTCAATATTCAAACATCAACTAGTCAAAAATAAGTATAGATCTCAAACACATGAACTTGTAAGTCGTATAACATTGTGTAGTAACCTTCCAACATTTTTTAGTAGATCTTTCTATCTTTAAAAAAATGAATCGGTTTCTTGAAAAACTTTATTTTTAAAGAAGATGTAACTTTACAACTTCTAGTCCAAAAATTACGAAATTATTCCTTTGTTAAATCCTTTTGTCACACAAGTGTTTACACACTTGTTTGTTCACAAAAATGCTTTTAGTTCATGAAAGATCCGGCTTTTAAACATGATTTGCATCTTTCACTTGGTTCTTCGAAAATACCCATTGTAGATCTTTAGATCTACTAGTTTAAAACTTTATTTTACAAGAAAAATCACTTTTACACAAGTTCATGTTCATGTGTGGAAGGGTTCATCATCTTGCTACTTTACGCTTAACATATGGCTAGTTCATGTTCCATGAACATGATCTAGCGTGGTTAGATGACGATCCGTTCTACTACTAGCATCAAACAACATAAGATAATCACATCTAGGCAAGTTTCATAAGATTTACACCACTAGTTTTTCTTTAACCATCTAGTTCATCATACATTCAAGACTTTATGTTTTGATCTTGTGTGTTCTTAAATTTTAACTGTTAAATTTCTTATTAACCACTTTAAACAAGAACAAGAGGGTGTCTAGAAGCACTTACTACTAGCTCAAGGCTAGGGAAGAATCAAAGCGAAAACTAGGTGGATAAAAGCAACGTAGTGAGGTCCTTGAGATTTCGAAAGCATCGGGTCTCCTCGTATGTCACCTTTCACCTTTGTGTGTATGTAATATAGCAAGAACCAAACTTGATGATGATTGTGGGTGGGTGGGAACTCTCGGCCGAACACAAGAGGAGAGGGAGAGAAGAAAGAATTTTTTGTTGAAGTGTTGAAGTAAGTGGAGTGTGATCCTTAGGTTATATTTATAAACCATCCATCTTAATTATCCATGGTATAATATGTAAACTTGATTCTAGACAATTGATGTGGTAAAAACGGGTTAACAAAACTAACTAAATTTACCCTAATTCTAAACTCTCTAAGCTTTAAATTTATAAAACTAAGACTCTCTAAACCCTAAAACACACAACCGGCAAGTGTACCGATCGAATGTAGTATAGCCTAAGGAAGTCCGAGTATCGAACCCAAGAGACTCTACTGATTACGCTAATGACTCTATCTAGACTCAAACTGACACAACTGAACTAAATGTTTGTTGATTGGGGGGGTTTTCTAAAAATCCTAAGAATGCAAATAATAAATACTAACTATACTAGACGAACTAGACACGAACTCACACGAAAACTGAACTCAATGATGGTGAAAGAACTACCTAGACAGGAATCCTGATTGTTTTTAGTTATGATTATAATTGGAAGTTGTCTGCTATGGAACCGGGATCTTAAAATTCTCACCTCTCGGGAAATCTAAGGACCTTTTCAAGAGCACGCTAAGATCCCCTAAAGGTTGTTAAACTACCGGTTTTAGACTCTCTTACAAGACATCTAATGATGTTTATAAAAGTATCCTACAAGGCTCACTTCCTTACGAGACCTAAACCTAGGATAGGTTTGTTTTCTCAGTTAGACTTGCTAGACAACAGCAAATAGGTTAACTTTCTAAGAAGGACCCACCTTGCGGTTTAATCACTTAGACCTAGCAATAATCTCGCACCTTACAGCTATTGATGATTAGTAGAACACTTGATTTTATAAAATTACCAACTATTACTTCTAAGGTTTATTGGCCAATTTAACCCTAAAGATTCAAGATTTATTACGTGATATAGACAGTCACCAAAATCTAAAATCTAGCACGACTCTATTATGTGATAAAGACCGTCACCAAGATTCATGCGAAGCAATAATCAACAATTAAATACCATCAAGCACGCAAACACATCTAACCGATAGAACAAACCGTTTACAATTTATAAACAATCCATAGCTTCCAAAATCCAATAATAATCAATAACACATACGCAATCAATCATCCATGTCTAGGTAGTAATAAAGATTTAGCCGCTAAACATAATCCAAAACAGGTTCATAATCCAAGTAATAATAGAATTCATCATTAAACAAGTAAAACAAACAAGAAACGAAGAAACAAGATTGTGTAACCCGTTAACTTCAATCCTGTGTGCTCCTTAACGCTCTCCGATGATTCCCAGCAGTACTAAACCTTCAAAACGCCTCTAATCAGCCTCTATGATCGTCCAAAGATGTCTAAAATTCGTAATTGTGGTCTCTTTCTCGGCTGTTGTCGATTGTGATAATATATAACTCACAAAACCCTAAATCCGCTGCTGTTAACAAGTGATTTCGCGTAAACAACACTCTCGCGGCCCGCATTAGAGTTATGTCAAGTTGAAGCGGGCCGCCCGCCATTTACACATCCGGAAACCTATTATAAGTCAATGCGGCCCGCGTATATGTTCAAAGTAAGTCGATGCGGGCCGCTTCAGCTCATCAGGTCTGCATTTCCACCTCGTTTCAACTCCCGAGCTTCCGGTTTCCAATCCAACACGCCGCCTTTCCAGATTTTGCTCGTTTCCGCTTCCTTTCAGCTCCAAATACCTGAAAACACAACTAAATCAAAAGTATGTACATTCTAAACTAAAAACGACACTAAATCTAACTAAAACCAAACAAACCTAGACGCGAATAAAGATGTATTTTACAATACATCAAATATCCCCACACTTACTCTTTTTTCGTCCTCGAAAAAGAATTATGCAAACGGAATCATAGTCGAAAAAAATGAACGGGCCAAAGTATAAGTTATTTTATTAAAATCGAAACTCGTGTTAGCCGCGATTGCAAGTATATTGATCCACTTAAACCCAACCCGAATGATGATGGATAAATGGATGAAGGTCGATATGGAACATGGATCAAATAGGCTGAAACCATTGGGCCTGATCAGCCCATTTTCAATACTTAGTGGGCTCGCGGCCCGCGTGAAATATGTGATGAATCGAGGCGGGCCGCTTGAACTTAAACCACCGCAAACTATCTTGAGGTCCGCGCGGCCCGCGTGAGATATGGGTTTAGTGTATGCGGGCCGCCTGGACAGCAGATATCAGCAACAGCATTACAGCAAACGCAGAACAGTGCAGAATTTTTTTTTCTGTATTCCCAGATTACCCCTGCATGTATTTCGTCCGTTTTTTAACATTCAGCAACCTGGTAAACTGCTCGGGTGTCGTTCTCGGCCATGTAAAGGTGATGCAACCTGCAAAACATACTCACGACACACAAAAGACGCAAAAAATACGAAAATGACGCAAAAGACGCTAAAACACAAAAACACTAAGCTAAAGACACGACACGAACGACAACTCAAAATACAAACTCTACAATTGGGTCACAACTACTTACGCACTCTCGGCGGATCATATGCGCGGGGTTCACCTTCTAACATCGCCCGCACCTTACGGGCTGTAGCACTATCATCCCTAACATCATCCGCATCTCTCCTAAATCTCTCATACTCTCTCGACTCTCCATCGGGCGGTTTGAATCTAAACGTATCATCTCGAAACCTATCCCCACACTGAGCCTGACTCAGTATCTCTATCCGAGACTCCAACCTCGACAATCTCTCTTCCAACTCCTCGATTCTCCTATCAGGTGGATCCCCACACTTGGGTTTTAACACTTCCTCTAAACTCGGCTCACTCACCACCTCTTTCCCATCTCTCTCCTTCTTCTCACTCTCCTTCACCGATGTTATCGCCTCAACGCTCTCACTCGGCCCTCTCGCATTATTCACCTTAAAAACTACTGACTCGTCACCCGCTCTAAGTGTAATTGTGCCTAAGAAGACATCTATCAATGCTTTAGCTGTGTTCAAGAACGGGCGCCCTAAAATCAACGGTACTCTATCATCGGCCTCCATATCTAGCACTACAAAATCAGCCGGAAACACAAACTTATCCACTTTCACCAACAGATTCTCTACTATCCCCCTAGGATACTTAACTGTCTTATCGGCTAACGAGAGGGTCATACGAGTTGGCTTCAAATCACCAAGGCCTAGTTTTTCGTAAAATGAATATGGCATCAAATTAATACTAGCACCAAGGTCTGCCAACGCGTGGTTTTTCACATCACCACCAAACAAACATGGGATCGTGAAAATGCCAGGATCGGTAAGTTTCTCAGGAAGTTTATTTAGGATCACAGCAGAACACTCTCCACTCAATGAATTACTCGAACACTCTCCTACCCTATCCTTACGCTTGAGAAAATCCTTAAGGAACTTAACGTATTTAGGCATGGATCTCAGGGCCTCTATGAACGGAAGATTCACCTTCAGCTGGGTGAACATCTCTAGAAATTTCTCATATTTACTAGCATATAACTGTTGCCTAGCACGAGCGGGAAACGGGAGACGAGAAATATCAATCACTCGCGGCGGTGGCCGAACCTTCTTCGGCTGCTTCTCCACTTTCTTCTCTACCGGCGACTCCTCGGCGTGTGCGGTACTTGCTGGGTCTAGCCTATGTTGCACTTTGCCTGGAGCCTCCAACTCAATCACCTCATCTACATAATCATCTTCTTCTTCCTCTTCCTCTACTCTCTCTCTCTCACAACCTCTCCTAGACTCAACCCACTACGAGTAGTAATTGCTTTCACAGAATGATGGACTGGGTGAGTGGTACCTGAATACTGACAAGAAGGGGACTCTTTCAACTGCCTAGCTATATCCCCTACTGTTCTCTGAAGATCTAGAAGAGTGGACTCTTGATTTTTAAGCTGAAGTTCATGTCTCTGATTAATCTGCTCCTGATTCTTAGCTACAGTCTGATTATGCGTCATCATCTGAGCAAACATCTCCTCTAACCTACTCAAACTACCCTGTAAAGATTTATCACTACCTTGACTCTCCTGCTTCGACCCTCCACTCGCAAACTGACCACTCGAACCTGAACCACTATACTGTCCACTCTGACCCGAACCACTACTCGTGTAAAGACCCGGCCCCCTATTTTGATACTGACCAGATGAGAAACCAGGGGGATTGCCAGAAGGGCGAAAACTACTACCACTACTACCCTGCCAGCCAGGGTTAAAACTATTATTACTACCGAACTGACCCCTAGACTGGCCTGCTATGTACTCAACCTGCTCTAACGTAAGTGTGGGACACTCGAGCGTGTCGTGACCTCCCCTACAAAGCTCACACCTATCAACTTTCTTCTTTAACTCATCAATCTCTCGCTTCAAAATCTCGACTTCAGCAACTACCGATGAATCCAAGCTAACTTGGTTTACCCCTCGACCGACCGAGGAGGTATGAACAGGAATGGAAGTCCTGCTAGTAGAGTTGTAGTCCATATCAGAATGTGCAAAACTCTCAAACAAATCATTGCACTCAGCCACCGTCTTCTTTCCCATAAGATGTCCTCCTGCTGAAGTATCGAATCGCGCTCCAATCTCAGGAGTAAGTCCGTTATAGAACTTTTCAACTAACGCCCAGTCGGACAAATCATGCTGTGAACAACGAGAAAGAAGCGTCTGAAAACGCTCCCAAGCTAAGTGATACGGCTCATCAGGCTCCATACGAAAGGAGTGTATCTGAACACGAAGGCGAGATGCCTTGGCTGGCGGGAAGTATTTTGCTATGAAAGCATCGCGAAGACCAGCCCAAGTAGTGAACGTGCCTGCGGGCTGAGAATCGAACCAGACGGCTGCGCGTCCAGCGAGTGAAAACGGGAAGACATGTAAGTACCTAGCATCTAGATTGACACCCTCTATGGAGTAGGTGCCACAAAGACGAGTGATGCGATTTATGTGGGCGGGAGCATCTTCGTCGTCACGACCATGGAACTGACATGAATTGATGATGGCTGTCATGATGTAAGAAGGAATCTGCCAGGACCTATCATTCGCTATGTCGGGAAGGGTGATGGGTGAAGTAACACCGGTGAAACCGGTGGTAGCCTGCTGGTAAACGGTGCGGTTCGCCATGGCGGGTGGAGGACTAGGTGTACGAGAATGGGATGGTGGTGAGGAAACGTGTGGTGATGGCTTCGGTGTAAAATCAAAGGCGGGGGTGGAATGTGGAATCGAAGAAGACGAAGAAGACGAAACAGACGACTCTACTGGAAACAGAAGTGGCAGCGGTCCCTGCGAGCGCGTATGGGGCATCCACCAACTACGAACAACGAAAAGACTCTAACTACGACTCGCTAACCTAGAAAAGACACTAAAGCAAATATATTTGGATTTTTTTATGATTTTGAGACTCCTACGACTCAACGAACACAAATAGCACGTAATATGTCAAACAAGTCCAAACAAAGCAATCAACGCAATTACCTAAGAGTCCCCGGCAACGGCGCCAAAAACTTGATGTGCTAAAAACGGGTTAACAAAACTAACTAAATTTACCCTAATTCTAGACTCTCTCTAAGCTTTAAATTTATAAAACTAAGACTCTCTAAACCCTAAAACACACAACCGGCAAGTGTACCGATCGAATGTAGTATAGCCTAAGGAAGTCCGAGTATCGAACCCAAGAGACTCTACTGATTACGCTAATGACTCTATCTAGACTCAAACTGACACAACTGAACTAAATGTTTGTTGATTGGGGGGTTTTCTAAAAATCCTAAGAATGCAAATAATAAATACTAACTATACTAGACGAACTAGACACGAACTCACACGAAAACTGAACTCAAGGATGGTGAAAGAACTACCTAGACAGGAATCCTGATTGCTTTTAGTTATGATTATAATTGGAAGTTGTCTGCTATGGAACCGGGATCTTAAAATTCTCACCTCTCGGGAAATCTAAGGACCTTTTCAAGAGCATGCTAAGATCCCCTAAAGGTTGTTAAACTACCGGTTTTAGACTCTCTTACAAGACATCTAATGATGTTTATAAAAGTATCCTACAAGGCTCACTCCCTTACGAGACCTAAACCTAGGATAGGTTTGTTTTCTCAGTTAGACTTGCTAGACAGCAGCAAATAGGTTAACTTTCTAAGAAGGACCCACCTTGCGGTTTAATCACTTAGACCTAGCAATAATCTCGCACCTTACAGCTATTGATGATTAGTAGAACACTTGATTTTATAAAATTACCAACTATTACTTCTAAGGTTTATTGGCCAATTTAACCCTAAAGATTCAAGATTTATTACGTGATATAGACAGTCACCAAAATCTAAAATCTAGCACGACTCTATTATGTGATAAAGACCGTCACCAAGATTCATGCGAAGCAATAATCAACAATTAAATACCATCAAGCACGCAAACACATCTAACCGATAGAACAAACCGTTTACAATTTATAAACAATCCATAGCTTCCAAAATCCAATAATAATCAATAACACATACGCAATCAATCATCCATGTCTAGGTAGTAATAAAGATTTAGCCGCTAAACATAATCCAAAACAGGTTCATAATCCAAGTAATAATAGAATTCATCATTAAACAAGTAAAACAAACAAGAAACGAAGAAACAAGATTGTGTAACCCGTTAACTTCAATCCTGTGTGCTCCTTAACGTTCTCCGATGATTCCCAGCAGTACTAAACCTTCAAAACGCCTCTAACCAGCCTCTATGATCGTCCAAAGATGTCTAAAATTCGTAATTGTGGTCTCCTTCTCGGCTGTTGTCGATTGTGATAATATATAACTCACAAAACCCTAAATCCGTTGCTGTTAACAAGTGATTTCGCGTAAACAAAACTCTCGCGGCCCACATTAGTGTTATGTCAAGTTGAAGAGGGCCGCCCGCCATTTACACATCCGGAAACCTATTATAAGTCAATGCGGCCCGCGTATATGTTCAAAGTAAGTCGATGCGGGCCGCTTCAGCTCATCAGGTCTGCATTTCCACCTCGTGTCAACTCCCGAGCTTCCGGTTTCCAATCCAACACACCGCCTTTCCAGATTTTGCTCGTTTCCGCTTCCTTTCAGCTCCAAATACCTGAAAACACAACTAAATCAAAAGTATGTACATTCTAAACTAAAAACGACACTAAATCTAACTAAAACCAAACAAACCTAGACGCGAATAAAGATGTATTTTACAATACATCAACAATCATGGAATAAAATAATCAAAAATGGGTGGGGTATGTCCCCTTGGGGAAACCGATCGGTTCATGGGGGGGGGGGGTGTTATTTAGTTTGATTTCAATGACATGGTTAAGTACTAGTTAGTTTAGTTAGAGATTAAAATAGGTTATTAGTGTGTTATGAAATATAACGGGTGTTAGGGTGTTCGGGGACCCTAACTAGCTCAGAAAAGGAAAACAATGTCATTGACAATATTTTTATGTTCCGGGTAAGTCCGGTTGTTCGGTTGGATACCAATCCGTTAAAGTGCTAAATAAGCATTTAAAGTGTCTTTAATATTATTTTTAGTGACACCATGAATTCCCGACACTTTGGAAAGTGTCTAGTATTATTTTCCCATGTTTTTGCACTTTACTAGTTAAGTTTAATGCTGAATTTTGTAATAAAGTGCAGAATTTTGTAATTAAAGCATGTTTTAGGCACATCCGGTCACTATAACAATCACCTAGTGACGCAGTTCTACAATCCTCACCTCCCTACACTCTTTACTAGTGTAGTAATCTATTCCCGGCTCATACTGTCCTTAGAGACAATGTCTGTCTAGTGCTGGCATTGTCAGCATGTTTACTGGGTATCCCGTATAGTGTGCTCACTGTGCTTTTGTGCATCAAGGTTGTCACTGATGTTTGTGTGTAAATAATAGAGTGACAGTATAAAATGTGACGCATGAGTATGTACGTATCAGAAATCAAGAAGCAGTTTAACCACAGTTGTAAGCAAGCACAGTAATTAAGCATTAATTAAATATTAATTAATTCGTACGGATACCTGGTTTGGTGAGGGTTGTCACATTTTCACTACACCAACCACAATCCAACCATCTCCAACGTCACAAAGATTTCCCATACATTCATCTTCACTACCAAAACATTCTCCTTCACCAGAAAGCATCTCCACACGTAAGAGAAAAACTCATATCGATAGAATCACAAAAATGAACAATGATCCTCTGGTAAAGCCAACTCAACCTAATTGGAAGAAAGTCAAAACAGTGGATTCAGATGAGATATTGAAGTTTAAAAGAATGAGAGCAGAGCTTGTGGCTACTGATTATGGTCCCAATAGATCCATTGCCAGATGGTCTACACTAAAGATAGTTGAGACCTACAAAAAGCTGGAAGAAGTTAGAGCTGAACATTCAAATGTTCTTCAAAACTCAGTCTATCCTACAACTGCTGCTCTGTCTCCAAAAATCGGTACTCCAAAAAACCTTCCCTCATCATCTGATTTGTCTGAATCAATTGCAAATTTAGTTAGCAGACCACAATCACCTAACTCATCTTCAATAATTCTTTGCCCAAGAAAACCAACTGATCTAAAAATAGTAAAGTGGAAGTCATGCTCAAAAACCCAAGTATTGACTTTGATCAGATCAGATGGTAGTGTTGAAGAGATTAAAATGGATAGTGCATATAATCTGAATGCATACGATCTCCAAGATTTGTTGGACCTGCAACTTGAGAGGGATGATGAAGAAGACATGTTCTCCCTGGACTTTGAACTACAATTCAAAGGACAAATCAGGGAGATGTTGATGAGAAATAAAAATCAGTAATAAAGAAGGGTTTTCGTATCATCTGTTGTATAAGGATATTGTTGGATCAGCAGCTGTTACATTGTTGCTGGGTAACAAATTCTTGAGTAAGGTTTGATGTGTGTTGTTTAGGCAGGTGATCGTATGTTCTTAGTTAATGTTTGTTAAAGTTAAATTGTATTCGAATTTTATTAAGTTTGTTAGACATCTTTCATATGTACTTATGTTTATAACAATTTATATTGTCAATGGGTGGATACTCTCTTTTATGAATAAGAGAATGGAAATAATTATATGTAACTGATGAATTTTATTAAGTTTGTTAGACATCTTTTAGACATCTTTTATTAACTTTGTTAAATATCTTTTATATTTACTTATAGTTGCCTTTTAGCTATAATAGATAACACGTTTTGGTACAATATCTATATACATATCTATATGTTCTGTCAATATATGTTATGCATGGTTTTCTAAGAAACGACCCGTGTTTGCACACGGGTCTTACCGCTAGTTTATACTAACTTTTGAAACTTGTTTTGCAAGTTCAAAGATTCTTCTGCTTGTTTGAAACACACACGTACACACTTACATTCATTTGTAAGTTAAAATTTTTATTATTATAATTAATTCAGCTGCTTCACTCATTAATCGTTTATAACTTTTAAAATATGAGGTTTTATAAAACGATGAATATGTCATTAGAACGAGAACATTTTATCTACATTTTGACCTAAATTTCATTAAAAACGGAGTAAAGTAAATTATAATGTAATTTTATTATTATCATTTTTAAACGGTTCCTATGTTCGTCTAGATACTTTATAATTATAACAGTCAACTTACTCGTAATCTACCCGTCTAATAATATATAAGTTTTTATATACTTTATTTTAATTTTATAAATACAAATTTTGGAAATGTTATTACACAAACGAACAACAAATACAAACTTAACGACATTCAAGATGAGCAACGTGTACACGATCTAGTAAAGACCCAAGTGTCTAATGAGTTAGAAAACTTGTAGGTTGCACTACGTATTTGGATACCCGCTTTGTTAGTGCATTTCTTACGGACACAAAAATGTGAGTTCATGTCCCCCTTTTTCTTTTAAACGCTTTTCGGTTTTACAACTCTCGGGGGGAATACATGTTACGATGATATGGTTAAGCTAAGGAATGAAACACCTAGATCATGTGCGAATAGGGTTGAACTTAAGCACCATTAATCATTTAGACCGAGGAACGAAAGGAGTAGATCTATTGGGTATTGGCGAGCCCCACTCATGTATCCGTGTGGCCGCATGTAGTGCTTTCGTGTCACAGTAGAGGTTAATCGTCACTAAATCGTCAAGGGTTGAGTTCTTCCTATGTCGGCACACCTATTAATGTCCTTGTAAAACATTAATGATCAACGATTTCATAGACGCTTTACATACCACACTTTTACGTGTGGTTTTCTATACAAACTTTCAAATGTTTTTATAAGATTCATTTGATATGAACTCAAACACATGAATTCACCAACATTATGTTGACTTTTCAAACTTACATGTATTTCAGGCAACTAGTGGATCCTTGCACTTCATGAAACAAGAACGTGCATGTCAAGAAAGCGATGTCATCCTTTTGGAGGATTTGATTCACATCTCCCGCCTTTGTGCGAAAGATGGAATGCAAAACCTCGATCTGTTAAAACTTTATTTTGTACAAGTCTTTTTGTGAAACAATATAACTTGTGATGTCTTTTGAGAACAACTTACGACTTGTAAACTATTTCTTGTTGATGAATGGATGAACATCGTACATATTTTATTCATATAGTTTGTTTACTTACATCGTATGCAATGAAACTAATCAAGTTCACACATTGCGATTCCTCCTATGAACGGGTGTGACATAATCAGATGCAACACAACATATCATATACATATACCGAATTACACGACCATATTAACCAACTTCCGGGTTGGGGTATTACCATAACCACCCCTTTATTTCAATCTCCCTTTTTATTTACTAATTACCAAGTTTAATCCTTTAAATTCGAATGTTTCGGAATGAGACACAATGATCCATAATGTAGGGGTGTGCATGGTTTGGTTTAGGGCTGACACAAAACCAAAAATATAAAATGCGGTTTTTGGGTTTCTGAAAACCGTCCGGTTTCATCTTTTTGCAGTCTTTGGTTATTGGGTTTTATGGTTGGTTCGGTTCAGTTTTGGTTTTTCTATTTGGGTTAAAAATATTTTGATCGAAAAAAAAAACCTAAAGTAATGAATTGGGATTGAAATTTGGGCCTATTTTTTTAGGCTACACCATTTTCAATTTTTATTAATTACTTAACATTAAAAAAAAAACAAAACAAAATTATAATCCACAAGTTTAATAACAAACATATAATATAAAATTGTTTTTCGGTTATTCGACTTGGTTTGTTTTTTTTTTTTTCAGTTAAAATGAAAATACAAAACTGAAGCCAAACCATAAAATCCGGTTTTTAGAAAATACAAACTCAAACCATTAGTTTTTGTTTGGATTCGGTTATTTTGATGATGGATTAGTTTTTTCAGTTTCATACACACCCCTGCCGGAATGCATTCTTAACATTCCATTGGATAAAAAAATATAATTAAAAAAAACTTTTATCCAAAAACATTAAGTATAAAAATAAAAAAATCTAATACACCTATCAACTTCATATCATATATCATTATTTAAAGGTTATAAATACAAAATACAAAATTTGAAACTTTGAGAGAGCGACATTTCATAAAACAAAGAGAAATTGTGTGATTTGAAAACTAGAAAACCCAACTTTAACCTTTTCTATCCCTAAAAATATTAGTAATATTGAACACCCCAATATTATTTCTTTATTCAAAAGAAGTAGACAAAAAAGCCACTTGAAATTCATCTTGCTGCCACTTTGTTCTACAAACTCACACAAATTTCACAAAATCTTTCTCACCCATTTGATTAAAATTTCAAATCCCCTCATTCTACCCTCTCAAACCCTTCAATCTCCCCATAAAGCCCATTTCAAGATTCAATCTTTTTCTTAAATTTGTGTTTAGATCCCAAACCCCTTTTGATATTTCACTCAAATTCAAAAACCCATATCAAATATATAAATTTCTTGAATCAGTTTCCCCAAAATCTTGGTGGGTCAGAGTGATCAGATGGTTGGGAATGAAGGTGTAAAGGGTGTTTTCAAGAAATCTCACTCAAGATTACTTGTGGATATTACTTGTAAATTGGGTAGTTCTTCATTCAGAGGGGTTCAATCTTCAAATCCTTCAATGTCACCTGCAACTTCTTCGGTCCATAACCTCCGTTCATTATCATCAAAATCCCCCTTTTATGGCCTTGTTATTTGTGTTACTGGACTGTCAAAAGGTATATTGATCTTCTTGTTTTTGGTTGTATGTCAATTGCATGTTTGATTGTTTTCGTTGTTTTGTTTAAATGTGCAATGCCTTTTGCTTGTTTTTTATTTTATTTTTATTTTTTTCGTTAATTTTTTTTGGATAATTTGTGATATTTTCTTTTAGATTTTGATTATTTATCTGGGCATTGATAATCATTTGCATGTAATTTAACATATATTTTTTTTTTTTGTCTAAAATAGCAGAAATGTGTGTTATTGTCAAATGTTACAATGTACTAGTTTGACTACATAGTCAAAATGCATCAGTTTTTTGATCGTCAATTGGAAGAAGTCAAAGTAGTCAAAATGCATCAATGCTTTTGAACAGATTGATTGTCAATTAGAACAAGTCAAAGTAGTCAAAATGCATCAATGATTTGGAACAGAAGGAATATTTTTTTTATTACATTTAGAACAAGTCAAAATGGTCAAAATGCATCAATGATTTGGCACAGGAAGAAGTATCTTTGATTGCTAAAAGTATCTTAGGATCTGAATATCTGACCACTAAATCAAAATAGTCAAAATGCATCAATTATTTGGAACAATAAGACGAATCCTTGATTTTATTGAAGTATCTTACAATCTACTAGGTTGACTAAAAATGTCAAATTGCATCAATGATTTGGAAACGCAAAGAAGCATCTTTGATTATAAGAAGTACAAATCTTGATCATATGATTAACTTTCGATATAATTTGTCTTATGATGTCGGTTTACAGAAGCAAGAAAACAAGTGATGGATGCAACAGAGAGATTGGGTGGTCAATACAGTCCGCATTTGCATCCTCGTTGTACCCATTTGGTGGTCCAGATATCCTTTTTGTTTCATTTGTCATCTTCACATGAATCATTTTGCTTTTTATCATGTGATTACAATCCACTTTTGTAGTTGCATTAAACAGATTTCTATCGTCTACTTTATAAACATAAATGCTGGCAATTACGGTCAAACATTTCTCCTGTAATTCTCATCTTTCTACTTTTCATACCTTTTGCCTTCCAAATTCAAATTTTGTATGTCCTTTGTTACAGACTTAATAAAAAATAATGTTAAAATACTTTTGTACATCTTATCATCATCATCATCATACTCAGTATATCCCACCAATAGCAAAGCTATGGTAGGGTCTGAGGAGGGTGAGATGTAGACAGCCTTACCTCTACCCCGTAGGAATAGAGAGGCTGCTTCCAATGAGACCCCCGGCTCGATTGTGGTTTTGCATCAAGCCTTGGACATAAGGCACATAACACTCAGCAATTGAGACAAACGCCGATTAGTGCATGCACCCCCTTGTCTTTTGGCTATCAACGCCACCGCATGATGCATGATTAACCGTCCCCCTCTTTTAACGTTATTTTCACGAAATTAGTAAAATAACGTTAAAATTAGTGCACTTTCACTTTTGCCCCCCGAGCGCCCACGCATATATACATTATATGAGCATACCGCAAGCGGGGCGTAACTTTTGTACATCTTATAAAGTGTTAAAAACTTAAAATGTGTCTCTTTTTTGAAGCTTGACTTCTAAAGTCAAAGTGTACCTCTTAATTCTTTTTTTTAAACGTAATATTGTGGATTACTTAATGCTTATCTACAGCTCCGGTGGACGAAAGTTTGAGCATGCGTTGAAGCATGGAGCCACAAACGGTCTCTTTATCGTTACACTTGGATGGTTTGTTGATAGTGTTAGAAGAAATGGTAAAGTTGGTGGCTTTCAAAGTTAAACGATAATTTTGAGGTGGCGAATAGGCGGGTTGCGGGTCAATGTAGCTTCTTGTCAAAGATGCCTACACTTTTTCTTCATTTTTTGATTTTGTAAAGAGTAAAATGCCATTTTCATCCGGGTCATTAACTCCATCCATTTTTTCTTCGTTAATTCAGGGGTATTTTCGTCTTTTTTGTTAACTTAAAAGGCAATTTGGTCTTTTTCAGGGGTATTCGGTCTTTTTGCATAAAGTAAAAAAGACCAAATTGCCCTTTAAGTTAGCCAAAAGACAGAAATATTCTTGACTTAACGGAGAAAAATGGATGGAGATAACCAGCCAGATGAAAATGGCAAGATTTCAAACATTTGGATCCAGATGCGAAACAAACCTTTGGACAGAAGTCGCAAAACTAACCAAACCTCAGGGACGAAAATGGCCTTTTACTCTTTTGTAAATTATAAACGTATTAATGTAAGAAAACTATGTTATAAGTATAATATATACACATGCTGCCGTCGGCTTTAATCTGTTTACCTTGTCCAACCCACTTGACCCGTTTAATTTTAGTTTTACTTTTTTGACCCGTTTCCATCAAAATACAATCTGAACTGACTTTTTTTATATAAATTGGTTAAACCGCCCCTCTATATAATATCTCAAAATGGTTTAAAGTAGTGTCATTTTAATTAATTTATTATTTCTTATTTTGGTCAGTGAGATTGAATGAAGCTCTTTATGTTGTAAGAAGTCTCGGAGAAAATCATACGCCTAAGGATGATATTAACATGCTCACTAGCGGGAATTCTTGTCTTCCTGTTGCCATGCTTGAAAACGCTAAACAATCGAGCGTCGTTGAGAAGCCAAGATTATTCTCATCAGAAGAAGAACTTAAAAGAAGAGGCTCACTTTTTTCGGGTCAATCCATTTATGTTGACCCGGAAGTTTCTGCTGAGCTGCAAAATAAGGTACCGTTGACTTTCTGTTAACATATAGAAGTGTGTTTTCAGACGTTATTCACATTTATCGTCATTTTTATGCTAAAAAGTTGCAATAAAACGAGCTATGGAACATAGGTTTGGATGGCCTTTTGCTGGTTGACGTTATATAATAATCTATACTGTATTATAATGCATATAAGGAGGACACAAAGGTAGTTTTACATAATTTTAAGAGTTTTAGCAATTACAACTTTTAAAACATATGGTACAATCCTTTAAAACGTATTTTTGTCTTTTAAAACAACTACCTCCGGCGATTTTCAAACGAACACAATTTTTTCATACGTTAATATTTTTAAAAAAAAGTTACACCATAAAAATGAGCATCTTATTTTCTTTAATTTGAGTATGGTTATTGCTATAGTTTTTTCTATTAATTTAAAAAAAAATTAACATGTTACGTGATTACCAGTGTCTGATTACCAATGTCTATGTTCCCCTCTAGTAATATATTCAAGCGTTTGAAAAGTGTTAATTATTTAAGAAATTTAAAGACAAGAATTTAAAATTTATTGAAAAAAGTTTACAATAAAAGACGAAATTGTTACTATTCATTGGTATGTTATGAATATATAATAAAATTGGTTCCAGTAGGTTGTTGAGGCGGCTTTTGGACAAGGATGTTCACTAGTGGACCAGTGGTTGCCAGGTCACAATCCTAGTCACGTCGTATGCGAAGAGTCTTCGGTTCAAAAATATCTCGGTCACTCCAGCTATCTTGTTACCGTAAGTTATACCTCAAAGATTTATTTTCATAATTTAATTTATTTAATGCTATATTCTACTAAATCTCTAATTTAATTTTTTTTACCTCAGCCCCTATGGATTCTCAAGACCGTGAAGGAGACTAGGCCTCAGAGGCTTGTTCATTTGTCTGCTGACCTGGCACGCCAGATTGGTATGATGCTTGATAATGTTCAAGGGGCTGCTCATCATCAAAAGGTGAGATTGTAATTACTGATAGCGAAGTATTTTAAGAATCGAAGTTGGTTTGCTTTACAAAGAGAATTGTCGCATCTTCTTTCTGTTAGTTTATATAGAGGTGTGAATTTCTGACATGACACGAACATAGCATGAAAGTCGTGGGTTCGGGTTTGGTCTATATACTGTTGGAGTCAGTTTTATTTTGAACCTGCCAACACATTTAGCTAAATGGGTCATGTTTGGGTGCATCTGGGTTAACGGGTTGAACCTACAAATGCTATGTTGGTGGCCCAATTCGGCATAGCCACTTGTCACCATTTGGGTGGCCAATAATACTTTTACTTATTTAACCCTTAACTTTACTAATATACGTTTTTAGTCCTTATACTTTAAGTTTCCTAATATACATGTTTACTCTCTCTACTTTAATAAAGTTTTTACCCATTAGGTAACTTTGCCTATATACATGTTTAGTCCCTTTACTTTTATTCCTTTTAGTATTTTGACTTTAGTGTTTTTTTCTCGCTAACGTGACAAACCAAACCGACTCTAACCAAACAATATCATGACCTGTATCGGTATTATCAGAACCGGTATATTTTTTGCTTTTAGTATGTCGTCTTTTAGTGCTTATTTTCCTGATGCATGTTGACGGTTCGATGTTCTTTTTCCTATGGGTTTACGTAATGTCTTTAGGTTGTTATGCCGAGTGCCGGTAATGTACTAATAATCAAACTCCTGTCCGCAACACGCGGGGTAAAATTACTAGTTGCTAAAAAAGGTTTTATGTCAATAACTTTAACTGATTGGTTAGAACCTAAAGTATAACATTCAATTTTTTTTATTCTGAAACTTAAGGATATATGTCGGACCATTTCTTCTCAAGAACCGCAAAGTCTCGGAATCAATTCTAACTACGAAGAAAATCAAAATATAGTAAACCTTGCCAAGAATGGGGTTAGAAATCGGCGGGGGCGTCGCATGCAGGTAATGTTCAAAAATCTTGGCACAGATTGCGTCAATACTTTACTTTCTTTGTATGAAATAATAATAATTCTTAATATAAATATGATAATAATCACAGGCACCAATAAAACCTTTAACCCCAAGCACACTTCTTGATTCAATCTGCTGGTCAATCTCTGACCCGTCATCAAATGCTGCTATCTACACCGACATTTTCATCGACACAAATGAAGATGTCAGAGAATTTGATGCTTCTTTTGTCAACTCCTCGAGACCACTCTCAGACGCGTAATTTTTCACCTTTTTTAGACACTTTTATATTTTAAATTTATTCGTATGATTAGAAAATAATAAACATTATTATTTAGTAATCTTCAATAACACAAATTTCATAAAAAAATTCCAAACTTTCAAAATTAAGTAGAAAACATATCTTTCACCATTTTTACGTGTTTACGCGTCATTATATAATAGAATGGAATGATCTTTTCAGCTAATTAATTTCTTAATAATTGTGCAGTGAAAAGAATGAGTTAGTTTTCAAGAACCATTTTCTCACTATACTGTTTCCGGTGGACCGGTTCTCAGAGATGGGCCCCAGTTCAAGGACGTATTTTAGCGACACAGGGTTCACATGTTTGCAATTGTTAGATCACATACATGCATTTTACCAGGTAAATTAGTAATTGTTTTTCTTGAAAGATTATCGCGCTTTATTTGTTTACACATGAACTTCTTTAATGGTACAGGAAAACATGTCAAAAATGGAGATTGAGTTAGCCATTCATACCGATTCAAGGCATGCCGATAGGTTAAGATCAGTTTACGCAAGCAAAGAAGCTGCGGAACATGGTTATGCGGAGATCAAACGTATAGAGTTTTTAGGGAGTCGAAAAAGCTTTGAAATGCTAAAACGTGTTTCTGGGGATAACAGTAATGTCTACGAGTTGTTGACCCGAGCATAGTGACATCAGCATGGATTCATCCTTCACGATAAGTTGGTGTGGTGAACCAACATGGGTTAGAAAATGAGCCGGTTTGTTTAATCCAAGACTGGTTCGATTGTTTGGGCTTTTTGTAAAGTGTAAACTAAAGAGATATATGAATTGTTTGTTTTTAAATTCTATAGTTAAGCGCACTCAATGTGGATGTACTTTTAACACTTTTACAAATAATATCATAGCGTCAACAAACTTTATTTATCTCTCGTGTGTGTAATGAGCATCGAGCAATTCCAAGCAGCCTGATTGATTAAGGTGGTTGATGATGTAGGTCGATCCGAGCTGTGATAAAATACATCTAGGCGTCGTGATGAGTTTCTAAGTATCCACTAATGTTTGAACCTTCATGGCCTGAATGAAACTAGTACTAGTAAGTAATGACCGGACCTTCATGGTGTCGGCAAAAGGACACCCTTACGGTCCGGAAAGACAGATCATCCATCATTACAAGATCCGCATATAGCATAGGGGCATGTAACAGGCCGCGACGGCAAAAAGGCACCCTAACATTAACCATTAGCCACCTTATTTAAAGTAACCCCTATAACACAATGTCTTAAATCACAACACGATGCTGTAAATAGGACACCACACCAGTGAGCATTATCCATTCTTTGTGATCTATATTCTTCATACTATGCACCTTATTTAGACATACTCTGTTGATAATTATTGGACCGTATTCCAGAATTTTTTAGGTATATACGTTTTGACCCCCCGGTTTTATATAAAACAAATTTTTTAGGTATATACTTTTAGGTCCGGTGACTTCTGACCCCCCCGGTGGAAATTTTCCGTATTTGATGGTAGGTAGATATGGAGAGTCTAAGTTGACATGTTGGTTAAACTTAGATTATTTTTTTTATTATTACGCTATGATTGTAATATGACAATGTCATGATTAGTAAGTTAGTTAGGGTTAGTCTATATGACGTTTGACATTATAATCAAGTTTTTGATAGTCTTGTTGATAATATACATTTAGGGGTTAGCCAAATCACTGTTTCCATTTCTTTGTTACCGATTCCCGTCTGTGTGACGGGTAAGGGTGCCAAACCCAAGTGAAACAGCGGGTCCATAACCGTCACAACCAACCACTATAACTACTACCTAAACTTATGTTAATCCTAATTATACATACAAACGTCACACTAGTTTTAGGATAAAACAATAATTATTTTCCAACATTTCTTCGACCGAGACCGGATTCCGTTTCTATTTCCGGTTAAAGTATCAATGAATGCTTAAACCACATAATGATTCAACTTCTTAAACACACACAGTGTAGTTAATGAGAAAAAAACCAGATATATTAAACCAAATCATTAACACAAAACATAGAAACCTTAAATAAAACAAGTAGTTAACAGCAATTCATCTTATCGAATCATAAAACATAATATATATACATAACTCAGCACCAAAAGCATTACAAATATTTAAACAGAGTCTAATTTATGCAAAAACCAAAACGACATATATCAAACCAAATCTCAAATACAAAACAAAGATACGTTAAATAAAACTACTGATTAGCAACAATTCAACATATCATATCATATCAACGAAACGAGCTTTTCATCATATCATTCACAAATACCAAACAATCTGATACAAACAAATATTTGTAAAATCAGTTAAACACCAGTTGTCACCATCCATGACATATTTCATGACAAAAACAATATCTGAACACGCGCTATCTATCTCGTGCTGTGTAACCTAGATGATGATCATCGTACGGAGCCAACAACACGATGGCTGATGTGCTTGCCAAACCTGCTGTCTTGGTGTTGAGGAGCCAAACCCAGCCTCAACACGTCCTGAACCTCGATCACTTGTAGTATTCTCTTGGTCTTTTCTGCATCCTTATAATGTTCATGTATCTTTCTCTTTGTGGCTTCAAGTTTCTCTTCAACACTTTTCTCGTCTACCGGAACAACCGATAATGCCGGCTTTTGCAACTTAACTGTTTCAACAGTAGCGGAAGGCTTCGGACGATCCACAGCCGTTGATCGTTTCTCCAAGACAACCATATTTAATCGTTTCTTTTGCTGCAACTTATTGGGTTCTTTAGGGTTTCTCTTTGTAACGTTAACCTTTGTTGGTTTCTCAGTCGGTTGATATTTCTTGTTTGATTCCCCACCACATTCTTTTTCTTGAACAACAGACGCATACGCATTAACATCCACCCACTCATCGACCATACGTCTCCATGATCGGACCAGCATCCTTGCGGTCCGCCTAACGTCTTTCGATTCGTGTTTCATAAGGCTGCTAACACTCGTTCCGATCATCGATGCCTCAAGAACCTTCACAGATGATACCATTTGTTTAAGCTTCAATAGCAGCAAGTAACACAACACCCCTGCAGTTTTGTATCCACTGTTACTGTTATTAAGGATGCCTTTCATCCTTAAAACCTCCGAAATCTTTCTTGTTTCGTCATCTGTTTCACGAATATCATCAAGAATGCGTTTCACCCTTAAAAACCCCTGAGACGCCATTGTTTCAATAATGGAATTTAGGGCCGAGTGCATGAAAAATAAGTAGTAGTGTGTATGTATGGAGAATTGGAGATACATATATAAACACAACGTTGCTAAATTTTCGGCTGGTTCATTAATTATTAATTTAAAATAAGATCCACTACAAGATACGGATAGATTATATTTTAATTACTTTTATCGTTGTGGTTGTTCAAATAATATTTTGTTACTCATTAATAATTTATAATATGAAAAAAACTAATTACTACTTTAATACTTTACCAATTAATTTTTTTCACTTTTTATAAAATCATGTATAACGAAATCGGACTTTAAATTTAACCGTTTGACTAGAAAATAAAAACAAATTATTTGGTTCTTTCAATAATTATCAATTTAAGAAGGTCTCTTTAAAGATACTGATATGGTCTATAGTAATTAGATCGGTTATTGGATAATACTTTCACCACTGAAAACCCAAAGAACCCGACTTGAATAACCCGATAACCGAAGAACTAGCCGGATGAACACTCCTAGTCTACATGTTATGCTACATCACTTAGTATTTTGTTATTTATTCTCATATCATTTTGAAATTTTATTGTTACAAGAGTAATATTTATAGAAAATTTCAATATACAATCACTTAAATGATGATTTGAATATTTGTAGATATTTTCTCTCTACACAATCTATTTTGCCTGTCCTTTTGATTTCAATTTTAATTAATAAAATAACAGTTATTTTGTGCATCATTCATGTCGTTAATTTTCATTCAGTAATTCATATGGTTGATAGTGGCAGTCACTCGTTTTTCTAATCTGAATCTTGGTCTTTTTAATAGGTAAATCTTTTAAAAAGAATAATAACAAAGTGATTAAAACACTATACAACAAATGAGATTTAATCTTATGTAAAGTATCAATACAATGTGTATTAATCTATAGTTCGAACCAGAACTGATTGAAGAACATGAATAATGATTTAAGCCTTAAGGACAACCTTGTTTTTAGTATACTATTTGGGTGTTAAAACTTAGCCGACCGTTAAACCCGACCCAATAAACCTGGACCCGATACCAGAGAGTCACTTGAGTGTTCATACACAAGGTTCACAAATGAGGTAGTGGAACTAGATTGGAAAGCCCAAGCTCCCACGTTTCACACTTCACAAGTCACAAGTTGTTAGGACCGGTTTTGACTCCGAAACGATTGCTAACCGACTCTTGTAACGTGCGGAATCCGTACACGAACGTGACCAAACACAGGAACGTACTCAATCTGTGATTCTATAAAACGTATGAAAGATACAAGCACCTCGAATCACCTTTTGCCTTTCTCTTTCTACTTTCTCTCTCTAGTTTCTCTCTCTAACACTAAAGCTCTTCAAGTCTCCAAATGGCAAAAGTCCCTAAAACTAACCCTTAGGTTTCTATTTATAGGCAAAGGATATAAGGAGACTCTCCTTATTTACAATTATGCCACATTGCCTTTTAGTTACTAGATATTACAATTTAAGCCTAAACTTAAACTGTTTCTGCTACGGTCTTAAGATGACGGAGGCGATACATACTGCACTAACAGACTCCCCATTGGATATTGCCGCAGTCAATCTCAAACATTTAGTCAGACTCGTAGCTTCTTTTCTTTCTCTCTCTCTAGCTCGAACAGAATCCCCGTGGATCTGTTTTCAGCTTCAGCTTCTTCCTTTCGGTAGACTCTTCAGGCTCCCCCTGTCGTCAAGCTTCCGTGCTTTGGGATCGACACCTGGCTTTCCGGTTACAAGCTCTTCTGGGAACGTTACCTGGCTCTTTTGCACACTTCCCTTTGCGTTGAGCTCGTCTTCAGACTCCCCCTTAGACTCGGCTATCGGGATCATAGTCTGGAATCTGCAATCCTCAAACATTTATAAGTAAAATATTTTACAGTGAAAACATTTTCAGTTGTCCAGGTATCGTAGCCTGGCTCTATCAAACTTTCTAAATCAAGATCCTGGCTCTAAAGATATAATAATATGAATATATCCAGGATTACTTGAATCTCTCCCCCTATCAACAATCTATAAAGATTTGGCAGTATTAGCGAACAAAATTGAAAATTGGCTCTTGTAACACCCTTAATATTTTGAACCGTAATTAAAAGAAAATAATCATATTAACTTTATATAAAAATCAGAGTTTACAAAAAACATTTCGTGTTTAAAACCATACACACTTGTGATAGTACCAAACACATCCAAGATAATGCGTAACGAGTTTAAAGTTAATCCTTACTAGTCAACTACACTAGTTTAAAGGATTTCAAACATGGTTGACAAAAACATTTACAACATAATTAAATTCTAGACATAGTTATATTTAGTGCGGAAGCTTCAAAATGCGTGTTCAGTTCTTGACAACATACTTGATCACCATCCGAGAGAACCTCATCAAACCTAGGGTCAAACACTAAAACATTAGTTTTGACATCGATACATTACGTATAAACAAATTCTAACATCGCAAAATAACAAACAAAATACAAGTTTTCTGGGTTACACCGTAACTTACGGTGTCACCGTAAGTTACGGTAGACCCTGAACAACCCTAGTCTGCCGTAACACAGAAAGCATTCATCGTAAGAATTTAGGCTTCCACCGTAAATTACGGTGGGACCGTAATTTACGGCGGGCTCTGCATTCTTATCATTTAACCATTTTTCAACTTTAAAAGACCATAACTTTTTACTCATTAGTCCGATTCAACTGATTATTTTTCCCATGAGTCCGTAATAAAATTACGGATCTAACCATATGAATTTCACATTACGGAAACTGAGATACCGGCGTTCGTTTCACAACTTCCTTATTTAATTATCCAACCCACTAGTGTAGGTGCATAGCACCTCTTTTCCATTCTTAAGACCTTTTAGACATAATTACCCAATTACCCGGGCTCACATACTTGGTGTATTCGCGCCAATTCCATGGCTTTGCGTTTCCTTTAGAGCTAATATTGTTTCTTCGGAATTCAAGCATTCCGTTTCAAACAACCCTTTTTCATTTAACATTTATTGTTTGACCCATATTCCGGGTTCTTATACTTAGATTAATATCACCAAATCATTGGTATGGTACAATTCATCATTTGACGAGGTATAAGACTTTCAAGTCTCTACTCTCGTGATTCTTTTGAAAACATCATTTTGACCCGTTTGGCTATTTAGTGAAACCATCACTTCATTGACTAGCCAAACTAATTTCCAAGTCTTTACTTTGACCCGTTTGATGGTCGAGTGTACTTCGCCACTTTAACAACGCATCAAACGCATCCATTTCACTACAACATCGTTCACACAACAAAACTAATTATTTACACATAATTTAGGGCTTAAGCCACGTACCTTTAAAGCACACCTTTTCCGCGAGTATCACCTCCGGCGTGTCCACTTGACGTTCCGGATTCCTTGCCTAAAGAGTTCAATTCATAACAAGATTAGAACTCTTTCATAAGCTTTAACGCATTAATTCATAACATATGCAAATCTGCGTTTTTAGCAATCTTTAACATTTTAACCCTCATTTAGGCGTTTTGTCAAACACCTTGCGGGTCAGATTTCTACATGATCTAAACCAAGTTCATGACTTGAAATTATCACCCAAATTGACTTCAATTAGACAATATACATATATTTTGACATCAATAATTTCAGAGATTATCTCACAATTTCGGTTTACACTAGAGAAAGAGTCTTAATCCTAGTGTTTATCGAGTTCTACTAACTTACTAATCACCCACTATAGTGATTTTGATCCTTACAACTAACATGCAAGATTTTGACAATAAATCATCTAGGGTTTGTCCCTAGACTTCACATTACTTCCAATTTCATGTTTTACAACACATAATCAAGCTCAACCTTCGATTTCAATCACATGCAAGAATTTGAGTTGTATCAAAACAACCTAATTTGACATACCTTATGACCTCCTTGACGAGGAGATCACGATTCTATGTTCAGATTTCGATTACAACATGATTTGAGCCTTCAATTTGAGAGTTTAGTAGAAGTTAGGGTTGTGGAAGTGTGGGTATCGCCCCCCTGTGGTTCTTGATCGACCAGACCCCCTTCTAATGGGGTGTTTGGTTTGTTTTAAATCAAAACTAATAACACTAGTTTCAATTTTAACAATATTGGCCCTTCTTCTTTTATTTAACTTATAGTTTGGTTATTTTAACCTTAATTCTAGTTATTCATAGACTCATAGTTAACTAGGTTATAATTTCCTAGTTAGATAAATTCTTATTTATTTAAACTTTATAAATTTTAATATAAAGTTTTGTATTTTCGGGATGTTACAAGTCCACCCCCCTTAAAAAGGGTTTCGTCCCCGAAACCGTAATACGTACCAAATAGTTTAGGGTAGAGCCGTTGCATCTCTTCTTCGGACTCCCATGTGGTATCCGCACCCTTCCTGTGTTCCCATTTAACCTTCACTTGGTTAATTACCTTGCTCCTCAAACTCTTTTCCTTACGATCTAATATCGCAATTGGCTTAACTGCATAGTTGAGGCTGTTATCCACCTCGATATCATCATAGTGAATGTGAGCGGTTTCATCTGCTAAACATTTTCGGAGATGTGAAACATGGAATGTGCTATGAATCCCACTCAACTCATCGGGTAGTTCAAGACGATATGCAACTTTACCAACCCGTTCGGTGATTCTGAACGGCCCAATAAATCTTGGGCTCAATTTCCCTCTTTTTCTGAACCGTATGATTCCTTTCCACGGAGATACCTTCAGCATTACCTTATCGCCCACTTGAAACTCAATTGGCCTATTTCGCTTATCCGCATATGACTTTTGTCTATCCTGAGCTGCTTTTAGGTGAGTTCGGACCATGTCGATTTTCTCATTCGTAGCTCGGATTATATCGGTAGGTGCTAGTCCTCGTGGTCCCACTTCTCCCCAACATACCGGGGTTCGACACTTTCTACCATATAACATCTCATACGGGGCCATTTTAATGCTCGATTGATAGCTATTGTTATATGAAAATTCAACCAAGGGTAGATGGACATCCCAACTACCCCCGAAGTCGATGATGCAAGCCCGCAACATATCTTCCAACGTTTGTATCATTTTCTCACTTTGCCCATCAGTTTGCGGATGATAAGCAGTGCTAATGAACAGTTTAGTTCCCATTTGTTCTTGGAATTCGCGCCAGAATTTAGAGGTAAACCGAGTATCTCTGTCTGACACAATGGATATCGGCACTCCGTGACGTGCTATGATCTCATTGGTGTACACCTCCGACATCTTCTCGGATGTATAAGTCTCACGAATCGGAATGAAGTGAGCACTTTTTGTCAATCTATCCACGACTACCCATATAGCATCAAATCCGCGATTGGTTTTGGGCAATTTGGTTAACAAATCCATCGCGATTTGTTCCCATTTCCAAACTGGGATATCCAGCGGTTGCAACTTACCATATGGCTTTTGGTGCTCCGCTTTGACTTGTAAACAAGTCAGACACTTCTCCACATATTTCACAATATCTCTTTTCATTCCGGGCCACCAATAGTTTTGTTTTAAGTCATTATACATTTTGGTCGACCCCGGATGAATTGAATAATGAGATTTATGGGCATCGTCGAGTAGACGCACCTTGGCCCCACACGTATTTGGAACCCAAATTCTCCCAAATCGAGTTTTCAATCCTTGGTTATCATCCTCCAGATCTTTTAGCTGCCCAACTATCCTTTCCTTCTTCACATTTTCTTCCTTGATTGCTTCAATTTGAGATTTTCGGATTTGTTCAAGTAAACCCGATGTCACAATTAGTTGCATCGATCGTACCCGAATAGGCGTATAATCTGTCTTTCGGCTCAACGCGTCTGCCACTACATTAGCCTTCCCGGGGTGATAATGTATTTCACAATCAAAGTCTTTGATAGTTTCTAACCACCGTCTCTGCCTCATATTTAATTCCTTCTGATTGAAGAAATACTTTAAGCTTTTGTGGTCGGTAAAGATAGTGCACTTCACCCCATACAAGTAATGCCTCCATATTTTCAAGGCGAATACCACTGCTGCCAACTCGAGGTCATGGGTAGGATATCTCTTCTCATGGGTCTTTAGCTGCCTCGAGGCATAGGCTATAACCTTGCCCCGCTGCATCAAAACGCAGCCAAGTCCCGAATGCGATGCATCCGAGTAAACTACCATATCCTCCGTTCCGTCCGGTAATGACAATACCGGTGCTTGGGTCAGTTTTTCCTTAAGCGTTTGGAACGCCTTTTCTTGATCCTCGCCCCAAATAAACTTTTCATTCTTACGGGTTAGTTTGGTCAATGGCGTAGCAATTTTGGAGAAATCTTGTATGAATCTCCGATAATAGCCCGCAAGCCCCAAGAAGCTTCTGATTTCCGAAGGATTCTTTGGTGGAGTCCATCTTGACACGGCTTCTATCTTTGACGGATCTACTAACACCCCGTTTGCACTAATGATGTGCCCAAGAAATTGCACCTCTCGTAACCAGAAGGCACATTTTGAGAATTTTGCATACAATTTCTCTTTCCTGAGCGTCTCCAACACTTCACGCAAATGACTTGCGTGTTCTGCTTCATTCTTGGAGTATATCAAGATGTCATCAATGAACACTATCACTGACTTGTCTAGCATGGGTTTGCAAACCCGGTTCATGAGATCCATGAAAGCCGCGGGTGCATTAGTTAACCCAAAGGACATCACGAGAAACTCGTAATGTCCGTACCGTGTACGGAAAGCCGTTTTCGATACATCCTCCTATTTGACTTTTAACTGATGATACCCTGATCTGAGGTCGATTTTTGAGAACCAACTTGCACCTTGTAGTTGGTCAAATAGGTCATCAATTCTTGGAAGCGGATATTGATTCTTTACCGTGAGTTTATTCAACTCCCGGTAATCAATGCACATACGCATGCTCCCGTCCTTCTTTCTCACGAATAATACCGGTGCGCCCCTTGGAGACACACTTGGCCGAATAAATCCTTTGTCGAGAAATTCTTGGATTTGGGACATCAATTCTTGCAATTCTGATGGCGCTAACCGATACGGCGCCTTAGCCACGGGTTTCGCACCCGGAATCAATTCGATTCCGAACTCTACCTCCCGCTCTGGCGGTATTCCCGGTAATTCTTCCGGAAATACATCGGCGTATTCACGTACCACTGGTACGTCTTCAATTCTCGGCGTCTCTTTATCAGGTTCGTTGGCGTATATCATAAATGCTTTACATCCTCGCCTCATAAGTTTATGAGCTTTTAATATTGAGCACATAACGGGACTGCCCCCTTTTTCGCCATAGATGGCGACTTGCTTTCCACTTGGAGATGTCAATTTTATCTCCTTACGGAAATATATCACTTCTGCATGATGTCGAGCTAACCAATCCATCCCAACCACTACTTGGAATTCTCCCATTGACATAGGGATCAAGTCTATTAAATATTCCTCATCATCAATATTTATTTTGCAATCTTGACATACATCACATACAAGGAAACTTTTGTTATCACCTATTTCTACCTCTAATGGCATAGGCAATTTTGTTAGTACAAAAGAAGGATGTCGAATAAATCCATGTGAAACAAAAGATTTATTCGCACCCGTATCAAATAACACACGTGCGGGAATTGAGTTTATAGCAAATATACCTGAAACCACATCGGGTTCCACCTTTGCCTCCGCTGCCGTTAGCTGGAAGGATCTTGCTTTTGCTCTTGGTGTCTCGGTGTGCGGATTCTTGTCGTCTTTCTTTCCGACCAACTCCGGGCACTCAGATTTCTTGTGACCTAACATACCAACACCTTCCCCGGGCACAACGCTGCCATGTGCCATGTTTTCCCACAAATAGGACACGGCTTTTCCTTGAACCGACACTCACTCTTGTGCCCTTTCCCGCATATCTTGCAGTTTGATGACCCGCTTTTTCCTTCTTGTTTCTTTAAGGATTCGTTCGTGCGTGCCTTTTTCGCCGGGCTTGGATTAACTACCTGCGCCCTTCTTTCGCCTCTCTCAATCTGTTTCTTCAACTCTATCTCCCTTTCCCGAGCAACGTTTATAATCTCGGTGAGAGTCTCATACTTTGAAGGAGTCATAAACTCTCTATACTCGGCGCTCAACATATTATAATAATAATATATTTTCTGCTCTTCATTCGTTATGAGATCATCACAGAACTTCATTTTATCCATGAACGTTCCCGTGATTTTATCGATAGATTCACCCTTGTGTCGAAGCTGCATAAATTCTTCCTTGATTTTGTTTATGCTTGCCTTGGGACTATGATGTTTAAGAAACGGCGCCTTAAACTCGTCCCATGTCATAGCCTTAGCCGCTTCACTTCCGATCTCTTTCTTCATGTTATCCCACCAATCTTTCGCCTGACCCCTTAACTGACCCGTGCCATAAGCCACGAAGTCATCCTCATCGCAATGGGTCCTTTCAAATACTCCCTCCATATCACTTAGCCACCGTTGGCATATTATCGGGTCAACCTCCCCATTGTAGATTGGCGGTTTACACGCCATGAACTCTTTATAAGAACAAGATTTTCGTCCTCCCGACTTTTCCTTTGCTAAATTGGTATTATCCTCCAATTTCTTGATTCTTTCTTCCACCACTGATAATACCGTGTTTTGGATTTTGTCAATGAAACCCGACAAACTGTTTTCGATTGCCTTTCCTACCTCCTCAGCAATCACTTCTCTTGTTTGTTCGGTGACTCTTGGCACCGTATCATCATTACCTTTATCCATCATCTTTAATTGAAATGTTTACATAGAGCGTTAAACATTTCATCTATTGCATATGATTTATTTACTTCGGTTTATTCAAGTTCATAACTTGTTTTCACCGTTCTCATTTAATACACTTTCCGGGGTTGAGTGTGTTAACACACTCTTCCCATGCATATCAATTCATTATTTCCCTTTTTATACTTAGTAATTCTACTTTAGAACAATTAACTCTTACCGGATGCTTGATCAAGCTTGAACCGAACACACTTGTTACCAACCTTGGGCTCTGATTACCAACTTGTAACACCCTTAATATTTTGAACCGTAATTAAAAGAAAATAATCATATTAACTTTATATAAAAATCAGAATTTACAAAAAACATTTCGTGTTTAAAACCATACACACTTGTGATAGTACCAAACACATCCAAGATAATGCATAACGAGTTTAAAGTTAATCCTTACTAGTCAACTACACTAGTTTAAAGGATTTCAAACATGGTTGACAAAAACATTTACAGCATAATTAAATTCTAGACATAGTTATATTTAGTGCGGAAGCTTCCAAATGCGTGTTCGGTTCTTGACAACATACTTGATCACCATCCGAGAGAACCTCATCAAACCTAGGGTCAAACACTAAAACATTAGTTTTGACATCAATACATTACGTATAAACGAATTCTAACATCGCAAAATAACAAACAAAATACAAGTTTTCTGGGTTACACAGTAACTTACGGTGTCACCGTAAGTTACGGTAGACCCTGAACAACCCTAGTCTGCCGTAACACAGGAAGTATTCATCGTAAGACTTTAGGCTTCCACCGTAAATTACGGTGGGACCGTAATTTACGGCGGGCTCTGCATTCTTATCATTTAACCATTTTTCAACTTTAAAAGACCATAACTTTTTACTCATTAGTCCGATTCAACTGATTCTTTTTCCCATGAGTCCGTAATAAAATTACGGATCTAACCATATGAATTTCACATTACGGAAACTGAGATACCGACATTCGGTTCACAACTTCCTTATTTAATTATCCAACCCACTAGTGTAGGTGCATAACACCTCTTTTCCATTCTTAAGACCTTTTAGACATAATTACCCAATTACCCGGGCTCACATACTTGGTGTATTCGCGCCAATTCCATGGCTTTGCATTTCCTTTAGAGCTAATATTGTTTCTTCGGAATTCAAGCATTCCGTTTCAAACAACCCTTTTTCATTTAACATTTATTGTTTGACCCATATTCCGGGTTCTTATACTTAGATTAATATCACCAAATCATTGATATGGTACAATTCATCATTTGACGAGGTATAAGACTTTCAAGTCTCTACTCTCGTGATTATTTTGAAAACATCATTTTGACCCGTTTGGCTATTTAGTGAAACCATCACTTCATTGACTAGCCAAACTAATTTCCAAATCTTTACTTTGACTCGTTTGATGGTCGAGTGTACTTCGCCACTTTAACAACGCATCAAACGCATCCATTTCACTACAACGGGGCTTAAGGACGTACCTTTAAAGCACACCTTTTCCGCGAGTATCACCTCCGGCGTGTCCACTTGACGTTCCGGATTCCTTGTCTAAAGAGTTCAATTCATAAAAATATTAGAACTCTTTCATAAACTTTAACGCATTAATTCATAACATATGCAAATCTGCGTTTTTAGCAATCTTTAACATTTTAACCCTCATTTAGGCGTTTTGTCAAACACCTTGCGGGTCAGATTTCTACATGATCTAAACCAAGTTCATGACTTGAAATTATCACCCAAATTGACTTCAATTAGACAATATACATATATTTTGACATCAATAATTTCAGAGATTATCTCACAATTTCGGTTTACAATAGAGAAAGAGTTTTAATCCTAGTGTTTATCGAGTTCTACTAACTTACTAATCACCCACTATAGTGATTTTGATCCTTACAACTAACATGCAAGATTTTGACAATAAATCATCTAGGGTTTGTCCATAGACTTCACATTACTTCCAATTTCATGTTTTACAACACATAATCAAGCTCAACCTTCGATTTCAATCACATGCAAGAATTTGAGTTGTATCAAAACAACCTAATTTGACATACCTTATGACCTCCTTGATGAGGAGATCACGATTATATGTTCAGATTTCGATTACAACATGATTTGAGCCTTCAATTTGAGAGTTTAGTAGAAGTTAGGGTTGTGGAAGTGTGGGTGTCGCCCCCCTGTGGTTCTTGATCGACCATACCCCCTTCTAATGGGGTGTTTGGTTTGTTTTAAATCAAAACTAATAACACTAGTTTCAATTTTAACAACATTGGCCCTTCTTCTTTTATTTAACTTATAGTTTGGTTATTTTAACCTTAATTCTAGTTATTCATAGACTCATAGTTAACTAGGTTATAATTTCCTAGTTAGATAATTCTTGTTTATTTAAACTTTATAAATTTTAATATAAAGTTTTGTATTTTCGGGATGTTACAGCTCTTTTACAGATTTTTAACAATATAAGCATCCAAATCCCTCACAGTTAATCATCCAAGTCCAAATTAATGACCTTGGAGATATCACAAACTGTTTTTGATTTTTGATTTTAAAAACTTCAAGTTTCAAATTAATGAATTTGTTTTTATTTTCAGAAACACAATCAGCATACTTAGATTTTGAAACTCAGCATCCAGACATCGGTTGTCGAAAATAAAGCATAAATCAAAATCTTTTTGCATTTTCTGAAATATAAAGCAGTAAAGTAATATTTACAAACATATTTACGCACAATATTTTTGTTTGAGTTTGCGTCAGAGGATCATATCAGTTTCTGACAAGTCACAAGTACCGTTGAGCTTATTTACACATTAACAATTAAACAATTCACTTAGATTGTCGATATACTGATCCACTTAAATTTTCACACAAAGTTCAACTGATTCAGGATACGAATTAGATGTATTAAGAACTTAAACTTATTCATGTGTCCCACCTCTTGAATATACTCCCGTATCCAGATCCCAATATTCAGTCTTACAGGTGAGTATACTTAGATGTTATCTGTAAGGGGAATAAATTATAGTACGAAACCGTAAGAGCTCAGGTCAGAACTTCCGTTCAGCAGAGAGATGACGGCTCGACTTTTGGTGTGTCCCCTTTAGAGGATCTTTTGTATTACAACAGCAATGACTATCAATTTTATTGTTTCATCAATTTGCTGAGGGCGGCGCTATATTTCAAAATCAGAAGTATTCTCCGGGGACTAGGCCATTGCTTCCGCAAAATCAGAAGTCCCGGGATAATACCCCAGATATCACTAAGTATAAAGACTTAGTATCTCAGAAAGAGGGGTCCTTCAAACGAGATTTTAGAGGTTACCTATATATCCAAGTAGTGTTTCCCACGAAATAAGCAAGTTTGAATTTAAGTTTATATCCCGAAAAAGTTTACTAAATGTATAAAAATCTACCGACACATCCACGGTGAGATCGTTTAACACATGTTGACTTTCAAATTCTTTAGCGTACTGTAACTGTCTACTGATGTACTATCATTTCCTCTTTTTACACAAAACTCTTTTTTGAATTTTATCATGTTTTTGACTTTTTCAAATTTTCAAATGTTTTTGAATTTTCTAACAATATTACTCCCCCTAAAATGCAAAATCATTAAAAAAATTTGACAAACAGATACTGATAGCTTCGTCTCGCCATCCATTTTCTGCTTCTCATGCACTGATTTGCATAAAAATAATGTACCCCCATGATTTACAACACATTGATATTTTACAATTTGAAAACCGTTTTTCAATCTTGTGAAATTAATCATGTTTGTTCAGCCGTGAGGGTTTCGGCGTATTCAACCAGAACTCCCCCTTACAACAAACTATAAGTGAATACTTTCTGCATCGCTATCTTCAGAGGTATAACTTAAACATGTTGACACATTTAGCCCCTGTAGTTTGTAATCTCTCACTTTTAGCTTCGTATGATCCATGATTTATTCGTTTGAACGTATGAGCATCATGTAGGGTTAATATACAATATATTTATTCACTGTTGACATTTCGAACACGTATATTCACATACTTTTCATGTTTGTCAACTTTAGTCCTTCTATAATATTCTTTCACACGTTTAAACATATGACACGTGTCAACACTTTATAGGATGTGAATTTTCGAGGTGTTACATCCTCACCCCCTTAAAATAAATCTCGACCCGAGATTTACTGAAATAAATAAGGGTACTTTTCTTTCATTGTGGATTCAACCTCCCACGTATATTCGGGTCCTCTACGGGCATCCCATTTTACCTTTACAATAGGCACATGCTTCCTTCGAAGCTTCATAACCTGTCAATCTTCAATCGACAATGGTTTTTCCACAAATTTCAAGCTCTCATCTATTTGCACATCTGTATGCGGTATAACCAGTGATTCATCAGCGAAACACTTCTTCAGATTGCAGATGTGGAACACATTGTGAATTCCACTGAGTCCTCTTGATATTTACAAAGGTATAAAAGTTAAAAAGGAGGAGGATTGATTGCTTGGCAAGCCTATGGTAGGAGTAAGTTCCATGCCGCTCTCGAGTGATTCACTAAAAATACACCTTCGGCCGAGTGTGAGTGATTTCTCCCGTGAGGTATGTGAACTTGTATATAAATGGAATTTTAAAAAAGGCATGTTATGCCCAAATAAGTAATTTTTCTTATGAAAAGTTTTAAATAAATCATGACGAATAGGATTGTAAATAAATAAAAATAAAACTACATAAAGAATCTTGGAAATCCCGACACTCTATGACAAGCCCAAAACCTTCTCTTCTACCTATTCCATTTGGGAGTGTAAGCCACATATTAAAGAGTTTTGCTTGAGGACAAGCAAAAGTTCAAGTGTGGGGGTATTTGATGTGTGTAAAATGCAACATATAAATTACATCAAATGAGGCATAAAACTAACCCTTTTTAAGTACTAATGTTGGAAAAAGAGTGTTTTTGTCTTCCTTTTGTATTTTCAGGATTAAATGAGCTCAAATTCACAAAAGAAGCAAAAAGACAACTAAATCTAACATAAATACAAGAAAAGGAACATAAGTGGACTGCCCGACCCCTCAACGGCATCTTCCCAAGCAAAATAGAGAAGACAGAAGACTGAACACGCCCCGTGCTCAGCCAGCACGGGGCCGTGCCCAAGAAGCAGCAGAAAAGACAAACCTATAGAAGCTTCTATTGCCCACCACGGGCCGTGTCCAGTGAACACTGGGGCGTGGCGAAAGTACAGCAGGCGCATTAATTGTAATTGCGAATTACAATTAATGAAGAGAGAGAGTGTCAGACAGGCACGGGGGCGTGTCCAGCGGACACGGGGCCGTGCCCAGCCTTCTGTTCAGCCTATAAATAGGAGTGCTTGGTTTCATTTCAACTCATCCCTTGGCACACCACCTCTCTCACACTTCATCCACCACCCACCACCACCATAACACCATCATCCACCACCATCATCCATTGTCAATCGTAGAGTGTGTGAGTCGTCTCGGGATCCAAGATTGATCGTAAGAGTTCTTGACAATCAAGGCCATGTTTGCCTAAGTCTCTTACATCACTTGGTGAAGACAAAGTGTCTAGTATAATACTTTTTATTTCTAATCTTTTGCACTTTTTATTTGGTTTTGTATTAATGACTTTAATAACTAGTTGCTTATGTTGAAGGTGATCTTTCCTTATCGTTTGTCCGTGGTGTCTTGGCATTATTTTACTGTCTATATAAAATAAAAGATTTTCGCCATTCATATCTCCACGGTCTATATAGAGGTATGTTGGCTACCTGGTCGGGGGTTAAGGAAACGGTTTGGTAAAGGTCTTGCCATTGTTCAGCGTTTAGAGGTCCTGCAATGGACCTGGGTCAAATTTAGTAGGACCTCCTTCAATGCTTCACGGTATTGGATGGCGGGGGTCCAAACTCTTTGATCCCCTCATAAGTTAACTACTATTAATACTATAACCCGGCTATTTAGGACTGTATCCCTGCTGACTCAGACTACTTAGTCGAGGGTAACGTCACCGCCAAAAGCGGGGCCTACCATAATTTGCATTAATAACTTAATTCATTATCTTCCAATAATCCACCCTTTTAGGATTGTAACCTTGCTGACTCAAACTACTGGGGTGAGGGTAACGTCACCTTCAAAAGAGGGGCCTACTACAATAACTAAGATAATCTCTTAATTATGTGCAAAAGTGCGGAAATAATCAAAGGTTATACTAGATACGAGTCGGAACCAAGTGATTCATCTTGTCTATCTGTTTTTCTTTTATTTTTATTTTCAGCATTTTAGTTAGTTTTTATTTTTCTTAGTTTAAAACATTTTTCTAAACTTTTTATTTTTGATTAGACGTTGAGGATAAACCGGTACTAAAAGCTCTTGTGTCCTTGGACGACCTCGGTATCTTGCCAACACTATACTACGCTCACGATGGGTGCACTTGCCCATATGTGTGTTTAGTGTTAGTAAAATATCGTGTTTTATAAATTTAAAACTTGGCTAAAAATAAGTGTTAAAGGGGCTTAAAATATACACCTAATAAATATAACACTTTACCGCACATCAAGTTTTTGGCGCCGCTGCCGGGGAACACAAGGATTTTAAGAAAGCTTAAAATCGACGGCCTAATCAGTTTTCAAAACCTTTTTAAAAGCGCGCACATTTTTCTGCATTTTAGTTTAGATTTGCATTTACAGTAACCTGTACACGGGGCCGTGCTCACTGAACACGGGGCCGTGCTGCACATTTTCATAAAAACAACCAGTAACAGTAACTTGAACACGGGCCGTGCTCACTGAACACGCCCCGTGCTCAACGAAATCAGTAAATTTAATTAAAACGCCCAGATACAGATCCTGAACACGGGGCCGTGTCCACTGAACACGGGGCCGTGTCCAGCCTCTGTTTCTGCTTTTTATTTTTGTTTTCTGATCTCGAGACTCGGTTGTGGTCTGCTGAGTGATTCTTATGGATCAATACTCAGGAGGTTACAACTACACCTATGAGGAGGATGATTATAGGGGTAATTATTGCTCTAATTGCCGTAACACACGCTCGGTTCAAAATAATCACTCATATCAACCATCCAATTCATACACCTACTATGAGGAGCCCAGGTACGAGCCATCTACTTCATACACATCCTATGAAGACCAAAGGTATGAACCTCCTCCCTCATACTCATATTTTGATGAACCAAGGTATGAGCCTTCTTACTCATACTTTGAGGAACCAAGATATGAGCCACCACCTCCGTATGCTTATTATGAGGAACCATGGCGTGAACAACCCACCTCATATGAGTATTACGAAGAACAAAATTACGACCCTTATCCATCATACACTTACAATGAAGAACAATGGTGTGAACCATCTACTTCATATGGGTATTATGAGGAGCAAAGGATCGAACAACCGGATTCAAGCTTAGAAAATACCGATTCTTTTTCTATAACCGAAGTGACCGATAGGATATTAGAACACATTAGAGTTATCGATCGATGTATAAAAGAAGCTCGCGCAAGGGAAGAGGAGTCCCGCGCAAGAGAAGAGTTAAAAAAGGAAGAGATAACCGAAAGTGTAAAAATGGAAGAACAAATAAGTGAAAAACCGACACATGAGTTAAACAACGAAAAAGGTGAGTCCAACAACGTTAAAATTCAAGAAGAGTCTAATTTTGAAGAAATTAATCTCTTGTCACCTTCTTTTGAAAATCATTGTTTAGTACCCACTCATGCTAAGTTTTTAAAAGAGTTAAACACTAACACTAAAATTGACGAAACGGTAAGTGTTAAGTTAACTAATGATCAAACCTCACTAATAAAAGAAGACCCATTTGAAATTAACATTACACCGGTTCCATGTTTCTTTCAAAATTCGTTTATTAGTAATGTCACAATCGATAAAGATCTTTGTGTTAACATAATGCCTAACTACATTTTCGAAAAATTAAGTATTAGTGATTTTTCTCCACTTCAAATACCCATTTTTCTATCCAATCGGAAAGTAATAAAATCAATCGGTATAGTTGAAAATGTCTTGGTTCAAACAAATCAAATGGTAATCCCAACCGACTTTGTCATCCTCGATGACGCTCCTCTAGTGTTGGGGCGGCCATTTGTAAAAACTCACGAAGCTTTGAAAAACCGGAAGTTCAACAATCTACCTCTTCAATTAGGGGCATTTAAAAGAAGTGTCGATCTTGAACGGTCAATGAAATATCCTTTCGGCAATAATGATCCCCTAATTGAAGATGAAGATGAACCACCCGATACAAGTGAAGAAATTGACCACTTTGTTGAAGAAGAGGTCGCCATAGAACAAACGTTTAAAGTTCTTGATCGAAATGAGCAACCAAATAAGGAGTCTCCCAAAGACCCACCACTTGAGCTCAAAGAACTTCCAAAAGGTTTGGAATATGCTTTTCTAGACAAAGATGGTAATTTACCTGTAATTATTTCGTCTAAATTAGATAACTTAGAAAAGGAAAAATTAATTAATCTTTTGAAAAAACACAAAAACGCAATAGCTTGGAAACTTGTAGACATAAAAGGAATTAGTCCTTCTATGTGCACACACAAAATTTTGATGAATGATGACTACAAATCGGTCATACAACCACAACGTCTAGTAAATCCAAATGTTCAAGAAGTGGTTAAAAACGAAGTCATCAAACTACTTGATGCCGGACTTATCTATCCTATCTCTGATAGTCCTTGGGTGAGTCCTGTCCAGGTAGTTCCAAAGAAAGGAGGTATGACGATAATAACTAACGAGAAAAATGAATTAATACCAACAAGAACCGTCACAGGATGGAGAGTATGTATAGATTATAGACGATTAAATGAAGCAACAAGAAAGGATCACTTTCCTTTACCCTTCATTGATCAAATGTTAGAAAGACTATCCGGTCATAAATTTTACTGTTTCTTGGATGGTTTTTCAGGTTACTTTCAAATCCCGATAGCACCCGAAGACCAAGAAAAGACAACTTTCACATGTCCCTATGGAACTTTTGCTTATCGACGCATGCCGTTTGGTCTATGTAATGCCCCGGCAACATTCCAACGTTGCATGGTAGCCATCTTCCATGACATGATAGAAAAGACAATGGAAGTCTTTATGGACGACTTTTCTATCTTTGGGGATTCATATGACCAATGCCTCGATAACCTTGAACGAATGGTATCCCGATGTGAGGAAACTAACCTCGCCCTTAATTGGGAAAAATGTCATTTCATGGTAACGGAGGGAATAGTACTCGGTCACAAGATCTCAAGATCTCAAGCGAAGGAATGGAGGTGGATCGAGCTAAAATAGATACCATTTCTAGATTACCACCTCCATCCTCCGTAAGAGCTATCAGAAGTTTCCTAGGGCATGCCGGATTCTATAGGCGGTTTATCAAATACTTTTCTAAAATTTCTAGACCTCTAACAAAATTACTTGAAAAAGATGCTCCTTTCATCTTTGACAATGATTGCAATCAAGCATTTCTCACCTTAAAAGAAATGTTAGTCAATGCACCTATCATGATAGCGCCTGATTGGAAATTTCCTTTCGAAATCATGTGTGATGCTAGTGACTTTGCAGTTGGAGCTGTCTTGGGACAAAGAAAAGAAAAGCATTTCCACCAAATTTATTATGCTAGTAAAACACTTAATGATGCACAAGAAAATTACACAACAACTGAAAAAGAGTTACTAGCTATGGTATTTGCTTTTGATAAATTTCGTTCTTATCTTGTTCTTTCTAAAACTATAGTTTATACAGATCATGCAGCCATCCGATATCTCTTCAAAAAGCAAGATGCAAAACCACGTTTGATTCGGTGGATTCTACTCCTCCAAGAACTTGATATTGAAATCAAGGACAAAAGAGGAGCAGAAAACACCGCTGCAGATCATCTTTCACGCTTAGAAGACCCAGCTTTGGAAGCAACCAGGGACGAGCAAATCAACGAAAAATTCCCAACTAAGTCCCTGGAAATGGTGGAATACAAGGAAGAACCATGGTACGCCGACTATGCTAACTACCTAGCTAGTGGTATAGTCGCAAAAGGGTGGCCACATCATCAAAGAAAAAAATTCTTTGCCAATGTGAAACACTACTTTTGGGAAGATCCATATCTTTTCAAAATGTGTGCCGACCAACTCGTCCGACGATGCGTACATGGTAGTGAAGCACGAAGAATTCTCCGCCATTGTCATGAAGGTCCATACGGAGGACATCATGGTGCTGCTAGTACCGCATGAAAGGTATTCGATTCAGGATTTTATTGGCCAACCATTTACAAAGACGCCCAAAGTCTTGTAAAAACATGTGATGCTTGCCAAAGAACAGGTAATATTTCTTCCAAAAACGAAATGCCACAAAATGGCATTCTTGTTTGTGAAATTTTTGATGTGTGGGGACTCGAATTTATGGGTCCTTTCCCACCATCGAAAGGAAACAAATATGTACTTGTGGCAGTAGATTACTTGTCTAAATGGGCCGAGGCCGAGGCACTTCCAAGAAATGATGGAAGAGTCGTGGTAAAATTTCTGAAAAAATTATTCTCTCGTTTTGGCACACCAAAAGCTTTAATAAGTGATAGAGGTACCCATTTTTGCAACCATCAACTCGAAATTTTTTTAACAAGGTATGGGGTCTATCACCGGGTCTCAACAGCATATCACCCTCAAACCAACGGACAAGCCGAAGTGACTAATAGAGGTTTAAAACGAATACTTGAAAAAACCGTAGGGATAAATAAAAAGGAATGGGCTGATAAATTAGATGATGTTTTATGGGCTTTTCGAACTGCTTATAAAACAACAATAGGTACAACCCCATATAAGCTAGTTTATGGAAAAAGTTGTCACTTACCAGTAGAAATTGCACACAAAGCCTACTGGGCAATCAAAAATGTAAACTTAGACTTAGAATTTGCCGGTAAAAATCGATTTTGTCAACTAAATGAATTAGACGAGCTTAGGAATTATGCATACTCAAACTCTGAAATTTATAAGGAAAGAATGAAAAATTTGCATGACAAACATATTAAACCTAATGAATTTCGGGTAGGAGATCTAGTTCTTTTGTTTAATTCACGACTTCGATTGTTTCCTGGTAAATTAAAGTCTAGGTGGTCAGGACCTTTTTCCATCGCCCATATTTTTCCACACGTTGCAGTAAAAATTAAATCTCGAAATGGGCCTCCATTTAAATTCAATGGCCAACGGCTGAAACTCTATCAAGGATTCATTGAGGATGAAGAAGAAGAGATCTCGTTTCAAACGGTGGAGGAATAAAAACATCATGCCTGGTAAGTTACGAACGATTGAGACACCAAAATAAAGCGGTAAGTTTTCTAACCATAGCTTATGGGAAAAAGAGGGCACTCACACGAGCACTAAAAAAAAAATTTAAAACCTCGCTCGGCACGAGGCCGTGTCCGCTGGACACGGGGCCGTGTCCGCGCTGCAGTCAGGATAAATCCCCTTTTTCAAAATAGTTACTTCATTCCACACGCCCCGTTTCCCCGAAAAAGCTCTGGTTTCCGGCGATTTTTCGCAGAATTTCAACGTCTCCTATCGATCTAACAACACCAAGGTATGATTCTATCACTTTTAGTAGTTAGATTAGTTACTTGCATGTAGTTAAAACACCAAAAATTTGGGGAAAAATCTAGGGTTCTTGAAGATCATCCAGATCGAACCTCAAATCTTTGTTTAGATCTGTTTGCATTTAGTTAGATTAGTGTTAAGGGAAGTAGATACACTGGTATTGTTCATAGATTCACCCGATTTCTCATAAAAACCCCAAACCCTTGTTCTTGAACCGAAAAAGATAAAATTGATAGGGTAAACGGGATATTTTGGGAAAAACGGCACTTAGGGTTTCATTTTCGGGGGAAACCGCACCTATTGGACCAAAAATTTTCAAGTTTTCGAAACCGGGTCGAAAAATGGGATTTTTGAGTAACAGACCCCTGGACACGGGGCCGTGTCCGCTGAACACGGGGTCGTGTCCAGCCCACTGTTTGCAGTTTTGTCCGAAAATATTTCTGTTTCGTGCTAACTTTTGGTGTATTCTTGCAGATGGCCAGGAAGTTCACAAGATTCAATGCCAATGAGCTCGATGCAAGAGCTCGATACGAAATTCTTCAAACAAGGCCGGAGGAATACCCGAGGCAAGCTTGCACGGAATTGCTAACCATGGTGAATCAAATTGACCGTTTCAACAACATTGTTACGGGACCACACAGAGTCACCCTAACAACTCGGCTCCGTTCCGTCCACGAATGCACGTTGGAATTCTATAGCACTTTCACATTCAACTCGAGGTGCGACCCGTTCGACAATGACGGGGTAGCTTTCCGATGTGGCGGAACGAAGTATTCGATCTCTATGGCACAATTTGGGTCGATTATCGGGTTGTATGCGGAAGAGGATGCGGGAAACGAAGAAAATACTGGGGGAATGAGAGAGGTAGGTGACAACGAACGCCAAGCCATGTGGGCTCAGATTGGAGAAGGGTTCTACAATCCGAGCAGCACTAAGAGTACAAAGCTGAGGGATCCGCTATACAGATACATTCATAGGCTCCTCGGCTACTCTCTTAGCCAAAGGCATGACAGTAGTGGCGTCGTTGGGTTAAGAGATTTGGTTGTCCTCCACTGCATTCACAACCGCAGGCCGCTCGATGTTCCGTTCCTCATGCTCCGAAACATGCATCACAACCGCCTTGCTAATGCGCCGACGCCTATTTTCTTTGGGGGATGGGTGTACCGTCTCTTCAAGCACTTCGCCCACATACCTAGGGCATTTGAGAGGAGCCCATGGTCGGGTACGGTGGATATTAACATTTGCCGCTCAAGGAACCTGATTTATGAGGCAGAAGACGGGACGGTAACCTTTCAAAGGATGCAAGGTCATGCATGGAACCCGCAAGAAGCGCTTGTCCTCCCAGCTCCGCAACATCATCAGTACCAATACCAACCCCACGGTGATCCGGGCCAATCATCCTCCTCGGGAGGCGGTTTTCCTAACTTTCAAAGTTTGCATGATTTGTTGCAGGAAAACCTTATGTGTACTAGGAACACCTATAACATTGCGAGCAACACCTACCACCGGGTCGAAGCTATAGAGAGAAACCTATCCGAGATCCATGACGATGTTGGATACATACGAGACCACATTGCACGCCATGGAGGGGATGATGACGATGATGATGATGACGATGCTATGGAGTAGGCGAAAGGAGCAGAGGAGAAAGCGGTTGATTGATGACTCCCCAGGTTAACCCTTTTTAATCTTGAACAATTGATGGCCTGCGTGCCAAATGTTGAACAATTTACTTTTCCTAACTTCTTTTATTTTCTGCATTTTTTTTACTTTGACATGGATGTTAACTTTGGTAAAAGTAGGATGTTTGCAATGTTTTGGTGGAGTGTTTATTGGGTAAGCAGGTACATTCGAGGCTTAAAGTACTAAGCATTAGTACTCTTAAAGCCGGGACTGGAAAAACGAAGAAAGAAACCTGTTTTTCGAATTTGCAGACTGTCCACACGGGGTCGTGTCCAGCCGACACGCCCCCGTGCCCATTCCCCAGAAACTGTTGTTTGTTTAGATTCTGCAGACCTTGACAGACACGAGGTCGTGTCCAGCCAACACGCCCCCGTGTTCACCTTCTGTAAGTTCTCGTTACTGGCACCTGAACACGGGGTCGTGTCCATTCAACACGGGGTCGTGTCCAGGTTGCCAGTAACACAAAATCTTTGCTTTTAACACCATTTTACACATCTAATCAACCTAAAAATTTATTTTTGGGACACATTGAGGACAATGTGTAATTTAAGTGTGGGGGGGATGCTAAAACCTTGAAATTTTGCAAGTCCTAAATACAAGCCTTACACAAAACTCTATTGGAACCGCTAATCACCCCAAAAAAATTTTCAAAAAATTTCATTTTTTTACTTGTCTAGGTTTAACTCGGGAAATTCAAGTTCTCAAAAAGGTTATATTTTTACGAATTTACAATCGATAGCGTCGTGATAAAAAGAACCAACGTAAGAAAATTATGAAAAGGCATAGCAAACTTAGTTAAAATTTGATTATATATACTTGATCACATAAAAACCCAGTCCCACAAAAGTGAGTTTTGAGCCTTTATTGAGCATACAAATTTACATCTTTAGACTAAATGCTCATTTTTCGTTTCTTGTGTGAATAGCCGCTTGGTTCTTACGACTCTAGAACTTGCCATGACGATACATTCCCGGTCCTTATCAACTTAAACCCGAGTAAGTAAATGATGGAGGCATTAGGACTAACTTTTTTTTTTCTTCTACACCATTTTTTTTTTTTTTTACCACCTACCCAAAACCCCCCTAGTTAGCCCCTTTGAGCCTAAACCTTTTCATTTCATAACCCAACACCCTTTCACCCACCAAAACCTTTTTCATTTTTTAACCCTTTGTTTTAGTAACAAGTTCGGTTTTTCGTATGATTGAAAAAAAAATGTGATGAAGCAAAAGAAAATAAACAAACAAGTTCATCAAAAAAATAACTTTGTTTGAATAAAAGCTTCATCAGAATAAAAAGTTACAAAAATAGAAAATCCTCCGAAAACCGACACTTGTTACGCTTTTTCACCCTTTTGCTACTAACCACTAACCACTAACCCAACCACCTACCTTTAACCCAAGCCTAACCCTTCACCCCCAAAGTCCTCTTGATATTTACAAAGGTATAAAAGTTAAAAAGGAGGAGGATTGATTGCTTGGCAAGCCTATGGTAGGAGTAAGTTCCATGCCGCTCTCGAGTGATTCACTAAAAATACACCTTCGGCCGAGTGTGAGTGATTTCTCCCGTGAGGTATGTGAACTTGTATATAAATGGAATTTTAAAAAAGGCATGTTATGCCCAAATAAGTAATTTTTCTTATGAAAAGTTTTAAATAAATCATGACGAATAGGATTGTAAATAAATAAAAATAAAACTACATAAAGAATCTTGGAAATCCCGACACTCTATGACAAGCCCAAAACCTTCTCTTCTACCTATTCCATTTGGGAGTGTAAGCCACATATTAAAGAGTTTTGCTTGAGGACAAGCAAAAGTTCAAGTGTGGGGGTATTTGATGTGTGTAAAATGCAACATATAAATTACATCAAATGAGGCATAAAACTAACCCTTTTTAAGTACTAATGTTGGAAAAAGAGTGTTTTTGTCTTCCTTTTGTATTTTCAGGATTAAATGAGCTCAAATTCACAAAAGAAGCAAAAAGACAGCTAAATCTAACATAAATACAAGAAAAGGAACATAAGTGGACTGCCCGACCCCTCAACGGCATCTTCCCAAGCAAAATAGAGAAGACAGAAGACTGAACACGCCCCGTGCTCAGCCAGCACGGGGCCGTGCCCAAGAAGCAGCAGAAAAGACAAACCTATAGAAGCTTCTATTGCCCACCACGGGCCGTGTCCAGTGAACACGGGGGCGTGGCGAAAGTACAGCAGGCGCATTAATTGTAATTGCGAATTACAATTAATGAAGAGAGAGAGTGTCAGACAGGCACGGGGGCGTGTCCAGCGGACACGGGGCCGTGCCCAGCCTTCTGTTCAGCCTATAAATAGGAGTGCTTGGTTTCATTTCAACTCATCCCTTGGCACACCACCTCTCTCACACTTCATCCACCACCCACCACCACCATAACACCATCATCCACCACCATCATCCATTGTCCATCGTAGAGTGTGTGAGTCGTCTCGGGATCCAAGATTGATCGTAAGAGTTCTTGACAATCAAGGCCATGTTTGCCTAAGTCTCTTACATCACTTGGTGAAGACAAAGTGTCTAGTATAATACTTTTTATTTCTAATCTTTTGCACTTTTTATTTGGTTTTGTATTAATGACTTTAATAACTAGTTGCTTATGTTGAAGGTGATCTTTCCTTATCGTTTGTCCGTGGTGTCTTGGCATTATTTTACTGTCTATATAAAATAAAAGATTTTCACCATTCATATCTCCACGGTATATATGGAGGTATGTTGGCTACCTGGTCGGGGGTTAAGGGAACGGTTTGGTAAAGGTCTTGCCATTGTTCAGCGTTTAGAGGTCCTGCAATGGACCTGGGTCAAATTTAGTAGGACCTCCTTCAATGCTTCACAGTATTGGATGGCGGGGGTCCAAACTCTTTGATCCCCTCATAAGTTAACTACTATTAATACTATAACCCGGCTATTTAGGACTGTATCCCTGCTGACTCAGACTACTTAGTCGAGGGTAACATCACTGCCAAAAGCGGGGCCTACCATAATTTGCATTAATAACTTAATTCATTATCTTCCAATAATCCACCCTTTTAGGATTGTAACCTTGCTGACTCAAACTACTGGGGTGAGGGTAACGTCACCTTCAAAAGAGGGGCCTACTACAATAACTAAGATAATCTCTTAATTATGTGCAAAAGTGCGGAAATAATCAAAGGTTATACTAGATACGAGTCGGAACCAAGTGATTCATCTTGTCTATCTGTTTTTCTTTTATTTTATTTTCAGCATTTTAGTTAGTTTTTATTTTTTTTAGTTTAAAACATTTTTCTAAACTTTTTATTTTTGATTAGACGTTGAGGATAAACCGGTACTAAAAGCTCTTGTGTCCTTGGACGACCTCGGTATCTTGCCAACACTATACTACGCTCACGATGGTTGCACTTGCCCATATGTGTGTTTAGTGTTAGTAAAATATCGTGTTTTATAAATTTAAAACTTGGCTAAAAATAAGTGTTAAAGGGGCTTAAAATATACACCTAATAAATATAACACTTTACCGCACATCATTTGGCATCATTTTAGGGCCTTAAAGTTGGCTTGACGGGCCTTAGAAGTGCCGAAAATGGGCTTAAACACGTGCAGGGACCAAAACTGTAATTACTGAAACATGTTGCTGATCAGACAAGGCCAGGCGGCCCACCTGAGCCTTGTGTGATCCTGAAGCGGGCCGCGTCCGGCTCCCTGATCAGATCAGATCAGATCGAACAGTCAGCAGATTCCAGGTGTTTAATCCACACCCACACATTCTCACTTGCCTATTCAGCTGATAAGAAGTCATTTTTAGTCACCATGAGTTTCCGACAAGTGTACGCACAAGATTCAAGCACGGTTTCCATGAAACGATCTTAACGGTTACCCGAAAACTATAAATACCCCACCCCCCATTGCTTCAAAACCACTAGAATCTGATCTTAAAGACTCTAAGTTGGAACCTTTGTTTCATACCTGAGTTATTTCGATCTAGATTAGCATTCGGGGACCCTTCGTAAGTATTCTTTCGTTCTTTTATCGCTTTTCGAGTCCGAAAGTCAAACTTTGTTTGACTTTCAGCATTGACCAGCTTATGGTCAATGCGAAGTTCGTTTGAACTTCGCAACATGATTGTAATCACGATGGTTATAGTCCCTTGGGACTATGCCTACTGATTACCACGTTGTCTAGGGTCGTAAGGGGAAGCGATCTAATAAATCGCTTATACCTTCGAACCCGACCCATTTGGTCGATCTTTAGGATCCGACTAAATACATTAGGTGACCATAGTATATAGGGAATAACCTTCCGAGGTTATACCTTATGGTCGCTTCGTTTAAGTAGTTGTATGATAGGTAGTTTATATGTCTTAGGTAAATTACCAAAATACCCCTTTGATGCCAAAATTCGTTTTAATCATATGTAACATAACTTTTGACATCTAAACTGATTTGACAACCATATTAGACATGTTAAGGCATATTTTACTTGTCATAGGACTAGTTAGGCGTTCCGAACGCGTTTCACGTGAACGACGCGTTAAAGTAGCATAAGCTACCTAAACGGGTCGTAATGGGTCGTAAGCACTTATGTTAGGTTTCATTTAGCATGAAGGCTTTGTTAAACCATATGACACAAGTCTCTATACTCGTTTGGTTTACGAACCCTCATTCTATCCAATCATCCGATTTAGGTCCGGTTATTAACATAGTTACCTATATTAGGTGCCATTTGATATCCGCGATCTCTAGCATTGTTTGGTTGTTACTCAAGGACTACTAAGCAATATCAAGTGAGTACATAGACCCCTATTTTACTGTTTTCCAAACTGTTTTGGGGTGAAACACATGTGCCTACTTGTTACTTTTGTGCTTTCCTGTTTTCACATCATATACCTGCTACGTTTGTTAGTACATTATAGTACATGATTTCATTACATTTCATTGCTATGTATGCCCATTGTGTGCGTACTTAGTACATCGTTCTACATTACATTTCATGCTATGTATGTTCATTGTGTGCATACTTAGTACATTGTTTTACATTGCATTTCTGTTGTATATGCTCATCGAGCATATGAACACATTATACTACATTTTGAACCGTTGTAACCCTTTGACTATATGAACCGTCGTAACCCTTTGATTATATGAACCGTTTGTAACCGTTGAACCGTGTGAACCATTTGTAACCGTTGAACCGTGTGAACCATTTGTAACCGTTGAACCGTTTGTATACATTGACATGATTTATATTTTGACAATAGACAATTGACTGAACATAAACAATACATCTTGGTGGTTGTTTGGGTAAGTGATTTAAGTAACGAGGCATGTGTAATATGATACAAGCACGGTGGATACGCCGCTGGTACTTCCTATATATAAGTGTTTGTATGGTATCACATATTGTAGCGTTATTTGAATCATTTCAATTTGAGACATATAACATTTTATACAAATAACATACTTTTCACAAGACATTGATTTACAAACAACTTATCTTATACAAACACATTTTTACATGGTTATTCATTTAACCTGACATTTATTTATACATATCATTTGATCTTATCGTTTTTCAAATGATTTACAAGACAAAGCAAATTACAAGGTTCATGACTAAACATTTTCTCAAACATAAGTCATGAATTCTATTTTCACAAAACCTATGTATCTCACAGGCATTTTTATGCTGACGTACCTATTTTCACATGTGTTTTCAGGAGATGAAGCATAGGACTTATCAAGACACACTTAGGCGGACCTGTGCCTTAGTGACATTAAAAGATTCAAGACTAGTTAATTTTGTTGTACTTCTTTGTTTGTTAAGACATTGTAACATTTTTTAATTAATAAAACGAAACTTCAATTACCATGGATTTGAAACAATTAATTCTGTTACAACACTCCCCGACGTTTCCGCCACGTTTTGTATGTTCTACGTGCTCGGGGTGTGACAGAAAAGATGGTATCAGAGCCAATGGTTATAGGGAATTAGGTTATTAGTAATGCTTTGACCTAGTCTATAACCTTCTTAGGACCCTAACGCGAGTTTACTTGCGTTTAGTCATAAAACAATACCGTCACCTATCCTTAGGCGACGACCACAACAAGAACATAAATTTCAAAACCGTTTTGAAAACTAATCATCTGTTCTAGGATGATTGATTACTAGGTTTTGAACCCTCTATTGTAAGGTTTTGAACCCTCTGTTATATGGTTTTGAACCCATTTGAGTTTTCAAAATCTCGTCAAGGTTTTGGGTTTTAAATAATGTGAACACGTGCAAACTGGAAGGGTGAATGCCTGTATTCTGGGTTTTCTGTCTAGGCAAGCACTTCGTATATATCTCATCAGACGCGAGACCAGTTGTGCTTACCTGGGAATTCTTGGGATGAGTGTTCACTTATAGGCGAGCATGTCTTCGCGATACATTATTTTGATCCATTTACTTTGATTAGTCACCGGGGTCATTTGTTGCTTTGTAGTAACAAACAAATGACCACCCTCCTTGCTTTCATCAGATTTGTTTCATCTCATTCTTTTCGTCTAATACTCTCACTCGTTTCTTTTCATGTTTCCTCTTTTAGAATGCCTCCTCGACGCGAAAACCAGATAGCGACTGCCGAACTGGCAGAAATTATTGCGCAGCAAATGGCTGCTCAATTCCCAAACCTCTTTGCTCAATGGAACCAAGCCAACAACAACAACAATGGTCCATGCAATTTCAAGAGTTTTAACTCGGCTAAACCACTCAAGTTTAGTGGTTCTGAGGGAGCGACTGGGCTTCTTCAATGGTTCGAGAGCATTGAGAATACTTTCCGCCACGTGCAGTGTCCTGACAATCGCAAGGTCGAGTTTTCTTCGAGTGTGTTTCAGAAGAGGGCCCTTACATGGTGGAACGGGGTTATGAGAGACCGTGGTGCAGAAGTTGCTCTAGCACAGACATGGGCCGAACTTAGAGCTCTTATGATGAGGGAGTTTTGTCCTCGTCATGAACTGCGAGCATTGGAAAGAGAGTTTGATGGTTTGAAGCAAGATAGCGGTGAACATCGAGCCTACACGGACCGTTATGAGGAGTTAAGCCTGTTATGCCCAAACATGGTCACGCCGTTGGATAAGGCAATCGAAAAGTACATTGATGGCCTCCCTGACTCAATACAAGACATTGTGACTGGTAGCAACCCTACTATAGTTAGGCAGACCATTGAGCTTGCTGCAACCTTGACTGAATCTTAGATCAGGAAACGTAAGCTTTTCCGAAAGGGTGACAAGAAACCGGTCGAGGAATCGAACCCAATCGAGGAATCAAAGACCATGGATGAACAGACTGGATCCCCTAAGAAGTCAAAGAAGCGAAAGGCTTCTCAGAACTTCCCCATGATTACTCACAATGATCAAGCCGTCCCCAACCAACCAGCTCAACCCCCTGCTAGGAAGCCATACAATGGAACTGCACCTTTGTGCAACCAATGTAGCCTCCATCATCATGCCAATGTAAAGTGCCGCAAATGCCAAACTTGTGGACTTATAGGCCATACAACAAGAGTCTGCCCAGCTGCAGCTGCACCAAACCAAGCTGGCAACAACCCTGCTCAAGGTCGTTTTCTACCAGGTTCTTGCTTCAACTGTGGCGAGATGGGTCATTTCCGAAGAAATTGCCCAAAGCTTGCTAATGCAAATCCAGCACAGGGATGAGCATCTGACCGACGACATCGTTTAGAAATAATCACGTCTTATGTATTATTTTCTTTTGTTGTCATGGTCCATGAAACAATTGTTATCATTTTTTATAAATAAATCTTTTATTTACATTGCAATGTATTTATGTGGTTGTATGTATAAACAACACATCTCTTACAATACCGACAATCAAGGAATCGTATTCCTTGTAAAGCAAACTACCCCCAAACTTTCTTTAACTTTATGATCTCTTGCATTTTCCACGAAATTCCTAAGTACCCATTTGTTCTAAGGAAACGAAGTACAAGGCGCAAGTTACAACACGAGACGAATACCCAAAGTACCACTATAAATCCTTAATAAGGGTACTTAAGGACATTTCCGTAAATCCTAAAATTTGTTGTGTCCCATAATTCAGATATTATGTTCTTTGAAAACAAAATCGAATTTTTGGGAAATCTTCCTATCTTTTCAGATAGATCCCAGAGGACATCGAAGTCTATCAACTGGTTTCCATATCCATTCTCAATCGATAACAAATTAATAACCAAGTTAAACAACTATGTGATTATGTGCTTATGTGTTCCTTTATGTGTTTTTGTGTAATCCAAGTTTTGTTATCCAAATCCTCGTAGAACCTTTCGTATCTTCATATGAGGGATTCGTAGTAGGATACCCAAAGGTACTACATAAAATCCTTAATGGACTACTACGTTGTAGTTAAGTCCCTTGGATTATAAAGTACTACTCCATAATTAGACCCCTTGAGTGGTCTAGTTAAACAGATTGATCCAAAAATCTGGTTAGGAACATCATGTGATGATATAGCTGAAAGGACTCCTTGGTGGCCTAATTAATAAGATCATCTGTGGATCTAATTAAAAGGACCCTATGGTAGCCTAGTCACCCTCATCACAGGTTTGATTTTCCTCCCCTAAACATTACAAGACAAACTGTGCGGACTATGCAAGGAATTACGTAATTATGGATGCATACATAATTATGGAATTTAGTGCACAGAAACCACAGCGAGCCTTGTCATGTGCCTAGAAGTTGACTCTATTCGTTTCCGTTTCTGAGGAAGCACCCGTTGAAAATGACTCCGTTTGTTCATTTTCGTTTCTGAAGATTGTCCGTTGAGGAAATGAATATCCGTTTGTCTATCATTTTCATTTCCGTTTCTGAGGAAGCACCCGTTGAAAATGACTACGTTTGTTCATTTTCGTTTCTGAAGATTGTCCGTTGAGGAAATGAATATCCGTTTGTCTATCATTTTCATTTCCATTTCTAAGGAAGCACCCGTTGAAAATGACTCCGTTTGTTCATTTCCGTTTCTGAAGATTGTCCGTTGAGGAAATTAATATCCGTTTGTCTATCATTTTCATTTCCATTTCTGAGGAAGCACCCGTTGAAAATGACTCCGTTTGTTCATTTTCGTTTCTGAAGATTTGTCCGTTGAGGAAATGAATATCTGTTTGTTTCTCCTTTTCATTTCCATTTCTGATGAAGCACCCGTTGAAAATGACTCCGTAAGTTCATTTTACGTTTCTGAAGATTGCCCGTTGAGGAAATGAATCCCCGTTTGTTTATTCCTTAATTTCCGCTTCTGAAGAATACTCGTTGAGGAAAAATGACTCCGTCTGTTCATTTTCATTCTGAAGAATGTCCGTTAAGGAAATGACAGGATTATGCCTTACATATCTCTGGTGGTTATTTGACACAAAGTCACAAATAGACTCCTACGAATAAATTTCGGGACGAAATTTCCTAAAGTAGGGGAGACTGTGACACCTGTGTTACTTCAACCATCAAACAAATGCCAAAACAATGAAATATTGTATTTCATACTTGGTATCTGTATAAATATGTGTATCATTTGCACATATCAATTCTTGTTCGATTTCAAGCTCTAAATCGCTTTCTGGAAGGTTATACGCGCACTGATGCGTAAATATAACCAGTTCAATGCAACGAACACTCCGGAATAGTGAAATAGGCTTAACATACCTTAAATATCCTTTACATAACTTAGAAATAAGTTTTGAAGGCTTTGGTATGGCAAAAAAATCTAGTTTATTCGCTTACAGGGACTAAACTTGACAAACTGCGAAAGTATGCCAATTTGAACTGTAACGAACATTCCGGAACATGACCATAAGTTAAACACACCTTAAATATCCTTTACATAGCTTAGAAATAGGCTTTGAGGGGTTCGGTGTGCAAAAATAAACTTTTGGGTCATTCAGGGACTAAAAGTGTCAAAAAGTGCACAAGTTTGCACTTTTACGCATAACTTACGTTCTGAATACATCCGGACATCCAAAAATTTATGTAAGCACTAAAATATTTTATTTTAGTGTTTGGCATGAGAAAAATCCACTCGTCGCGCAATTTGGATCGTTTTTCGCGCTTATGCGCATTCCGTCGTAATTAAGCGAACATCGCGTTCGTACGGCCAAACGAACCAACATCCGACATATTTTTGAGCATGTTTCATGTCTACCATATTTAGGCATCATTTTAGGGCCTTAAAGTTGGCTTGACGGGCCTTAGAAGTGCCGGAAATGGGCTTAAACACATGTAGGGACCAAAACTGTAATTACTGAAACATGTTGCTGATCAGACAAGGCCAGGCGGCCCGCCTGAGCCTTGTGTGATCCTGAAGCGGGCCGCGTCAGGCTCCCTGATCAGATCAGATCGAACAGTCAGCAGATTCCAGCTGTTTAATCCACACCCACACATTCTCACTTGCCTATTCAGCTGATAAGAAGTCATTTTTAGTCACCATGAGTTTCCGACAAGTGTACGCACAAGATTCAAGCACGGTTTCCATGAAACGATCTTAACGGTTACCCGAAAACTATAAATACCCCACCCCCCCCCCCCCCATTGCTTCAAAACCACTAGAATCTGATCTTAAAGACTCTAAGTTGGAACCTTTGTTTCATACCTGAGTTATTTCGATCTAGATTAGCATTCGGGGACCCTTCGTAAGTATTCTTTCGTTCTTTTATCGCTTTTCGAGTCCGAAAGTCAAACTTTGTTTGACTTTCAGCATTGACCAGCTTATGGTCAATGCGAAGTTCGTTTGAACTTCGCAACGTGATTGTAATCACGATGGTTATAGTCCCTTGGGACTATGCCTACTGATTACCACGTTGTCTAGGGTCGTAAGGGGAAGCGATCTAATAAATCGCTTATACCTTCGAACCCGACCCATTTGGTCGATCTTTAGGATCCGACTAAATACATTAGGTGACCATAGTATATAGGGAATAACCTTCCGAGGTTATACCTTATGGTCGCTTCGTTTAAGTAGTTGTATGATAGGTAGTTTATATGCCTTAGGTAAATTACCAAAATACCCCTTTGATGCCAAAATTCGTTTTAATCATATGTAACATAACTTTTGACATCTAAACTGATTTGACAACCATATTAGACATGTTAAGGCATATTTTACTTGTCATAGGACTAGTTAGGCGTTCCGAACGCGTTTCACGCGAACGACGCGTTAAAGTAGCATAAGCTACCTAAACGGGTCGTAATGGGTCGTAAGCACTTATGTTAGGTTTCATTTAGCATGAAGGCTTTGTTAAACCATATGACACGAGTCTCTATACTCGTTTGGTTTACGAACCCTCATTCTATCCAATCATCCGATTTAGGTCCGGTTATTAACATAGTTACCTATATTAGGTGCCGTTTGATATCCGCGATCTCTAGCATTGTTTGGTTGTTACTCAAGGACTACTAAGCAATATCAAGTGGGTACATAGACCCCTATTTTACTGTTTTCCAAACTGTTTTGGGGTGAAACACATGTGCCTACTTGTTACTTTCGTGCTTTCCTGTTTTCACATCATATACCTGCTACGTTTGTTAGTACATTATAGTACATGATTTCATTACATTTCATTGCTATGTATGCCCATTGTGTGCGTACTTAGTACATCGTTCTACATTACATTTCATGCTATGTATGTTCATTGTGTGCATACTTAGTACATTGTTTTACATTGCATTTCTGTTGCATATGCTCATCCAGCATATGAACACATTATACTACATTTTGAACCGTTGTAACCCTTTTACTATATGAACCGTCGTAACCCTTTGATTATATGAACCGTTTGTAACCATTGAACCGTGTGAACCATTTGTAACCGTTGAACCGTGTGAACCGTTTGTAACTGTTGAACCGTTTGTATACATTGACATGATTTATATTTTGACAATAGACAATTGACTGAACATAAACAATACATCTTGGTGGTTGTTTGGGTAAGTGATTTAAGTAACGAGGCATGTGTAATATGATACAAGCACGGTGGATACGCCGCTGGTACTTCCTATATATAAGTGTTTGTATGGTATCACATATTGTAGCATTATTTGAATCATTTCAATTTGAGACATATAACATTTTATACAAATAACATACTTTTCACAAGACATTGATTTACAAACAACTTATCTTATACAAACACATTTTTACATGGTTATTCATTTAACCTGACATTTATTTATACATATCATCTGATCTTATCGTTTTTCAAATGATTTACAAGACAAAGCAAATGACAAGGTTCATGACTAAACATTTTCTCAAACATAAGTCATGAATTCTGTTTTCACAAAACCTATGTATCTCACAGGCATTTTTATGCTGACGTACCTATTTTCACATGTGTTTATATTGTACTTCTTTGTTTGTTAAGAGATTGTAACATTTTTTAATTAATAAAACGAAACTTCAATTACCATGGATTTGAAACAATTAATTCTGTTACAACACTCCCCGATGTTTCGGCCACGTTTTGTATGTTCTACGTGGTCGGGGTGTGACATCTTCTGCCTATCTCGGGCAGCTTTGAGATGGTCACAAATCTGGACAATCTTGTCCGTCGTTTCGAACACTATCTATGGTCCTGATAATTGGACATCTCCAACTTCAGCCCAACAAACGGGCGTTCTACACTTTCTACCATATAAGGCCTCAAAAGGCGCAACCTTTATGCTGGTGTGGTAGCTATTGTTGTAGGAGAATTCGATTAAGGGTATGTGGTTATCCCAACTACCACCTAAATCAATTACACATGCACGTAGCATGTCTTCCAATGTTTGGATGGTACGCTCACTCTGTCCGTCAGTCTGAGGGTGGTAAGCCGTACTGAAATTTAAACGTGTGCCCAAAGATTGTTGGAAGCTTTTCCAAAAATGCGACGTGTATCTAGTATCTCTGTCAAAGATAATAGACACAGGTATGCCATGTAAGGCTACAATCTTATCCACGTATAACTGGGCTAACATGTCGGAGCTATAAGTCTCCTTGATGGGTAAGAAATGTGCTGACTTAGTCAGTCTATCAACTATCACCCATATTGTGTCATTGCCTTTCCTTGTTTTAGGTAACTTGGTGATAAAATCCATAGTTACCATTTCCCACTTCCACGTAGGAAGTTCAAGCTGTTGTAGCAAGCCTGACAGCTTTTAATGTTCTGCTTTGACTTGCGCACAAGTCAAGCACTTAGCTACATAGGCAGCTACAGACTTTTTCAAGCCTATCCACCAATAATTTGCCCTTAGATCCTGGTACATCTTATCAGCTCCAGGATGAACGAAATATTTAGAACTATGGGCTTCCTGGAGGATAACATCACGAAGTCCTCCATAAATTGGAACCCATATTCGTCCATTCAATCTCAGAATTCCGTCTTTGCCAAGAGATAAATGCTCCTCAGTTACTCCTAGCTTTTCATCAGGATAGTTAGCTTCCAACACAGCTTCCTTCTGTGCAGCTAACAACCTTTCAGTCAAACTGTTCTTTATCTCCATGCGCTTGGCATTGATTCGGATGGGTTTCACTCTTTCCTTTTGACTCAAGGCATCAGCGACTACATTCGCCTTGCCGGGATGGTATCTGATTTCACAATCATAATCATTTAAAGTCTCCATCCAACGGCGCTGCCTCATGTTTAAATCCTTCTGATTAAACAGGTGTTGAAGGCTCTTGTGATCAGAATAGATCACACATTTGATACCATACAAATAATGCCTCCACAGTTTTAGTGCGAATACAACGACACCCAACTCCAAGTCGTGGGTGGTGTAATTCTTTTCATGCACCTTTAACTGTCTTGAAGCATAGGCAATAACTTTGCCTTTCTGCATAAGCACACACCCCATGCCAGTGTGCGATGCATCGCAGTAAACCACGAATTCTTCTATTCCATCTGGCAATGTCAGTACTGGGGCGTTGCTCAACTTTTGCTTCAGAATATCAAAGGACTCTTGCTGCTTAGGGCCCCAAACGAACTTTACCTTCTTCTTAGTCAAGGACGTTAAGGGTGCTGCAATCCTTGAAAAAATTTCAATGAAACGCCTGTAATATCCTGTCAATCCTAGGAAGCTACGAATCTCTGTAGGCGTCTTTGGTTCTTGCCAGTTCATAACTGCTTCAACCTTAGCGGGATCCACTTGGATACCACGCTCACTAACCACATGTCCAAGGAATTGGACTTCTCGAAGCCAGAATTCACACTTAGAGAATTTGGCATAGAGTTTCTCACGATGCAGGAGTTTAAGAATACATCGAAGGTGTTTCTCGTGGTCAGCTTGGTTCTTAGAATAAATGAGAATGTCGTCGATGAAAACGATGATGAATTTATCCAAGTACGGCTTGCAAACGCGATTCATGAGATCCATGAACGCGGCAGGTGCATTAGTGAGCCCAAAAGGCATCACTAGGAACTCGTAATGACCATAACGAGTCCTAAATGTTGTTTTGTGCACGTCTTCATCTCTAACCTTAAGTTGATGGTAGCCTGACCTCAAGTCAATCTTCGAGAAATAACTTGCCCCTTGCAATTGATCGAACAAATCGTCGATTCTGGGCAAAGGATACCTATTCTTTATCGTGACTTTATTAAGCTCGGGATAATCGATGCACAGACGCATCGATCCATCCTTCTTCTTGACAAACAAGACTGGTGCTCCCCAAGGAGACGAACTAGGTTTGATGAAACCTTTGGCCAGCAACTCATCCAGTTGCGTTCTTAATTCCTTCATTTCCGTGGGCGCTAACCTATAAGGTGCTCTAGCAACTGGGGCTGCTCCGGGGATGATATCAATTCTGAATTCGACTTGTCTATCTGGTGGCAAACCAGGTAGATCTTCAGGAAACACTTCAGGGTATTCAGAAATGACAGGGATGTCTTCTATCTTTGGTTTCGGCTCATCAATAATCACTTGTGCCATGTAGATGACACAACCCTTCTTTAAACACTTGGAAGCCTTGAGCATAGTCACTTGCTCAGGCAGTCCATATTGGGTATCTCCCCGAATGGTAAGTGATTCACCAGACGGAGTCTTAATCACCACTTGCTTTCTGTTACAGACAATTTGGGCCTGGTTATGAGACAACCAGTCCATACCCAAAACTATGTCAAAACCGGCCAACTTAAAGGGAAGTAGAGATAGAGGAAAAGAGTGGTTCTTAATGGATATAACACATCCATCTAACACTGTTGAGACGGTTTCTAAGGTGCCATCTGCTAACTCTACCTCATAATTTATACTCAAGGTTTTGACAGGTAAATTCAGCAATTTGCAAAACTTATGATCTACGAAAGACTTATCAGCGCCTGAATCAAAAAGTACCCTTGCATAAACATCATTGATGAGAAAGGTACCTGTGATTACGTTGTCATCCTGGACTGCTTCCTTTGCATCCATTCGAAAGACCCTTGCATTGGTCTTCTTGACCTCTTCAAGCTTCTTGGCATACTTAGGGCAGTTGGTCTTAATGTGCCCTTTCTCATTGCAGTTGTAGCATGTGGCATCTCTTATCTTCTTGCACTCTATCGTCTTGTGCTCTTTAGATTTGCATATCCCACATGCAGGTGCTCCTGACTTAGAATTGGACTCAAGTCTGCACTTTCCAAAGTGGCGTTTCTGGTAAGTCGTGCACTTTGGCTTTTCCTCTGTTCGCTGACTATTCCTTCCAGACCCAAACTTCTTAGAATCGGTGTTTCCCTTGTGCTTCTTATCTGACCCTCGTGAGTTATCATCCTCACGCTTCCTCTTACTTTCTTCAGATTTCTTTAGCGATCTCAACCTGACCGCATCTAAAGTAAGGGACAAAGAGAGATCAGCTGCTGACCTAAATGTAGCAGGTCTTGAAGCCTTAACACTGGCTTTGATTTCTGGGGCTAAACCCCCAATGAAGCGAGCAATTCGTTTGGGTTCTGGTGTTACAAGGTAAGGAACCAGTCTGGACAGGGTATTAAAACTGGTGAGGTAAGCTTGACAATCTAAGTTTGTCATCACCAATGATAAGAAATCAGATTCAATTCTTTCGACCTCATGTTGAGGGCAGTAGTTTTCCATAATGAGAGTAACAAACTGCTCCCATGTCATGTTGTAGAGCGGGATCTTCCCAGCAGCTTGAATGAGAGACCTCCACCATGCCAGTGCCTCTCCTTTGAATGATTGGGATACATACTTTACTACATCCCTTTCAGCACAACCGCTGATGTCCACCACCGTGTCCATTTCATCCAACCAGGTCATACAATCTACTGCTCCTTTCTCCCCAGTGAAATCTCGGGGTTTACAGGAAACAAAGTACTTATAGGTACAAGACTTGGTACGTGGTTCGTTATCGAACATTATCTTCTTGGATGGAACACTGTGTTCATTTGATGAATGTCGATCATCATCCTTCTTTGGCTCCTCTTTCTTAGAGGGCGGCTTGTTATGAGGCTCTAAATGAGTTTTAGGGACAGACTTAGAGTGGGGTACAGATGAGGCTTTACTATTAGTCCCACTATACTCCCTGAACTGTTCCTCTACAGCTTTAGATACAGATGTATCAATCAGTGAACGAAGTTCTCCTTTGGATATATTAATCCTATCATTATCATCGCGGTTTTCCAAAGGATGACTGTTTATCTCGTCAGAGTCAGCCATGTAGTCTTAGTTGCTACAAAAAGAAAATAAGGGCAAGGTTTATTTAGAAGCCCATACAGTACTATCGTTTTAAACGATTTATTAACCATGTTTTTAATACACATTTTAGTTAATTTGCTAAATATATAATGGTTCAGGATTTTTTATCATAATCCTAAATTATAAGTTAATAATAGCACAAAAGGCCTAGTCACGTAGACAAGTTTAATTTATAAGCCATGATTTCAGAGAATCGAGGCATTTAAGGTTTGAATCAAAGTTCACTACCTTTTCTTGACAGGGAGTCGTAAGCTACCACTGTCTTTAGTCTCGGAGGACGTTAATTATAGCCCGTGGGCACTTCACCCATAAGGGATGATTATATAAATAAGGGAATTTAGAATAACCCAAAAATGACTTATGTGATTTTATCGTATCACATTTTGTCAAGCATGTTAATATGCTTTCATATGTTTAATAAGGATTTGAATCTCTTGAATAGGTCCTACCATATTGGCCTTGTATGCCGTGACATCTAGGCTAGGTTTTACCTTTAAGACTCTTTTTAATATTTAATGCAGAACAATCCTAAATTGAACTGTTAACAAGGATCTGAATCTAATTGTGGATCTACCATCTTGGCCCTGTCTTAATGTGACATATGGCTAGGTCTTGTCCTTTTAGATTTTGCCATTTTATTATAATGGTAGATCTTATAGTATAGGAATGATATTTTAAACATAATCGTTCCCTTAAAAGTTTAAACAAGTATATGATTGCCCTAAACGGGACTTCTAATAATAAAAAAATGACTTGCCCATGCAAGGGCTAATCAGGAAAATAACAAAGAAGTAATTAAAAGACAATGAAACGAATTTGGATTTATCCTATGTTCTTGTCTAGACTCAAGAATGTGAAATTGTGTAACTGAGATTAAACACAAAAAACTAGTGTTTAATTCACTCAGTGTTGGCTCTGATACCAACCTGTCACACCCCGGTTTCCACACGTTTGACCGGTGGGCCCGGTGGGGAGTATCGTGACGTGGTTGGCAACATAATAGTCAAACAACACAATATTTAATATGCACAGCGGAAGCAAATTGTAAGATATAATTCAACCGAATATAATGTTGTAATATCAAGTATCACAATAATCGATTGTTTATCCACAGACGGATCGAAAATAAAATAGAAACAATAGTTCAACAGACTTTGACATCTAGAGCTTGCGAGACTTGAGTAATGATGCCTGGAGTAGCCAGCCTATTTCGTCTAGCACCTGCACTTAACCTTTTTGGAAAATACGTCAGTTTACACTTGTAAATACAACTCAACTGACTCGTTTTGAAAAGAGTTTGTAAATTGATTTGAATGCACTTCGGCACAAAATATCTTTATAACTTGGGACAATTATTTGTATATAATCTTGTAGACAGATTTACTTATTTGCCGTCCGTTAGCACTGGTTAGAAGAGCCGGTTTAAGTTAACTGACACGCCACAGGTATAAGGCCCACAAGGTTGATTCCTTTTCGTGGATTACCAGTTTTTACATAATGCATCTGTCAGGTGTACGCCTACACCCCGTGCTTAGGTCGTGGCCATTTCGTAAAATGATGCCAAGGATATCCGGGACATGGTCATTTAACCCCCAAGGGCCATACTTCAAATAATACAGAACAAAGCGGGTTATGTAAATACATTAATCACAATCCGATTTAAATGACTACATACCCGACCAAGCGATACTTTTATAGTACCGTACCCCAAGCCCGTATAGGGAAAATAAGTTAAGAGTATTTACCTGAGCAAAGTATCAATCAAATACAGCAAATGCAAGTACTTTTACTGGGCTCCTAATCTGGAACGAAGGTTTATAATAACCTATTAGATTTCTAACGGGTCCTTAATTAAGCCTTAGCTTAGACCGGTTAGTTTCAATGATACGGTTCGTACGCACTATTAAGCGAAGACCGGATAGAAAGTGATTTAGACCTGGCAAGTTCGAAGACTTGCTTAATATGGGTATTTCATACACACTCTGGATTTTGAGATAAAACCGATAAGGTTTGACCCGTTTCGGCTAATTTATGTAAACTAGTTACATAAACCGAACCGCACGCGTAATAAGCGTAACGGGTAATAATGAGAGTCATTTACAGGTTTCCTAAGTTAATATGCTCCAAATATGTTGTGACATCAGTAAGATATCATTTATTATGCCCGAAATGAATTTAAACACAAACTATGCCCCGTAGGGGTAGTTTGGTCATTTATAAGGTGATAAAAGAGTTTAAGTAATATCCTGAGTTACAGGTCTGATGTAATCAGCAAAGATAATGAATTTGCTAAGTTATATCAGTAGGGTAAAGTATATATGTGAAATTTATCAATTATAACCAAACTATGCACCGTAGGGGCATTTTGGTAATTTCACATAAGCCGAAAGGCTCAAAACTGAAGTCTGAGTTAAACAACTTTTGCTTACTATTAAAATATTATAATTAGCCTCAAATATCAGTAGGTATCAACCCTTGTATGTTTAAAATAATTCTAGTACATACTATGTGTTAAAAACGCTTAAAAAAGCGATTAGAAGCCATTTCCGGGTTCGATACATAAAACTGATATTTTTTATTATTCCTGAAGGCTTAAAATAATTTATTTATCATATGTAATCAGTAGCAAAAGTTTTGGAGTCAATTAGATATGTAAAATTCATTTTATAGCCCGTAAGGGCAAAACCGACAATTACCGGATTAAGCCTACGACTATAAGTTATGCTCAGCCTAAAATTAATTAAAAATCTTCAAAAATCCCAAAATAATATATTACATCAGTGGGTAAAGAGTCTGATATCAAAAAGTAGGCTTAACTAGGCTATACGCTAATTACGCCGTTTTATTAACATAAAGTTTTCATTTTACACTAACGAGCATAACTCTTAATCTACACCTCAAACTGATGTCAAACTTTGCATACAAGTTTATATATCAGTAACTAAGGTTTCTACATTTTTACATTTCCTTAAATCACGTTTTAAGGTGAAAAGGGCATAATGGTCAACATATGAGCAATTAACTGAATCATGCGTATTAATCCGTTAACTAATGAACCATGGTGTATAATCCCAAAGGGTTATACTAGCATGTAACCTGGTCCAAATGAAGCTCTAAGGTATTTCTAAAACATACCATAACGGGTCAGAACTGAAAGTCAAAGTGAAAGTCAAACTATGCGACTTTCGGTTCCGAACCGGGTCTCTACTGAAAGTTGTCGGGTTGAACATGTTTAGACATGTTCTTACACTTATTACCAAGTTATATTACTGATCAAACAGGTTGTATATGTTCTACATTGCTAATTATGCATAAATTAGAATTTAAGGATCCTGTTGACTTTTTCTTAACAAGTTTGACCCGACATTTGACCTAGTTAGAGTGGGAATCAGGGGGAACCCTTTTGAGGGTTTACTACCCACATAATTACCAACTTATAACTACTTTTGATTCGACTAATCACTGGACCATTAGTGATTAATCTTAAAGTCAACCGTTAATTACGACAGTTTGACTTTTAAGCTAAAACTTAATTAAGAAAGGTTAAGCAAACTTACAAGAGTCCTATGAATGACCAGAGATCACTTGGGAGAGGTCTTATGCTCCAGAAATGCTCCAAAGTGCAGATGAAGGTGTGAAGAACTTGGTTGCAACTCATGGCCTTTTATAGTGCCTTAATCACCATAGATTGTTGACAACTCAAGCTATCATGGACCATGAATCATCAACACATGTCCCTAAGGTTCTAGGAGGCATTTAGGGGTCGCCCATTATGTGGAAAATCGGATAAAAGTCGAGTAGAAAGCACTTATCAGGCAAAAACCCAAAAAATTGGATCAGACAGACCCTCGTGTGGCGCGAAGGACCCCCCCTTGGGCTTCGCGTGGCGCGAGGCCCTCCTGCAGCAAATCTGAATTTTTAGATTTTTGCGTTTTGATCCTTGGCTCTTCAAACTTTGATTAGACTTTTGTTTTTTGCATCTTGAACCCTCCAAATTGATTTATAAGGGCTTTAAAACATGTACCCACTTTGTTAAGTCCCCGGTTAACTTTATTGTTACCCGAAAAGTCCTAACTTTCAACGTCGACGCTTTAACCCTTCGCACACGAATATGATCATAACTTTCTCATACGATAACGAAACTTTACGAAATTTATAATGTGCATTCTAGTGAGCATAATTAACCGTTACAAAGCTTCGGGTTTGTCAAAAGGTCACTCAGAGGTATAACTTAAACATGTTGACATATTTAGCCCCTGTAGTTTGTAATCTCTCACTTTTAGCTTCGTATGATCCATGATTTATTCATTTGAATGTATGAGCATCATATAGGGTTAATATACAATATATTTATTCACTGTTGACATTTCGAACACTTATATTCACATACTTTTCATGTTTGTCAACTTTAGTCCTTCTATAATATTCTTTCACACGTTTAAACATATGACACGTGTCAACACTTTATAGGACGTGAATTTTCGAGGTGTTACAAAATCAGAAAATAAATCTGACTTTGGAGCCTTATATAAGTGATGTATCTCGTGATTACACCTTGGTGAATCTTGGATAACATCCTTGAAGGTCATCCATGTAGATTGGTATAAGAAAACATGAAGAAAAATAGAGAAAAAATGCTCAAAACTCACTGTTTTGAGCAAAGGTATGAATCTGCCAACATTGGAACTTTGGATGAATTTGGGAGGATATGAGAGTGAAATAAGGATGTATAAAGGGTTAAGATAGTGTGGAAGACATGTATTTATAGTGTGGAGGTTAGGGTTAGTGTTAATTTTGAGTTGGTTGGGTAATAAAGACAATTAATTGGGAGTTGAGGTGAAAATCGGACAAATCAGTGAGATGGGAAAGGGCTGTCACGGATCGGGCTAGCCCCGCATGTCGCGGAAGAGAGCCAGGTTGCCGTCGCGTGTCGCGGCCCAAGTTCAGCCGAGAACTTTTTTTTTACACAACTGGTCCTTGTTGATTGTTATTTTGCATACTTTAATGCATTTTAAGTATAATAAATGTATAATTAGGTATAATTCAAGTATGAGAGTGTGGAATTAAGTATTGTAATCGAACAACCGAACATTTGTACAAAATAAACGTATGAAAGCACGTAATTACGATAGTTGTTGTAAGTTAACACGCGTTTATGAGAGTTACGAATATGTATCAAATGTATATATGGATTAAATGTATAAGCATATATAAAATAAACAAAGTATAATTTGTATGAAATAGTTAATATTTAGAGTAAATTACAAGTTTTGTCCTTTATGTTTACATCAAATTGCAGGCGATGTCCTTTTGGCTAAAAGTTTACCGGCGGTGTCCTTAACCTTTCAAAATCTTGCACGTTTTGTCCTTTGGGCCAAACCTGGTTAGAAATCTCAGTTAAAAACTGTCATGTGCAATGCACATGAGGGTAAAATGGTAATTTTCCTCTCAACCCTTTCAAACTCAACACTCACTCATCATCTTTCCCAAATTTCTGAACGACACTTCTTTGAAAACAACACTTCTTAGATAGGGACCAGTGGAGCCCAACCCTTATTCTGAAAACGACACTTCTTTCCATACAGGCTTTACTCTCCGCCCCTGAACGATGCGGTTGTGGCACAGCAGGTATAATATTAGACGATCATCTGTTTTTTTAAATCCAAAGTTTATATATTTATATCTGTAGATAAAAGCGTCTTCCATGTAGCATTTTCTGTATAATACTGTAACCGAGTACTCGTGTTTTCACCTTTGACATAAAAATGTAAAATGACTCAATTTGTTGTTTTCACCTTCTGTTATTTCAGTATCTTAAAGATTATCAAACTTTTGCAAGCATTGCTCGTTACTGGACATAATCATTTGCAAAGACATCATCTCTAGGGGTTGAAGATAAGGTCAATATAAATAACTTTGATTTTGCTTATTAGTTACCAAGGTCATGTATCGGCTGCTTTGGTGTTCGGTGGAGTTGATGTAAACCTAGAAATTTGGGGAAGATGATGGAGTGAATGTAGAGTTTGAAAGGGTTTAGAGGGAAATTACCATTTTACGCTCATGTGCATTGCACATGACAATTTTTAACTGAGATTTTTAACCAGGTTTGGCCTAAAGGACAAAACGTGCAAGATCTTGAAAGGTTGAGGACACCGCCTATAAACTTTTGGCCAAAAGGACAACGCCTGCAATTTGATGTAAACATAAAGGACAAAACTTGTAATTTACTCTAATATTTACTATGATCGAAGTCTCGGATTTCAATGGTTCGAAACGAAATACGATTACAAGAGGATTAAGTTTCCAGAAATAGAATTATATGACCAACTTTCTAAATGCGGAAAGTTACAAAAAGCGAGGTGTTACATATATATACTTTAGAGTTCAGTGATTGAAATTATGGTAAATTAGGAATGAAAGGTTACCGTTTGATATATAGTTAATAATGGTATTATTGTTTTTTTGTAACTAGAATTAAATAATATTTCTAGGTCGGGGCATATGCTTCTATCAAATTGTAAGTGTTTTGAGGCGCATCGCTATAATGGTTTGATTATAATCGCACAATTTTTTTAAATGCCAAATCTAGACAACTTAGTTTCAGCTTTGTAATGTTAGGCGCACTGATATAACTGGTTTAAACTCATCATTTATCACACATTGCATCAACATTTAGAAAGAACACATTCTTAAATATAACAATTTTATACCCCATTCAAAGAGAATTTAATCCTCGATTTTACGGTATAATTAAAAAAATGATGAAATTTATAAAAAAAGTGGGGATCAATCTCCACCTTTTGTACCGTAAACTCTCTTAAATACAAATTTAAAACGAGTGTTTTATGAATGAAATAAACAAATAAGCATGAAGGTGCATAAAATTAACTAAAATAATTGTATCTCATAATTTGAATGTATCATAAAAACGAGATTCAACTAGTGGCGAAGCTTGACCAAAACTTTTGAGGGGGCGTAAAGTCATGGGACCCAATTATTTTTCCTATCGTTATGTTTTGGGTCGGGTCGGCTATTCGATTCAGGTCGGGTCAAATAATAATAATTACAAATAAAACTAAAAAATTTCCATTTATTCAAAAGACCTGTTCTTGCACATAAAAAACTACATATTGTTTAACAAACAAAAGGCATATATATATATATATATATATATATATATATATATATAATGACACCAGATTAATTAATGGAACCAGGAAGAAGAATTACAACTCACCTCAATGACCTTCAGATTGAAAGTGGTAACAAACTTTACTTTGATTTATATATATTGTATAAGTATTAAGGCAAAATAATTAGGGGGCGATCTTATATAATTTTAAAATTTTCGGACGAAAAACTAGAAGTTATACACCTCTAACCGAAACATTGGAGGGGTCGGGTGCACCCCCTAGTACCTACTATCCTCCGCCCCTGGATTCAACCCCATGTAATACATGTGTTTTTAACCTAATAACAAATAAAAAAAACAAAGTAAAATATTATAATAAGTAAATCGTGCATCAAAGTTCATTTTTATTCAACACGTGCAATATACGAGTTTTTTTTAAAGATATATCTTTTTTATTATCTCTATTATATAAAATTAGATTTATGCAAAATAAAAAAAAATAAAGTAAAATGTTATAATTAGTAAATAGTAAATTAAAGTTCATTTTTAAAAGATAAATCTTGACGATTGTATGCGTTAAATATGACATTATATTTTATTCAACATGTGCAATATACGATTTTTTAAAGATATATTTTTTAGTTATTTATTATATGAAATTACATCTATGTAACCTGTATAATACACGAGGTTCTAACCTAGTTATATAATAAAGCAAATATATAAAGTTGAGTTGTTTATAAAACAAACTAACTCGTGGTATGTTTTATTACTTATTTAATTAAGTTGAGTTAAACACTTGATCGATTTGATATATTTGGTGTGGGTTGGTTGGGTTTACGCTTTTGAGAAAATAGTGCAATGCCTTCTACAACTGTGCACGCTCCTGTTTTGACGCGTTTAGATTAAACTATGAGTCAAATCATTAGTAACATTTTTTACCATGGTTAACCAAAATCAAAGCTTTAAAATTAAAACCAAACCAAATCCGTTATAACGGTTTGTCTTAGTTTTAGTTTCACAGATTGAGCTTAGGATGAAGGGGTGCACCCCTTATGAGATGGGGGAATTTCTACCCACCCAATCGTAATGTATCATGTTATTCATCTCTCATTCACCACTCTTGCCCAAAAAACCATACCATAAGGGTAAACTAATTTTTTTAAACTACTTAATAAAAGTACAATAAATTAAATAAAACATTACATTAAATTAAAAATAAAAAACATTACATTAAATCAAATAAAAAAAAACATTACATTAATTAAAAATACTTAAAATAAACTAGATTAAACTAACTAAAATTACTACTCTTCGTCGGATTCCACCAATAGGTGAGGTAAATCCATTCTTCCGAGATGCTCAACGAGATCATGTTTTAGTCTCTAATGCGTATTGACATACGAAACCTATGACGAAAAATATCTTCGTTGTATTTCGGTTCTTCGACAAAATAATCCGCCATAAGGGTTTCGTGGCCACTCTCACAATGACGACGAAGATAACGTTTCTTACTAGATGTGCCTGTGTCTTGTAGTTCGGCTTCTTCGAAGAGTTTTTGAAAAAAAAACGTATGCTACCATCAGATGAATCACTGCTATCGGGTGGGAAAAACACTGTTATTTCTTCCACTTTTTTTAAATAAAATAGGGGTAAAGATTTAGTTTTGGAGAAATGAGGAAATGAGTTGGTGTGAATTTGTTTAAAATGGGTATAGGTTTATATAGTTTAAATATATAAAAAACCTATTTTTTAAAGTAGATTTAGTTTTGGAGAAATGAGGAAATGAGTTGGTTTGAATTTGTTTAAAACGGGTATAGATTTATATAGTTTGAATATATAAAAAACCTATTTTTTTAAAGTAACGGCTATATAACCGATGAAAGTCAAAAAAACATGCCCCCCAACGGTCATTTTCATGCCATCCGTCATCTCCCCGCATGCGGTGAATTGTCCCCGCTTTGTAGCTTCCCCGGCTTTGTAGCTTCCCCGCGCGGCATGAGGGGTCGGCAGCGGTGTTCCCCGTGCTGTAAAGGGGTTCACCGCACACCACACCCCTTGCCGCTTCCACCCGGTTCACCCTTACTGAATCTTTATAAAAAAACAAAAAAGGGGCTAAAAATACCATTTCCCTATATTAATTAGGAAGTTACTATTCAATTTTGTTTTCATCCTATTGGTCCACTTATTCAAATTTCTTTCACCCATTGGTCAAATCCCTTCATCTCCCCCTCTCCTCTCTCTCTCCTGATACAACCACAACAACCACCATGTCAAACACGATCCTCAACCAAAACCGTCAATGACAGTTTGTTTATTCTTGCAGCGAAGATTCGTACAAGATGGTGCGGTTGAAGTTCTTCCAAAGACACTGGCTTGAATCAAGATTGATACAATTATATTGTATTTTATATTCGTTTGTTTATTTTTGTAACCGGTATTTTACTAGAAGAATTTACCACAAATAACGAGAGTCTCGTTATTATATATTTTGTTATATATTTTAATAAAAAGTGAATCTAATTCCTACAATCTTAAAACAGACTTTCGTAAAGATTGTTGCTACAATCTTAAATCCCTTCTCTACGAGGATTTAGGTTCACGAAAGTTAAATTTTAATGGGATTTTTGTTAAAATCTTGTAAATATTTTTGGGGAAATATATATGTAGTACAAACGAGTCGGATTAATTTTATGATTGGAGTATAATCTTTAATCCGAATACCGTGTTACAAAAACGAACATTTTGATTCAAGTTTTAGTTTTCATGGGTTTTTTGTTCGTGTTTAGATAAACCGAACCATACCCAAAATAATATGTATTTCAATATGTTTTGAAATACTTAAAATTTTCTAATGAGCGTATTAGAAAATTTTATTTTATAACCCCTTACAAAAGTGTTTGTAAAGTTTAATTTCTTTTTAATAAGCTTTTAGTAACCATAATTGATATATTAATGTTGGTTTTAAAAGTCTTGAAATATATTTATTTTCTAATGAGCATATTAGAAAATAATTATTTTATAAAATAACTAGTTTTAATATCTTCTAACGAGCGTGTTAGAAACGTTGTTGAAAGAATAACAAGATTAAAACTTTTTATATGTTCTAACGAGCGTGTTAGAAACAATAGTTTAAACGTTTAGATTTTCTAACGAGCGTTTTAGAAAATATTATTTTTCCAAATAATTACCGACGAGCGTGTTGGAGACACCTTTTTTTTGGATAATAATAATAAACCTTATAACGGTTTCGTTTAAATCATTAAATTTCTAACAAGCAAGTTAGAAATGGATTATTTACATAAATGTTAAAATGACTTCGTATTTGTTTATTTCAATGAGCGTATTGGAATAGTTTATTTTTATTAACTTCAAAACAAATATTACAATCGTTTATTTCTAACGAGCGGGTTAGAAAACATTTATTTTTATAAACCAAAAACGGCTTGTGGCAATAAGTGTGCCCGTTTAAATTTCTAACGAGCATGTTAGAAACGGTTTTCTTTATAGAAAACCAAATATTTTGAATGTTTTGTGAAACGTTTAAAATCTAATGGGCGTATTAGAATTAGTTTATCTTATAACCAAATTTTTTTAACGATTTGCAATCATTAGTTTCTAAAGAGCGGGTTAGAAACGGGTTAACTATAATAAACTATTTAAGTTGATTTGTAATCGTTTTATACATATTTTCTAATGAGCGTCTTAGAAAATGTTTATGTTTATTTCTAACGAGCGTGTTAGAAAACGTTTATTTAAATAAACCGAAAGTGGCTTATGAGAATAAGTGTATTCGTTTTATTTCTAACGAGCGCGTTAGAAACGGTTTACTTTATAAAAACCGAATATTTTTTAATGTTTGTTAAACATTTGAAATCTAATTAGCGTATTAGAATTGGTTATCATACAAACAACTTATTTTAACGATTGGTAATCGTTTATTATGTAACAGCGGGTTAGAAACGGTTTGAATATAATAAACCAATTACTAAAACGATGTGTATTCGTTTTATTTTCAAACGAGCGAGTTTGAAACGGTTTTATTTAATAAACTATTATAAGGTTTATTGTCTTGATTTGTAATCAAAACATAAATATATATAGTTTAATTAAAAAAAACACTTACAAAAACGAGAAATGTTTGAACGAATAAAACATGTCTTTGCAAATTATAAGTGATTCGATACTTCCACGAGAAGTATAACGTCTTGAACCATATAATAGTCTTGGAAAGACTATTTTGTGAAAAACAACTCGATGTTGTTATAGACATAATAAGTTGCTTAACTACTTGCGAGAAGTTAATTGTAAACAACTTTATATTTTGGACAACTTGTGACTATTCAAGTTTAGAGTTCCAAAATGAGCTAGTACCTCAAAACATGACACCGAACGATATAATTGCGTTTATTTTGGTCAAAAGTGTTGAAGATAATAACACTTTGGCATTTGATGTTTAGACATCTTTAGTGTATCCGTTTTATTTTTGTCCACTTTTATTTTATTATAAATGGTAGACTATCGTTTGCGTTTATTTCACATAAACAAATGGTTTAAATATAATAAAAGATAAATATTTATTTTGGACTACTAATAATTTGTCAAAATGATACACATTTTGGGACAAAGTGTAAAAAAATAATTTACACAAACACAACGAGCGGGTTGTGATCATGACTTATGTAATAAGTCACAAATCTAACATCAAATGCATAACGGCGTCGTAAGAAACGTGGTGAATGGTTTGAGATGAAATGCACGAAAACGAGATATGTCATCTAATGTTGAGAGCATCAACATGGAAATGCACATGTAAGTTTTCAAAGAATATAACATATGAAGGAAATATATGTTATTATTGTAAATGATTTTAATAAATTTAGCAAATTTATTAACATAAATTTACAATAGTGATGGACTTGTAAATGCTTCTACAACCATCAATGTTGTTTAAACTATGTGGAGGCTTGGTCCTCAATTTGGGAGAGTATCCCAACACATGGTATTAATGAAACAACAACGTAAATGTATATATCACTATAGGCACACGTGAATGCTTTGTTGTTGAGAGTCAATCTAATTGACTATATCTCAAGACTCAAGTGATTTTATACAAAGATCTTTCATCAAAGTGACTTGAATTAAGACTTATGTTTAAGTCTTTAGGAAGTCAATGGTGAAGCCTTGGAGACAAAAAGGCAAACGAGTTATGACCCTAATGGATGGAGTTAACTATGGTTTTGAGACCTTCCTAAAACTGATGGTTTTGGAATGGTGAAATAAAATTTCATTATTGTGTCTAAACTAAGAAACGAATGTTTGGAAGAGATAATGCTTTATCTCGTAAGGCTGTGAAGAATTAGAATAATGCATCTTCTGTTTACATGCTAGAGTATTGTGGTCTAAAGCATGCTAGACTAATACTTGTTAATTTGTATGCTCGACGGAGATTAAATTAACTTTAAACATTCAAAATATGTGACGACACAAGAACGAATTTTGTGCTAAACAAAACTATAAATATAACTTCATTAAAATGCAAGCAATGTGGGGGGAGGAGGCCATTTAAGAAACAAACCCTTTAGGGTATGTGAAAATGGTAGTTGAGAAGTTTTCTCAAACTCGAAATGAAAGGGAGAACCTTTCATCACCCTATTTGGATGCTATCCAATTATACTTAAATGTGGGGGTGACTTGCATTTGAATGTGGAAATGGTAGTTGAGAAGTTTTCTCAAACTCGAAATGAAAGGGAGAACCTTTCATCACCCCATTTGGATGCTATCCAATTACACTTTGATGTGAGGTAAAACACACATACTTGTCCCCTGTAAATTGTATAATTATTGTATAGTTTTTATTTGTTTTTATTTAGTTTTAGTATTATATTATAGTATTTGGTGTTTTGGCATGTTCTGGTGCAAATGGAGCGAAAATGAGTAAAATGTAAATAACCAGCCAGTTAGACAGAGTGGGGTACCAGGGACCGAAGTAGAAATTGTCGCTATTTTCCTTGATTGGTTCGAGCCCAGTATCTATATATTCTTAACAAGAAAGTGCTGCCATATAGTATTATGGGCAGTGGCATTATTATTAAAAGAGAAGACGGTGACATCTATTAAAAAAAAGAAAGCCATATATATTATTTTCTCAAGAGACGGATACATATATTTTTGGAGTTGGACATCATATAATATATGAATTGCAATGAGCTGATGTAATTATTTGAAGTGGAGACGCACGCAAGACTATGAGGGGCAGGCCCACTAGGTTTTCTAATTCATATATTATTATTAATATAAGAGGCAGCCATAATAACATATTTAAAAAAAAGAGAAGGGATCAGATGCACGAAGACAGGTGTGGAGCCGCACCTGAATTTACGAACAGAGAGCAACATAGGCGATTTTGGAGCTATCTTGGAGCTGAATTGAAGGTCTTGAAGCCTACGAATCACTGATACAAGTTCAGGACGAATAATCGAAGATTATCTCGGGTTTTCCATTCCCTTATTTTGTCGATTTCTTTCTTGAAACTTGTTACATGAATCCGTGTTTGATTATTTTGGATTTGTTTTCATTACTTAACATGCTCGGCTAAACTTTTATGCCACCTAGACTTAGTTGAATGGATTGAATAAAGTTTTTACCGTTTTCGTTATGTGCATGAATATTATGGATTGATTGTGTTCAGTAAAGAGTTTGTTTTATTGATTTGATGCGCATGCGTACTTTAACTTGGTTTATTATTGTCATTTGCTTCGTATGATCCTTAGTGACGGTCTATATCACAACATAGGGTCATATTAGGGTTTAGGATTTTGATGAGTGTCTATATCACGTAAGAAATCTTAACTCTTTAGGGTAAAATTGCGCAATAACCCCTAGAAGTGATTGGTAGTAATTTGCTAGGTTTTAGTGTTCTGCTAGTCCTAATACCTGGAAAGTGAGGGGCTATTGATAGGTCTTACCCAACGAATTGCTTTAGACAGTCCTTGGAAAAGGTCGTGAATTGGTCTACCCGTTGGTTCATTAGTCTATCGAGTCAAGTTTAATAATTCAAACTACCCTAGATCTATGATTGGAAAAGAGTAGGTCAACATTAGGGTACTTACACAATAATTAGACAACTGGAAATGTGTCTAATAATCGGTAGGATTAACGGCCTAGGTATCGCCATAAGTTTAACCTCGAGAAGGGCTGAGGGGCTTAGTTGGTGTTTAATAGGTTTAGTACTTTAAGATCCCGGTTCCATAATTCGTGCATTTAACTTAATCGGTAATTCTAAAAATCAATTCAAGATTCTAGTCTAGGTGGTCCTCGTGCTCATATAAGAATCGTCTTTGTTTTCTTTCGTACTTAGCTTAATTTTAGTTTAAATAGATTTCCTAGATTTTCCGTAACCCCCCCCCCCCCCTAAAACAATTAAACATTTTAAGTCGTGTCTTTCAGTGTCTATTAGAGTCTAGTTTACGTGATACATAGAGTCCTGTGGTTTGATATCCAAACTTCCTAGGTTTATACTACATTGATCGACACACTTGCCGGTTGTGTGGTTTTAGGTCGAGTCTAGAATTAAAGCTTTGTAGTGTCTAGTTTAGAGAGTCTAATTTAGTTGATTTTTATAGTCGGTTTAGCACACATCACACTTAAATGTGGGGGTGACTTGCACTTGTATGTGGAAGGTTTGGCAATAAGGATTTTAGAAATCCTAATATATATTGCAAACGCATGACCAAGTGGAGTACACAATGGTTATATGGAGTCAATCGAGTAGATTAGACTCGAATGCCAATTGGTTAGATTCAAAATCTAGTAAGATGTCAGTCATGACACACCAAAGGCATGGTGAAAACGTGTTTAGCCATGAATTGAGCTTCAGGTCATTCTAAAGACAAGGTACATAACTGGATCCAGGTTGAGACACGAGTTATAAGTCTTATGATTCGACTAAAAGGCAAAAGTGACTAGCGAGCCAAGAACACGTTAGAACAACTGATCGCAATTTAATTTATCGTTGGTGACTTAGCGAAGTCAAATATAATTTTGGATCCAACAACTAGTGGGTTGATAAGAGATCAGGTTGTGGAATGAGACTAAAGCAATGGAAAAGGGGACAAGAGGGAAACCTAACCTAGTTAACTGGAGATCCCAAGATCTAGGTTCAATAGGCCAACTTAATCATGAACCAAAGGGTAGTCACTTTGGGGCATAGCTAATATATATGTTTATATATAAGCTAGTGTATATGTTCATATATCCCCCCAAAACTATAAAAGGGTGTTTAAATACGTCCTAGTCCATTCCTATAATATCCATTGACATTGTTGTGAAGCTAAGCATATTATGTGGTTAAATGATTCGTGTAAATCATAATGAACCATAATGCTTTTAATGATTTAAATGGAAATCACCTATGTTGGAGAGAAGTGTGGTCGCTTCGAATAGAATTAGGGCATAATTCCTAGAGCTCCCGCAGAACCAGGAAAGTGCTCGATGACCATTATCGGAGACGAAAATGAGGAGATAACCCGGCTAGGGAAAGTATTGTGTGAATGTATATTGTCGTTTACACAAATGGGGGGTTGTTCAAGGACATCACATCTACAAAACCCTAGTAGGCTAAGTATGCTTCACAAAGGAAGGTTCAAAGGCTACACCTACCTATCCTGCAATACTCAACTGTCGAGTTTTCATCAGGGAATTTTGTGTGTTTTAATCGATCTCCATTCATGTGGGGGATTGTTGGAAATTTTAGTGAAAATGAGTTTTTCACTAAATATTTTGGACATAAATAATATTTATATATGTGTTGTATAAATAATTATTTATGGTTTGTGTTCAAACTATATCCAAATAAAGCTAAGATGAATGAGATATCGGAGCTTGAAGTTGTACGTTTGGAACAAACAAAGATGAATAAAATGGATTAGTTTTGTCAACTTGTCCCACATAGGTGGGATGGCAAAACTTAAAGTGGTTTATAAGGAGGAGCACTCCTTGTATATTGTTTCCTTAAAGGCAAACACTAGTGGGGACCCTAAAGGGTGCGGAGCACCCTTACTCGTGCACACATGCGCGCGTGCCGTGGGCTATTGGCCCTATGTAGTGCACTTTGAACTTCGCACATCGTCTTTGTATTTTTTTCCATGCACGCGTGGTCAGATACATGGCGGGTCCGCTTATGGCGCACCCTTGGGTGGCGTAGGCGGATGCCATGGCATGTCGCATGTCGATGTGGCGCGAGCTACTTAGGCGCATGGTGCACGTCATTGGCTAGGGCGGAGAGTGCAGGTGGCGCACGAGTATGGATGGCGCATGACCAGGTGGCGTCCAGGTATGCGTAGTGGCATCCGTGTGGCGCGCGACTCCATGTAGGTGTAACGCCCCTAACTAATCATTTTCAAAAGATCTTAACGTGGATAATAGATGTTAGAAATTTCGGCATGACCCATACGTAAATAGACTACTAACACCTGTTTTATACGATAATCCATTTCAACATAAAACATCCTTGACAAAAACACAAAACAGAACGTTTAAGTTGTTTACAACAAGTCTACCACTAATAAGTTTTTAACCAAACCATAAGACACCAAAATACTATACAATTTAAAGTACATAAGACCAAAAGTTTAGACCACGTTATATTCACTTATGACGGAAGCGTGTAGTGGGCGTAGATCAAGTGTGCTCATTCCAAATCATCCGACCGCCTAGATTGAGGATTTACCTACATTCAACATAAACAAATAATTTAGTATTTCGTTACTAACACATCTAAATAATAAACCGATTCATATCTTTCACGGTATTACATCATTCAATTACTTTACTAATCGTTAAACGGTTCATTACATACTTGCCTCAAAGTAGAGACTAAACATTACATAACTTCCATTCGATTCGTTCATGACGAACAAACATATTCTTTACATTCTTACCTCATACTCCGATCCGAGAAAGACGGATCGAGTAGACTTTCATTCATTACATACTTAACTTCCCATACCCGGTTCAACTAAAAGAACCGGATATGATGCATTATCTTTCGTAACTTATTCATTCCTCACAATCCGTTTATGACGGATCTTACTTTTACTTTCGAAGAACCATAGATTTCAAATCTCACAATTTTAACATAACGACACAATTCAATTGAGACTATTATACATATGACAACATTATAGAATATGATGTACACTAACGTACCTCGATCTTGTGAACCTTCCGACTTCCTAGTATTGGAACCTTCTTCCTTCACGCCTATATCAACACAATCATTCATTTATTTAGTATCCCACTTTTTCATTCCATTATCTCGCAAATTACACATATTTATTCTTTCAAGCATATCATCAAACAGTTTCGTATTTGTGGGACACTAAGTACAAGCTTTTAAAGCATAATTCCTACTATTTCATTTCAATATTCATCAACAAACAATCAAGTTCATAATTTTCTCTTGTCCTATTCAAATTTGTTTAAGATTCAAGTACTACAACATCATCTTATATCAAATTTACACATGATCACTACTAATTTTCCACCATTCTACACCTCTAATAATTCATATTAAATGGGTTATGCAATCATCTTTTCAAATGATCGAATTCACACATAAATGCACATGATTCCTGTTCTATAGAAAAGTCCTAACTCCAATCTACACACTTTGTTGTATAAAATTAGAGATTGGGTCATAACCCACTTCCTACAAGTCATGACTTCAAGAAATTGAACTTACCTCCTTAAAATCGAGCTTAGATGGGTGTAGATTCAAGTTCATGCAGTTGATTATCTTCTAAATTTCTACCCAATTTGATTGAATTTGGTGAACAAGGGTTTCACCCTTGGTTCCCTGCTTTGATCGATCCCCAGAACGCACATATGTGTGTTTTTGAGGTTTCCTCCCTCTAATACCCATACTTTACAATTACTCATGTTTAACCCCCATAGAATTTCATTTCTTTAATTAAACACGTTCACCCTTTAACTAGCTTTTGTAACATTTTTAATAACTAAGTTAATTCTTTTAATTATTTGAACTTAGTTTCATGTTATTCTATTTTGGGGTGTTACAAGTCTACCCCCCTTAAAAGAGGTTTCGTCCCCAAAACCTGGGCACATAACAAATTTGCATACCGAAGAGAAAAGGGTAGTGCTTCCTCATTTCATCTTCCGCTTCCCATGTGAGTTTCGACCCCTTTCGGTGTTGCCATTGAACTAACACTTGTCTAACAGCCTTGTTGCGGAGATTCTTCACCTTGACGTCTTTAATGGCCATTGGTCTTTCGACATAATTTAACCCCTCGTCCAACTTGATGTCATCGAGAGGTAATAATGTTGTTTCATCTGCAAGACACTTCCTCAACTGCGACACGTGGAAGGTATTGTGAATCCCGTCTAGTATAGGCGGTAATTCTAATCGATATGCAACCCTTCCAACTCGAGCCAAGATTTTAAATGATCTAATATAACGAGGGCCTAACTTACCCCGCTTGCGGAAACGAATTATACCCTTCCATGGAGATACTTTCAGCAGAACATAATCTCCGACTTGAAACTCGATAGGATGCCTCCTCTTGTCTGCATAAGCTTTTTGCCGATCCTGGGTTGTTTTTAGTCGAGCTCTAATCAATTCAATCTTTTCATTTGTCACTGCTATTAAATCACTTGGCGCAAGCTCCCTTTGCCCTACTCCACCCCAACATACGGGAGTCCTACACTTCCTACCGTATAATAATTCATAAGGAGCAATTTGAATACCACTACGGTAACTATTATTATAAGAGAATTCCACTAGTGGTAAATGGTCATCCCAATTTCCCCCAAAGTCTAAAGCACATGCTCTCAACATATCGACAAGTGTTTGAATGGTTCTTTCTAACTAACCGTCAGTCTGAGGGTGGTAGGCGGTGCTAATGTGTAACTTCGTGCCCACACTCTCGTGAAACTTCTTCCAGTAACGAGAGGTAAATCTAGTATCCCGATCTGAGATAATTGATACGGGTACTCCGTGTCAAGATATGATCTCATTCATATAGATTTCCGCCATTCTCTCGGAAGAGTAAGCTTCTCGAATAAATAAAAAGTGAGTACTTTTTTGTGAGTCGATCTACGATTACCCATATTGCATCGTGCCCCTTTTTCGTTCTAGCAAGCTTGGTTACCAGATCCATAGTTATCTCCTCCCATTTCCAGACCGGAATTTCCAAAGGTTGTAACTCCCCGTATGGTTTTTGATATTCTGCTTTCTCTTGGGAGCATGTTAGGCATTTCGAGACATACTTTACAATATCGCGTTTCATACCCGGCCACCAATAATTGGTCTTCAAGTCCCGGTACATCTTGGTTGCCCTGGGATGAATTGAGTACCGTGACTTATGAGCCTCCTCGAGTAGAGCGGTATTGACTTCGCAAAATCGTGGTATCCAAATTCGACCGAATCTTGTTTTGAGTCCGGTCGAATTTTCTTCTAATTTATCGGCTATACCTTTCATTCTTTCTTTCTTTGGGTCTTCTGCTCCAAGCGACTTTATTTGGGAATCTCGTATCATATCAAGTAAACGTGGCGTAACTATCATCTTCATGGATTTTACTTGAATGAGAGGTGGATACTCTTTTCGGCTCAACGAATCAGCCACCACGTTCGCCTTTCCCGGGTGATAAAGGATATCGCAATCGTAATCTTTGATAAGTTCTAAGCATCTTCGATGCCTCATATTTAAGTCTTTCTGCTCGAAGAAATATTTGAGGCTTTTGTGATCCGAGTAAATTGTACATTTTGCACCATAAAGATAGTGCCTCCAGATCTTTAAGGCGAAAACTACTGCCGCCAACTCTAAGTCGTGAGTTGGGTAGTTTCCTTCATGCGGTTTAAGTTGTTTCGATGCATACGCGATAACCTTCCCCCTTTGCATTAATACACATCCTAAACCTTGACGTGAAGCATCTGAATAGACAACCAAATCTTCCGTTCCATCTGGGAGTGTTAAGACCGGAGAACTAGACAACTTTTCTTTTAACACGTGAAAGGCTTCTTCTTGATCTTTTCCCCACACAAACTTCTCCTTCTTCCTCGTCAACTTCGTTAATGGTAACGCTATTTTTGAAAAGTCTTGTATAAACCTCCTATAATAGCCAGCAAGGCCTAGAAAGCTCCTTACTTCAGTTGGAGTTTTTGGGGAAACCCACTTCATTACTGCCTCAATCTTTGATGGATCAACTAAGACACCTTTCGAGTTTATCATGTGGCCGAGAAACTGCACCTCTCTGAGCCAAAATGCGCATTTTGAGAATTTTGCGTAAAGTTTCTCCTTACGGAGAACTTCAAGTACTTCACGCAAGTGTCTCGCATGTTTAGTCTTGCTTCGCGAATAGACTAGAATATCATCTATGAACACGATCACAGATTTATCTAACATGGGTCGGCATGCCCGGTTCATAAGATCCATAAACGCAGCCGGCGCGTTCATCAATCCAAAGGACATGACTAAAAATTCATAATGCCCATATCGGGTCCTGAACGCGGTCTTTGTAATATCTTCTTCCCGTATTCTAACTTGATGATACCCCGAACGTAGGTCTATCTTAGAGAACCAACTCGCCCCTTGTAATTGATGAAAAAGATCGTCAATTCTAGGTAAAGGGTAGCGGTTCTTCACCGTCAGCTTATTTAATTCTTTGTAATCGATGCACATGCGTATCAACCCATCTTTCTTCTTAACAAATAAGACGGGCGCTCCCCAAGGCGACACACTCGGGCGTATAAATCCCTTATCTAGTAGATCTTGTAATTGTGTCATTAACTCCCGCATCTCGGTGGGAGCCAATCTATAGGGAGCCTTCGTTACCAGTTTCGCACCCGGATTCAATTCGATGCCAAACTCTATTTCTCGTTCGGGAGGGAGTCCCGGCAATTCCTTCGGAAATACATCCGGAAATTCGTTCACGACCTCAACATCTTCAAGCTTCGGGAGGCTTTGTCGAGCGTCTACTACATAAGCTAGGTATGCTCTACTCCCGTTAAGTACGTGTTTAACGGCTTGAACAAGGGTGCACAACTTTGTTTCCACATTTCTCTCCCCTTGAATACTCAGTTGCCTTCCAGTTGGGGATTGAACAAGCATTACCTTATTTTCACAATTAATCTCCACGCGGTGTCGTGCCATCCAATCCATACCTACTATCATTTTGAATTCCCCCAAAACCATAGGTATGAGGTCGATATCGAATTCTTCATCTTCTATAGTGAACTTACAATTTCTACAGATCTCGTGTAACACATAGTTCTTACTATCGGCTATTTCTACATCTAAAGGGATTGGCATTTGTTCAATCTTAAATGAAGGATGTTGCGTGATTTCATTTGAAATAAACGACATAGTGGCTCCGGTATCAAACAAAACATACACCGGGATGGAATTTAATAAAAAGATACCTGAAACCACATTCGGATGAGACTTGGCTTCTTCGAATGTGATTTGAAACATCCTTCCTTTCGCCTTAGAGCTTTCCTCATTCTTTCCCTCCTTCTTTGTTCCTTGTTGGAGTTTAGGACACTCCGACTTAACATGCCCTTTCTGGAAACAGTTGAAACATATCTTCGGGTTGCTAGGGCACTTGTAGGACGTATGCCCTTCTTCACTGCATTTATAGCACCCCTTCTTACCCAAAAGGCATTCCCCAGTGTGAAGTTTTCCACATGTCTTGCAAGGAGTAATACCACCCTTCGACTTATCTTTCCTTCCCTGATCTTGAAACCTCGCCTTTTTAGATGGACTTGCATTTGTCCCCTTTTCTGTCGACCTCTTTTCACCACGTTCCTCCTGTCTTTTAATCTCAATTTCCCTATCCCGTGCCAAATTGATAAGCTCGTCAAGGGTCTCACATTTTGAGGGAGTGATGAACTCCCTAAATTCTGCCTTCAGTATGCCATAAAAGCGATTGATCTTCATTCTTTCGGTCTTCACAAAGTCTCCACAAAATTTCATCTTATCCAAGAAAGTGTTTGATATTTCATTTATCGTCTCGTTTTTCTGTCTGAGGCGTAAGAAATCCTCCTGAATCTTATCAACGGCCGACTGAGGACAGTGATATTTCATGAAGGGTTCTTTAAATTCTTGCCAAGTCATCATTTGGAGTCTATCCTCACCTACTTCCTTGCTATACGCATCCCACCAATCTTTCGCCTGAAAAGAGAGTTGACCAGTAGCGAACATCACTTGATCTTCCTTATCACACCGACTTCATATAAATACCGCTTCTATGTTCGAGATCCATCTTTGGCATGCTATCGGATCGATTTTTCCATCATACGTTGCAGGATTGCATGCCATGAAATCTTTATATGTGCATCGTCGTTCCTTGCTTTTACTTTTAGATCCCTCAATCAATTCCTTCAATTCTTCAATCTTACTAGTCATCATTGCATCCACAACTCCCAACACTCTACTTTATACTTCTTGAGCTAATCGTGGAAGATTAGCTTGCATAACCCCTTCCGCCACTTCTGTGACTTTGTTATTAAATGCTTCTTGACGAGCCGTATCATCATCATCATTAACACTTCTTATGTCTGCCATCTACACAACATCATGTTTTGCGTTAAATATGAATCATAAACTTTTCAATATATCATAATTCATTAGTCCGTAATTATTTCATTCGCAATCTTACATTTTGAATTTTATCCCCTTTTAAACTTTCATCATTCGTTTAGTGTCATTCGACACATTACTTTCGTCTTTTACAAATTTCATTCCATCGTAACCACTTATTGTGATTACATATATCTTATTAGGCCTTAAATGGACCTTACATAATCATTGAGTAGGCTTTCGGACAACTCGGAAACTCAAAATACGAAAAACAAAACAAAACAGCGGCTAAATTTTATGTGTGGCGTCGGCGACGGCCGGGAACTCCGTCGGCGATGGCTTCTGAAAAGATGTGTCAGCTGAAAAGTTCCGTAGACAACACATTAAGCCGTCGGCCCATTTAGGGGCGTCGGCGACGCACAGAACCAGCGTCGGCGACGGCTTGTCCGTTGTCGATTCGTTGCAGTTCTTTTTTTTTCTGGGTGTTTCATTCCCTTTTCGGGTCCGTTTCCAGCCATACGGTTCCTGGAACTTCCCGTATCGCCCCCATATATACTCTTTCACGTACTTAACTTAAATATTATATCTCAAGCACATTACACATGCTAACATTTACCAAAAACTTAAATTTTTACCTCATTGGCGATCTTGGAGCGAGCACACTTTCGAATGAGGCGTCAGTTTGAGTTCAAGCATCACATTATATGCTCAAATCCCTCAAACCTTGGCTCTGATACCAACTTGTAACGCCCCTAACTTATCATTTTCAAAAGATCTTAACGTGGATAATAGATGTTAGAAATTTCGGCATGACCCGTACGTAAATAGACTACTAACATCTGTTTTATACGATAATCCATTTCAACATAAAACATCCTTGACAAAAACCCAAAACGAAACGTTTAAGTTGTTTACAACAAGTCTACCACTAATAAGTTTTTAACCAAACAATAAGACACCAAAATACTATACAATTTAAAGTACATAAGACCAAAAGTTTAGACCACGTTATATTCACTTATGACGGAAGCGTGTAGTGGGCGTATATCAAGTGTGCTCATTCCAAATCGTCCGACCGCCTAGATTGAGGACTTACCTACATTCAACATAAACAAATAATTTAGTATTTCGTTACTAACACATTTAAATAATAAACCGATTCATATCTTTCACGGTATTACATCATTCAATTACTTTACTAACCGTTAAACGGTTCATTACATACTTGCCTCAAAGTAGAGACTAAGCATACTTTTCTTAACATACCCGCTAAGAACGGATACTAGTATCATTACATAACTTCCATTCGACTCGTTCATGACGAACAAACATATTCTTTACATTCTTACCTCATACTCCAATCCGAGAAAGACGGATTGAGTAGACTTTCATTCATTACATACTTAACTTCCCATACCCGGTTCAACTAAAAGAACCAGATATGATGCATTATCTTTCGTAACTTATTCATTCCTCACAATCCGTTTATGACTGATCTTACTTTTACTTTCGAAGAACCATAGATTTCAAATCTCACAATTTTAACATAACGACACAATTCAATTGAGACTATTATACATATGACAACATTATAGAATATGATGTACACTAACGTACCTCGATCTTGTGAACCTTCCGACTTCCTAGTATTGGAACCTTCTTCCTTCACGCCTATATCAACACAATCATTCATTTATTTAGTATCGCACTTTTTCATTCCATTATCTCGCTTTTTCATTCCATTATCTCGCAAATTACACATATTTATTCTTTCAAGCATTTCATCAAACACTTGGCGGGTTTCGTATTTGTGGGACACTAAGTACAAGCTTTTAAAGCATAATTCCTACTATTTCATTTCAATATTCATCAATAAACAATCAAGTTCATAATTTTCTCTTGTCCTATTCAAAATTGTTTAAGATTCAAGTACTACAACATCATCTTATATCAAATTTACACATGATCACTACTAATTTTCCACCATTCTACACCTCTAATAATTCATATCAAATGGGTTATGCAATCATCTTTTCAAATGATCGAATTCACACATAAATGCACATGATTCCTGTTCTATAGAAAAGTCCTAACTCCAATCTACACACTTTGTTGTATAAAATTAGAGATTGGGTCATAACCCACTTCCAACAAGTCATGACTTCAAGAAATTGAACTTACCTCCTTAAAATCGAGCTTAGATGGGTGTAGATTCAAGTTCATGCAGTTGATTATCTTCTAAATTTCTACCCAATTTGATTGAATTTGGTGAACAAGGGTTTCACCCTTGGTTCCCTGCTTTGATCGATCCCCAGAACGCACATATGTGTGTTTTTGGGGTTTCCTCCCTCTAATACCCATACTTTACAATTACTCATGTTTAACCCCCGTAGAATTTCATTTCTTTAATTAAACACTTTCACCCTTTAACTAGCTTTTGCAACATTTTTACTAACTAAGTTAATTCTTTTAATTATTTGAACTTAGTTTCATGTTATTCTATTTTGGGGTGTTACAGTAGGAGCGGGTTTGACTGTGGTGCGCACTTGTACGCGCGATTCGGTTCAGCCAGTCAACTCGGTCTTCACCGGTTACTAGAATGTCATGAATTGCCATGAGAGTTACATTTGACCACTTTAATTCCGTTTTAATACAATTAAAACATGTTTATTACAAGATTGATTACCTTGTAATTAAAAACATTAATTCCTGTTTAATATCTTGTTGATTACAAGATTAAATGAGTTTTAATTGTATAACTTTGGTGTATATATAATCACAATGGTCCATTGTGAAGAGATAGAAAAAATACACACAGAAGTACTATTTCGTTCCAAAGGAAAACTTGAGAAGTTAATCTCTAAAGTCTTTCTTTTGCAACTTCTTACTTTTCCACAAAAATATGAACAGCAAATTATACCCGGTGTAATCTCGGGCGTGAGAGTCATCTCCGGCAGTACAACTACTGCTTAGGTTGTTGTATCCTGGAAACAGACCGTCTGAGAGGAGGCGCGGAATCTGTTTTAAGGGCCCCGTGTCATACACGATCCTCAACCAAAACCGTCAACGACAGTTTGTTTATTCTTGCAGCGAAGATTTGTACAAGATGGTGCGGTTGAAGTTCTTCCAAAGACACTGGCTTGAATCAAGATTGGTACAATTATATTGTATTTTATATTCGATTGTTTATTTTTGTAACCGGTATTGTACTAGAAGAATTTCCCACAAATAACGAGAGTCTCGTTATTATATATTTTAACAAAAAGTGAAGCTAATTCCTACAGTTTTTACAGAGAATGTAGAGAGAGAAACAGGGTCGTGGCATTTAGGTCAGAGGTGGTCATTCACGGTTGTGTGGTGATGGTGTTGTCAGATGATGACGGTCAGGTGGTGGTGGGGTAGTGATGGTGGTGAAGAGATCGCGTCACAGTGACGAGATGGTGGAGCTGGCAGATGGTGGTATGACCGTATGATAGAGCTGTGGTGGTGGTGGTACTAAGCTGGCATTTGTAGAGAAAGTGTGAATGATAGAGAGAGGCTGATATGCACTTAGTTTTAGCCTTGATTTTGTAAGTCTTAATTATTATTAGTATAGGTTTTTTTTTAAAGGCAAATTTTTTATTCTCTTTTGTTGGGACTTGAACTCAAGAACTCACTCTCCTAAAATGTTTAAAGTCTTTTGCCTTTGTCAATAAACCACCACCCTATTGGTCATTATTAGTATAGTTAATTTGAAAGAACTAGAAATGTTATACCTGTCTGATAATTATTTTATTATTATATACGATAAATAAACATGTACTGGTGAAAGATAGTAGAATTGTTACTTTTAAGATTTTTAAAAGTTTCTTTTGCTATTTATGAATACTAATACATTACAAATATTTAATGTTTGTTTAGCGTTTATATGCATGTGTTTTTTTCTAACGATACGTTATGTAATTCAAAACAATTAATGGTTAATTTACAACTTTAAATATAATACAAAATTTACTCTTAGGATTCGATGTAAGTCGTTTCAATTAATCCAACCAAAGCTTAATAATTAAAAGAAAAAGAACAGAAATGTACCACATACTGATCTATATAAGAAGAGTAGAACCAAAATAATTTATTTTACCTATCGCATAGGTGTGTGTTTCAACGTTTTCAACTTGGCTTAGTTATTCATTTTAATATTTTACGTTTTGTTTAATTTTTTGCAAGTTAACAAGCCGTAACGCCCATGCATGGTTCAATGCTCTTACGTATATTTTATGTTTGGTTTAACGAACCCGCCACAAATCGCGAGTTCTAAATTCTAGTTAAAATAAAGAAGCAATAATGTTTCAACACTCAGAAACTTAAAAACCGGCTCGTAGTATTGTATTATTAAGAGAAGCTCAATGTATTAGTCCAACTCATAATAACTAAAGGTTCAAGTAAAATGTAAAAAGTTACCTAGCCTAAAATCCTATAGTCCGGTTTAATTTTCACCGACCAATTTCGAGTATAAACCATAAACCAAACCATTCGTTACTATTCCGAAAATTCCTAGACCAACGAACCGGATAAAATTTAAAAACAACCATTGAAACCAAAAGAATACCCGGTTTGAGCGATTTCACAATTTCAAATATGAACACCCCAAATGCCTTCCAGAACTGGACTTATTGAAAAACAGCTAAAAATAATACATCTCTCTTAACATCCAGCCAAAAGATTATATCTCATTCTAACCGGATTCATCGTCACCAGTAATCACCACAAGAGCAGACCCCATTACTGAACCGATGAAACCGATTAGCATCGCGCAGCACGATTTCTCTTTCACAGACTTTAGATATATGTTTGATCGCGTTATGACAGTCGCCACAAACCCGAAGGTTTTTTATAACCCGCAACGTTGTAAACGAAGGTGTACTTAACAACCCGAACGCGATAGCAAGCTTCTCACTATGATAATATAAAGACCTTACTTTTTCTTCTTCTTCAACATCTAACAACACATAATCTGTATCAGGAACATATCCATCTTCTTTGATCAGTTTCATCATATCTTCAATCTTGTTGTATATTTTTTCAGATTGTGGGTGTGATCGATCATCGACAACAAACACGTGATCTTTACTTTTTACGTTAATCCAACTGAACCCCGGGTCTTTTTTAACGTTCTTGCTGATCATTGTTTTCCGCGCATCGGCTACTTTACTCCATTGATTTGAAGCTGCGTAAATGTTCGATAAAAGCACATAAGCCGATGAATCAAGCGGGTCGAGTTCAAGAAGCTTCGTTGCAACGCGTTTTCCGGTTTCCATATCGCCTTGAACCCTGCAAGCACCGAGCAAGGCTCGATACATTGAACCGGAGGCTTCAAATGGCATAGTTGTAATTAAATTTTCAGCCTCTTTTACGCGTCCACCTCGACCTAAAGCATCAACAAGACATGAGTAATGCTCGATTTCCGGTTTGATACCGTAATCTTTAACCATCGAGTCAAAAAACTTATATGCGTCGGAAACTAAACCCGAGTGGCTACAAGCCGAAAGCACTCCGATAAACGTGACGCGATCAGGTGACAAATCGGGATTTGACTTCAGATCATTGAAGAGATTTAGCGCTTCTTTTCCATGACCATATTGAGCTAATCCTACTAACATAGCATTCCATATAACAATATTGTCGACATGTGTTCGTTTAAATAACCGATATGATTCTTCTATGTTGCCACACTTAGCATAAAAGTCGATAAGCGATGTGCTGACATAAGCATCAACACCACAGTTTGACTTGATTGCATTAGCATGAATCTGTCTTCCTTGTTCTAACGCAGTCGAGTAAGAGCATGCTTTGATTAACGTAGCAAACGTAAACTCATCAGGAAACACACCCGATTGCGTCATTTTATGGTACACTACAAGAGCGCGGTTTTCGTCTCCGTTTTCTACGCATCCCGAGATCATAGAAGTCCATGAAACCTCATCCGGAGACGGGATTTCATCAAACACTTGGTGGGCATCCTCCATGTCTCCACATTTAATGTACATATCAAGAAGGCTGCTACTAAGATATAAATCTTGATAAACCCCGAGTTTAAATGCATAACCATGAATTTGTTTACCGAGTTTTAAACTTACGAGAAACGCGCATGCTTTAGCCATGGTTGCTAACGTTATCTCATCCGCTTTCTCTCCGTTTTTGTGCATCAGAGTAAAGAGCTCCCATGCTTTATGAACATCGCCACTGTTTATATATCCGAACATCATCGCGTTCCATGATCCCAAATCAAACCCGTCTTTATCACGAAAAAGGGACTCTGCCTGTTCCATTTTTCCGTTTCTAGAATAAGAATCAACAAGCGTTGTGGAAACAAATGTGTCACCATCGAGTCCGTTCTTCATAGCATGTGCGTGTATTTGTTCGGTTAGATATAAGTGTAACCCTCGAGAAAGCGAAGAACATGATCTTAACACGCTTGCTAACGTGAAATGATCGGGTTTTAATCCCTTGTGTAACATATCTATATACAAGTTAAACGATTCTTCCATCAAACCGCTTTGAACGTAACTGTTTATCATCGAGTTCCATGAAACAACATCGGTTTCATCCATTTTAAAGAATACTCTGCTTGATGACGCTAAGCAACCCATCTTTGAATACATGTTAATAAGACTATTTGACACGTTAACATTGGTTTCAAAACCTGATTTCACTGTCATCGCATGAATCTGTTCACCCAATCTTAGATCGCCAAGTGGCACGATAGTAGCAAGAGACACGATGAATGTAACGGCATCTTGCTTTACGCTTGATTTATTCATGTCTAGAAAGCACTTGACAGCGGACCGATAGTCACCAAACTGGTAATGTTGGGACATGATTTTGTTCCACGATACCGCCTTTGAAATTTCATCATTTGTCCAAGATAACTTAACGGCATACGCTTGCACTTGCTCCTTATACTTCCTATTTGTGTCATTATTATCAGGAAACCCGTTAAGAACACACTGCAAGGTGCCAGTATCAGGACGTACAACCTCACTCCGATGAAAATCAGACAAAAAACGGAACGCTTCCTTTTGAAATCCCATTTTCACATAGGCTTTCAGCATCACGTTCCATAACACAACGTCCCGATCACATTCTGCCATGTCATCAAACATCAACCGCGCTTCTTTTGCTTTCCCAAACTTGATATAAACGTTAACAAGAGCTCCGGAAACAAACACCTCCGATTCCAACCCAACTTTCACAGAACACCCATGAACACATTCCGAAGCCCAAACATAACTCGACATCAAACACAACTTCAAAACGGGTGCAAAAGTCATCTTCGTCAAAGAAACATCATTTGCTCTAAGCAAAAGCCTAAAAAGATGAAACCCCTCTTCTACATTTTCCAAATCAGAATCCCCACACGAAGCATACGCTGCCAAAATCGAATTCCACGTAACAAGGTCTCGTTGAGGCATTACATCGAACAGCTGGCGGGCGAGATTAATGGCGCCACATTTCGAGTACATATTGATGAGGTTGTTGGTCAGGAAGCGGTCTGATGCGGTGTGTCCGTATTTTATGATGCGAGCGTGAACTGATTTTCCGAACAGGAAGTCGGTTCGGGCAATGGCAATGCGAATGAAGGGGAACCATGGTGAATTTGAAGAGGAAGATGTGGCGATTGTGCTGTAATGATTTTGGGTATTTTGAGGAGTAAGATCGGATGAATTTGATCCCCGAAGAGTGTCGTAAGACGTCGGGTGGAAGGAAGATCGCCGGAATTTACAGTGCCGTTGCATTTAAAGGATGGAGATTACCTTTCCCTCCAAAATTTGTCTTAAATAGCCCTAACTCCCAACTTTGGACAATTGGGCAAAATAACTATATATAATTTTTAGAGTTAATTGCCACTTTAGTCCTGAGTTTTTTCTAAATTTGTCATTTTAGTTCAAATAGTTTTTTTTCGTCTTTGAGTCCCTGACTTTTCCCTTTTATTGCCATTTTGATCACATACCATAACTACATCCAATAATCCCATTTTTAACCAGGGTTATTTTGGGGATATTCATTTTTAATATTTTCAATTGCCATTTTGATCCAATTCTAAAATATTATAAAAAAATCCAAGAAATTCTAAAAAATAAAAAAAATTCTAAAAAATAAAAAATCATCAAAATAAAAAAAAATTCTAAAAATCAAAAGATTCTAAAAAATAAAAAAAAATCTAAAATATCAAAAAAAAATCAAAAAAATCAAAAAAACTTTAAAACAATTACAAAAAAAAATTCTTAAAATAAAAAAAATCCTAAAAAATCAAAAAAAATTATAAAAAATCAAAAAAATTATAAAAAATCAAAAAAATTCTAAAAAATCAAAAAAAATTCTAAAAAATCAAAAAAAAAAACTTCTAAAAAATAAAAACAAATCTAAAATATAAAAAAAATCATAAAAATTCTAAAAACTCAAACAAACATATTTTAAAGTTTCAAATTCAAAAAATGACGATATATTCCTCGTCCAGAGAATTTTTAGAATTTTTTTTTATTTTTTAGAATTTTTTTTTGATTTTTTAGAATTTTTTTTTATTTTTATGATTTTATGATTTTTTAGAATTTTTTTGATTTTTTAGATTTTTATAAAATTTTTTGATTTTTTAGATTTTTTTTATTTTTTAGAATTTTTTATTTTTAGAATTTTTTTTATTTTTGTGATTTTTTTTGTTTTTTAGATTTTTTTTTTAGATTTTTTTATTTTTAGAATTTCTTTATTTTTATGATTTTTTTTTTGTTTTTTAGAATTTTTTGATTTTTTAGAATTTTTAAAATTTTTTAGAATTGGATCAAAATGACAATTGAAAAAATTTAAAAAGAAAATCCCCAAAATACCCCTGGTTAAAAATGAGGTTTTTGGATGGAGTTAGGGTATGTGATCAAAATGGCAGCAAAAGGGAAAAGTCAGGGACCCAGAGATGAAAAAAAAAAACTATTTGGACTAAAATGGCAAATTTGGATAAAACTCAGTTACTAAAATAGCAATTAACTCTAATATTTATAATTATATCTTTATAGGTCACAACATTTGTTTAATATAAATTTTGTTAAGATTTATACGTTATGAAATAAACTAGTCTTTGATGTCATATAATACTATATAGAGCTTGCAAACGGTTTTGGCTTGAGGTGGAAAAGAGACGCGAACGAAGAAGAGAGAGGGAAAGTTACTCCTAACTCTTATTTTCATATCCCTTTTCATTTTATCTCTCATTATATATGTTTGTGTATGTATAGAGAGATATATAATTATTATTTAATTATATGATGATTATTATTAAACCTTTTTATTATGATTATTATTTAATAAAATACATTTTAAATATACAAGTAAATATGTCTTTTTTAAAATCAACCATTTTTTCAAACCTATATTTTTTAAATTAATTTTTAAACCTTTTCTTTTTAATAAACGTCTTTTTTTGACCTATGTTTCTAAACTGTTTGTTTGTTTAAAATTGTTCGCTTTTTAACTTCATTCAATTTTTAGAATCATTCATTTTTGGAAGTTTTTTTTTTCCTAACGGTTATAAGTAAATTATAGAATACAAGGTTTAAAAAACGAACGATTTTAAAAAGAATGGTTTTAAAAATGGACGATATATCGTAAAAATTAACTGTTTAAAAAATCAATTTCAAATGATTTTAAAAACGGTAAAAATGAACAGCTTAGAAAAGGAAACAACTCGTAAAAAAATAAATGGTTAAAAATGAACCATTTTAAAAAAGATTGACGGTTTAAAAAATAAACGATGTTTATATGAGTCCTCTTACAACCTTTATATTATGCATTTTTTCCACCATCATGTTACAACTATCTCAACTTTATATCAGTTATGTGTCTTTTTAATGTTATATTAAACTGCAATTTTACCCCCTGGGGTTTAGACCAATTAGCACTCTGACCCCCTAACGAAATAATTGCAATTTTACCCTCCAATGTTGGTGTTATGTCGCACATTTACCCCCCGGCGTCAAATTCCATAGTTATCTTTAAACGGTCAAAGGTGGTCAAATGGCAGAAATGTAATTTTACCTTAATATTACCTTATATATTACTATTACCCCTTAATATTAGTTCCACTCTCAATCTTACCCCCTAAGCTTCATCACTCCCCCACTCATTTTTCTTCATCACCGGTAACCACACCCACCGTCGACCACACCCACCGGCGACTACACCCACCCGCGACCACACCCACCGGCGATCCTTCCTAAGCTTGTACACCGGAGAATGAGCGAATCAGAGAACATAATGCTTCCACCTACACCAGCAGAGCCATTAACGGCGACCACACCACCAGCGATGCCCTGTCCACCGTTGATCCACCTGTCCACCAGCGATCCTCCCTGTTCTCGCACTTGTCAGGTAAAATCGAACAAGTATTATGATTGTGGTTACAGAACAAGTAATGTCAGGTTAAAAAATAGGGGTTGTTGAACATGGGTCTTTCTGTGTTTGCAGTGGACATGAGGATTCGTGTTTCACTAGGATCGATTGTGGTTTCCTTGGTTGTCAAGATGCGAGGCCGCCCTTTCCTGCACTTCCAGTTTCCCCCTCAGCAGGAAATAGTTGTGTAGTTGAACTCTAATATATTAGGATCTTTTTGGTTTAATATGTATGCTAATTGTATATATTAATGTTTTGATACTGATCTAATTGTATATATTAATGTATTGATACTGATCTAGTTATAATGTGCATTTGCATAAATGTTATAATGTGTCTAGTTATAATGTGCAGCAGGTATGTGTTTGATCAAATATGCCTAGTTAAGTGCAGCAGGTATGTGTTTGAGTGCAGCAGGTATGTTTACAGTTAAGTGCAACAGGTATGTGTTTGAGTGTATGTGCTTTGCACCAGGTATGTTTACAGCTAATGTTAGAACCTCCACTAAGTGCAGCAGCTAAAGTTTGGACTGAGGGGTATAATTGTAAACTTATTTTGACCATAGAACAGGTATGCTTGATTGTGAGTTAGCAAGTATGCTTGATCAGCCAAACATGTTCTGAATGCTTCTGATCTTGTAATGTTTCTGATTTTGATTTTTGTGAAGTGTTTAATCAGCCAAACATGTTCTGAATGCTGCAGCCAGGTGTAACAAATGATAGTTGGTAGTTATAGGTTGGTAATACATTTTGAATACAAGTTTGAATACAAGTGTTGAACAGGTTTGAATACCTGGAAGTTGGTAGTTATAGGTGGTTATACCTGGAACTTGTTTAGCTAGCATCTAAGTCAGCTACTCATGTTGTTACTCACAATCAGAAACTTGTATTCATGTCCATTATACTCATCTAAGTCAGCTACTCATGTTGTTACACATCAGCTATAGGTGGATATTACTCATGTTGAATAACTCATGTTGGAACTTGATTCAGTTATGTTGTTACTCATGTTGTTTAGCTACTCATCTAAGTTGCATACTTGTATTCTGTTTCTGATTCAGTACCCATGATCCCATTTCTAATAGCAGCAGGTTATAGATAGATGAGTATAATGCAATGCAATTGATATTTCCAACATTGAATCAGAAACAAGTTTGAGTATAGAAACATAGAACAGGTTTGATTTTGAGTATACTTATAGGTTTCTGATTTTTTAGTATAGAAACATAGAACAGGTTTGATTTTGAGCATACTTATAGGTTTCTGATTTTGGCGGGAAGGGTTTTGGAAGTTGCAGGGGGTAATATTGTTTCTAAACACAAAATATAGGGGGTAATATCAAAGGACAATTTAGTAATTTACCAGTGGGGGGAAATTGTGCGACATAACAGGAATGTTGGGGGGTAAAATTAAAGGGTAAAATAGTCATTTCAAATTAAAGCTAACAGATCAGTTAACAAAATTGACGCCAGGGGGTAAATGTGCGACATAACACCAACGTTGGGGGATAAAATTGCAATTATTTCGTTAGGGGGGGTCAGAGTGCCAATTGATCTAAACCCCAGGGGGTAAAATTGCAATTTACTCTTAATGTTATAAATGTTTATCTATCCATCCATCTTATAATCTCCTCTCCGTTATAATTTTTTTTTCCTTCACAACCATGCAACAATTAATAACTAAGTATAAATTTATTTAAAGTAAAAAAATGTGTTGGCATGAAATGATTGCATGTGATTGGATATGAAGAATAGGTTGAACTCGGGATGAGTTAATTACACCGTTAGTCCCTCATGAGTCTCAGTGGTTTGTGGAAAGTAACTACCTCAGGTATTAAAAAATTAAAATAACAATACGAGGTTTTAACGTTTGATTTATAACAAGCTGGTGTATTAAGACTAACTGATATTAGTTTTTCTTTTAGATTTAAGGGGATTTTAGTCATTTCACATCTAAAGGACTAATTGTGTAACTTTATGGTTAACGAGGGACTGTTTTGGTAATTTATGTGACAACTCGATATTTAGAACCTTTCATTGTATCTTGATGTAACATTCTTGAACGTTATGTGACTAGTTAACTTGTTGGTTTAATGATATAAGTGAACTTCCTATGTGATTATGTGTTATGTTTATATGTATGCTTGTATGTATGCGACCCGAGACACAAGAACCCGACTCGAGACCATGTGGTCTCGAGTGAACAATGCAACATATGGGCCGGTTGGGCCATGCACCTCCTTTAGTCTACCCGAAAGCCCACTAGGGTGCACCAATTTAGAACAAGTATATAATCCTTGATGATAACCAACCTTGCCATTTCTTTGGACAACACACACTCTCCTACACACACACTCTCCTACTTTCTCTCTCACTAAAACCCTAGAAGCACAAACCTTCACTCTCTCTCTCTCGGATCAAACCGGCCGACCACAAGAGGGTTCTCGGATTAGCTTGTGCACACCAAGTAAAGCTTCATCCTTCACCACTACTTCTCTAACCGGTTAGTGATTCATGCTATGTATTGTATTCGGTTGATGATGATGTGTGATATTTCGGTTGATGATGACGTGTGATGAAGTTACTTGATAATGTGTTTGCTTGTTAAAGTTTTATGCATGATTAAGGTGCTGATTATGTAATAAAAACACATCATGACTATTGTTTGAACATGATAAAAAGTGCTTGTTTGAGTTGATGAGTTCTTGGTTGTTAAATGATACACGCTTAGGAGAACATGACTTTTGTAGAATAACATTTGAACAAGATGTTTTGAGTAACAAAAGAATGATAAGTTTAGGGTTATTCATGATCATCCGATTTTATGTTAGATGTTATAGAACAAGTATTTTGTTTGATAATGATCCACAAAAAAATGATTATTGATATCTAGAGTATGTGTCATGATTCGGGTCCATGGAATGCATAGCTATGTGGGATGAATATGTTGATTTGATATAAAAACTTGAAAGATGAACTACTTGAAGATCATGAAAAATATTTGAAATTGATATGTTTGATCCATTTCGGTTAGTGTTAGACAAGGAAACATGTTAGTGCATTGTTATTGGCTAGTACACCATATCATGATCATGAAATTCTATTGGTCAGTACACTATGCAGAATCAGCAGGTGCTGAGAGTCGAGACCCACCCAAGACAACTCGAGACCGCGGTTGCAACATAGGTTGCGAGTCGAGAACCTCTAGTCTCGACTCGAGACCACACAGTACCAGCATAGACAGCATGACTCGAGATCATGGTTACGAGTCTTGTTGCGACTCGAGACATGACTTGAGACCGCCTAGTCTCGAGTAATGAAGCCTAAACCGAGACAACACTGTCTCGACTCGAGATCTCTAGTCTCGACTCGAGACCACGTACCCATACTCGCTGAATTGGACTTGCATTGTTACGGGCTTAGGTGATTGGGCCAGACTTTTGGGCTTTGTTTATTTATATGCATGCTACAGCTCAAACCCGTAGGTATTATTGTAAACCGCTATGTTTATACGTGTATGCCATGAATAATACCTGTATGCAACTTGCTAGTATACGTGTAGAACCTACGTGCACTACTTGGATATGAACCTGACTTGAATGGTATCTATGTTAGGACGTAGTTGACCACTTACAACTTGATTGACCTTTCTGTGAATCTGCCGAGCAAACCAAGGTGAGTTCACACCCTCTACAAAGCATGGGATTCCCAGGGGTTTGGGGATGGGGTTAAGGAAACGTGGATTCCTCGTCCTTCTTGGGTAGGACAGTATTGGTTCAGGAATGAAATTCCTCGTCCTCACGGACAGATAACTCGTACTAGACCAAAACTCTATCACGAAGTCCCTCCTTTTTATATCGACATAATTGCCGGGCCAATGGCGAGCGGGTCATTAGTTAGATAGCGCTATTTAGGTCTGACAAGCCTCACACCGTGCCGCAGAGGACGAGCGTGAACTAATGGATCTGGGCACGTCAATGATGATAGACATTGACAGTTCAGGGCACATAAACATGACTACAGTCAGCAGTCGATATGGTAACGAGTCTAGTGTATACATGGGGTAGCCCCCACGGCCGAAATGCCAGATAACTAACATGGGGTAGCCCCCACGGCTGGATTGCCAGAGTAACCGGGAATAAACAAGTCACGTTTTCAACTATGGGGTAACCCCCACGGCAGGATGCCAGATAAAGGAAAACTGTTTTCAGAACAACTTAAACGAACACCCAACTGTGAACTCACTCAACTTGTTGTTGACTCGTTACTACATGCTTTGCAGGTCAATAGGTACTTAGCTGGAGCTTGCATGGAAGAGAGTCGTTGTGGGACATGGACAGTTGTATGCTGTGTTAAACTTTGAAACAATTAAACTTATGTTTTGGTTTTTAAACGTTATGCTTCCGCTTGCAACTTAAAATATATGTTTTGTTTGGACACCAATTGTATTGGTTGGATTTTATAACTACTTGTATGCTTGTTCAATATGATTAGTGGCTGGATCCTGGTCAGTCACGCCTCCAAGCGGTGGTATTCCGCAGGTGGATTTTGGGGGTGTGAGAGATTGGTATCAGAGCCATTGGTTATAGAGAACTTGGTTTTAATAAAGGAAAAATGTTTTATTAAAATCAGACTATAACCTGTACAGTGCTCTACGATCCACAACGACGCTTCACTCCACATGCAAGGCTCAACATTCTAGGTGATATGATCTATGTATATATTGCCTACTTGTTAGTTACATAGTGCATTGCTCATGGTATGCTTGGTTAGTATAACTACTGTTGCTTGAACACGTGTGTTCTTACTCTCTTCTATCGACGCATTTTTGCGAACCCCTCTCACTCATGTCCTTCTTGATATGAAGATCATGTCTGGACGCGTTAACATGACACAAGCCCAGTTGACGGCTCTGATTAACGAACGAGTTGCTGCGGCACTTGCAGCTGCACACGCAGGAGGTATATCCTGCAGTCCAAACTCATTCTAGGATCTTGAAATCCTACCCTCGTGAACCAACCTTTGTGTTAAACTCTGTCCTTTCTTACACCCACGACAGGTCAACATGTTCAACCACCTGTGTGCACCTTCAAAACTTTTATGGACTGTCGACCAACTACTTTTAGCGGCACTGAAGGAGCTGTAGGTCTCCTCCACTGGTTTGAGAAACTTGAGTCAGTCTTCGAAATGTGTGAATGCCCTGAGGCGCGCAGGGTGAAGTATGCTACCGGTACTCTCGAGGGTTTAGCCCTCACATGGTGGAACGCTCAGGTTCAAATGCTGGGGTTGGTTGCTGCCAACGCCACCCCATGGGAAACTTTTAAAGAGATGATCAAGGAAGAATACTGCAGTCGGGATGACATACACAAACTGGAAGTCGAGTTCTTCAACCTCAAGATGACGGGGTCAGAAATTGAGGCGTATACTAAGAGATCGAATGAGCTTGCCTTACTGTGTCCTACTATGGTGGACCCTCCAATTAAGCGAATTGAACTTTTTCTCAAGGGCTTGGTGCCGGAAATCCAAAGTCATGTGACTTCAGCAAACCTCGCCACTATCCAGCAGGTTGTTCAGTTGGCTCACCGTCTTACTGACCAGGCGGTGGAGCAGAACAGGCTACCAAAGTGCATAGGTGCTGCAACTACTTCTGGTGTCCCTAGTGACAACAAACGGAAATGGGATGGGACTTCAAGTAAGGGTTCGACTTCTGTTCAGTCTCAATCTCAACAGAGGAGGACTGATGACTACAAGGGCCCCAGTCAGCAATCATCTGGTGGTCAAAGTCATGGTGGGTACAAAGGGAATCACCCCAAATGCAATCGCTGCAGCCTGCACCACAGCGGGCCATGCACCAGGGGTAACTGTCATCGGTGCAACAAGCCAGGTCACACTGCAAAGGATTACAGGAGCTTATACCCCGCCAATCAGAATCGTCAACAAGCTCAACAGAACCAGCGCCAGCAGCAGCAGCAAGGTGATAACAAAGGGTGCTTTCAGTGTGGAGCTGAAGGCCACTTCAAGAGAGATTGTCCCCAACTGAACAGGAACCAGAACAACAACAACAACAACAACAATAACAACAATCAGGGGAATGGTAACAAATGGGAACAACAACAACAATGGTGCCAGGGGGCGGGCGTTCGTGATTGGCCAAGGTGAAGCAAGGAATGACCCCAATGTTGTGGCGGGTAAGTTCCTTCTCGACGACTTTTATGTTACCATTTTATTTGATTCGGGTGCCGATACTAGCTACATGTCACTAGAAGTTAGTCGAATGCTTAAGCGTATTCCAACACCTTTGAACAACAAGCACACTGTAGAGCTAGCGAACGGTAAGAGTTTAGAGGCCACACACGTAGTCAAGGGTTGTAAACTTGTCCTTGCAAACCAGACCTTCTCTATCGACCTTATTCCTATCGTCTTGGGTAGTTTCAACGTTGTCATTGGGATGGATTGGTTATCCCAACACCGAGCAGAGATTCTTTGCAACGAGAAGATTGTTCGTATTCCTGGTTCCAGTGGTGAACCTCTCATGATTCGTGGCGACAAGAATGGTGCTGTTGAGAACGTCATCTCTTTCCTTAAGGCCCAGAAGTGCTTGGGAAAGGGCCACACTGCCATTTTGGCACTCGTTACTGACACATCGGAGAAAGAGAGGAAGATAGAAGATTTTCCAATTGTACGCGACTATCCTGAGGTATTTCCTGAGGAATTACCTGGTCTTCCGCCTCATCGCCAGGTCGAGTTTCAAATTGAACTAGCTCCTGGAGCGGCGCCTATAGCTCGTGCACCTTATCGTTTAGCTCCATCAGAGTTGGAAGAACTCTCCACGCAACTACAAGAACTCTTGGATAAGGGTTTTATTCGTCCTAACTCATCGCCCTGGGGAGCTCCAGTGCTATTTGTGAAAAAGAAAGACGGTACCTTCAGAATGTGCATCGACTACCGGGAACTCAACAAGGTGACCGTGAAGAATCGCTACCCTCTACCACGTATTGACGACTTGTTCGACCAGCTACAGGGGTCGAGCTACTATTCAAAGATTGATTTGAGATCGGGGTATCACCAACTGAGAGTCCGAGAAGAGGACGTCTCCAAAACAGCTTTTAGAACTCGTTATGGACACTATGAGTTTTTGGTCATGCCTTTTGGGCTGACAAACGCACCTGCAATTTTCATGGACTTGATGAATCGAGTGTGCAAGCCTTATCTGGACAAGTTCGTCATAGTCTTCATCGACGACATCCTGATCTATTCTAAGAGTCAGGAGGAGCACGAGCAGCATCTACGACTCATTCTGGAACTCCTTCGAACAGAACAGCTTTATGCAAAGTTCTCGAAATGCGACTTCTGGCTTCGTGAAGTCCATTTCCTAGGCCATGTGGTAAACAAGGATGGGATTCATGTCGATCCATCCAAGGTGGATTCGATTAAGAACTGGCCTGCACCTCGTACACCAAAGGAAATTCGCCAATTCTTAGGTTTGGCAGGTTACTACAGGAGGTTCATTAAGGATTTTTCCAAGATTGCACAGCCTCTCACCTCACTAACGCAGAAAGGCGTTGTTTATCGATGGGGAAACACATAGGAGTTAGCATTTCAGCATTTAAAGGATAGACTTTGCAGCGCACCTATCCTATCCTTGCCAGAGGGCACAGACGACTTCGTGGTCTACTGCGACGCATCAATTCAGGGTCTTGGTTGTGTATTGATGCAACGGGATAAGGTCATAGCCTACGCCTCACACCAACTTAAAGTTCATGAAAAGAACTACACTACACATGATTTGGAGCTGGGAGCTGTTATTTTTGCACTTAAGATATGGAGACATTACCTGTACGGTACCAAATGCACCATTTACACTGACCACAGGAGCCTCGAGCACATCTTCAAACAGAAGGAGCTAAACATGCGTCAATGACGATGGGTCGAGTTATTAAACGATTACGAATGTGCGATCAAGTACCATCCTGGCAAGGCCAATGTTGTGGCTGACGCCCTCAGTCAAAAGGACACTACGCCTAAGCGCGTGCGAGCTTTACAACTCACTATACATTCTAGTCTTCCTTCCCAAATACGAGACGCTCAGATAGAAGCATTGAAACCAGAAAACGTCAGGGCTGAAGCCCTACGCGGCTCACGGCAACGCTTAGAACAAAAGGAAGACGGTGCTTACTACATAACGAGACGCATTTGGGTCCCACTCTATGGCAATCTACGAGAGCTTGTGATGGATGAGGCACACAAGTCTCGCTACTCGGTACACCCTGGTTCAGATAAGATGTACCGCGATATCAAAACTACGTATTGGTGGCCTAGCATGAAGGCCCACATAGCAACTTACGTCAGCAAGTGTTTGACTTGCGCGAGAGTCAAGTCTGAATACCAGAAACCTTCAGGCCTACTCCAACAACCGGAAATACCACAATGGAAATGGGAGCAAATTTCCATGGATTTTGTTACGGGTCTGCCTAGATCTCAACGTGGTAACGATACTATTTGGGTGATCGTGGATCGACTCACAAAGTCTGCACACTTCTTGGCTATAAAGGAAACGGATAAATTCTCCACCCTAGCAGACGTATATCTTAAGGAAGTTGTCTCGAGGCACGGGGTGCCCACCTCCATTATCTCGGATCGAGATGCGCGTTTTACTTCAGAGCTGTGGCAGGCGATGCACAAATCCTTTGGCTCACGATTAGACATGAGCACAACGTATCACCCTCAGACGGACGGGCAGTCCGAGCGCACTATTCAAACCTTAGAAGACATGCTTCGGGCATGTGTAATTGACTTTGGCAACAGCTGGGAAAAGCATCTGCCACTGGTGGAATTCTCGTACAATAACAGCTACCACACCAGCATTAAAGCTGCTCCATTTGAGGCATTGTACGGGCATAAATGCCGGTCACCTCTTTGTTGGGCAGGGGTGGGGGACAGTCAGATCACTGGTCCAGAACATGTGGTAGACACAACTGAACGGATTGCTCAAATACGACAACGCATGGCGGCAGCTCGTGACCGTCAGAAAGTATACGCCGATAAGGGCAGGAAACCACTTGAGCTCCAGGTTGGGGAGCGGGTACTACTCAAAGTTTCACCCTGGAAGGGTGTGGTTCGTTTTGGTAAACGAGGCAAACTTAACCCACGATACGTCGGGCCTTTTAAAATCATCTAGAAAATAGGCAGGGTGGCCTACAGACTGAACTTACCAGCAGAACTGGGTGCAGTTCACAACGTTTTCCACGTGTCAAATCTGAAGAAGTGTCTGTCAGATGAGACCCACATAGTTCCTCTGATGGAACTCACAATCGACGAGCAGTTACGATTCGTCGAGGAACCAGTTGAAATCACGGACCGGGATGTTAAGGTCCTCAAGAACACTAGAATACCTCTCGTTCGAGTTCGTTGGGACTCACGTCACGGCCCAGAGTTCACCTGGGAACGCGAAGATCAGATGAAACAAAAGTATCCCCAACTGTTCGCAAACAGTACAACCACTACTGAGGCTGAAGCTACGGAATTTCGGGACGAAATTCCAGATCAACGGGGGGTGGATGTGACACCCCAGGGAAACCAGGAAAACCATACAACTTAACTAGCTTCCTCAGTGAGTACGTACCAAATTTCGGGACGAAATTTCTTTCAACTTGGGGATAATGTGACAACTCGATATTTAGAACCTTTCATTGTATCTTGATGTAACATGCTTGAACGTTATGTGACTAGTTAACTTGTTGGTTTAATGATATAAGTGAACATCCTATGTGATTATGTGTTATGTTTATATGTATGCTTGTATGTATGCGACCCGAGACACAAGAACCCGACTCGAGACCATGTGGTCTCGAGTGAACAGTGCAACATATGGGCCGGTTGGGCCATACTTGTATTCTGTTTCTGATTCAGTACCCATGATCCCATTTCTAATAGCAGCAGGTTATATATAGATGAGTATAATGCAATGCAATTGATATTTCCAACATTGAATCAGAAACAAGTTTGAGTATAGAAACATAGAACAGGTTTGATTTTGAGTATACTTATAGGTTTCTGATTTTTGAATATAGAAACATAGAACAGGTTTGATTTTGAGCATACTTATAGGTTTCTGATTTTGGCGGGAAGGGTTTTGGAAGTTGCAGGGGGTAATATTGTTTCTAAACACAAAATATAGGGGGTAATATCAAAGGACAATTTAGTAATTTACCAGTGGGGGGCAATTGTGCGACATAACAGGAATGTTGGGGGGTAAAATTAAAGGGTAAAATAGTCATTTCAAATTAAAGCTAACAGACCAGTTAACAAAATTGACGCCAGGGGGTAAATGTGCGACATAACACCAACGTTGGGGGATAAAATTGCAATTATTTCGTTAGGGAGGGGGTCAGAGTGCCAATTGATCTAAACCCCAGGGGGTAAAATTGCAATTTACTCTTAATGTTATAAATGTTTATCTATCCATCCATCTTATAATCTCCTCTCCGTTATAATTTTTTTTCCTTCACAACCATGCAACAATTAATAACTAAGTATAAATTTATTTAAAGTAAAAAAATGTGTTGGCATGAAATGATAGCATGTGATTGGATATGAAGAATAGGTTGAACTCGGGATGAGTTAATTACACCGTTAGTCCCTCATGAGTCTCAGTGGTTTGTGGAAAGTAACTACCTCAGGTATTAAAAAATTAAAATAACAATACGAGGTTTTAACGTTTGATTTATAACAACCTGGTGTATTAAGACTAACTGATATTAGTTTTTCTTTTAGATTTAAGGGGATTTTAGTCATTTCACATCTAAAGGACTAATTGTGTAACTTTATGGTTAACGAGGGACTGTTTTGGTAATTTATGTGACAACTCGATATTTAGAACCTTTCTGTTGATGTAACATGCTTGAACGTTATGTGACTAGTTAACTTGTTGGTTTAATGATATAAGTGAACATCCTATGTGATTATGTGTTATGTTTATATGTATGCTTGTATGTATGTGACCCGAGACACAAGAACCCGACTCGAGACCATGTGGTCTCGAGTGAACAGTGCAACATATGGGCCGGTTGGGCCATGCACCTCCTTTAGTCTACCCGAAAGCCCACTAGGGTGCACCAATTTAGAACAAGTATATAATCCTTGATGATAACCAACCTTGCCATTTCTTTGGACAACACACACTCTCCTACACACACACTCTCCTACTTTCTCTCTCACTAAAACCCTAGAAGCACAAACCTTCACTCTCTCTCTCGGATCAAACCGGCCGACCACAAGAGGGTTCTCGGATTAGCTTGTGCACACCAAGTAAAGCTTCATCCTTCACCACTACTTCTCTAACCGGTTAGTGATTCATGCTATGTATTGTATTCGGTTGATGATGATGTGTGATATTTCGGTTGATGATGACGTGTGATGAAGTTACTTGATAATGTGTTTGCTTGTTAAAGTTTTATGCATGATTAAGGTGTTGATTATGTAATAAAAACACATCATGACTATTGTTTGAACATGACAAAAAGTGCTTGTTTGAGTTAATGAGTTCTTGGTTGTTAAATGATACATGCTTAGGAGAACATGACTTTTGTAGAATAACATTTGAACAAGATGTTTTGAGTAACAAAAGAATGATAAGTTTAGGGTTATTCATGATCATCCGATTTTATGTTAGATGTTATAGAACAAGTATTTTGTTTGATAATGATCCACAAAAAAAATGATTATTGATATCTAGAGTATGTGTCATGATTCGGGTCCATGGAATGCATAGCTATGTGGGATGAATATGTTGATTTGATATAAAAACTTGAAAGATGAACTACTTGAAGATCATGAAAAATATTTGAAATTGATATGTTTGATCCATTTCGGTTAGTGTTAGACAAGGAAACATGTTAGTGCATTGTTATTGGCTAGTACACCATATCATGATCATGAAATTCTATTGGTTAGTACACTATGCAGAATCAGCAGGTGCTGGGAGTCGAGACCCACCCAGGACAACTCGAGACCGTGGTTGCAACATAGGTTGCGAGTCGAGAACCTCTAGTCTCGACTCGAGACCACACAGTACCAGCATAGACAGCATGACTCGAGATCATGGTTGCGAGTCTTGTTGCAACTCGAGACATGACTCGAGACCGCCTAGTCTCGAGTAATGAAGCCTAAACCGAGACAACACTGTCTCGACTCGAGATCTCTAGTCTCGACTCGAGACCACGTACCCATACTCGCTGAATTGGACTTGCATTGTTACGGGCTTAGGTGATTGGGCCGTACTTTTGGGCTTTGTTTATTTATATGCATGCTACAGCTCAAACCCATAGGTATTATTGTAAACCGCTATGTTTATACGTGTATGCCATGAATAATACCTGTATGCAACTTGCTAGTATACGTGTAGAACCTACGTGCACTACTTGGATATGAACCTGACTTGAATGGTATCTATGTTTGGACGTAGTTGACCACTTACAACTTGATTGACCTTTCTGTGAATCTGCCGAGCAAACCAAGGTGAGTTCACACCCTTTACAAAGCATGGGATTCCCAGGGGTTTGGGGATGGGGTTAAGGAACGTGGATTCCTCGTCCTTCTTGGGTAGGACAGTATTGGTTCAGGAATGAAATTCCTCGCCCTCACGGACAGATAACTCGTACTAGACCAAAACTCTATCACGAAGTCCCTCCTTTTTATATCGACATAATCGCCGGGCCAATGGCGACCGGGTCATTAGTTAGATAGCGCTATTTAGGTCTGACAAGCCTCACACCGTGCCGCGGAGGACGGGCGTGAACTAATGGATCTGGGCACGTCAATGATGATAGACATTGACAGTTCAGGGCACATAAACATGACTACAGTCAGCAGTCGATATGGTAACGAGTCTAGTGTATACATGGGGTAGCCCCCACGGCCGAAATGCCAGATAACTAACATGGGGTAGCCCCCACGGCTGGATTGCCAGAGTAACCGGGAATAAACAAGTCACGTTTTCAACTATGGGGTAACCCCCACGGCAGGATGCCAGATAAAGGAAAACTGTTTTCAGAACAACTTAAACGAACACCCAACTGTGAACTCACTCAACTTGTTGTTGACTCGTTACTACATGCTTTGCAGGTCAATAGGTACTTAGATGGAGCTTGCATGGAAGAGAGTCGTTGTGGGACATGGACAGTTGTATGCCGTGTTAAACTTTGAAACAATTAAACTTATGTTTTGGTTTTTAAACGTTATGCTTCCGCTTGCAACTTAAACTATGTTTTGTTTGGACACCAATTGTATTGGTTGGATTTTATAACTACTTGTATGCTTGTTCAATATGATTAGTGGCTGGATCCTGGTCAGTCACGCCTCCAAGTGGTGGTATTCCGCATGTGGATTTTGGGGGTGTGACAATTTACTCTAAAAGTTTAATTATGTTCATCTCCTTCTTTGTCTCAAGGACATTGTTGGACCGTTGTACGACCTTAAACTGTCAGTAAAAGTAGTTCATCTTTGTGTACGAAGGCGGAATCAACGTAAACAAAGTCATAACAGCTTTAATCTTTTTAATCTTTCTTTTCTGATTAATTTGAGTGCTTATACAAGGTTTTCTGATACAGATCCGTCAGCACTTCGTCACACGTACAATGACAACTCCCCTTTCTTCAAATGACCACACACCTATTTATAGAGACCTTGATTTCGCTTGAGGAAGTCTGAAGCGAAATCATATGTTGTTGATTTCGCTTCAAGCATATCCAAACCCTTTCAAGCGAAATCCCATGAATACAACATAAAAACCCTAACTTAAACTCTAATGTATAATCATTCAAACAATCCTAGACACAAGACTTGATAATGATGTAATCAACAGACATTTTGTGCACCAACAGACTCCCCCTTGGATGTTGATGAAGTCTTTGGCTTCAAGTCTTTGTCTTTCACAATCTTCAAACATTGTAAAAACTCTCATCAATCTTTATCTTCAATCTTTAAACTTTAAACTTCAATCTTCCCTTTGACTGTTGATCCAGACTCCCCCTTTCACAGACTCTCCCTCTCGATATGCTAGAATCTGAGAAATCTGGTTCAAGCTTTGATAATAAGCTTCCATGAAATAATGAAGTCCAATCCTGTTACTCAACCAACAAACATAACTATTCTATCTTTTCAACAATAAAACACAAACTCAATCAGCTTTAACAATCCACTCAAGTATTCAAGTTCAAGTTAATGACCCTGATCACTTGATTAATCTACCAAGTCCAAATTAATGACCTTGGTTGATCTTGTGACGAAACAAACTGATCTTGAAAACAATATTTCAAACATTTTCTGAAAATAACAAGTATCAAGTTAATGAACTTGTTTTTGACTTTTCAAACAGTCCAAACTTCTTCAAAATAAGCTCTCCTTATTCTTCAGTCCAGAATCTCCTGCATCTGCTTCAAACATCTGAGAATCCAACAATCAACTCTCCACTTTGGTTTGTCTAAAATAAAGCAGAAATAAATTTTTTTTTTGGATTTTATCAAAGTGTTCTAAACTAAGAAATGAAATACAGAAAACTTAAATTGCAGAAATTAAACAAAGTAAACTATTTACAAACATATTTTTGTGAGCGTGTCAGGGAATCATATCAGCTTTTCAGACAAATCACAAGTACCGTTAAGCTACATTTCATACTCAGATTTAAACAATTCACCTCGATTGTCGATATACTGATCCATCTTAAATTCTCACACAAATTTCAATCTATTCAGGATACGATTTAGATGAATTAAGAACTTAGCTCATTCATGTGTCCCACCTCTTGAATATACTCCCGTATCCAGAATCTCAATAATCAGTCTTACAGGTGAGAATACTACAATGATATCTGTATATAATTTAGGTATGCGAGGGCCGAGGGATCTCAGATCGATACTTCCGTATACGCAGAGAGATATCAGCTTCGACTTATCGGTGTGTCCCCTTTAGAGGATCTTTTTGCTTACAACAGCAACATATATCAATTTTAATTGTTTCAGCATGCTGAGGGTTTAATGCTGTGTTTCAAGCATTGCAGCAAGTATTAGCCAGGGACTAGGTCAGAACTACCGTTCAGCAGAAGTCCCGGAATAATACCCCAGACATCATAGAGTATAAAGACCTAGTATATCAAATTACGAGACCTTTCAAACAAGATTTCAGGGGTTACCTATATATCCAAGTAGTGTTCCCCACGAATTCACAAGTTTGAATTTAAGTTTATATCCCGAATAAATCTACTAAATGTATGAAAACCTATCGACACATCATCAGTAAGATTGTTTAACTCTTTTAAACTATTCAAATCTTTAGCATACCGTGAACGTCTAGCTGATGTACTATCATTTTCCCTATATACACAAGCTCTTTTTCATTTTATCATGTTTTTGTATTTTTGCATTTTTTACTGTTTTTGTATTTTCTGAAAATAAACTATGTACAAACATCTACTCCCCCTAAATACCAAAACAAGTAAAAATTCGACAAACCATTGCAGATTGTTTCTTGTCTTTATCCGCAACAGTACCCTCATCAACGCCAATTATGCCATCCGACACCGACAGAAGCTTCATACCATTCAGTTTTAACAAATATTTAAACCGATTTTTATCAAAAGCTTTGGTATGTAAATCAGCTTTCTGTTCGTCTGTGTGGATTTTCTCAATTCGTATCAACTTTTTCTCAAAGCAATCTCGAATAAAGTGATGACGAATTTCTATGTGTTTAGTTTTAGCGTGATGTACTGGATTTTTAGTTATATTAATTGCGGCCTCATTATCAACAAAAAGAGGTGTGTTAAGAAACTGCAAACCGTAGTCGCGCATCTGTTGCTGTATCCACAAGATCTGAGAGCAGCAACTGCTAGCAGAAACGTACTCCGCTTCACAAGTAGATAACGCCACAGACGTTTGTTTCTTACACTGCCAGGTAACCAATCTAGGACCAAAGAACTAGCATCCTGCAGTTGTTGATTTTGAATTAACTTTGCATCATCCGAAATCCGAATCGGAATACCCTTCGAGCAAAAAATCGCCGTTTCTAGGATACCACAACCCCAATGAAGGAGTTCCTTTCAGGTAGCGCAATATCCTCTTCACAATAATCATATGCGATGCTCTTGGGTTAGACTGAAATCTTGCTGCGAGGCACGTTGGGTACATGATATCAGGACGTGAAGCAGTTAGGTACATTAAAGAACCTATCATGGATCGATAAAAAGTTTCATCAGCCCTGTCTCCGGTGAGATCTGGGTGAATCCCATGATTTGTTGCAAGTGGGGTAGCAGCTGGAGTAGAACTTGACATCCCAAATTTCTCTAGAATATCATGAACGTACTTTGACTGATGAATGAAAATTCCCTCAGGAAGTTGTTCAACTTGTAATCCCAGAAAGAATTTCATCTCCCCCATTGATGACATTTCAAACTTCTGCTTCATCACTGATTCAAAATCTTTGCATAGATTTTCATTTGTCGACCCAAAGATTATATCGTCCACATAAATTTGAACTATCAGAAGATGACCATCAACGACTTTAGTGAAGAGAGTGGCATCCACTTTTCCATGAATGAACTTGTTAGCGAGTAGGTGTTGAGACAAAGTCTCGTACCAGGCTCTCGGCGCCTGATGTAGACCATACAACGCTTTGTCCAATAAGTAGACCTTGTTTTTGTGGATTGGGTCAGTAAAGCCCGGCGGCTGACCGACATAAACCTCCTCTTTAACCTTCCCGTAAAGAAACGCCGATTTAACATCCAACTGATAAACTTTGAAATTCTTCCAAGACGCAAATGCTAGGAAAATCCTGATAGCCTCTAGTCGTGCTACAGGAGCGTAGACTTCGGTAAAATCAATTCCCTCCTGTTGACTAAATCCCTGAACAACGAGTCGAGCTTTGTTCCTTACGACAACTCCTCTATCGTCCCTCTTACACTTAAACACCCACTTAGTGTTAATTTTCCTATGACCATCCGGCAAATCAACTAACTTCCACACTCCCAATTTCTCAAATTGACTAAGTTCCTCCTGCATAGCATTGACCCAAGAGTCTTCAGTAAGCGCCTCTTTGTAAGTTCTTGGTTCAATTTGCGAGATAAAACAACTTAATGAGAATTCAGTTTGCAAAGGAGCAACTTTTGTATAAAAACATGTAAGTCCTTTATCAATCTGATTTCGAGTGCGAACACCAGCTTGCAATTCTCCTATAATCAACTCCTCTGGATGATACGAAAAAGTTCTCGGCATCACTTCACTCGAAACATCTACATTTCCCTCCAGATTAGTAACATTCTGCTCTGCATCTTGTTCACCAACTTGGTTTGTTTGACCTGAAATCTGAATCTGCTCCCCCTCAGAATGTGAATCTGAATCATCATGATCAAAAACTGGCATGTTTTCAGCTTCTAAATTATCATTCTGAGCCGACTGATTCTCTTGAGCAACTTCATTCTGTTGGACATCATCATGTTCACCAGCATTACTTGGACCTGCTTCATCATCATTTGAAATTTCCCGTGGTCTCCTCGAATACTCAGCTGGGAACCTTAACTGCGACTCATATTCACGCAAAATATCCAACTCATCAAAGAAATCTTCTTCATCCTCTAATTCTTCTCTTATGTCAAACGAATCCCAAAGTTTGTCATAATGATAACGCCATGAATCACCAGGATTCTGCGGCGGCATAGTATAACCTTGACATTCAACATTTGCAGCTTCAATAATCCGCTTCTCACTTGGAACGAAGACACGTCGCAATGGGTTTGAATAACCAACAAATATGCCCTCAATACACTTCGGACCAAACTTCCCAAAAGGCTCTATAACCGTACAAGGTGACCCGAACGGTTCTAGATACTTCAAATTCGGTTTGCGGTTATTGATTAGCTCAAAGCATGTTTTGTTGAACTTCTTGACAGTGAGAACTCTGTTGAGCGTATAGCATGCGGCGGAAACAGCTTCAGCCCAAAAATTAATCGGTAACTTTGAATCTGCGAGCATAGTTCTAGCCGTCTCGATTAGTGTCCTGTTTTTGCGTTCTGCAACTCCATTCTGCTGCGGAGTGTACGGAGCACTAAACTCATGCAAAATACCTTTTTCATCACACAATTCTTCCATCTTGCTGTTCTTGAATTCAGTACCATTATCACTTCTAATTCTCTTGATACGCCTTTGGTACAAATTCTCAATCTTCTTGAACAGCGCCATCAAACTGTCAAATGTTTCATCTTTCGTCTTCAAGAAAGATACCCATGAAAATCTGGAATAATCATCAGTAACGACCAAACAATAGTAATCTCCGGTAATGCTTTTGACATTCACAGGACCAAACAAATCCATGTGAAGTCTTTCCAGAGGTCTCGAAACTGAATTGACTTGCTTTGTAGGGTGTGACTTCTTCTTCTGCTTGCCTTTGACACAGCTAATGCACTCCCCTTCCAGATGAAAACCTTTGATATTAACACCCAATACCAAATCATTGTGCACCAAGTGATTCATTTTCCTTAAGTGAATATGCCCCATCTTGCGGTGCCACAATCTTGATTCTTTCTCAGTTGCTCTAGACACGAAACAATGTGCTTGACCAGTAGTTGTAGTTGCTACAGACATGTCTAACACATATAAATCATTCACTCTAGGTGCCCTCATAATAATCCATTCTTCAGGAACAACAAAACCAGGTTTCAAGATCAAACATTCTTTATCAGTGAAATGAGTAGTATACTGATTGTCACAAATCTGCGAGATACTAAGCAGATTGTTCTCCAGCTCAGTGATGTAGTTAACTCTCTCAAACGTCACAATCCCATTGGATAACGTTCCTTCACCAACAATTCTGCCACCTTCATGACCAGCAAATCCCACATAACCACCATTAATGTTCCTTACATCATACAGCAATGCAGTTTTTCCTGTCATATGTCGAGATGCACCACTATCCATAATCCATCTGGATATCAGTTGTGGAAGATCCTGCACAAAAAAAATTACGACTTAAACAACTTCAAGAAAAAATGCCGATTCATGCTTCGCAATCCAGGAAGCTCCGGCAATTCAAACTGCTTATTCGAACATGGTGTCCACCCAGGCCTCATCAGCCTTAGATGTAACCTTGACTCTCGCAACTTGAATTTTGAAATTTTCTGCCTTCAAAGGTGGAAAATTTGCATCATAATCAACCGAAATTGATTCTTCAGCCTTTTTCACTTCAGAAGTTGAAATTTTCATTTCACTTTTTGGTTTCCAAATTTGTTCAGTTAATGCAACCCGTTTATAAAACTTGTCATTTTGAGTTACAAATTTCTTTACAGGTTCATTTTTTTCTTTTACATTGTTGATTTTAGCTTTTTGCTTCTCAACCACTTTCTTCTCAACATACATTGGTGATTTACCTTTCACATCATCCTTCTTTTGTTGAACCTTCACAGTTTCAGTCCTAGGCTTCACATATGTACACTTTCGTGCAATATGACCAACTTGTTCACATCTAAAACAAGTACGAGTATCAACTACTCGACTCGTGCCTTCAGACTGATACTGTGAAGCTCTTTTTTCAAAGAACTCTTCATTCGATTTTGAAAAGATTTCATTTTTCTCATCAGAAAGTAACCGTGAACCATACACAAACACCTTCTTTTCAGTAAACCTCTTGTTTTGAAAACTGTTCTTCCGATAACTATTACCACCTCGATAATCACCCGACCAATTGTTTCGATTGTTATTGTAAAAACGTGGTGAATAAACATTTTTCTTGTTATAAACCCTGTCTTTCTTTCGACTCAGATTATTCACTGCTGACAACTCGACTTCAACAAGTTTAAAAACATTTGTCAATTTGTTCATGTTAACATTCTCAATGGGAAATTCAGAATCCGAAAACAACTTATCAGATCCAGCCATCTTGTACATTACAAGATCCGGTTCATCACTTAAGTTGTTTTTGGACTTTGATTTCTGAATGTATTTGTCCAAGAAACCCCCATCCTCCTCAGAAGTGTCACAATCCGGTTTAAGCACTTTGTCTATCACACTTTTCACCACATCACTTTGGACACCCTCGTCATTGGAAGATGTGAACGTGACATCAATGTTTTCAGGAAGTTTAACTTCACTTTCTTCCTCAATTTCCACCAAACTAGACTGCTTTTTCGTGTAGTTGTCTAAAATTGGCGGTGGAACTTTGTGAAAACCTACACCCGTTCCATCATAAAACACATCCTCGCCATCTTTGTTTTTCCCTATAGGTTTAGGAACAATATGCTGCAAAACAAAGCTTGCCGATTTATAACTGTTAAGCTTCAACTGGATTCGTTCATTCTCAATTTCAGCTTCTTGAACTTTAAGTTTCAATTTAGCAATTTGATCCAGTTGTTCATTAATCGATTCTTCTTTTAATCTCAAAACAGCTCTTAGATGTTCATTTTCTTTAAATGTTTTGCCATTACGATCATCACTATCTTTGACAATGTTTTTCAATTTCTCAAACTTTTCAGAAATCTGACGGTTTTCAAGAATTAACTTTTCATTTTCAGATTTAATTTTCTCACGTTCAGTTTTATCATTTTCAATTTGAGCCGTTAATTCTTTGTTCCGTTCAGTTGAAGCTCTTACACTTTTGTCACGATCGAGAATCTGATTTTCAACATTTCTAACCTTTGTTGTCAGATTCTGAATTTTCTCATTGTTAAGATACGTGACAGTGCTACAAAAATTGCATTGTTTGGTGCAATTTTTGCAGTCAGCATTTCCATCAATCTTGTTACCTGACGCATTTGTTGACACACTTTGACTGACCGATCTCTTTGACTCAGTGACAGAATTAGGATCTACCTCAAGTGCTTTTGCAGCTAGCACTTTATCAGCCATCACTCCCAGGTTCTCAGCTGTCAACTCTTGCGTAGTATCAATTATGCCTGTATCAACTTGCTTTTCTTTCTTCTCTTTCTCCTTTCTCTCTTTCTCTTTCGCTTCTTCAATCATTTTCGAAGTTGGAGTTCCCCACCACTTATGTTGCCAATATTCATCTTCTTCTTTGTACTCCTTGATAATGGCTTCGATATCTAGCGTTTTGTCATCAATTGCAATGTTGCCATACCTATCAAGATAGCACTCTCTATCTGGATCCCATCTGTTTGCTCTTCTAGCTTCCAGAAAGATACCAGAAAGTCTGATAATCTTGGTTTCAGCAGTCATTTTCCGGTAGTGATACTTCTCTTCCTCAGTACGATCATCTTTCCATGGCTTAGGTTCATCATTGCTTGCCATGAATGCGTAACCAACCGCATCTTCTTCCGGTAGAACTTCTTTACTCCAATCATACCCCTCATCATCATAAATCACAGCAAGAGCCCTTGATTTGTCTCTGTTATCTTCGACTTGCTTCAATCTAGGCGGCTCAGATTTATTCTGATGGTAGATTGCCTTTTTGTAATAATCATCTCTGAAAGGGTTCTCTGACTCATCAGCATAAGCGCTTCGGCATTCTCGTTTGAAATGACCCTTTTGCTTACACTTGAAGCATGTCACTTTGGTTTTATCGAACCCCAGTTTTGTGGATGAACCACCGATCGTTTTCCTTCCTGTAATCTCCATGAAGCGTTGTGCACGTCGAACTGCACTTGCCATTGCCCAACGAATGTCGATCAGCTCCATTTCTTCAGGATCTATCTGATCGTAGTCTTCTTTCGTCAGATTTGTATTACCAATCTTCCCAGCCACCAACCCTTCGTAGGATTCCAAAACAGACGCTAGAAAGACCATTTGTTGCTTGGCCGACTCCGCATCAAAATTCTGTGCATTCTTCAAATCTATCGCGATATTGCAAGAAAACTTCGCATCAGAATGATTTGCAGAAGACGTAGATCCACTGTGATAACCACTATGGCTTCCACTGCTTGAATTGCTTTGACTTTCTTTGTTTGCTGAAGAAACGTTCTCAGCAGAAAATGCAGTCTTTGGAGAAGTAGCTTTCTGCATCATACTCTTTGGATAGTATAAATCCAAATTCTGCTGATAAGATGAATTATTGACTTTAAACGTTTTCTTCAGTTCTAGCTCATGACTTTCCAGTCTTTCAATCAACACATCTGGAGTCAACAATTCAGAAGGAATAGTATTTTTAAGCATGAGAGCATAATATCTCCACTCCATCTCGTCTGGCAATGAATCGAACAACTTGTCTACTTGCTCATCATCTGAATATCTGATATCATGTCTTGCTAATTCCAGCTTCAGATGACCGAACCTTTCAATCATTTTACACACCGATTCATTTTTCATACAACTAAACATATCAAACTCTTTCCTAAGAAGTTTCTTTTTATTTTTTACAATCTCTTTGCTTCCAAGACACTTCTTTTCAAGTTTTTCCCATAAGTCTTTAGAATTTGAGTAATCTATCAGTGAAATGATGTCTTCACGCACCGATTGAAACAATAATGCCACACATTTTTGCTCAGCCACAAAATTATCAATCTCTTCAACTGATCTTAATGCTTCACCATTTTTCTTTCCTTGAGCAAAACCATTTTTCATACTTTTCCAGGAAGGAAAAGCAAATGCCATCAACCAATCTTCGAACTTTGTTGCCCACCTGCTATAATCTTCTATAGCCATCAGCTTAGGAGGTTTGTTAAATGTTCCAAATGCGCTTTCGGACTCCCAAGCTTCCTTCTTTCTTTCTTTCGGAGTATTCTCGTTCTCATTCGTATTGTTGTTGTTTGTAGAAGTATCATCTCCCGAGTTTCCTGCAAATGCGTACATATCGCTAAACGGGTTCAAGAAAATATTGTCCATCGTGAATGTACCTGAAAAATCAGTCAAACACTTAGAAAATTTTAGGTTTTGAAAAATCAGCAAGTTCAAGCGAAATACTATGAAATGTAATGATTTCATGCGAAATCAGCACTATGATACTGTTCAAGCGAAATCTGCTATAAACTATTTCGCTTCACCTTCAAGCAAAACTCAAACAACAATTTTGATTCAAGCGAAATCTGTTAACAAAATGTTTCAAGCGAAATCTACTATTTCGCTTCAGCAGATCAGAATCTTCAAGCGAAATCCAGCAATACTATTTCGCTTCAGCAGTTCAAGCGAAATCCAACAGTCCTATTTCGCTTTAGCAGAATTCAAGCGAAATCATCCAAAAAGTTAGATCTGAAGCGAAATCAACCTATAATTTCGAACACCTTTCAAGCGAAATCTAATTTTAGGTCAATTTTAACATGTTTTAAGCTGAATTTTAGTCCGAATCTTTGTAGGCTTTGTTAAAACACTGTTTTACACGATATACTCGAAGATTAGACCATTTCGACCGTTGGAACTAGTTCAGATCTGAAAAATGTAAAAAGAAGTGAGTAGAAAGAAGATAATCCGCTGCTATGGTATGAACTCCTCGTCCTGAGCTCTGATACCACTTGTTGGACCGTTGTACGACCTTAAACTGTCAGTAAAAGTAGTTCATCTTTGTGTACGAAGGCGGAATCAACGTAAACAAAGTCATAACAGCTTTAATCTTTTTAATCTTTCTTTTCTGATTAATTTGAGTGCTTATACAAGGTTTTCTGATACAGATCCGTCAGCACTTCGTCACACGTACAATGACAACTCCCCTTTCTTCAAATGACCACACACCTATTTATAGAGACCTTGATTTCGCTTGAGGAAGTCTGAAGCGAAATCATATGTTGTTGATTTCGCTTCAAGCATATCCAAACCCTTTCAAGCGAAATCCCATGAATACAACATAAAAACCCTAACTTAAACTCTAATGTATAATCATTCAAACAATCCTAGACACAAGACTTGATAATGATGTAATCAACAGACATTTTGTGCACCAACAGACATGTACCAACCTTGTTTATCTCCATGGTAAGAACCTCCAATTTGTCCATGGTGTAACATGTGAATTTGAAGATCTCTCTAAAAATAAGGCTGAGCAGGTTTCGACTTTACCCGAAATCGAGACCGATATCGTGCATAGGATTGGTCTTAGGTTCATATATATATTTTCAGTCTTGGGAACGGGTCGATCCTTAGGTCTAGATTGAGAAAAACCAAAAAACAAAAGACCGACCCGATGATATTCATCTAGTAATGGCAAAAGGTGAAATACCATTGCTGCGGAAAGTGAAACACAATTAGATGGCAACTCTCACTTTCCATGGTAAATGGTGTGTAAAATGTTTATATATTAATAAAAACACCAAATTAAATTACATGGTCAGAATAACTTAATTACACACAATCGGAAAGTGTACAGGTCATGATATAGTAAATTTGGTAAGGCCAAATATCAATCCAAGGACAAGGGCATGACTCTCGATACTAAACCATTATCGAGTCCTAGTCTATATTATATTATAATGTATAAAGGAAGGGCATTTTAAGATACCCAAAAATTAAGAAACTCTTTTAGTTTAATGCATAATGCACAACCCTAAAATGAGGATAAATTAGTCTTCAAATAATAATTACACTTTAATCCTCTCATCTTAATTACATTTTAATTCCCACGTCTATAGCCAAATTATATTACGCTTTATCCTGTCGTAAAAAAACTAACCACATGATTTTTAAACAACCAAAAATTTTTGGTACGTTAATATTAAAAAAAAATACACCATAAAAATAAGAATTTTATTCTCTTTGATTTGAATTGTAGCATAGCTATAGTTTTTTAGTTAAAAAATGATGTGTTACGTGATTACAGTATCTAGGAGAGAGCAATAGCTGAATTGTTAACCGAAACCAAACCGGAAATAGACTAAATCAAACTGAAATCAACCAAATTTGTATTAACTAAAAACGGGTTATCAGTTTTTTTTGTATCCTCGTTTAACCAAAAGTAACTGAAACGAACCTTTCATAGTTTCACAGATTTCTAGTTCTTATACCTTCAGTTCATGTATTTTATACCTCAATTTTATGTATTTATTATTCCACTTCATGTATTTATATCTCCATTTCATGAATTTATACCTCAATGTTATATATTTTTAAACAAAACTTTTTGCCCAAGTGTTGTTTTGGCTATTAACCGAATAACCGAACAAAAAACCATCAATCTAGTTGAATAAACCGAATTGATTAACCGAAAACCGATTGGTTAATAAAATAAACTAACCGGTGACTTCGGTTTTAGCTTTGGTCGAGGATTGGAGAAACACGTAACTAATTTTAGGTTTATTAGTTTGGTTTATGTTTCAACCATAAGGGTTAATCTTCTTAATCCTTCCTGAGCTCAGTTGTGATCCTTCCTGCAAAACAATCAACACCCTGTTAAGCTCGTTAAAAGGGGATTATGGGGGTTTCCCTCTTAACCACTCTCCGGCGTGAGAATAAGTATTTGTTTTGAGGAAATAAGTGTGTGTTTAGAGTGAGAGAGTAGAGAGCATAATGAATCAACCTGTGTATGAAGATCCCTATTTATAGCCGGAGTAGTGTAGAAGGAGATGGGCTGATGGGCCTTAGGCCTGGAGGCGACGACAAGGAATATTCGTCTTGTCTCTTCTGTGACAACCGTTAGTGTCTTCTAGAAGATCTTCGGTGTTGGCGCACCTTGATTGGAGCCATGTGTCCGGGTTGTCGTCCTTGTTGCCTCTCTGACATCAGCAGGTGAGTGGAGATCATGGGGCAGTTGTCGCTGCCCCCTGATTGGTGCCACATAGGCGTCCTTGTGTACTTTGCCTCCTACACGATTATTGATTATGGAGCACGATAGAATACAGCCTGTTTGACGCTTATTGGCTTACTCTTCTGCCACTCGTACCTTCTTGCTTCCTGGAATGATCCTGCGCCGCTGCCCTTGCGCGGCCTCTGGTGTGTATCCAACCAGCCGGCGCAAGGTCTAGGGATCGAGGGCTTTCATTCAGGACGCTAAGTGTGGAATCTGATCTTAAATCTTGCTTGGACCTCGCGCGCGGTTTAGGACATGTCTATGTAGTCTGCGCGCGGTCTGTAGATTTTGTCAGATTGTTGTATTAGGAGTATGGTCCTGTCGCGACCTGATTGGTCTGCGCGGCTTTTTGGGACCATACCCCTTCAAGTCCCCCCAGTCCAGTGCTGCTTCCATGTGCGAAGTAAATGGTTGGAGCTCTGGACTTAGAAAAAAGAAGTGGTCTGCTTTTGGAGCATTTGCTGAGTCTTAGTGACCGGCGCGCGTGTAAGTGTCTATTAATTACTACGGCGCAGTTACCAAGCCTGCTTCTTGATAGCTGCTACTTTTGAGGGTTGGCGCGCATGATCATTGGCTGATGATGCATGCGGCGCAGCCCTTGCTATCTTCAGTATGAAGTTTCTTTGTAAGTTTAGGCGGGAAATTCCTCGAATTTTGAATTCTGACAGGTTGGTGCAAATGTCATTGATGGTGACCCTTGAGTTGACTGCTGACACGGCGATCATCATTCTGTCACTGACGGTTCGTCTTTTTTCAGGCGAGTGAGGCCCACGCGCACGTGGTAACTGTCACTCCGGAAATTCCACCTTACGTGGCGGTCTTTGGTTGGTTACGCGCGCGGTGTATTCGGCACGTTTAGCCATCGCATTAAATGCGATGGGTATATATATTTGAAGATACAGAGAGAACTTCACATCAGTTCCTTCGAATTCTCTCTTTTCTCTCTCTGATCTTCATATCACCTTCAAATATTCAAAGATTTCAGACAATCTTCAAGTTTTTCCAAAAATCTGGGTAGATCTTCATCCATCTTTTTACTCACTCGAATATCTGATATACATGGCTGAAGAGGAAGTAGTTCCGGTTGAGGAAGGTGTTGGACCGGTCCCCGTTTAAAATGGGACCAAGGGTTATTCGAGCAGATAGTGAGGGGATTTCAGTTCCCAGCTGAATGGGATGCACGTTATCCCCAGCAAGGCCAGACGGCCGCCGATGCACCACCGGGCTATGTTACTTTATTTGCTGATTTTTTCTCGATGGTAACTTCCGGTTGCCGGCCACCACTTTCATGGCGTCGATATTACATTTTTATGGGTTTCACATATCCTAGATGAGTCCTATGGGAATGATTAGGGTTAGACACTTCGAGTTTCTCTGTAGATCTCAGGGACTGGAGCCCTCCGTTGAGAAGTTCAGAGCATTTTACCAGTTAATCAGGAACATGGGTTTTTACTCGTTTGGTCTTCGTGCTACAAAGAAGATATTGATAAACCCACCCAAGAGCTTCCATGACTGGAAAATGAAGTTCTTCTTCATTAGAGAAGAAGTTATTGCGATCGCGATGATCTTTCGGGAGTCGGATAAGATCGAAAAGGAAGAACTTCCAATTCCAAAGACGGCTGACTGGTACATACGCTTACTAGCTACACCAAACAGGATTTTTGGTGAACAGGTGTTAGTTGCGGCGGGCATGAGTGATAAGTGGCCAGAGCGTAGTGAAGAAGTTCCTGTATTGATGTTCAACGGTGAAGGTATGCCTTAACAATTTCGTTTTCTTTCTTTTGGTAGCACTTGCGCCTGATTGTTATTCTTTGTTGTAGTTGCTCAGCTTTATCAGGCTGCATTCCCTACTTTTGGTGGGGCGATGGGCGTGCGTCCATTGGAAGCTGGTGAAGTGTATTGGTACGAGCAACTTAAAGCCCACTTCTTATGTCCACCAGTGGGATCCTTTGCCAACCCTCCTACTGCAACCGAAGGTGGGCAACTTCCCAAACCAAGACCCTTGCGAGGCATGACTTCTGCTGGAAAAGAGATTTTGTATCTTTCCAGTGAGGAGTCCGTAGGCTCATCGTATGAAGGGTTAAGCTCATGGTCTAACATATTTGCAGGTGTGTTGCGCGACCTAGGGATAGATCCAGAGGAGAAACCGAAGAAGGTCCCGGCGAAGAAGAAGACAACTTCAAGGAAGAAGGTGACTGCTGAGACTGGCGCGACAATCAAGAAAGCTGGAGGTAGTCGCGCGATCCCTGAAAAAGGTACTCTTCGATTTCGACATAGTAACCTTAAAGACTATGTTATTGCCAGTGATTCACTAGAGGGTTTATCACGTATAGGTGAGAAGAAGAAGAGCAGCGCGACTGCATCCAAGAGTTCAGGGAGCACTGGGTTCAGGGCTCCTAAGTCTGGCGCGACTCTGTCATCCCTTCATGAGGAAGAGGAAGAAGAGGTTGAAGAAGAAGGTGCTAGGCTGGTGGCCAAGAAGAGGTCGTGCGAGGAGACCACTGCTGGTGACACTCCGCCATCACAAAAAGCAGCTGCGACCCAAGTGACAGGGAAACAAGGTAGCTTGCGGAGCCTTTATAAGTTCTTACCAGGTTGGTGTTGTAACCTTCATGTTTTATTTTTTCCTGCCTTTGTAAAATTTTTAACACTTCTCTTTTGCAGAGGCACTGAAAAAGGCTGCGGAGAAGGTTAAGGGTCTTGAGCTGAAAAAGGCTAAGGGGCCAGAGCCCAAGAAGACCAAGTTTGTTATCATTCCTCCAAAGACAACTGAGAAGGAGGCTGAAAACAGGTTGAGGAGCCTGCGGGCGATGTTATTCCTGAAAAGGAATCATTGAAAGAGACCGAGACCGCTGCTACCACCAGTCATGATAAAGCGCAGGGTCCAGAGGTCGTTCATGTTACCGGCCTTGACCAGCCTTCGAAGAGTACAGGACCAGAAGTTGCTAATCCTAGTGTAGCTGCGCAACAGGACATCCCCCACCCAAACTGCACAAGTGATATCTGCTGCTAGGGGTCCGCTGCCAACATACAGGCGCAAGTGGCACATCGAGATAACTCTGCCACTACGATTGGTATGGGTGCCGGTGGTTCTGGCGCGACTAGCCAGAAAGGTGATGGGAAGAAGATTCCAAGGCCACGATCCCCCATAGGTGCGGATGACACATTGGGGGATATCTACTATAAGACTTATACTGAGGAACAACGTGGCGAAGGAAAACATATCCCCGTTTGGAGTTTGAAGCAAAAAGATACTTTCGTTGATTTTGGAACATATCGAGACTGGTTCCTGGGTACTTTTCCTCCAAGGGAGGTGAATCGCCAAAGGGCGTGCAAACATGAGGGCTTGTACCGCGCGTATATTGTTGGTGAGGCCAACACCGCTGCTGCCAACCATCAGATCATGCGCGAGTGGCGTACGATGTACAAGGAGCGAGCGAGTTGGGAGAAGTACCAGGAGCGTTTGCTAACGGAGGCCCAAGAGTTTGAACAAATGAAGAACAAGTTTTTAGAAGAGTAGGCCTCCTTTGAAAAGGAGAAAAAGTCTGAGGAGTGGGGGCGTGATGGATTGAAGAATAAACTCCATGCCGCTGAAGAGCTTCTGGCGAAGGAGCGCACAGAATTTAAGAAGGCTTGTGACAATGACAACAAGCGTATGTATGCTGCGCGCACCAAGATTACCAACCTTGAAGCCGAAGTTGCCACTTTGAAAGGGAAGGTTGAGGAAGCTCAAGCTGGTAGAGAGCGTGTTGAGGTTCAACAGGCTAGCTCCTTTTCCTCTTATATTTCCTTGTTCGTTAAAATATTTCTAACTTTCCTTTCAAAAACTTGTAGGTCGAGTTGAATGAGCGCATCGTGAATAAGGACAAGGATCTGGCTGCTAAAGATGTTGAGATCGCGGAGCTGAAGCGTAGGTTGTTTGAGGCTCACGAAAAGAGTGAATCTTTATAGATAGATCTGGTCGCTGAAAAGGTGAGCGCTGATACTGCCGAGGAGGCACGTAGAGCGGCCGAAGAGGCGCGTAACATCAGCACCTCAGCCTTGAATGTGGCTCAGAACAACTATGCTGAAGCCCAATCCATTGTGGATACGCTTGTCTTCGAATCTGAGTGGATGCGCAACCATGGTGTAGCTGCTGTAAGTGTCTCTTTCTTGCCTTAAGTTGTCATAGCTTGTTAACTTGGTTCTCACGATTCTGTTTCTCTTGAATAGGTTGCCAATTCCATACTGAACACCACTGAGCTGGATCAAGCAGTTGCAGCGCTTACAGATGCCGCGCGTGCCGTCGGGCATCGCGGTGGCTATCTTGAATGTGCCCAACATGTTGAGGAGGCGCTTGGATAGCAGTTTGGGACTCGCCATTGCTCAGTGACTGATCAAGCCGATGAGGTGCTTTCTCGAGCTGAAGAGGTTTATGACCATCTATCCTTACCTGTTATGGAATTGGTCACGGAGGCGCTAAAACACGATGACTATGTGGCGCGACTGAAGTCCATCCTCACTGTTCCAAAGACTGTGGAGCTATCAGATGAGTAGGAGGAGGAGGCTGGTGACGGCGGTGATGAATAAATTGTAGGATGTGTGGGCTTTTGCCTTGTAATTTTCATTGTTAAACATGTAAACGTTGCACGATCGCGCTTTTGTGAATGGAATTTTGCCTTTTATTTTCTCAAGTGTTACAATTATTGCATTGTTGTTAGAAACTTTGGTTAAGTTAGCGCGAATAAATGTAAGTGTGGCTCGTTATGAGTATTTTTGCCCGATCTCGCGCTATGTTCACAGAGGACCTTGGAGGCTTAACTCAAGAGCTCGTAATTTACTGAAGTTTTTTCGTGCTAATCAAAAGTTTAACATGCATTTGTAACTTAGACGACAATAGGATGTAAAATCATAAAACATAGACAAACTTTTACATTAAGTAGCTGAAACAGGCGCGTGGCCAATCACACATAAGAAGTTGTTACATGTAGCATTTGTGCAATTGTTGCGCGTTCCATGTGCGTGGGATGATATGGCCATCTAAAGTGCGCAGTTTGTACGCCCCTTTCCCTAGCACCTCATGAACTAAGTATGGGCCTGCCCATTTGGGTGCTAGTTTTCCAGGGCGCTCGGCATTAGAGGCTTCGTTGTCCCTGAACACATATTCCCCTGGAGTGTACGTACAAATGCGCACCCTCACATTGTAGTATCGCTCCAATTGGGTCTTGTACTTTGCCTCTTTGATGCGCGCGATCTCGCGCATTTCTTCGAGTAGGTCCAAGTCTAAGCGGCGCTCCGCCTCGTTATCAATCTTGTTGACTGCTGATAAGCGCGGTGAGGGGAGGCCGATTTCTGCTGGGATAACCGTCTCCGAGCCGTAAACAAGGCTGAAGGGGGTCTCGCTATTGCTTGTCTTTGGCATGGTACGATGCGCCCACAAGATGCAAGGGAGCTTGTAACACCCCGAAAATATAAAACTTTATATTAAAATTATAAGGTTAAATAACGAGAATTTACTAATTAGAAATTTGTACCTAGTTAGTTAATTCCTTTGAAATGGTTCATTACATGGTTAAAAGTTAACAAACTACATGTTGAATATAGTAGAGGGGCTTTAGTTGTTAAAAATTGAAACTATAATAATGTTTCTAATAAAAATTAAAAACAAAACCCCATTTTTGAGAATCCCTGGTCGCACAAAAGAAGAGCAGGGCGACACCCCACTCTCACAAAAACCTAAAATCACAAGAACTCTCAAATTGAAGGCTTAATCATGTCCCAAATCAAAATCTGAGCACAGATTATTAATCCTCATCACAAGAGGATTCCAAGGTATGTAAAATTCAAGGAAAACTCTGAAATCAAAATTCTCATGAATTGGAAAAAAATCTGAAATTAAGCTTGCATGTATGTGTTATGATGATTAAGAAACAACTATAGTGTTTAGGGACAAACCCTAGATCAATATAAGTTGAAATCATAAGAAATTTTGTGAAACCTAGAACACCATTGTAGGTGAATTGTGAATTATGTGTAATTTGATGAATACTAGGATATTGGATGTTGATTTTGTGTAATTTGACGATTTGAAAGTGATTTCTGAAATTTAGAAGTTAACAAACATGTAAAATGTTGATTGAAGTGAAATTAGGGCTAAATGTTAAGCTAGAAACTTGTCATGTAATCTTGTGATAAATCTGCCCTTAAGGTGTTTGTGAAAATGCCCCAAAGAAAGCTTAAAAATAGAAATTTAAAGCTTTAACGCGTAATTATGATGTTTCGGTATATTATGCGAAGTGAGGTTTAAATAGAGTTCTAAACATGTTTTGAATTGAACTCTATAGGAAAAGATACCGGAACGTCAAGTGGACAAGCCGGTGGTGATTCGCGGTTGAAGGGCGTACGTTAAGGTATGTAACTTAACCCGTTACATTAAGCGAAACATTGTTAGATTATATGTAGTTGATAAAGAGTCGTGTTGATTAGAAGTGATCATGATTATTACTTGGAGAATAAATTTAGAATTGTCAATGAACCATTGGTAGTCATCATATTGGAGGAATTCCGCAAGATGAGCCAATGGGTCGATTAATTTCGTAAATTGTGGCTTTGTTGATCTAGGGGTAATAATGGCGATAATACTTACAAAAGCATCAAACCAAGAGAATTGGTAATAAAATGTGAGTGACAATAAGTCCCGTATGTTGAGCATAAGTCGCCATAAACATACTAGTTAAATGGGTAGTAAATTGACTAAAATTAGAATGGGTCAAATAAACGTATAAGGAATTATAGCCCTTCAGTCCGTGAATAGATTTCTCAGTATCCTAATTGTAATAGGCGCGTAGGTAATGAAATTACAAACGCATAGGAAAAAGAATCACCTAAAACGGACTTATGAGTCAAAAGTTATGGCTATTTAAAGTTTGAACTTGATTGCACTTGGAGCTGGGAAAATAATCAGCATCAGCAAATAACCTTCTGTGAAAACAAGGGCCTCGCGTAGCGCGAGACCCCGTCGCGTCGCGCGACGCCTTCAGGCCGGAAAATTTTTATTTTTTTTTCATTTGTGATCCATGATACTTGTTTGTAACCCTATTAACTTAATCAAAACTAATATTTATTGTGGTTTTGATCTTAGGTGATCATGGAAACTAACCGGAAGATGGTCAAGCGACTTTTGAAGAACCGAACACTATCTATTAGCTTCCGCATCGCTTAAAAACTTAATTAGACTTTATGTATGGTTGTAAACAAATCTTTAACAGTTTTTGTAATCTTTTAATTTAGTCGTTAGTTGACTTTGGTAGACGCTACTTATGAACGTCTTTTATGAAAGTTATGTTAATTCAACTAATGTCTAAGTCCATTTTTGTGATTTATGGTTAAAAATCAATTTTAATTAGACGGGTGTTACAGAGCTCATCGACCCAGCCTCTTCTTTTTGTGCCTAGGCGGGCCTTTATCCCTTCAACTATGCTTTTGTTGACACTCTCCACTTGACCGTTGCCTTGGGGGTGCGCAACAGGTGAGAAGGTGTGCTCAATGTTCGGCTCCTTCATCCATTTTTGAAGGTCTTCGGAGGCAAAGTTGGTGCCGTTATTAGTTACTATTTTGAGTGGGAGGCCAAATCTGCAAATGATATGCTCCCAAATGAATTTCCGCACTATCATTGCTGAGGTTGAAGCGAGGGCATTTGCCTCCACCCACTTAGTGAAGTAATCAACAGCGACAATTATGAATTTTATTGCGCCTAGGGCTTCAGGAAAGGGTCCCACCATGTCAATCCCCCACTGCTGGAAGGGCCAGGCTGTTGATACTGGAATCAGATCATTCTTTGGGTGCAGGGTCTTCGGCGCATGCCTCTAATAGGCATCACATTTGCGCAGTTCATTTAAAGCATCGACGTGCATCCCTGGCCAATAATAGCCTGCATTCATGATCTTTGCCACAACCATTCGAGGGCCTGCATGTATTCCACAGATGCCTTCATGAATTTCTCTGATTAAATAGCTCGCATCTTGGGGGTCCACGCATCGTAATAATAGGCCCAAAAAGGATCTCCTGTAGAGAATGCCCCCATTCATCTCATAGAACAGCGCCTTGTTCTGGATCTTTATAGCCTCCGCCTTGTTTTCTCGGAGAATCCCCTCTTGCAGATATAGGGGTCATCCACGAAGGTGGCCCTATCTCTATAACATTGACCTGGCGCAACATTACCGATGGGTTTTTCAAAACTTCAATTCTCACATCCTTCGCGAGGTGCTGAAATGCTATTGAGGCTAGCTTACTTAGCGCATCAGCAGACTTGTTTTCTGATCGGTTGATGTGAACAACCTTATATGATTTGAATCTTTGGAGTAGCTCTCTTGCTTGTTCTAAGTATAAAGCCATTACCTCGCCTTTTGCATCGTACAACCCATTGATTTGACTTGAAATCAGCAGTGAGTCAACATGCGCTTGTAAGTTTTGTGCCCCCATCTTGATGGCCAGGCGTAAGCCTGCCAAGAATGCTTCGTACTCTGCTTCATTGTTGGTATTCTTAAAATCCAAGTTGATAGCATAGGTGAATTCATGCTTTTCTGGGTTGACGAGGCGCAAACCTACTCCTGCGCCGTCTTCATTTGAAGCTCCATCGGTGAATAACAGCCACAATTCATCCGATGTGTCTTTGGCGGGGATATCCACTACTTCACATTCCTTGATCTTGTCTTCTGGAACTTCAGTGATGAAATCTGCTAACATTTGGCCTTTGATAGCTGGGCGCGGCCTATACAAGATGTTATGACCCCCCAGTTCGATCGCCCATTTTGCCAAACGACCCGTTGTTTCTTGCTTTTGCAAGATAGTGCCAATGTGAAAGTTGGTGAGTACCGTGATAACATGGCTAGTGAAATATCTACGCAACCTTCTGGAAGCATATAGTAGCGCGAGAACCAACTTTTCCATGGTCGAATAGCGTGCTTCCGGATTAGTGAGCACCCTACTGGCATAATAAATTGGAGTTTGAACTCCATCTCTCCCCACTAGCAATACTGACCCAATTGCCTTGTCCGAAGCGGACAAGTACAAAATGAGGGGTTCCTTTTCAAATGGTGTTGTTAAAGTAGGGAGCTTGATCAAGCATTCTTTCATCTGTTGGAAGGCTGCTTCTGCTTCTACCGTCCATTTAAATTCTTGATTTTTTACACAATTGCGCAATGTACTAATGAAAGGATAATATTTTGCCACGTGATTTGATAAAAAAACGATTAAGCGCGGCTAGGCGACCGACTAATCTCTGCATTTCTTTGATTGTGCGCGGTGACGGCATTCTCTCGATGGCTTGGACTTTTTCGGGGTTGACTTTAAAACCGCTATTTGTAACCACAAAACCCATAAACTTTCCTTCCTCCATTCCAAAAGAATATTTCGCTGGATTAAGCTTCATGTTCACGCTTCGTAGAGAATTGAACGTCTTCTCTATGTTTTTCAACATTTGGTCCTCTTCAAGACTCTTGATCACAAGATCATCAATGTACACTTCGATATGCTTCCCAATGTCATCACCAAACGTTTTGTCCATTAATCGCTAGTAAGTTGCGCCAGCATTTTTGAGCCCGAATGGCATCTTTGTGTAGTTGTGTGTGTAAGGTGTAATATGTTTTTATTAATATTTTAAGCCCATTTTACACATTAGTCAATTTTTAAATTTATAAAACACGATATTCTATTAACACTAAACACACACATGGGCAAGTGCACCCATCGTGAGCGTAGTATAGCGTTGGTAACATACCGAGGTCGTCCAAGGACACAAGAGCTTTTAGTACCGGTTTATCCTCAACGTCTGATCAAACTAAATTTTTTTAGAAAAGGTTTTAAGTATGAAGAATAAAAACTAAAATGCTGAAAATAAAAATAAAATAAAACTGATAGACAAGATGAATCACTTGGATCTGACTCGCCTTTAATGTATCCTTTGATGATTTCCGCACTTTTGCACGTTTTAAGAGATTATCTTAGTTATAGTAGTAGGCCCCTCTTTTGAAGGTGACGTTACCCTCAACCCAGTGGTTTGAGTCAACAAGAATACAATCCCAAGGGGTCGGAATATTGGAAGATAATTAATTAAGTTATTAATGCGAAAAATGGCAGGCCCCTCTTTTGAAGGTGACGTTACCCTCGGCTAAGTGGTTTGAGTCAGTAGGGATACAATCCCAAGTAGCCGGTTTAATGTATTAATAGTAGTTTACATATGAGGGGATCAAGCCATTCGCACCCCCGCCATCCAATACCAGTGGGTATTGAAGGAGGTCCTAGTAAGCTTGACCCAGGTCCTTGTAGGATTTATACACTGAACAAGGCAAGAACCTTAATAAACCATTCCTTTAACCCTCGACCAGGTAGCCAACATATCTCTATATAGACCGTAGAGATATGAATGGTGAAAATCTTTTACTTTATATAGACACTAAAGTAATACCAAGACACCACGTGTGACATCTGTGCATCTACGACCATCATACAAATACAAAACCAATGAAATCTTGTGTTTCATACTTGGGATTTGTATAAATACGTGTATCATTTGCACATATCAATTCTTGTTCAATTTCGAGCTTTAAATCGCTTTCTGAAAAGTTATACGCGAACTGATGCATAAACATAATCATTTTAACGTGACAAACACTTCATAATAGTGACATAGACTTAACATACCTTAAATAACCTTTACATAACTTAGAAATAAGTTTTGGAGGGTTTGGGGTGTTGAAATCAAGTTTATTCGATCGCAGGGACTATTTGCGTCAAACTGTGAAACTATGCCAATTTGTATAGTAACGAACATTCTAGAACTTGATCATAAGCTAAACATACCCTAAATATCCTTTACATAGCTTAGAAATAGGCTTTGAGGGGTTCGTTATACGAAAATACGCTTATTTGATCAATAGGGACTAAAAGCGTCAAAAAGTGCATAAGTTTGCATTTACGCGCATATCTTACGTTCTGAACATATCCGGACCTCCAAAAATTTTTGTAATCATTAAAATATTTTATTTTAGTGATTGGAATGCAAAAATTCCATTCGTCATGTAATTTGGATCGTTTTTCGCCTCCGTTCGTGTTTCGTCGTAATTAACCGAATAACGTGACCGTACGACCAAACAAACTGACATCCGAGATATTTTCAAGCATATTACATGTTCCCTATACTTTGACATCATTATTGAGCCTTGAAAATGGCTTAACGGGGCTTAAACGAGTCAAAATCTAGCTTTATTGCATGCAGGGACTGATTGTGTAAATTTTGAAACTTTTGCTGAATTGACCATCGCTCGCGGGCCGCGAACGAGTAGGCCTCACCCTACGCGAGGCGCGAGAGCTCCCCAGAACAACAAAAACAGTTTTTCAGCAAATAGCTGCTGATTCATGGGTTTTGGACATGGTTTTCTCATACCTTGAGCTGGTTTTGAACTCCCCTAGTATTCTAAATCAGTGGGTAACACTTGTAAGGTCCAGATTGAAGCTCAAAACCCAAGAAACGATCCTAACGGTTGTCAAAAATCTATAAATACCCATCCAATTTCTTCACTTTCACTTGCACAATCTGATTTTCCTTCTCATTTCTGCTCATAGGAGCTATCCCTTCTAGTTGAAGGCTCCTTTCTTCTAAGTTTTCTTGTCTATCTTCAAGCTTTGGATCTATTGTAAGCTTCTTTCATGCTTTTTATGCATTTCAAGCATAAAAGTCAAACAGTGTTTGACTTTCTGCTTTGACCAGTCTTTGGTCAACACAAAGTTCGTTTGAAATTTGCAACGTGAGCGTAATCACGATGGTTATAGTCCCTTGTGACTACACCTACTGATTACCACGTTGATTAGGCGTAGTGACGAGTCAAAGTTTTGGTCAAAATACGTATTTATGCGTATTTTGCAACGAAACTATTTTTGGGTATTAAAACCCTTTGTTTTGATACCAAACTTGTTTACTAACTTAGTTAAACAGGTTTTAACATGTTTAACTCGTCACTCATAGTTTAGTGTTTGTTTAGGGTCGTAAGTTAAGCGGTCTAAACAACCGCTTAGACTTTCGAACCGGACCCGTTTGGTCGATCATTAGGATCCGACCAAACATATTTTGTGACCATAGTTGTATAGGGAATAACCTTCCGAGGTTATACCATATGGTCACTTAGTTTAATTAGTTGTATGATATGTAGTTTATATGCCTTAGGAAAATGACCAAAATGCCCTTTTTATGCATAATTTGTATTTAAGCATATGTAACCTAAATTTTGTCACTTAAACTGATTATGTAACTTATTTAAACATGTTAGGGCATATAATACTTCTCATAGGACTAGTTAGGCTACTCGTTTGCGCTTTTGCGCAAATGACACGTTAAAGTAGCGTAAGCTACCTAAATGGGTCATAAGCACTTAGGATAGGTTCCGATTTAGAATGTAGGCTTTGTTAAACCATATCATATGAGTTCCAATACTCGTTTGGTTTATGAGACCTCATTCTATCCGATCTTCTGATTTAGATCCGGTTTATTAATGTAGTTACCTATATTAGGTGCCGATTGATTTCCGTGATCCTTCTAGCGTTACTTGGTTGTTATTCAAAGACTACTAAGCAATATCAAGTGAGTACATAGTCCCCTCTTTTACTGCTTTCATTTGGGGTGAAACACATGTGCCTACTTGTTACTTTCGTGTTTTTCGTGCTTTCATAACATATACGTGCTATGTTCACTAGTACGCATATAGTACATGATTTCGATTATGCTTTGCTATGTATGTTGACTGAGCATGCTAGCACATTGATTTCATAAACATTACATTTGTTGCATATGTTTACTCAGCATATGGACACATTGATTTACATTACATTTCTGCTATGTATGTTTACTGAGCATGCTAGCACATTGATTTACATGACATTTCTGCTTTGTATGTTAACTTAGCATACTTAGTACATTGTTTTCACACAACATGCTTACATTTGGTATGACATTTGATTATACTTCGACATTTTACCTCTGGGATTGAGTAAATTCTTTTATTCACCATACATAACATTTTACCTATGGGGTTGAGTAAATTCTTTTATTCACCATACAAGACATTAGTTGTTATCTGACATTGGTTTGGCAAGACACATTTGGTGGTTTATTTGGTAAGTGATTTAAATAATGGGGCGTGTGTAATATGATAAAAGCATGGTGGATACGCCGCTGGTACTTCCTATATATAAATGCTTTTATGATATTACATAACGCAACGTTATCTAAACCACTTTGACAGAGACAAAGGCATAATACATTTTATACAAACGACAAATTTATACAAGACATTGTGTTACAAACGACATATCTTATACAAACTCATTTTTACTAGGTTATTTATTTAACCATGCATTATTCTTTTATAACATCTGATTTTCATATCGAATTTCATAAGATTTTATAAAAGAAGACGTTTTACAAGATTCATGATAACCTTTTGTTTAAACACTTCTTTTAACCTATAAGTCATGAATCCTACAACAACAAAACCTATGTATCTCACAGGCATTTTTATGCTGACGTCCCTATTTTCACATGTGTTTCAGGAGCTATTGCATGATGATATTCGTGACACACTTAGGCGGACTTGGGCTTTAGTGACTTAAAACTTCGAAAGACAGTTTAATTTATGTTATGATCTGTAAATTTCTAGACAATGTAAACATTTTAATTAATGAAACCAAACTTTAAATTCCATGTGTTATGAAACAATGATTCTGTTACAACACTCCCTGACGTTTCCACCGCGATTTGTTGTTTTACGCGGTCGGGGTGTGACACCGCGGACAAATGATAAAGAAGTTTCACCTTCAACATAAGAAACTAGTTATTAAAGTCATTAATACAAAACCAAATAAAAAGTGCGAAAAGATTAAAAATCAAAAGTAATACATTAAATATTTGTCTTCACCAGGTGATGTAAGAGACTTAGCTAAACATGGCCTTTGATTGACAAGAACTCTTACGATCAAGCTTGGATCCCGAGACTGCTACACACACTCTAAGGTGGATGATGGATGATGGTGGTGGATGTGGGTGTTGTAGTGGTGTTGTATTGGTGGCAAAGTGAGAGAGAGGTGGTTTGCCAAGGGATGCCTTTGAAGTGAGCCAAGAACCCCTATTTATAGCCTGAACAGAAGCCCGACCATGGCCCCGTGTCCGCTGGACATGCCCCCGTGGCCAATCCCTTTCTCTTCCTTCATTAATTGCAATTGTCTGCATTAGGCTCCACACGGCCCCGTGTTCGCTGGGCATGACCCCGTGTGCAGAAGCGTATCTGTACTATCAAGATTTGCAAGATTCTGCGAATCTTAGCGTTGACCATGCCCCGTGCTGAGCTGGGTACACCCCCGTGGTAGGCGTAGAAGCTTCTATAGCTTTGTCCCTTTCTGCAGACACCTGACCACGCCCCCGTGTCCAGTGGGCACGGGCCGTGGTCAGCCTTCTGTTTCTAGTTTTTTCTTGGGGAGACGCTGTCGAGGGGTCGGGCATGCCACCTTTATTCCTTTTCTTTGTATTTATGTTAGTTTTTGCTGCATATATGTTCCTTTTGTTTGTTTAAGCTCATTTGGTCCTGAAAATACAAAAGGAAGACAAAAGCACACTTTTTCCAACATTAGTACTAAAAAAGGATTAGTTTTATGCCTCGTTTGATGTAATTTATATGTTGCATTTTGCACACATCAGTAGCAAAAAATACCGATGTCGGTGCGGAAAGCAGTTTTGTCTTCATCTTCCAGCTTCATCTGGACTTGGTGATATCCTTTATAGCAATCTAGAAAACATTTCCACCTGAACGACGTGAGAGAGTCTATTTTCTTATCGATCTTAGGCAATGAGTAACAATATTTGGGGCATGCCTTATTGAAATCTGTGTTGTCAACACACATGCGCCATCCACCTGTAGACTTCCCGACCATTACAGGGTTCGCAACCCAACTTTGGTAGCGCACCTCTCGCAATATTCCTGCCTTGATCAGCTCACAAACTTTTTCATTCATAGCCTTTGTCTTGTCTGATCCTAGGCTGCGCTTCCTCTGGACCTTAGGCTCAACAGATGGATAAGTGTTCAAACAATGTTCAGTGATGTCACGCGGGATGCCCGTAATGTCAGACGGTGTCCAGGCGAATATATCCATGTTTCTGAACTATAGTTGTTTGAGGCGCGTCCTGATGCTTGGTGAAATTGCATGGCCGATCGTCACCGTTTGTTCTGGGTACTTGCGATTCAAGACCCATTTCTCTGGTTCGGTTTGTGAGACCTTACTTGCTTTGACCGGGCGAGCATCCTTCGTCGCCATCACGTATTTCTTTGAATAGATAATCGCCACCCCCGTTTCAGTTGGGAAGCCAATAGCTGAATAGGGCGTGGAGGTTACCATGTTCATCTCTCCTTGGGTTTCTCTTCCGATTAGAACGTCATGTCTTGACTTTACTGGCATCACCATGAAGTTGACGTTCGTTGTTCTTGAGTGCTTCCCGTCAGACAGCGTGACGGAGAAGCTAATATGTCCCAATGGAAAGACTGTTTCGTTGCAGAATCCGGATAGAGGATAGTCAACTGGCTCGAGATGTGCTTTGTCTTCAGGGTCGAACTGATTGAAACATTGTTCGTAGATTATGTTGGCCGTACTCCCTGGATCGTTGAAGACATATTCTGTTTCATAGTGGCCTATGATGCCAGTAATGACAACAGGGCGCGTGGCGAGTGGTCCCCCGCGCACTACTGGGAAGATAACCTGTTGCTCTTGCCAAGCTGGTTCGAATGGGCGCTTGCCCTTGCTCCTCGGGATGCGTCTCGGTCCATTGACCATGTGAGTTTCCAAACGCCTGACTTTCTTCTGGCCTCCATCATCATTCCATTGGATTTGGTGCGTTTCCTTGCGCACGTTCTTGACCTGTAACACCCCGTGTTTTCGTAAGTGAAAGTCAAAGTCAAGGTCAAAGTCAACGACCGATTTCGCGCTTTCTTTTATTTATATTATGTGGAGTAAGTTTCGTTAATTGCAATAATCGATAAGTATTAATCGTATTTCAATCGACATACGACTGTGAACTATAGGAAGTAACAATGCGATAAAGTTAATCAACTAACAATCAAGCTAAGTTAAACGAATCGACAACAATTCGCAACTCGAGCTACGTATTTTTACTTATCATTATACGTGTGTGTGTGACTTACGTGTTACCTGTGCATGTTTAATTATGTTATGCTGTGATAAGCAAGCGAACTCAATCGAACTCGAAATCTAACTCTAATGCAATCGAACTCGAACTCGAACTCGAATCACAAATCGAACCAGGATAGATAGTGGAAAAGAGATTACGCTAGACACGAAGTGGTTGAGACTGAAAGTAATTTGACTAGGAAACCCTATCGAATCGAACCGCTCGCAATCATAATCGAATTATCTAAAATCGTCGCGCGAAACACTCGAAAGGTGCAACCGATCTATCAGGCTCCCAGCCGATCGAACAACCAGCCGAAGGGACTGCTGTCCGATCGGACAGGCTGTCCGATCGAGCTGCCAGCCGATCGGCCAGCCCTTTCCTCTTTTGTCATCCTATAAATACCCCTGTCATTGTCATTCTTTCCACTTTTGGAAACCCTTGTTCGACCAGCACGCACAACTCGCCTTTTCTCAGATTTCTCTCGATTCCGGTAAGTTTTCGTCCTAAATCTTGTACTTTCTTGATCTATACACACTCCTACACCTTTCTATCTTTCAAATCTAAACTTTTAACCGTGAAATCATCAAGAATCAAGTGTTCTAGGATGATGTCATCATGAGTTCTTGAAGAACTTCATGTTTTGGCCTCAATCCACCAAGAATGACTTGGATCTAGCTGATTCCCACATAAACAAACAAGGATCTTTCCTAGATCTAAACATATACACAGTGACAAGGGCGGAAAGACGGATTTACCAACCTTCCTTCAACTCCTTGTCACTCAGTAACTTCAAACCAGTAGAAATGGAACCTGAGCCGGTTTACAAATCACTTCGGTGGTTATACGGCTCAAGATCTGGATTCTATCTATGAGGTTAACTGACTTCGGGTCAAATGTTAAAATCCATTCCGAACAGACCACTGATCGGATTTGGGTGATTCCTGTCCGACCCGGGAAACCAAGTAAGGACGAGGCACCTATGGTTTTACTCGCTGTCAAAATACCTCGATAAAATGACAACGAACAGAACAACCTAGTGTTAGACGAAAGGGACTGATCGGGTTAGAATGCTGACCGATCGGACTGCTGTCCGAACGGACAGCCAGCCGATCTGATAAGTCAGCCGATCGACCAGCCAGCCGATCGGCTAGCACTTGCCCCACATAATCAACTTGTTTTGAAGAATGGTATTGAACGAACTGTTGTTCGATCGAACTACTGTTCGTTCGGATTACTCTTCGGATCATGAGATACTATGCTTCAATACTTAATCAATTTTCAACATGTTCAATGCACTAGAAGTGCCACCCGATCGAACAACCGTCCGATCAGGTGACACCCTGTTGTCCGATCGAACAGCAATTATGCTGCTCGATTGATCAACCATCCAATCCACTGAACAATACCTTGCAATTCATTAAAGTCTTTGACTTGTTGACTTGCCAACCGATCGAACACCTGTCCGATCGAACACCTGTCCGATCGAACACCTGTCCGATCCAAAGGCTAAACCTTGAAATTCTGTTGAATGCCTAACCGATCGAACAGCCGTCCGATCGACCGACCTGAAAGGCAAAGGTACTTCAATGTTTTCAAAATGCTACAACAAAAACTTCAAAGGTCAAGCCATCATACACAAACACATCCTTCTCACAGGAAGGAACAATCCACTCGAACAGCCCGAAGGAACAATCCACTCGAACAGCCATTCGATCGGCCTACCGACCGATCGAACAGCAAACCGTACGGGCTGACAGCAGAACGGTCAGTCGTCTGATCGAACTGCCGTCCGATCGACCAGCTGTTCGACTCTTCCACACTCGTTTTCCGTTATACGTTTCACTTATCGTTATGATATCGAATCTATTCAAGCTAACCGTATTCGCTAAGCGCTCCATTCAATCCATAAATCACTGTGAGTATACTCGATCCCTTTTTGCTTTAAGCACTTTTGGGTGTTACATACGTTACGAATATCCAAACTACAATTATCACACTACTCAAACTATTTGAACGCTAACCGTTAATGCATGTTATACGTGGCTCATGAATGTTTGTTTGTTATGTTTACACATGGAATGTTGTCTACCTGCCTTAGCAACGATAGTACTATAGTTTGGACTCAGCACCCATTCACACGGGGGTTGTTAAGGATCTTTTACTTGCATGGATTACGGTGGTAATCATGTATTGCGAACTGCCTCAGGCAGTCAACCCGCAGTCATTGGTATCGATGGATCTATGTCGATAACTAACGTGCTTCATTTCACTATGTGTACGTGCTGGTTATGCGTAAACGAATTCGAACTCTATATGCTATTATCAAACTTGTATGCTCACCTTTACATTTTATGTATTGACTTTGTTTTAACGTATTTAACAGGTGCTTAGGAAGTTTACATGCTTAGCATGCTGTGAACTTGAGGCTAGGAAAGGTCTAGGATGCTCTCTGCGCTGTGATGAAATCGAAGCTAGGAAATGGAGTCCTAGAAACCAATAAATAAACTATTTTTGTTTGAATCTGAGTTGTCGGAACAGGATATTTGTCTTGATGTTTATCTGTAATAATTTGTTTACTATTTGAGACATGGTATGGGACATGTTAACTTAAATTAAATGGTAATGATAGTTGTTATGGTAACTTCTGGACAATCTGTTTCGCTCAGTGCCATGCCCCGATGATTCCGCCATCGGTTGGGGTGTGACAGATTGGTATCAGAGCCATAACTATAGGGAATTAGGCAAGACACGACCTAGTCCGGGTCGATGTCTTAGAAACCTAGTCTATAGTTAAGAACCAACAGACCAACTTGTGCATATCCGTTAGGGATTTTGTATGAGCCTGCTATATTCTCACTATCCTCGTTTATACTACACTCACACCACACTCGAATTTTCAACTATGAGTGGGCCATGAGGTCGAGAATAGGTGTGAAAACCGCAAACTCTCGACTAAAGTTGCTTACTCAGCTCGCATCTCAATTACAAGCAAGGGGAAATTATACCAAATCAGGAGTGAAATCCATATTTTGATGAATAATTTCCTCTATTTTATCAAAACAGGGATGAAGTTGTTAAGCCAGGGGTGGAAACCCTAACCTTGACGACTTGTTCTGCTTTTATACAAAACTCTCACCAAAGTCTCGACGGGCTCCAACGACCTGAAGTCACAATATGACCAACGGGATGTGTGCCAAACGCCCAAGACTCGAGGCAAAGGCATAGTCCTGGAGGTTAAATGTGCACAACGGATCCTTGTGAATAGTCGAACCACTTTGGGTAGTCGAAGTCTACTGGCCGCGGACGATCTACCTCCCGATTTTTAGGCATTTCAAAGATATTTTGCCGATTTTATATGTGTTTTATGTGTCATTTCTCATTTATGTGCTTATTTTGACTCCCAAACGATTGCGTAACGACACGTTCAACGTGCGAAATCCGTGAATGTGCGTGACCAAACACACTAGATGTACAATTTACCGTGATTTTTGTTAGGTCCCGGTTTTGACTCCGAAACGATTGCGAACCGAACGTGTGACGTACGGAATTCGTACACGAACGAGACCGAGCACACGAGACGTAATTATAATTGTGATTCCTTGATAGATCTGAAACGTACAAGAAACGTAAATCACCTTTTGCCCTTCTCTCTAGTTTCTCTCCCTAGCTTACATTACGCTCTTTTCGAACGATCGCAGACTTGGAATGATAGGTTTCTGTTTTCCGATTTCCTCTATTGATTAAATGCGTATGTGTTTCTCTGCTTCTGTGCTTACGTGTTTAGGTACTAAATGATTATGTGTTCTATGCGCTATGTGATTATGTGATTTCGTGATAAGTATTTACGTAAGTATACGTGTTCCTGAGCTTTAGTAAGTAATAGACGTGTGAGGTGAGATTCGAATACAATGTGATGAGTCCTGTGACGATGTCTGTTGCAGACCATGTCGTCTGGATCCCGTCATGCACTCTCTCGTCAGGAAAAGAGGGACAAACGCCTTGCTTCCATCATCGCGAAAAGTGTAGCAAAGGCGTGTGAGGTGAGTGATGTTTATGAGAATGCCAGCAAATCATCTGAGGAATCGAGAACCGAAGTTCCTAAGACTGCTACAAGACCTTTCAGTTTCAAGCAATTCAAGTCGTGTGGGCCAAAAGAATTCACTGGCGAAGGAGGTCCCACTGCACTATTTCACTGGTTTGACTCTATCGAGGTTACTCTGCGACAGAGTGGTTGCCCTGATGACCTTCGAACTCTGAATGCTACCAGCGTCTTTTAGTCCCGTGCACTAGACTGGTGGATGGCCGAGAGGAACAAGCGAGGGAATGATGTAGCCTACGGACTGTCGTGGGACGAGCTCAAGGAAGTTATGCTAGAGGAATTATGCCCTCCTCACGAACGTCAAAAGCTAGAAGATGAATTTTGGCACATACAACAAAAGGATGGTGACAATGCTGGTCTCACTGCTCGTTTCAAACAGCTCAGCATTATCTGTCCCGATAAAGTCAAGACTCCCGACATGACGATCAAGAAGTACATCCGGGCCCTGCCCGACTGCGATGCTGATTTCGTGCAAGCGGCTAAGACTACGACGATCGAGGAAACTTATCTACTGGCCGCTGAAATCAACGACAAGCGGGTTAAGGCTGGTGTCTGGGATAAGACTACGAAGCATCTGCATCAAGCTACCGCTACCGCACCCACTGCTGAACCCACCTCATCAAGCAACAAGAGGAAGAACAAGAGAAAGAACAGCTCCAGCAACAAGAATTGTGCGATCACTGCTGCACCAGTTCAAGCAGTACCTGCTCAACAGCGTCAAGTAGCGGCGCCTGTGGCCAATGCACCGCCTGCAAAGCGTGCATACACTGGACCACATCCTCTCTGCCCTACTTGCACCTACCACCACCCGACTGCTATTCAATGCCGTTTTTGTGCTCATTGCAATGTGTACGGCCATTTCACTACCAACTGCCGTATTCGTCAAGCTCCTGCCAATCAAGCTCTACTCACTGCCCCACAAGGTCAACAAGCTCCTCCGGCACCCGCAGTCAAAGCCAGAGCCTGCTTCGCATGTGGCGACCCGAACCATTTCGCCAACATGTGCCCGAACAGGGCTGTGAAACAAGAGCCTCAGCAACAGCAGCCACAGCAGCAGCAACAACAGCAACAGCAACAACATGCCGCACGCACCAGAACTTTCAACCTCAACGTGCGTCAAGCCCAGGCCGACAACAACGTGGTCAATGGTACGTTCCTTGTGAATGGTATTTATGCTTCATGTTTGTTTGATACCGGAGCCGATAATTGCTTTGTGTCACTCGAATTTGAGAAACTCCTTAGTCGTAAACGTTCCCAACTCTCCTCGATATTCGATGTGGAAGTCGCTACCGGAAGAACCGTCACTGTCAATTCTGTTCTCCGTGATTGTACTCTTGAGCTCAACAATCACATCTTTTCGATCGACCTTATTCCAATGAAACTCGGAAGCTTTGATATCATAGTAGGCATGGACTTTCTTCGAGAAAACCATGTTGAAGTTGTGTGCTTCGACAAGATGATTCGTTTTTCGCTCGCAAATGGTGACCTATTGTGTGTTTATGGCGATACTACTTCAAGAGGGCTCAAGCTTATGTCATGCGTGCAAGCCAGCAAGTACCTCCGTAAGGAATACAGGGCTTTTCTGGCTAACATCGTAGTAGCGGAGAAGGAAAAGAAAGAGAAGAAGGAAGTGAAAGACATTCCTGTGGTTCGAGAATTTCCAAATGTTTTTCCAGAGGATCTTCCCGGACTACCGCCAAGTCGTGATATCGACTTTCGTATTGACCTCATTCCTGGAGCCAATCCTATTGCCAAAGCACCTTATCGACTCTTGCCGTCCGAAATGCGTGAACTCTCAACCCAACTCCAGGAATTACTTGAGAAATGCTTCATTCGCCCGAGCACCTCTCCTTGGGGCGCGCCAGTCCTCTTCGTCAAAAAGAAGGACGGGTCGTTCAGGATGTGCATCGACTATCGGGAATTGAATAAGTTAACTATCAAGAACCGCTATCCCCTACCTCGCATCGACGATTTGTTTGATCAACTACAAGGCGCTACGTGTTTTTCGAAGATCGATCTACGTTCAGGATATCATCAACTACGTATTCAAGAAGAGGATATACCCAAAACCGCATTTCGTACTCGATACGGCCATTACGAATTCGTTGTCATGCCTTTTGGTTTAACCAACGCACCAGCAGTCTTCATGGATCTGATGAGTCGCGTGTGTAAACCATACCTCGACCGTTTCGTCATCGTATTTATCGACGACGTCTTGATCTATTCCAAATCGAAGGCCGAACACGCGCAACATCTACGTTTGGTCCTCGAGCTACTCCAGGGGAACCAACTCTATGCCAAGTTCTCCAAGTGCGAATTTTGGTTAGAGGAAGTCCAGTTTCTGGGTCACATTGTTAATAGTCAAGTCATCCACGTCGACCCCGCGAAGATTGAAGCTGTCAAGAGCTGGGTCACACCTAAGAACCCGGCTGAAGTCTACTCCTTTCTCGGACTAGTGGGCTATTATCGACGATTTATCGAAGGGTTCTCGAAGATCGTTGTGCCACTTACCTCTCTTACGCATAAAGACCAGTCTTTTGTCTGGGGAACCAAACAAGAGTCTGCCTTTCGAACCCTCAAACACATGCTTTGCAACGCTCCTGTTCTCACATTGCCCGACGGAAACAATGATTTCATTGTCTACTATGATGCTTCCAACCTTGGTCTTGGTTGTGTTCTTATGCAACGGGACAAGGTCATAGCTTACGCATCTCGTCAGCTCAAAATCCACGAGAAGAACTATACAACTCATGATCTTGAGCTAGGCGCGGTTGTTTTTGCATTAAAGATTTGGCGACACTACCTGTATGGTACTAAGTGTACGATCTTCATCGATCATAGGAGCCTACAGCATATCTTTAATCAGAAGGAACTTAACATGCGTCAACGCCGATGGGTAGAACTTCTCAACGATTACGACTGTGAGATCCGTTATCACCCAGGCAAGGCAAATGTTGTTGCCGACGCACTTAGCAGACGGAGCTATTTGCTCAGAACTCGTAATGTTCAAGCCCAGCACAACCTCGAAACTCTCATCCGCGACGCTCAACACGCATGTTTCAACGAACGCAACTTGAAGAAAGAAAGAATCTACCACGATGGAGCCCAGCGTGTGAGCAAATCAAATGGGATATTCCACTTCTTAGACCGAATTTGGATTCCCAAGAGAACCAATTTGTGGCAGATTCTGATGGACGAAGCCCACAAGTCCAGATACTCAATTCATCCCGGTGCTGACAAGATGTACTAGGACCTTCGTTATAAGTACTGGTGGCCGGGTATGAAAAGGGATATCGCTCTCTACGTCGGAAAATGCCTAACTTGTGCTAGAATCAAGGCTGAACACCAAAGACCCTCTGGCTTACTCGAACAACCACCAATTCCCATGTGGAAGTGGGAGAGCATAGCTATGGATTTCGTAACCAAGCTTCCACCCACGTCATCAGGTCACGACAGCATATGGGTTGTGGTCGACCGTTTGACTAAATCAGCTCACTTTCTGCCCATACGAGAAGACTATAAGGTAGAACGATTAGCCCGAATCTACACCGACGAGATTATTTGTAATCATGGGACGCCTCGGGACATCATCTCTGATCGTGATGCTCGGTTTACTTCGCGATTGTGGGAAACATTTCAAACGGCACTCGGTACAACGCTTAATCTAAGTACTGCTTTCCACCCACAAACCGACGGTCAGACTGAAAGAATGATCCGTACTCTTGAAGACATGCTCCGTTCGTGTGTTCTAGACTTCGGTGGTAATTGGGATAAACACCTGCCGTTAGTCGAATTCTCGTATAATAACAGCTATCATTCTAGCATCGAGATGGCACCTTTCGAGGCATTATACGGAAGGAGATGTCGGTCGCCTATTGTGTGGCATGAGATCGGTCATTCGCAACTAACCGGTCCTGAGCTACTACAAGAAACGACAGACAAAATTTTCCAAATCCGAGACAACCTGGTGAAAGCTCGGGATCGACAGAAAGTTTACGCCGATAAAAAGCGCAAGCCCCGTGAATTTGGTGTTGGTGACTACGTACTCCTAAAGGTATCACCTTGGAAGGGTGTGGTCCGATCCGGCAAGAAAGGGAAACTCGCACCTCGATATGTTGGACCTTTTAAGATTCTGGAAAGGATGGGAAAAGTCGCCTACAGACTCGAACTACCGGAGGAACTTAGCAACGTCCACCCGACTTTCCACCTGTCAAACCTCCGAAAGTGCATCGCCGACCATGACTTACATGTCTCTCTAGACGATCTACAAGTGAACGAAACATTACACTTCGTGGAGAAGCCTGTCGAAATCATGGATCGCCAAACCAAGCAGCTCAGGCACTCACGCATTCCTATTGTGAAGGTCCGATGGGAAGGCAAACGAGGCGCAGAGTTCACTTGGGAACTCGAAAGCGACATGAAGGCAAAGTACCCGCAGTTGTTCCAGGAGAAAGTCTAGATAGAGAAAGTCCTCACGTGATTCATGGCGGTTGTAGCAGCTTCCAGCTTAATTTCAGGACGAAATTCCCTAAACAAGGGGAGGCTGTAACACCCCGTGTTTTCGTAAGTGAAAGTCAAAGTCAAGGTCAAAGTCAACGACCGATTTCGCGCAACTTGACTTGTAGAAATGTCTTTCTTTTATTTATATTATGTGGAGTAAGTGTTGTTAATTGCAATAATCGATAAGTATTAATCGTATTTCAATCGACCTACGACTGTGAACTATAGGAAGTAACAATGCGATAAAGTTAATCAACTAACAATCAAGCTAAGTTAAACGAATCGACAATAATTCGCAACTCGAGCTACGTATTTTTACTTATCATTATACGTGTGTGTGTGCCTTACGTGTTACCTGTGCATGTTTAATTATGTTATGTTGTGATAAGCAAGCGAACTCAATCGAACTCGAAATCTAACTCTAATGCAATCGAACTCGAACTCGAACTCAAACTCGAATCACAAATCGAACCAGGATAGATAGTGGAAAAGAGATTACGCTAGACACGAAGTGGTTGAGACTGAAAGTAATTTGACTAGGAAACCCTATCGAATCAAACTGCTCGTAATCATAATCGAATTATCTGAAATCGTCGCGCGAAACACTCGAAAGGTGCAACCGATCGATCAGGCTCCCAGCCGATCGAACAGCCAGCCGAACGGACTACTGTCCGATCGGACAGGCTGTCCGATCGAGCTGCCAGCCGATCGGCCAGCCCTTTCCTCTTTTGTCATCCTATAAATACCCCTGTCATTGTCATTCTTTCCACTTTTGGAAACCCTTGTTCGACCAGCACGCACAACTCGCCTTTTCTCAGATTTCTTTCGATTCCGGTAAGTTTTCGTCCTAAATCTTGTACTTTCTTGATCTATACACACTCCTACACCTTTCTATCTTTCAAATCTAAACTTTTAACCGTGAAATCATCAAGAATCAAGTGTTCTAGGATGATGTCATCATGAGTTCTTGAAGAACTTCATGTTTTGGCCTCAATCCACCAAGAATGACTTGGATCTAGCCGATTTCCACATAAACAAACAAGGATCTTTCCTAGATCTAAACATATACACAGTGACAAGGGCGGAAAGACGGATTTACCAACCTTCCTTCAACTCCTTGTCACTCAGTAACTTCAAACCAGTAGAAATGGAACCTGAGCCGGTTTACAAATCACTTCGGTGGTTATACGGCTCAAGATCTGGATTCTATCTACGAGGTTAACCGACTTCGGGTCAAATGTTAAACTCCGTTCCGAACAGACCACCGATCGGATTTGGGTGATTCATGTCCGACCCGGGAAACCAAGTAAGGACAAGGCACCTATGGTTTTACTCGCTGTCAAAATACCTCGATAAAACGACAACGAACAGAACAACCAAGTGTTAGACGAAAGGGACTGATCAGGTCAGAATGCTGACCGATCGGACTGCTGTCCGAACGGACAGCCAGCCGATCGGATAAGTCAGCCGATCGACCAGCCAGCCGATCGGCTAGCACTGGGCCCCACATAATCAACTTGTTTTGAAGAATGGTATTGAACGAACTGTTGTTCGATCGAACTACTGTTCGATCGGATTACTCTTCGGATCATGAGATACTATGCTTCAATACTTAATCAATTTTTGTAGGACCGGTTTTGACACCGTTCGATTGCGTAACGGACGTTTGACGTGCGGAATCCGTAAACGTACGTGATCTAAACACACAATAACGTACTAGGAACGAGATTTACTAGAAGATTTGACTCTAACGGTACAATATCACGTGTAGAGAGACTTTCTCTCTCTAGTTTCTCTCTCTAGAAACACACACTTAGCAAAGTCTTCTCCAAGATTACAAAAGCTCTCTAATTATGACTTAATCACTCCTATTTATAGGTCAAGGGCTATTTTAATGAAACTTCATTAATTACAAGATTGCCACCTTGCCTTTTTCTCTAAATATTAGACTTTAACGACTCGGTTTGTTCATTTCCTCACTACGGCTCGGATTGACGAAGGCGATAGACATAAAATGCATCAACAATCTCCCCCTTGGATATTGCCGCAGTCAATCCTTAGTCAAACTCGTAGTGACTTGTCTTTCTCTCTCTCTTGATTCTTCTTTAACTTCTTCAGCAAACATAGACTCCCTCTTGCTCGAACAGAAACCCGGTGGATCTGTTTTCAGCTTTCAGTAGTCTCTTCAGGCTCCCCCTTTCGTCAAGCTTCCGTGCTTTTGGGATCGACACCTGGCTTTTCATATTTTCTGGCTCCCCCTTTCGTTAAGCTTCCGTGCTTTTGGGATCGACACCTGGCTTTTCATATTTTCTGGCTCCCCCTTTCGTTAAGCTTCCGTGCTTTTGGGATCGACGCCTTGCTTTCCATAGCCAAAGAATCAAAAACCTACACATCTCAACCTCTCGTAAGACAAAATAATTTTGACTCTAAAAGAATTCACTCAAAATTCTCAAACATATAACACACAATATTGTGATTCAAATTAATGAATCATCTAAACATTTGAGGATTATCTTCCAACTTCTCATCATCTTAACCAAACCAATTGTTCATCTTGTTTAGCCTTTGAGATTTTGAATATTAGCTTTTCAACATCAGTTGTCGAAAATCTTTTTGGATTTTTCAAAAAATTAGGCTAAAACACACTAAAATCTTTTTGAATTTTTGTAATAAAGGAAATGTAATGCAGAAATGAAATATGTACAAACATATTTTTGTGAGTTTGCGAAAGAGGATCATATCAGTTTTTGAGACACATCACAAGCACCGTTAAGCTTTTAATCGTTTTAAGTTCTAAACGATTCACGTTGATTGACGATATAATTGTCCTCTTAAGCTCAATCTAAAAACTTTCGACATGCTTACCGATACGTTAAGGTATATTAAGATAGCACTAAATTCTTATGGACCCCACGATCTCAGCATATCCCCTCATCATGCAATACACTGACTCAAGTAATGCCTTTAAACTTTTATCGACTGTGATTTGTGCGAAAACAAAGCAGAATGTTTAAACATTAACAATCAGGTCGATACTTCCGTATACGCAGAGAAAGTCCAATGTTTAAACAAAATAAGAAAATAAAAATAAGTTGAAGTTGTTTAGGCTTTAACCACCAGGTCGATACTCCCGTATACGCAGAGGAGGTCCAAAGCTTAAACGAAACACCAAAGAAAATAAAGCAGAACGTTTAGGCAACAACATCCAGGTCGATACTCACGTATACGCAGAGGATGTCTGATGCTTAAACAAAATAAAGAAATAAAACAAGTTTAAATCTTTGCAAAATAAAATGCACAATCACAGCGACTTTTCAGCAAAGTTGTGAAAGTTCACAAACTTAACCAGTTTTATGTCGTTCGACAATCAGCGATTACTGAGTAGGCACACAATCAAGAAGGACAAAACTAAGTACTATGCTTTCGACCATGTTTCCCACTAGAACTAGGCTTTTTCATTTAAGTTTGTATCGTTCTCGCAAATCTACTAGTCTAGCTGAGCCTATCGTCACATCTTTAGTGAGACCATTTATCACATTTGACATTTCATATCTTTAGCATGCTGTGATAGTCCACTGATTTACTATCATTTCCTCTTGTCTCAACAAAACTCATTTTGATTTTTTCAATGTTTTTGACATTTTGGATTTTCTAAAAATTCTTACTCCCCCTAAAATGCAAACACATTTTAGGAAATTTGAAACTAAACTGTACAACCAACTTGACAACTGATATCAAATCGCTTCAATTCGCCATTCACTTGGCATAAACAATCAGAACTCCCCCTCACAACAAACTATTTTCCCATAATGATTTCAAAACACTTAAGTTTGTTTTAATCAAAATGGTTTTTCCGGAAAATTAGTTTTGTGTGACGTTTCACAAACATGGGGATCTTTCATCACTTTGTTTTCTTCAATCACTTGTAAAATTTAACATTTCCGATTTAAACAACAAAACCACTTGTAGAAAATCAAGTACAACTTAATGTCCCTGATTTACCACTTGAAAGTCGAAATATCACCAAAGTGAAATTTCTCAAGAAATGTGCCGATTCATGTTCCACGCTTACCAACCTGGGAACTCCGGCAAGTCAGGTTTTTCATTTGAACAATTTCACCCAAGCCTGACGGTCCTTGGGTGCTTTTGAATTCTCGTTTAACAATGGTGGAAAGTTTGCCTCATCCATTGTTAGACTAGAACTCTCAGTTTTTACCTCAACAACTGGCTCTTCTGGCTTTACCATACCAGAATCATTGCCTGAATGTGGCTTGTCTGACTTTGATGAGCCAGATTCATCGCCTGAAGGTGGCTTGTCTGACTTCGACATGTCAGATTCATCGCCGACCATTTTCTTCTTCTTCGTTTCTTCTTTCGTCCTCAGATTTGTATCTGATGAATCCGTTTTGCTTGATTTGTTGTTCTTTGGTGAGCAAGACGATTTATCAAAACTTTTATCTGTTTTACCAGTTGTATCCGAGGACAAAATCTTCTCGAGATACTCTCTTGCCTTCTTCCTCTTCTTTCGCAGTTTGTCTTTCTGCCCCTGAGAAAGCTTCACTTTCTTTTCTTTAACTTTAGGTTCTTTAACTTTATGTTCTGAAGCTTTCAGTTCCTTGGGCTTTTCTTTGACTTTGACTGACTTCATCACCCTTTTTTGAGATACAGCCCTAGATCTTTCAATTGATCTCATTGGGCAATCTCTGGCAATGTGACCTTTGATTTGGCATTCATAACATCTTCTTGTTTCAAAACTTTGACTTTGGCAGTTAACAGCAATGTGTCCTTGAAAACCACATTTGTAACACACTCTGTTATCATACCATGTACCACCTTCACACCAAACGCTCAGATCATAGCATTGTCTGGCTTTGTGGTAATCATCATTTCTCCTATAAGCTTGATTTGACGCTTGAGCACTGTGGTCAAACCTGCACCACTTATTACCAACTTTTTGTGAGTTTAAATTTCCAACTTTTTGTGGCTTTTTATAACGATTGGATGACTGAACTGATGAGCTTTTATTGTTGTTTTGAAAAATTTTCGGATTTTTAACTTTTTGTTTATGTTCTACAACCTTCTTAACAGTTTTTTGCTTAGAACATTCACCTGTTTCAGTAGATTGCAAAATAGTATTTTTAAAATTTTCTTGTAAATCTAAAAATAATTTTTGTTTAGCTTGTTTTTCATTTTCATCATCAGCTCCTTCATCACAATCCTCAACTTTGACATTATCAAAGTTTGTGACATTATCACTTATTGGAACTGAATTGATCGGTTCTGGACACACATATGGTGCATAAGTCACAAAACCTTTCAACTTATTTTCTAACTCAGCAATTTTATTCCGATCATTTTCAGCTTCTTTTTCAAGCTGAATGATTTTAGCAAGATGAGAATTTATTGCAATTTGTTTTTCAAGATTATTTTTACCAAAAATATCTTTCTCATCTTCTAAAATCTTTATTTGATTTTGAAATTCTTTTTCCATTTTTAATTTTTCATTTTCAAAATCTTTTTCCTTTTCTTTCAAAATTTTGTTTTCCAATGTCAAACTGTTCATGCCACTCAACAGTTTGACATTTTTAGATTTCAAATTCTCAAAATTTTCTGTCATTTCAAGAATCTGTTTATTATCAGATCTTTTCTCATCCTTCACACGATTGATTTTCACTGTTAAACTCTCCACATCCTTCAAGAGTTTAACGTTGTCTGCTTCAAATTTTTCGCATTTTGAGCACACAACTTCACATTTTGAAGTTCCATCTTGATTGGATTCTTCATTTTTTGAAATGTCCTGTGTCTCTGTCTTGTATGTACCTGCACAAAAAATTTTAACAAAATCAAGAGGATTCATATATTCATCAATATAACAACCCCTCTTAATATCGTATTTCATAACATCTTTTGCTACACGACACATATGGACTCTTTTGCATATTTCAAAAACCACATCCAAACTCATTTTTTCCAATTCTTTTTCTACTCCATTCATAAACTCTTTCTTTTTCTTATTATTTTCATACTTGAGTGTTTTGAGCTTATTTATAAATTCATTTGGATAAAAATTTGAGAACCTAGAATCCTTTTTCAATTCAATCAAAATTTCATCCCACTCTGAAGGTAACGCATCCGCAAATTTTGATATTTTTTCAGCATTTGATATTCTTATCTCGTACCTTGTTAAATTTTCAATTAGACAATTAAACCGTCTTTCCAACACATCCACTGTTTCATTTTTCATACACAAAAAACATTCAAATCTTTTATCCCAAACATTCTTATTCTCATTCTCATATCTACTACCCCAATACCCATCAAACCAATCATTTAATCTTTCAAGGTTATAGTTTTCTTCTTCGTCAAACATTTTAACCACACTTTCTTCGTTAAACGACATTGTTCAAAATTATTTTTAGTTCAAAGTCCACAATTTTTAACTTCTTGATATTTGCGCCTGGTAAATCACCTCGAATCACCTGCAAACAAACAAACTTAAGACAAAATGACCTTATCACATGCAAATTCAATGATGAATCACACTAATCGATAAACTTAGAACACAATGCCTATCACACGCAAACTGAAACAATTTTCACCAATTAATTTTTGATTGGATCGAGATATTAACACTTATAACCGCTGACAAATTTATTATAAACTTGACTCTATTGGACCTTTAATTACACTAAACTGACAACAACTTTATATCATTGGGCCGACAATCTTTTTACTGGGCTGCTTTGTCCACTACTCGATTTAAGATCTTGATTTTAATTGAGCCAAAATTTTACATCACATGCAATCTGCCAACAACTTATGATTGCCGAAAATCTCTATTGTTTCTGATTTGACCAATTTCAATTCTATATTACATGAATTGATGTTATCAATACAACCCCACTCAGAATTCACGTGTATTCAAACAGCCTAATAAAACTCAACGTATGATTTGATCGAGGGTAATCACGTGAACGGATATATTTTTTTTAATGCCTTTTATCAGATACAACAGTCGATTATCTATGATCAAGTTGATATTATTGGACCATATAAGCGAACCTACAAAACTGACTAATAAGCGGACCTCTAATATATCACAATAAGCGGACCTATCACTTGTCGAATGAGCGGACCAGATATTGTCGAATGAGCGGACCAGATATTGTCACATGAGCGGATCACACATGATCTTTGGAGCGGACCAGAAACGCAAATCTGCAATTTTGACGCGAAATCGGACCGAAAATCTTCGATTTCTCCTAAACGGCTAGGAGTTTGGATGTGAAACTTGGTAGGGTTATAGATCAGGTTTATGCGCACAACATATCCAAAAATCAGACGAAACGGACCATTAAAACCCGTTCAATTTGACGTTTTTCAGTAAAAAACGTGAAAAATGTAAAAAAATGAAGAAATAGATGAAATTGGATCTGAATCGGCTGAAATCTGTACGAAAACGATGTGTTTGATCAAGCAATTGAGCTCCTAGCTCTGATACCACTTGTAGGACCGGTTTTGACACCGTTCGATTGCGTAACGAACGTTCGACGTGCGGAATCCATGAACGTGCGTGACCGAACACACAATAACGTACTAGGAACGAGATTTACTAGAAGATTTGACTCTAACGGTACAATATCACGTGTAGAGAGACTTTCTCTCTCTAGTTTCTCTCTCTAGAAACACACACTTAGCAAAGTCTTCTCCAAGATTACAAAAGCTCACTAATTATGACTTAATCACTCCTATTTATAGGTCAAGGGCTATTTTAATGAAACTTCATTAATTACAAGATTGCCACCTTGCCTTTTTCTCTAAATATTAGACTTTAACGACTCGGTTTGTTCATTTCCTCACTACGGCTCGGATTGACGAAGGCGATAGACATAAAATGCATCAACAATTTTCAACATGTTCAATGCACTAGAAGTGCCACCCGATCGAACAGCCGTCCGATCAGGTGACACCCTGTTGTCCGATCGAACAGCAGTTATGCTGCTCGATCGATCAACCATCCGATCCACTGAACAATACCTTGCAATTCATTAAAGTCTTTGACTTGTTGACTTGCCAACCGATCGAACACCTGTCTGATCGAACACCTGTCCGATCCAAAGACTAAACCTTGAAATTCTGTTGAATGCCTAATCGATCGAGCTGCCGGCCGATCGAACAGACGTTCGATCGACCGACCTGAAAGGCAAAGGTACTTCAATGTTTTCAAAATGCTACAACGAAAACTTCAAAGGTCAAGCCATCATACACAAACACATCCTTCTCACAGGAAGGAACAATCCACTCAAACAGTCATCCGATCGGCCTACCGACCGATCGAACAGAAGACCGTACGGGCTGACAGCTGAACGGTCAGCCGTCCGATCGAACTGCCGTCCGATCGACCAGCTGTCTGACTCTTCCACACTCGTTTTCCGTTATACGTTTCACTTATCGTTATGATATCGAATCTATTCAGGCTAACCGTATTCGCTAAGCGCTCCCTTCAATCCATAAATCACTGTGAGTATACTCGATCCCTTTTTGCTTTAAGCACTTTTGGGTGTTACATACGTTACGAATATCCAAACTACAATTATCACACTACTCAAACTATTTGAACGCTAACCGTTAATGCATGTTATACGTGGCTCATGAATGTTTATTTGTTATGTTTACACATGGAATGTTGTCTACCTGCCTTAGCAACGATAGTACTATAGTTTGGACTCAGCACCCGTTCACACGGGGGTTGTTAAGGATCTTTTACTTGCATGGATTACGGTGGTAATCATGTATTGCGAACTGCCTCGGGCAGTCAACCCGCAGTCATTGGTATCGATGGATCTATGTCGATAACTAATGTGCTTCATTTCACTATGTGTACGTGCTGGTTATGCGTAAACGAATTCGAACTCTATATGCTATTATCAAACTTGTATGTTCACCTTTACATTTTATGTATTGACTTTATTTTAACGTATGTGACAGGTGCTTAGGAAGTTTACATGCTTAGCATGCTGTGAACTTGAGGCTAGGAAAGGTCTAGGATGCTCTCTGCGCTGTGATGAAATCGAAGCTAGGAAATGGAGTCCTAGAAACCAATAAATAAACTATTTTTGTTTGAATCTGAGTTGTCGGAACAGGATATTTGTCTTGATGTTTATCTGTAATAATTTGTTTACTATTTGAGACATGGTATGGGACATGTTAACTTAAATTAAATGGTAATGATAGTTGTTATGGAAACTTCTGGACAATCTGTTTCGCTCAGTGCCATGCCCCGATGATTCCGCCATCGGTTGGGGTGTGACATGACCAGATGGCTCAACTTGCCACTTTTCAAGGCCTTCTCGATCTCTTGCCTTAGACTGATACAGTCATCAGTTAAATGGCCTGTATCTTTGTGAAAATCGCAGTAAAGATTGGGGTCTTGCCCTTTCTTGTTTGTCATTGGTTTCGACGCCTTAAAATCATGATTCTCCATCATGAGCACCTCCTTAGGTGTTTTAATGAGCGGAGTCCGGTGTTTTTCTCGGTTTTCATTCTTAACGGCCTTGCGATAGCCGATTCGATCAATTGTATCTCGCGCATCTTCTTTGAAGCGAGACCTCTCTTCATAACCACTGGACTGGCCTGCCTTCCAGCCGGGGTTTCTATTTTTGTTGCGCCTGCCATTGTCGCGCAGGTTTCCTCTTGAAAAACGATCTTAAGAATAAGAATTCTTGCCACTTGCCAACGATTCTTCTGTCTGCGCAACGATCTTTGTTGCTGCCATGAGTTTGTCCCATTCTTTAGGCATGTCGTCTTTACCTGTGATAGTCCTGATCAGACTCTCACAACGGATGACCTTTTTGAAGTGGGCGCGCATCAACTCTTCACTGACACCTCCAATTTCCAGACACTCTTTATTGAAACGAGTGATAAAATCTTCTAACCCCTCATTCTCCCTTCACCAGATGTCTGTTACTTCGGACGTATCGCGCAGATAGCGTCTTTGTTGGCTGACGTGTGTTACAAACTGGTCTCTGAAATCGATCCACGATTTGATTCTCCCAGATGGGAGGCTGTCGAACCACGCGCGAGCAGCCCCTGTGAAAGTTTGGACGAAAAGATGGCACCACATTGGCATGGTCCATTGTCCTAAAACACCAACACTCGTGAAGAGTCACACATGATCATCAGGGTCAGTAAGACCGTTGAACTTTCCCACGGTTTGTGGCAGCTTTTCTTTTTCCAGCGGAGCTAGATTGATGCTCCGGATAAACTTCGAGTGCTCGGCAGCTTCTGCTGGTCTGTCAACCAAGCTAAAATCGTGTTCTGCTGCTTCATTGTAGACGGCGCGCGACCTTGTTCTGTAAGACTCATGATTTCTTTGCAAGCGGTTGAAAACTGAAGAACCTTTAGGATCATCCTCATTTGTGTTATCCCATTCATTGTTGATGTTGCACGGCCCCAGCCGGCTATGCATCGGACGCCTGTGTTGCGCATTGGACGGATGATCATAGTAACTGCCTGTCTCCTCATACGTGTCGCGCGTGTCATGCACGCTTGGTCTTCTTTGAGGAGGAGGTCTGCTGAACTGCCCTTGTACGTTTTGCTGAGGAGGTGTTTGGCGCGCCCCCTGTGTTGGCCCCAGGGGTGTCACCAGAGATGATTCCGCTTGCAGTATTGCTTGTTGTGCACTTAACGACTGGTAAGCAGAGTTTATAGTAGCAATCTGTCTGGCGTACCAGGAAGCTAGGGTTTCACCTTCTGGTAAACCTAATAACGCCGAAATGTTTGGAGGAGCTGAGTTTGACGGACCAGCGATATTACTCATTGGGGTAGCCGTTTGAGTGATGTGAGTGATACTCGCGCGGGGTCCCCCAGTGTTTGTTGCTTCGCCCTCGGCTAACTCGTCAGTGGGAAGGAGTTGGATGTGCGAGTTGTCCTCCCCCGTTCTCACTTGAGAGTGTGTACCGAAACCGAAACGGAAATCCGATATTCCCTGACCAGCCATGATCGAGAGAACAGAAAAAAGCTCAGAAAAAGAAGATGAGATGATTGTAAAAATCCGTAGGCGCCAATGAAGAAACACGTAACAAATTTTAGGTTTATTAGTTTGGTTTATGTTTCAATCATAAGGGTTAATCTTCCTAATCCTTCCTGGGCTCAGCTGTGATCCTTCCTGCAAAACAATCAACACCCCGTTAAGCTCGTTAAGAGGGGAATATTGGGGTTTCCCTCTTAACCACTCTCCGGTGTGAGAATAAGTATTTGTTTTGATTAAATAAGTGTGTGTTTAGAGTGAGAGAGTAGAGAGCAGAATGAATCAACCTGTGTATGAAGATCCCTATTTAGAGCCGGAGTAATGTAGAAGGAGATGGGCAGATGGGCCTTGGGCCTGGAGGCGACGACAAGGAATATCCGTCTTGTCTCTTCTGTGACAACCGTTAGTGTCTTCTAGAAGATCTTCGGTGCTGGTGCACCTTGATTGGAGCCACGTGTCGGGGTTGTCGTCCTTGTTGTCTCTCTGACATCAGCAGGTGAGTGGAGATCATGAGGCAGTTGTCGCTGCCCCCTAATTGGTGCCACGTAGGCGTCCTTGTGTACTTTTTGCCTCCTGCACGATTGTTGATCGTGGGGCACGATAGAATACAACCTGTTGGACGCTTATTGGCTTACTCTTCTGCCACTCGTACCTTTCGTGCTTCCTGGAATGATCCTGCGCCGCTGCCCTCGCGCGGCCTCTGGTGTGTATCCAACCAGTCGGCCCAAGGTCTAGGGATCGAGGGCTTTCATTCAGGACGCTAAGTGTGGAATCTGATCTTAAATCTTGCTTGGACCTCGCGCGCGGTTTAGGACATGTCTATGTAGTCCGCGCGGGGTCTGTAGATTTTGTCAGATTGTTGTATTAGGAGTATGGTCCTGCGCGCGACCTGATTGGTCTGCGCGGTTTTTTGGCTAATTGTTAACATGTTTAGCCAGATGAGCCATATCAGAAAATTACCAGTTCGACACTAATTTGAAAAAAAAAAAATATTAAGGTACAGATTTACAACCACTAATACAAACTTGTATTAAAGATTTACTTTATATGAGAAAACCACTATTTGTTTACGTAATAAGTTCAGGGTGTTAATATTCACACATCCCTCCCCTCTATGTCTCTCTATATATACATAAATATAGAGAGATAAAGTGAAAAGAATGTTAGAATAAAATTTAGGAGATGTTGGAATAGAAACACCCCAATTTAATTGTTGCCATAAATCACTTTGTCTAAAAATAATCATAAAATAAACATGCTACACGTGTCAACCCACTAGGGGTGTGAATTTCTAACACGACACGAACCTAACACGAAATTCACGGGTTTAGGTTTAGTCTAAATGGGTTCGGGTCAGTTTCGGGTTGAACCCGCGAACTCGTTTAGGTTAACGAGTCAGGTTCGGGTCAACTCGGTCAGGTTGGCGGGTTAACCCGTTTAACACATTTATATTATATTATATTATATTTTTTTACAATATATTTTATGTTATAAATTAAATGGGGTATTTATTTTATGCCATAATTATAACTTAAAAAAAGATATTAACATAAGATTTTATAACTTAAATATAATTGTGTTATATGCATTTGTGTTTTTTAAGTAAATTTTAATTTTAATATATTAAAATCAGAAAAAATTAAAAAAATCGGGTTGAATGAGTTGTGTTCGGGTCAACCCACAAAACTTCAGGTCATGTTCGGGTTCGTATGTATAATACGATTTTCGGGTTCATGTAAAATTTTCGGAATCGGGTCGAGTTGAACCCGCTAACCCGCGAACCCGACCCGTTTAGCACCCCTACAACCCACAAACCTTTAAAGTTGACCTGAACCTTGTTAGCTAAATCTGTTTGTGGATTCAACGAGAAACCAACTCGAATCCATTTAAACTAAACCCAAACACTCTTTTAAGGCCCAATATCTTCCATCAAGAACATTGGTTGCAGTTCAAACCGACAACATTACGAGATTTGATGATCGACAAGTTTATGTAATTTGCATCACATTTTACAGTATCACATCAAACAATCTATTACACTTCTACACCTACAGCCAAAAAAAATACAAGTCACTGATGTTTGTGACTGATCAAAAACCTCCCTACCAAAAGGTAATTCTGTTGTTGGATGGTTACACCTTTATAATACACACAGATACACTAATCTATCTGATAGCCCTTACTTCCACCATGTACACCTACAACAATTTCATTTTTTTGCTCTTTTTTCATAAAACTTGACTTTTTTTTTCAAACGGGTTATGCTTTCTTTTTTTTTTTTTTGTGGTGTCAAAAAGCGCGTATACTTCCACGTTTTTTTTTTTTTTAATCAATATAGCACAACCCGTAGAAGTCCGGGCTGGGGTTCAGAGTAGTCGAGCCCTTCTTCCTCCAGGAGGTATCTTTGAACAGCAACTGGGAGCCTAGCTGGAGTTCGGGTCCCCTTTGTGTGGTGGCCTGTTCCAACACATATGTAGACTTGCATCCGCTGCCCTGCTGACCTGGCCATGTTTCTTAGTGTGGTGAGATCTCGTTTTAGGACATGAAGCGCTTCACTCACATGTAGCCCGTGCAGATCGATCATCCTTTCTTGTCCTCTTCCGTTTCCCTGCATATCTAGACTTGCTGGGTTCCTGCAGAAACAAGAAACAAGACCGAGAAAGAAAATTAGAGGTGGCAAGATGGGTGGGTCGGGCATGTCAGGTAAGAAGTCACAATATTTTCGACCAGAATCGGCATATATACAGGGTTAGGTTCATTTGTGAACAATCCCCTTGATAGTGAACCAGGGCCGGCTCTTGGGCCGGCCAACCAGTCCCGTCGCTCGAGGCCAAAATTTTTAAAGGGACGAAAAGTTTTTATAAGCTTCTATATATATACTATAAATTATATATTTAATATATGCATCCATTTATTATGTAAAAAAGTGTGTATGGTGGAGTGGAAAGGTCTTAACTTCAAAGTCTTGGCTCCACCACCAAGGTTTTATTTTTTTAATTCATTTCTCCTTAACCACAATTTTTGGGCCCAATTTTTGCCCAATCTTTTTTTTGTCACCCGAGGCCTAAATTTTTTTAAAAGTTCTCGGGGACGGCTCTGGTGTGAACTAATCCTAGCCCTTGATTATCAATACACAAGTGTAAATCAATGGCCAGGAAAGGATCCGTTAGGAACCACCCTTTATTGCAATAACCGCGAGAACCAATGTGAACACAACCAAAAATACCTAAAGAAATTAAAAACACACAAAATATTTTTTTTATTAAAAATCGCTAATTTTCGTCCCTAAAAAAATTTTAGTAACGAAAAATAGCGATTTTTAATAAAAAAAAAAAAAAAACTTTTTTAGCATTTAGTTGTCGGGTTTAGCTTTATGGTTTAGTTTTTAGCATTTAGCTTGGGGGGGGGGGGGGGGGGGGGGGGGGTAGGTTTTTGGGTGGTAATGGGTGTTTTGGTTTTGGGTGGTGGTGGGTGTTTTGGGTGGTGGTGGGGTGCGTTTATTTTGTTGTGTTCACATTGGTTCTCGTGGTTCTCGCAATAAGAGTGGTTCTCAAATGAACCCTACTCTCTACACGGGAAGGATATTACAAGAACTGTGAGAACGAATGAAAAACCCAATCAAAATCAATTTTAATAATTGTTTTACACGTGTAAATACAACAAATTAACACATGCGAATTGCAAACTTACACATGTGTAAATTCTCTTTATTTATAAATGCATTTAAAAATTTAAACGTGTAAATTTAGTTTCTAATATTGTATTCGAACAATAATGATAAGTGTAAAAAAATTGAATTTGAATTGTTTTTGAGCAAGTTCTCACGGTTTTTTCATTCGTTCTCGCAATATATATCACATATTGAACTGTAAAGGACAAAATGCCTATGAATGTACTCAAACTTTCACCTGCAGTATGAATGCACTCCTTATACTTACGGACTAGATTATAGATAAATAAGTGTTAATTATGATGACAAAAACATTATTATAAGAACAATAATAATCTAAATCTTAAAATAAAGAATTTGGAAGCATTAAAAAATAGATTTTGGGATATGTTCCCTCTTGGTTAACTTTTCCTAAAAAGTGGTACAAGTATACTTGACCCATTATACACAGCCCAAATCGACCCATTCATAAGTAAATGGGCCAAAACTTCCACCTTAATGAACAGAAATAAAAACTAACCTCTGAAAGTAAATAGACTCTTGAGCCTTTTCATGAGCAGCCTTCATTTGCATGTTGTGTAATTGCCCTTTTAGACTCAGTTCCTTAGCTAAAGCCTTGTTGCCGACAAGGTAAGCCTGGCGGGCCTATACTCATGGCAAAAACGCATTTGATCGGCGCGCATAAAAACAAATTTTAATAATAAAATAATCAGTATGAATGTAGCACTCAAATTAGTTTTTTTCTCAATTAAACCAATTATAATTATCATGTGCGCTAGAATTATTGAAAATTTATGTCATTGCAAGTATATGATATTATGATCTAGAGTTACCTCAATGAGGTGTGTATAATTAGTATAAATATCACTTTATGTATATTTATATACAAGTAAATATATAACAAACTCTTAAGAAGTTAGATTGCATGATAACACATGATCCTTCTATATTCTTTCCTACAACTCAATTTTATAACTTCATAATTCAGAAAAAGAAGTGAAATTAAAAGAGCCTCAAATATATAAAAAAACATACCTGTTCAAAATACGCGTTGCGTAGACGCGCATGATCACGAGCTTCGCCCCGCATTTCCGAATACATATTTGCTGTGATCTCACAAAGTTAAAGTGCATAGACACAGCCCATTCAACCAATATAATATTATTTAACCAAATATATATATTTCATCAAAAACATTACCGACTGCTTCACCAGTTTCAAGCCAGACAGGAGCCGAACGTGTTGAACTTCGATTAACATTAACCAACCGATCTCCATAACTGCCACTTCTTCCATGCCCACCACCATAACCGCCAGCTAAGCTATGAGAACTTCTACTAGATCCAGTAAAGGAATTTGGAGAAGGGTTTTTATCGTACTTCCATATGCTCGAGTCTTGCGACGCCATTTTTCTAACCGCAGCAGCAAAATCTGTAGCGCCTAAAGATGGAGTGGTTGAGGAAGATTTAAACATGAGTAATTCTTTCTCCAAAGAACGATAATCATTAATATTCTGCTGCTGATCGTGTCTGGAAAACGTTGCCACGTTATTATGATTATCGGTAGGAGAAAGCGCGGGGAAATCCATAGCACTGAGATTTGGAGCTGAAGCTGATAACGCCTTGGAATTTAGATTCTGGTTCAGACCGTTATCTACCTGAAGCTGCAATTGTACATAAGGGGATTCAATTAGGACCATAAGAGCTCGAGCTCGGCTCATAAAATGTTCGAGCCAGCTCGAGCCAAGTAGAGCTGGCTCATTATTTTTTTCATTTTTTTACAAATACTGATAACATAAAAAATATAAATTAAACATATATCCAAATATATATATATATATATATATTTTTTTTTATTTTTCTAATATTTTAAAGATCAAAAGACATATTAAAAGTATATTATGTATATTTTTTGTTTATTCTCCCATATTTGTATATGTTACTGATTAATTAAACTTAAAATGTTAACACTTCAACCCATTCCCACATATTTATAGTTTTAATACATTTAAAAGTTAAAACTAAAGATAATATATATTAAATATTATAATTCGAGTAGTCTCGCAAGCTCAAGGGCCGAGCCGACTCGTTTACAATCGAGTTTTTTTTTAGCGAGCTGCGAGCTTTTTGAACACCCCTAGATTCAATCAACTGGACCCACAACATGTAAACGCAGAATACATATACACAGACCTCAAGCTGAGTAAGCATCTCAATAGTCAAGTTCAAGTCGCACCCATTTGCATAATAAACCTCAGCAAGACTTTCAGCCGCAAACCCTGGAAACTGAGAAGCCAAAAACTCAAGTGAATTTACTTCCATACCCTCCATCTGCTGCTCGTTAAGCATGTCATCTACGTATCCTTGCCCAACATCACCATTGTAATAAAGCTCGTCTAAACCAGTAACCAACTGATCACCGTGCATATCCCATGGCTTATTTTCTCCATACGATGGAAGAGATCTTTTCTTCTCAGTATAACCACTAGCGTTGATTTGATAAGAGGATAACCTTGGGTTCCCGTTGACATCGGTTAACGATAAATTCGAAAAAGGAAGACTATTGATTCCTTGTGATTCTTCTTCTCCCACAATGTTAAAGTCGGGAGTGATGTCATCAGGTAGTTGGTCCTGCCAGAACTGGTGGGCCGTGTCATCTGAATTATTTGACGCAGACGATTCTTGCCTATCTAGTATTGACTTCCCTTGTGTTGAACCTCCGAACTTGCTAAAACTTGACGATGTGTTCGCAGCATTTGTGTTTCCGGAAGGTGATCGTAAAGCGAACGGGACGAATTCTGCAGCATCTGGATTTAAACTTTTTGCCTTTCCGGTTGTTGTGGTAAGTGTTTTGTCGATGGCGGAAACCCCTCTATTGACCAGGCTCATTCTTCTTTACGCTATGAAATTAAAAGTAATTTAATGGCATGTAATAGAACTATAGATTTAACCTTCGAATTGCGGGTCGCATTACCCGTATCCTGAATTCAAAAAGAAAAACCAGAGCACATTAATATTGTAGTAGATGCGTACACCCTCTTTAGTCAACAAGACAACAACTTGGTCAACCTTTTTAAAATTAGTAAGGTTCAAGCAAGAAATCACATTTATAAACTAGTAAATCACATGACAAATCTAAGGTTACTGTAAAGCGAGAATCACCGCCAACTGTCTGTCTAAGGAGTCCTTAAAACTAACACACACATAAATATACACGCGCGTGCACGCACGCAGATACACACCTATCTATACCTAATAAATAATTAACTTGTTACGCCACGTGTCACAATTCTACGAGCCGCAGATTCTTTTTCCCGCTTCTATTAATAGTTTATTAAAACGGAATATTTTCTAAATATCCCTATTTAATATGTCCTTATCTATGCAGTTAATATCGGTGATATATCGGTTATATCGGTCCCTTAGTAAAATATCGGTGTCAAATATCGGTACCGATATTATCGGCGATATTGACCGATATAACCGATATATCACTGAATTATTGGTGTTAAATTGCTATATATATATAAATTATGCATTATATTAAAATTACCGATATCCCACCGATATCTTACCGAGATAACCTATATTTCAAATATCGGTCCTTGAAACAATATCCGATATTTTACCGCATTAACTGCATAGGTCCTTATACATGATTTCAATTATATCTTATCTCAAAATATTGTTTTATGCTTCGGTAGTTCCTAAATATTTATTCCTGACTATTTAATATTTCATTTATTCAACCAGTGTAATAAACCGGTCTCCAACATAGTACATATATACACTAAACAACAATTATATATGTATACTAGAAAAAAATGGGCATTTTACAATTCCAAATAACACAAAATATTTCACTCAACATATTATTCCAAAGCATGAGCCAACAATAGAAGTTAAAAACTCATAAAATGCATACCAAATCCAACAAAACCAAACTTTCCCCAATCCTTATTAACAAACAAATCATATAATCAACATAACCTACCAAAGTCAATAACTAACTCCTAAAACTAAACCCTAACCAACAACACACAATCTCACACATTACATAATCATCAACAGTAACAGATCTCAAAATTTAAACCAATAACAACATAATCAACAAGAAGATCTGATGATGAAACAAAAGTTAAGTGGTGAATTATTGTTATTACCTTTTCGAAGCTCTAGGATGAAGGAAACCGTAGAAAATGGATCCATTGGAGATAAAATACAGCAAGAAATGAGGATGATGAATGTTGTTAGAAGAAAGGGTTGAGGAGAGTGATGAATCTATCCGTGTACACGTTGACACCGAACCACTTGCACATTGTTTTCTTGTTCCTCACCCTTAGTCACTCTTTGGAGGTGCATTTAATAATATTATTCTTTTTTCTTTTTTTTTTTAAGTAAACTTCAATAAAACATACCAACCTACAAAACATGGATGAACGAAACGAACTATATATATACAAAATTACAGCACTCGGTCCAAGACACGAACTTAGCTTTCATTCTACTTTTAATCCACAAAAAAAAAAAAAAAAAAACCAACTTATCTAATTTCACTAAAAATATCTTCTACCCGAGCTTGACTATTAGAAAATTTTACTTCATTCCTATATGCTCCAACAACTTATCAAGACAATTCCATGGAAAATCTCTTTCGGCAAACCTCTCAAGCCGATATATCATGAAGATCCAAAAGCTCCCCGACCTAGTGAACATTAAAAGTCGCAACCTTACACCATCTAGATATTTGATGCCATAACCTACACGCCACCATACAAGAAGCAAAAAGGATGGTTGATTGTTTCATCACTGGAATCACCTAGCGGGCAAGAAATGTCTTCAATCTCGATATTCCTGCCTCTAAGCGCCATTCCTGTGGGGATTTTTTCCATTGCAGCTCTCCAAGCGTGAACGTTACATTTAACAGGAATCCATTTGCACCATTTCATAACGTAGTTGCCACTGGGATTCATGCCTCTTTTAAACACTCTTCTAACAGCCCCAACCGAATATTCTTCCGTCCCGTTCCACGACCATTTATCTCTTCGATCTTCAAGCTTGACCAAAGCCAAATCCTTACTAATCCAGTTTAATTTCGAGATCTCCAAGAAGGATCAGGGACCACTTCTCCAATTCCAAGTCGTCTTGAAGGTTTCGTCTTCACTCCTGCCAATCCTGCTATCCACACTACATTTTTTGTTAATTCTCTAATTTGAAAATATTAGGATATATGTCTTTCAAAGGTTCATTAAAAAGCCAAGGGTTCGACCAAAAAGAAGTATCCCGGCCATTACCAACCATACTTTTTAAAAAAAATATGTAAAGGAATACCATCAACCATAGTTCTAGAAACCGTTTTAGCGATACTGTTCCACACTCCATTCAAACGTCTTTTGATCGGAAGAAAATCCTAGTTGCTTCTACTCTCATGAAGCGCATCTATCACCTTCCTCCAAAGTTGATTGATCTTTGTCTTGATTCGCCATCCCCATTTGGATATGAGAGCAATACTGATGTGTTTCAATTTACTCAAACCAATCCCCCTTCATCTTTAGAGGTAGTCACACGATCTCATGCTACCCAATGCATCTTCTTGCTTTCACCCAATCCCCCACATAAAAACTTTCTTATCATCGCTTCCAAATCTCTAATAATTTTCATTGGGGCTTTGTAAAGAGAAAATAGTAATTTGGCAAGCTTAACGGATTCTCTCAACACGATACGACCTCTAATAAAAAGTAAATTCTCTTTCCACCTTTAGAGCCTTGCTTCAAAGATATCATACACCGGCTTCTAGTTGTTTATCCAATAAAAAGTAAATTTTCGTTTGTCTTCATCGGAAAGATCATTGAGATGAATCTCTTCATGCTTATCGTTTATCGGTCGGCTATATCCAAACTCCAATCAGAACCAACTCTCGTGAGCATATGTCTTTGTCCAGTTTAGAAAACTTTCTTTCCACCATGTGTAATCTTCTATATTGTCAAGTTTAGGTGGTTTAGAATAAGTCCCATAGAAATTATCATGTTTTATATTATCATTGATTGCTTTTGTTATTGTTTTCGGTGTAACGGTTGATGTTTCCGAAGATTCGAATGTGAACGCTTTGTAGAACGTGTTGTAAAACTCTTCAGCCATGATGTACAACTCTTCGTTTTTCACTTTGAATTTGCTTCTCGTTTATCTCCTAGAATCACCTGCAAACGAACAAATAAACGATCAGTTTAAAAATCAGACAGTTGGATCGGATGTGTATCCGATCGAACAGGGTCAACGAAAGTCAATCGGATGACTTTGGATCGGATCACTTGGATCGGATGGTGAATCGAACGAATGATTATCCGACACTAGGACAAAATCACTTTACAATCTAACTCGGATCGGATGGCGAATCGAACGGATTGCTATCCGAGAGTTTGCAACACCAAATCAAATGTGAATGGATGTGTTGGATCGTGTTCGTGACCCTAAACAGTCAGTAAAGGCAGTTCATCTTCGTTTACAGAGGCGGAATCAAAGTAAACAAAGTCACAACAGCTTGTTCCTTTCAATTCTTTTCTATTACTGCTTTGTAGAGACTTTACAATGTATTCTGACAAGAATCCGGCAGCACCTTGTCTCTCACACACACACTAGTCTGTTTCAAATGAACCAACACACAACCTATATATAGTAGTTGCCCTTCCGTTTGAAGATGACACATACATGTTCAAACAGAACCCTGTTTAAACGGACAGGCCTCAAACGGACAGGACATGCTTCAAACGGACTGAACCTTTTCAAACGGACTCACTACCTAAAACATGACCAAACCCTAATTTAATCACTATTGTGCACTCATTTAACCTATCTAGACATAAGACTCGATAAGACGTAGTTAACAGACATTCAGTGCACCAACAGACTCCCCCTTGGATGTTGACGAAGTCTTTGGCGTCGAGTCTTTAGTCTTTGTCTCTCTCCAAATTTTGTCAAACAATGCAAGACTTGATACCAGACGAAGTTGACAGACAAACTGCACTAACAGGATGTAGAGGATCAGATGGTGATCCGACACTTTGACCTGTGAAACAAACAAATAAAGTGTTTAGGATCGGATGGCAATCCGTTCGAATTGCCGTTCGATACTTGAACTTTAACACACTAGAATGAACAATGTGCCTTGGATCGGATGGTGATTCGACACTTGACACCAAGCAAAGTGTCGGATGGGATGAGCTGAGTGTCGGATAGCTATCGAACGATTGACACTATGCAAAGTGTTGGATGGCTATCCGAGAGTTGACAAACATGCTAAGTGTCGAATGTGATTTGGATCGGATGGTTATCCGATCGGATACCGATCGGTGACCATTAATAAGAACAGCAACATCAACAGCTAACATATTTGACGTTTTTCGGACCAAAAGATCACGATTTATCACAAACTACTTGGAATTAAGATCTGAAATTTTGTAGGCTTGTAAATCAACTGTTTTCGCACAACATATTAAAATTTCAGTCAATTTTATCCATAAAAACCTTGTTAATTTTCCAATTTTCAGTCAAAAACGTGAATAAGATGACTAGAGTAAGACTTTTGACAAATCTGATGCAATTTTGACTCTGAATCTGATGAAATCTCATGCGATTTTGTGTGTTTGATCCGTGCAATCGAGCTCCTGCTCTGATACCACTTGTAGGATCGGTTTTCAACTCCCGAACGATTGCGTATCGAAACATGTGACGTGCGGAATCCGTACACGTGCGTGGACCGAACACGAGAACCGTACTACAATCGTGATTCTATTGATAGATCTGAAAACGTACAAAGTAACTTGAATCACCTTTTTCCTTTCTCTCTCTACTTTCTCTCTCTAGCTCCTATGCTTTCCAATCTAGCAAATTGGCAAAAGTCCTAAAACTAAACTAAGTCCCCCTATTTATAGGCCAAGGCTTATAAGGAAGTTCTCCTTATTTACAATAATGCCACCTTGCCTATTTCCTATATATTTTACAATATTAGAGCTTGACTTGTTCAGATTTCTGCTACGATCTGTATTGACGGAGGCGATAGACATAAATGCACTAACAAAGGACCTCTCATACAAGCTTTTAACCACCTCATCTTCATCTTGTGATCATCCCTAGCCTTGAGCTAGTAGTAAGATCATCTACACTCCATTTTACATCTTATTTAGTTGATTAAAGAATGATACAAGTAACAAATCTTGAAGAACACTAATGAACAAGAACATGAAACTTAAACATAAGCCTAAAAATCATAAGAAATCATGTTGTTAAGTGTTGTTATGCTTGTTGATTGTTGATTATTTGTGTATATGATGTTAAACATCATATGATCTTGCTAGATAGTGATTAAAGACATAATCTAGCAAGATGAGAGGATGATTATGTTAAAGATCAAGAGATCATTCTTATGTTACAACATGAACTTGAAAGATTTAATGTTTTCTTAAAGTATGATGATCAAAGTGTGAAATGAGACTTGTAAACATATGATTTCAAGAATGATTTTCAAGAAACCAAGTTAAAAATACAAGATTTACATAAGCTTGGTTCTTAAAGAAATTAACCACTTTTTTAGTGGTTAATCAAGTGTAGAAATATATATTTAACAACAAAAACTCAAGAAGAAATATTTTTAGAAAATTTATTTATAAGTTGTAAACATCTAACTTCTTCAATAATGGTGTTTTTAAATAAATAACCACACTTTAAAGGGAAACTAAGCTCACTAAATACACTAGTAAGTTACTACAAATTTTTACAAAGTTTCAAGTTCATGTCATAGTGTAAATCTCATATTTTTGGCACATGATAAGTCTTGAATGATTTGTTGATGATTGATGATGATTTATAAAACAAAATGATATGCTTTGAAAGCACGAAAACCTCAATTTTTAAGGGGAAACTATGACAAAATTTTTCTAGAAATTAAACACTTAGGAAAATATTTTTAAACAAATATTTACAAGTATATTTTAACCATCGATTTTCATATAAAGATTGTCATAATTTTTGTTACAAAAATTACAAAATGTTGTGTAACACTCTAATTTCGACAATATAAATTCTTATCGACAAGATAGGAATATTCATTATACAAGTCAAATCAAGACATTTAAAGATCCTTAGTTTAGCAATTACTAGATTAACTAACGTTCAAAATAACATTAGGATACATAAGTACTCCTACATTTACATAAATCTTACTTATAACTAATAATAACAAAAGTTGCGGAACTAGATCTTGATTGTGTTCGGTTCGGAAGCATTGACTTGATCATCATCCACGTACTTGCATTACCTAAAAGCAGGAAATTTTGACAAACATTAGTATTAGAGTCCTTAGAAATTAGCATAATCGAAACTACGCTCAAAAACGGATTCGATTAACTAAGATATGCAAATTTCAACAAAAGAGACTGGGCACTACCGCAGCTTACGGTAGCCACCGTAAGCTACGGTAGCCACTGGGCAATACTGGTCTGCCGTAAGGTAGTAGAGAACTACCGTAACAATTTATTCGCTACCGTAAGTTACGGTAGCTACCGTAACTTACGGTAGCTTTCTTACGCCCCGCGTAATTCCAGGCCAAGCTTACGCGGCCCACCTGAAACTCAATCTGTGACAAATACTTTGCTGTTTTGGCCCGTTTGTCCCATTTTACTCGGAACCACACGGACGGAATATTACTTCATAATAGAAAGACCTATTTACGGGTTTCTTATTTTCAACACTCACGCTCCCATTACCGGTTTACGTGTTTGATATTCACTACCCGTCACCCGGGTTTAAGATCTACATAGAAGGTACCCCCGTTACCCGATTTGTACCTTCTCATATTGACCCATTTAGTTTTCCCTTATGAAGTTCATTATTCAAGCAAACTTAACTACTAAAATCTCATTTCCAACGTGCCAACTATTAACAATAGCAAAAGACCAAATAACCATATTAACGAAGCGTTTAGCCACGTACCTTAAAGCTTTCCCTTCAAACAAGCGTCCGCACCGGCTTGACTTCCCGACGCCTCAACCGTGTTGCCTAAAATGCACAAGCCAATTGTCAATAGAACCCTTTGGCTCATAATCTAAAGCTTGTTTATTTAGCCAAACACCACAATTTATGTCTATCAATAATCTTTTAGGCATTTTGTCAAGCACCTTATGTGCGCACCTTTTAGTTAGCCATTTTTTTTTCATTTAAACCTTGGTAAATCCAAGAATTTCATCTTAATCAAACTTGATTACTCATTACTTCCATATTAACATGGTAGTTCAACAAACCTAGGTTAATATTTCACATAGTTCATAAAAAAATCTTGGGGCTTTTCATCCTAGATGAAAACCCACTTCAATATATAGCATAAGACAATTCCTAACACAAAATTTATCAATCAATTCACATGATTTCAGTTAGGGTTTATACTCCTACACTCAAATCACACTTCCTTGAATCATACATCATTCAATTATTCAATAATTTCAGTAAATCATACTTCCACCCAAAATTAAACATCACCAAAACTGAAATTGTAACTCACCTAATGTTAGACAAGTGTGGGTGATCAAGATTCTTGATACATGCACCAATAAACACCTCAATTCGACCTTCAATTGATCAATTTAGATGAAAGTAGGGTTTGGGTGTTTTTCCTTGTCTCTGGTCGCCCCCCACACGCACACACTGATGTGTGTGGGTTTTTGATTGTTTTAATTTTAATAAAAATCAAGTTTACCCATCTTTACAAGATCAGCCCCTCAAGTTTGTTTTGTTCAACTAATGTAAATTTAACTAACACCTTTCATTTATATTTTAAGATATGGTGTTTTTAACTTGTTGATTATTTTTGGGGTGTTACAAGTCCACCCTCCTTAAAGAGGGTTTCGTCCCCAAAACCATTGTACGCATAGAATTTACAATGTATTCACGTACCGAAAAGTGAAGGGTAGAGTCGTCTTATTTCCTCTTCAGACTCCCACGTGGTGTCTGATCCTTTCCGGTGTTCCCATTTGAGCTTCACTTGGTCGATTTCTTTGTTTCTTAAACCTTTAACTTTACGGTCTAGGATTACGATTGGCCTTGCTATGTAGTTGAGTTTATTATCAATCTCTATATCATTAAGGGGAACATAGACCGTATCATCCGCTAAACACTTCCGCAGATGCGAGACATGGAATCTGTTGTGTATCCCACTTAGTTCCTCTTGTAATTCTAGTCGGTACGCCACCTTACCCACTCGCTCCAAAATTTTAAAAGGGCATATAAATCGTGGACTCAACTTTCCTCGTTTTCTGAACCGGATAATTCCTTTCCACGGAGATACCTTAAGCATCACCCTATCGCCAATTTGGAATTCTATTGGCCTTTTTCTTTTATCCGCATATGATTTTTGTCGATCTTGAGCGGCCTTCAAATGGGCTCGGATCATGTCAATTTTCTCGTTCGTAACCCGGATTACATCTTTATGAGCAAGCTCCCGAGGGCCTACTTCTTCCCAGCATATCGGTGTCCGACATTTTCTTCCGTAAAGCATTTCATACGGTGCCCTACCAATACTTGAATGGTAGCTATTGTTATATGAAAATTCGACTAACGGTAGATACACATCCCAGCTGCCACCAAAATCTATTATACAAGCCCGAAGCATATCTTCTAATATCTGTATCGTTCGTTCACTTTGCCCGTCGGTCTGTGGGTGGTATGCGGTACTAATCAACAATTTGGTACCCATTTGATTTTGAAAGTCGCGCCAGAAATTTGAGGTAAACCTAGTGTCCTTATCGGACACTATAGTTACCGGCACTCCGTGGCGTGCTACAATCTCATTCACGTACACCTCCGACATCTTTTCAGAAGTGTAGGTTTCTCGGATAGGAATGAAATGGGCGCTTTTGGTTAGTCTATCTACAATTACCTAAATGGCATCAAATCCCTATGCCGTCTTTGGTAGTTTAGTCAACAGGTCCATAGTAATATGTTCCCATTTCCAAACCGGAATATCCAAAGGTTGAAGTTTGCCGTATGGCCTTTGATGTTCCGCTTTGACTTGTAAACAAGTCATGCATTTCTACACATATTTAACCACATCTCTTTTCATTCTCGGCCACCAATAGTTTTGCTTCAAATCTTTATACATCTTGGTTGCTCCAGGGTGGATCGAATAGCGAGACTTGTGAGCCTCGTCAAGTAGAAGATCCTTAACACCACATCTGTTTGGGACCCAAATCCTACCATACCGGTATTTCATCCCATTACTTCCTTCCACAAGGTCCTTTATCAACCCCTTTATACACTCTTTCTTCCAATTTTCTTTCCTTATTGCTTCAATTTGGGCTTCTCGAATTCGTTCAAGCAAGCCTGAAGTTACTACCAACTGCATAGACCGTACTCGAATTGGAGCGTACTCATCTTTTCGGATAAGTGCATCCGCCACCACATTAGCCTTTCCGGGGTGATAGTGGATTTCGCAGTCATAGTCCTTCACTACTTCTAACGAACGCCTCTGCCTCATATTTAACTCCTTCTGATCGAAGAAATACTTTAAACTTTTATGGTCAGTGAAATTAGTACATTTCACACCATACAGGTAATGTCTCCAGATCTTTAAGGCAAAGACTACGGCTTCCAGCTCAAGATCATGAGTCGGGTATTTTCTTTCATGCGGCTTGAGTTGTCTTGAGGCGTACGCAATTACCCTTCCTCTTTGCATCAGCACGCACCCAAGGCCTAGGTCTGATGCATCCGAATATACTACCATATCATTCGTACCTTCGGGTAAAGTCAACACCGGTACGCAGATTAACTTTTCCTTTAATGCCCGAAATACCTTTTCTTGATCATCTTCCCAGACGAACTTTTCGTTCTTGTGGGTTAACTTGGTCAAAGACGATGAAATCTTGGAGAAATCCTGAATGAACCTCCGATAGTAACCAGCCAACCCCAAGAAACTTCTAATTTCGGATGGACTCCTTGGAGGGTTCCATTTTGATACTGCTTCCACCTTCGGTGGATCCACCAATATTCCTTCGGCACTTATGACGTGCCCCAGGAATTGCACTTCTCGTAACCAGAAGGCGCATTTCGAGAATTTGGCATATAATATTTCCCCGCCTTAGTATCTTTAACACTTCTCGTAAATGGTTAGCATGATCCGCCTCGTTTCTTGAATAAACAAGGATGTCATCGATAAAAACAATCACCGACCTATCAAAGAATAAACAAGGATGTCATCGATAAAAACAATCACCGACCTATCAAGCATCGGCTTGCAAACCCGGTTCATGAGATCCATGAAAGCCGCGGGTGCATTTGTTAATCCGAAGGACATCACGAGGAATACGTAATGTCCATATCACGTACAGAACGCCATCTTTGGTACATCGTCTTCCTTTACCCTCAATTGGTGGTAACCCGATCTCAAATCGATTTTTGAAAACCAGCTAGCGCCTTGTAATTGATCGAACAGGTCGTCGATCCTCGGGAGCGGGTATCGATTCTTTACCGTGAGTTTATTTAACTCCCGGTAATCAATACACGTCCGCATGCTCCCGTCTTTCTTCTTTACAAACATCACCGGCGTTCCCCAAGGAGATACACTAGGTCGGATGAATCCCTTATCAAGTAAATCTTGTAACTGGGACATTAGTTCTTGCAATTTCGATGATGACAGCCTGTATGGTGCTTTAGCTACTGGTTTAGCACCCAGAATCAGTTCGATCCCGAACTCTATTTCACGCTCTGGTGGCATTCCCGGAAGATCCCCGGGAAAGACGTCTTCAAATTCACGCACCACGGGTACGTCTCCAATCCTTGGCGTTTCTTTTTCCTCATCACGTACATAAGTTAAATATGCCTTACACCCGTGTAGTATAAACTTGCGGGCTTCTATCATAGAGCATATCATGGGATTACAAGCCTTCTCCCCATAGATGATGTCACGTTTTCCTCTCGGAGACGTTAAGTGTATCTCCTTACGTAAGCATATCACCTTAGCGTGGTAGCGAGACAACCAGTCCATTCCAACTACCACTTGAAATTCACCCATAGACATGGGTATTAGATCAATGGAGTATTCCTCACCATCGATGTCCAGTTTGCATTCCAGACATATATCACAAACAATGAAACTTTTGTTATTACCTACTACTAATTCCATCGGCATAGGCAATTTGGTTAATGTAAACAAAGGGTTTTGAATGAATCTATGAGAAACAAAATATTTATTCGCACCTGTATCAAACAGAACACGTGCAAGAACAGAATTTACCGAAAATATACCTGTAACCACGTCAGGTTCCATTTTTGCTTCAGCAGCAGTGATTTGGAACGACCTTGCCTTTGACTTCGGGGTTTCATTCTTGGAGTCAGCACCCTCTTTCTTTCCCGTCAGTTCCGGACATTCTGACTTTTTATGACCCGGCTGATAACATTTATAGCACACCGTCACTTTGTCCGGGCAGTTTGAAACCCCATGCCCTGTCTTGCCACATGCAACGCAAGGTTTGTTCTTAAAATAACATTCGCCTTTATGGGCGCGCCCACATATCTTACAACTCGGGGAACCTCCTTTCGCATTTCCCTTCTTTGAAGATTCAACCACCTTCGACTTCTTCGTGGGACTTGGGTTTTCATCCAAGGTTCTTCTCTCGCCTCTTTCAACTTGTCTTTTCAATTCAATCTCGCGCTCACGCGCCGCATTGATTATGTCGGTGAGGCTTTCGTAATGTGAGGGAGTCATAAACTCCATATATTCGGCTCTAAGCATATTGTGATAGTAGTAAATTTTCTGTTCTTCAGTCTTGACTAACTCATCACAAAACTTGAGTTTATCCATAAACGTCCCCGTGATTTTATCGACGGTTTCACCTTTTTGCCTCATTTGCATGAATTCTTCTTTTATCTTATTGATTACCGCCTTGGGGCTATGATGTTTGAGAAATGGTGTTTTAAAATCTTCCCAAGTCATCGCCCTTGTTGCTTCAACACCCCTTTCATTTCTAAGGTTGTCCTACTAATCCTTAGCTTGGCCTCTAAGTTGGCCAGTTCCATAAGCCACGAAGTCACTTATATCACAATGCGTTCGTTCAAAAACACCCTCGATATCGCTTATCCACCATTGACAAGCTATTAGATCCACCTCTCCGTTGAAGATCGGGGGTTTACACGCCATAAACTTGTTATAAGAACAACCTTTCTTTTCTTTGGCCTTACCTCTATCATTGGTAAGGTCTTCTCTTAATTCGCCCATCTTTTCCTCCATAGTTGAAAGTAATGTATTTTGTAGCCTTTCCATGAATCTTGGTAGGCTAGCTTCAATTGCCCTTCCGACTTCCTCAGAAATCTTTTCTTTCAACTCGTCGGTAGTGAGGGATAGGATATTGTCACTAGCACCTCCCGACATCTTGTTACTGAAATGTTAAAATAATTCATTAAATAATTCGTTCAATCATTCTCATATCTTTATATGAGAATTCATACTCACTATTTGGCCAAGTATACAACTTGCCTTAACCATTTATGCTAAGTGTACTTCCCGGGTTCGAGTATGTTATTATACTCCTCCCATACACATTAAGTAACTATTCCTGCTAGTCTTTTAACTTAGAATTTACTTCAAACATATTCTTACCGAATGTTGATCAAGCCTTGAACCGAACACATTTATCTCTAACCTTAGCTCTGATTACCAACTTGTAACACTTTAATTTCGACAATATAAATTCTTATCGATAAGATAGGAATTGTCACACCCCGACCACGTAAAACAACAAAGCGTGGCGGAAACGTCGGGGAGTGTTGTAACAGAATTATCGTTTCATAACCATGGATACAAAAATTGTTTCATTTTATTGATAATATTAAGCATTAACATTGTTTTAACACATAACAAACAAGTTTTATATCAACTATCATCGTTTTATGTCACTAAGGCCTCTTCCAGATATTATGTGACGCATGCATCCTAGAACGTCAATCAAGCAACAACACTTGAAACATATGTAAAAACAAAGTCAGCAAAGAAATGCTGGCGAGTACATAGGTTTTATAAGAGTATCGAAATCGTGGCTTCGTTTACATGTTGCAGTACTTTATTAGACTTCAAGAGTCAAAATACAAACCTCGTTTTGAAAAGCGTATTGCAACATAATTAACCAACTCAAACCAAATGGGTTATCATTTATAAAATCTCGTAGCCATGATTCTTAACCCAAAAACACTTTTGTTTTAGAAAAAACCATTTTGTAAAACATCTCGTAAAAACTCGTTAATAAAACTCGTATATTATTTCAAAAACATCGTTGAGTGACATCGTTTCAATATCGTTTACCCAAGTGAACTAAATAACGCCACGGTATGTAATATGTTGAAAACACTTATATATAAGAAGTACCAGCGGCGTATCTACCATGTTTTCACCACATTACACCCGTCCCGTTATCTAAACACTAGCCAAAAACCAATCGTTTACCCAAATCGTTTAACATCGTTTCCAAATCGTTTCCAAATCGTTTACTCGTTTAAATCGTTTAAATCATCCTCGTTTTTAATTGTGAAAAACTTATATATGGTCGTCTCGTTAATAACATTCAAACCTTCGTGACTCGACTACCTCGCTCCTCGCTTCTCGTATTAACAAACCACCAAAGGGTAAGTTAACAATTACAGATTTAGTCGTTACCCACAACACCCACACATAACCATGGGTATAGTGTAATAACGGGATTTGTCGGATCCTATGGTACCATAACCTAATACTGGTCGGCTTGATCAATGCTAATGAATGTCATTCGTTATGTAACTACAACCAACAAGTTCGTTCACATTATCGAAATCGTTATTAGTTTAGTATAAATCGTTTTATTTGTTTTTTTTTTTGAAATCTCGTCTAAACCTTGAAAACATTTTATACATATGAATCACCCCAAAACAATTGAAAGTTGTAAAATAGGGGAACTATGTACTCACATGTAGTGCAAGGTATCCTCAATCAATAGTACTTCAACAAACTCGAGTAAACCAGGGAAATCAAGCAGCACCTAGTAATTGAACCACTAGTCAAACAATAGACGCCTAAATCGGAAGATCGGACAGAATGAGGTCTTGCAAACCAAATGAGTGTTGGGACTCATGTGATATGGTTTAACAAAGCCTACATTCTAAATCGGAACCTAACCTAAGTGCTTTCGACCCATCGCGACCCATTAAGGTAGCTTATGCTACTTTAACGCGTCGTGCGCACAAATGCGCGTTCGAGACATCTAACTGGTCCTATGACAAGTATTATATGCCTATACAAGTTTAATCATGTTGTATAATCAGTTATGTGACAAAAGTTTAGGTTACATATGCTTAATTACCAATTATGCATGAAAGGGCATTTTGGTCATTTACCTAAGGCATATAAACTACTTATCATACAACTATCTAAACTAGGTGACCATAAGTTATAACCTCGAAAGGTTATTCCCTATGCTACTATGGTCACCTAATGTGTTTGGTCGGATCCTAATGATCGACCAAACGGGTCGGGTTCGAAAGTATAAGCGATTGATTAGATCGCTTACCTTTACGACCCTATACAAGCACAAAACTAAAAGTGATGAGCTAAACATGTTAGAACATGTTTAACAAGGTTTGAAAACAGGTTTGGTATCAAAACAAACGGTTTTGATACCCACAAGTAGTTTGGTTACAAAATACGTAAGAATACGTATTTTGGCCGAAACTACGACTCGTCACTGAGCCTAGATAACGTGGTAATCAGTAGGTATAGTCACAAGGGACTATAACCATCGTGATTACGCTCACGTTATGAAGTTCAAACGAACTTCACATTGACCATAAACTGGTCAATGCAGAAAGTCAAACGCAGTTTGACTTTAACGCTAAAACGAATGAAAAGAACGAAAGAACACTTACGGAAGGTCCCCGCAAGATTTGATTCCGATTTTTCTCTCAGGTAGGAAGCAAATACTTCCACTTAGAGAGCATAAATCAGATTTCAAATTGTGGGTTTTGAAGTGAAATAGATGGGGTATATATAGGATTTCTAAAACCGTTAAGATCGTTCCTCGAAAACTGAGCTTTAATCTGGACCTTACATGTGTGCCCATGGTTTTCTAAAACCATGTGAGCCCCTAATATGGACTAAGTTCATTGAATACCAGCCCATGGTTTTGCAAAATCATGGGTGAAAACCATCAACACTTCAAAATGGACTAGGTTCATTGAATCTGCCAGAAATTTCAAAAATGGTCCCTGCACTTGTAAAACCTGATTTTTTGGATCTTTTAAGCCCCGTTAACCCCATTTCAAGGCTCTAAAATAAAGTTAAAGTATTGGGAACTTAAAATATGCTCAAAAACATCTCAGATGTCGGTTCGTTTGGTCGTACGGTTGCGTTATTCGCTTAATTATGACGGAAGTCGTAACGAACGTAAAAACGATCCAAATTAAGCGACGAATGGAATTTTATCATGCCAAACACAAAAATAAAATATTTTAATGCTTACATAAATTTTTGGATGTCCGGATGTATTCAGAATGTAAGTTATGCGCGAAAAATGCAAACTTATGCACTTTGAAACATCCGGCATAGTTTCAAATCAACTTATGATCAAGTTTCAGAATGTTCGTTACTATACAATGGGTAACCCTCAAAGCCTATTTCTAAGATATGTAAAGGTTTCCTTTAACTGGCATCCCTGCCGTGGGGGTTACCCCATCATTCCTTTAACTGACATCCCTGCCATGGGGGTTACCCCATCGTTGAAAACGTGATTAGTTTATCCCATTTACTCTGGCCTTACAGCCGTGGGGGCTACCCCATGTTTAATTATCTGGCTCAACGGCCGTGGGGGCTACCCCATGTATATACTACTAGACTCGTTACCATATCGACTACTGACGTTAGTCATGTTTATGTGCCCTTAGCGTTGGTGTCTATCATCACCGACGTGCCATAGTCCATTAGTTCACGCCCGTTCTCTGCGGCACGGTGTGAGGTTTGTCAAACCTAAATAGCGCTATCTAACTAATGACCCGCTTGCCATTGGCCCGGCGATTAAGTCGATATAAAAAGGAGGGACTTCGTGATAGAGTTTTGGTCTAGTGAAAGTTAACTGTCCATGAGGACGAGGAATTATATTCCTGAACCCGTACTGTCCTACCCAAGAAAGGACGAGGAATCCATATTCCTTAACCCATTCCCAACCCCTGGGAATCCCATGCTTTGTAGAAAGTGTGAACTCACCTTAGGTTAGCTCGGCAGATAAACGAAAGGTCAATCGAGTTGCTAGAGGTCAACCACGTCCTAACATGGTTACCATACAAGTCAGGTTTTGGGTTTCGAGTAGCACACATAAGTCTCACATAAGCTAGTAGATTACGAACACATAAAGATCATAATAAACTCATTATACATGTCAAGCAAAACAGTTAAACACGAAATGTCCAAACTTGAGCGGTTAGAATGCATTGGACTGAATTGTAAGTCCACTAACATCTTGTGCGAGTGGATCGTTGAAACCCAAACACTACCCGGCCCAATATAATGAAAGCAGTCCAGCATGTAACGGCCCAAACAACAAACATGAGTCTTGTGCGATCCGGATAGACTTGTGCGATCCGGATGGCTTGTGCAATTGGGATTGGGCCTTAAGTCCTAACAGTGTAATTTGTGTGAGGCCCAAGCCTTGTGCGATTGACACTATCTTGTGCGATCCGCAAGTCTTGTGCGATCATGCATAATAAAACAGTACTATGTGCCTTATGTGTTTGTACCCCGTCTTGTGCGATGCGTTTGTGCAATCAGATCAGGTCTTGTGTGACCTGATCTTGTGCGTCCGAGAGGGAACTTGTGCGATCCGTTTTATTATCCGAATATAATGCTAATCAGATACATTGTTTCCATTTATGTAGATAATCAATCAACAACTAACAGTTTCCATTCATTCAAATAAATCGATCAAACAAGGGTTTTAACATAAATTCTTATGAATCCTAATTACATTCAAAGCATAAACAACAACTTATTAAATCATACTATCTGATCCGATTACATAATCATACAACCGATTGCATACATTCGATCCTAAATCATCATGCAAATAATCCGAAAACAAGACATGATATCCGATTAACATCATCATTACACTTACTGATCGATTATGTATTTTGTGATGACATAGCCTCCACCAACATACATATTAACATATGTTACTAATCTCTGCTACAATCAACACATAACCATACTTCATATTAATCCATCTCATAAACAAGTTGTCACACAAAATCATTAATCACGAGCACTTGTTTCAAAACAGGTATCATTGTCCTATATTACCCTACCTCTAACACACTATATGCATGTTATTAGCACATGGTTTCACCTAGAAACACCATAATCAAAACAACCAACTAGTGCAATAAACATCAGAAAGAAATACTAACCGAGAGGCTAGAAAAAAAGTATAATAATGTTGATCACTACGGTGGGGGGGTGCCTTCTGTTGTGCGAGAACTTGAGAGAGACGGGTAGGGTTTGTTTAGGGTTTGCTAAAGTCTTGAGTGTATATGTCACACCCTGGCTTTTGCGGAAGCGTGGGTTTAATTGGTGTGACTTCTTAATACCATAGCAACAATCACAACAATGCTATATGATAAAATACGGGATGTTCATCCATTAAAATAATTAGAAAAATGCGCAACATATTGTTTTAAAGTATCAATCCCAAAACATATTACAAAACATGACTTGTTTAAAATGAGTTCATAAGACTCAACGAAGAACTACCAACAAAACATGGATTTAAGACATGTAACCCGTCCAGGAATGAGTCGCACTTCCCAAACCCTATGACCCTGGATGACATCCTTATCTAGTACGCAGCTAACATGCATCACTTGCCAGATCCTATTCATTCCCTGAAATACATGTAATTTGAAAAGTCAACAAAAAGCTGAGCGAGTTCATGCATAAGTGAGTATGTAAAAGCCTTTAAAATGTCTGTATAAGTAAAAGTCCCTGGTATGTAGCAATTAAGGAAAAACCTGATCACCATTGGGTTGCAAAGCCAATAGTATGTGTGAAATGATGCAGGAAGACTCAAACCTAGCAAATTTGTCTCCGGTATGAAGACATAGTCACCACTATGGGCCGCCCCGGCCTCATGGGTGTGGGCTCGCTACACCCAAATAGATCTATCACTCATGTCCCTTGGTCCTTCAATGAGGATTAATGGCCTTAAGTGTTGTGCCCACCACTCACATGATCGCGTAATAAAAACCCTCCTTAAGCTAACCATACCATATAATAAATGTCTGTAAATGTCTGTAACATGTATTTCACCCCCGAAATGTAAAACTAAAAATAGTTAAGAGAAAAGGGGGACATGAACTCACAGTAGTGCGTCTTGTACCGAATCTCAAACTCTGTCTGCTACACGACAACCTACACATACTAATGTCTATTAGACGAACGGGCCGTGCCTTGGCTTAGAGTTTAGTATTTTGAGTTACATTTCTTATATTGTTCCACGTGATAAATATTTGTTCGTTCAATGTTCTAGTGACTCCAGCCTTAGAAAGCAATTATTTACTAAGTGTTAGAATTTTTGGAAATTTTTGCCATAGTCTCCTTTGTAAATAGAGGTGTCCATGCGTAATAGCATATCGTTTTTTTTATATAAATCCCGTAGAGTGTTCCCACATAGCCAACCCGACAATCATACATGCAATACACTACTTAGGTCGTTTCAGCTTTACTAAACAAAACTGGACTGTTTTAGAGCATTTTAATAAAATAGTTAACCTTTTCCAAAAATTCTCAATTTTTTACAGAATGTCACAAACGTTCCAAATTTTATTGTGTAAAAATATCGGGGCTTAGTTCATTACCAATATTATATAAAAATTCCACTACCCGACTGCAATCAGATTTGTTGCTTTCTCATCGCAGTTTACGGAAAAATTCACTAAAAATTAAGCCCAATTGACGAAATTCCAGTTGGAGGGTCACGGAAACAACGGTGACCATCTATAGTAAAAATCCCATGAGCTGATACTACTCAAGTTTCGAGTTATGACTCTGAATACGACACACTTTTTCAGCAGAAAGATTTCAGCTTGAGCTGCTGTCTTAAAACAATTGTTTAAAAATAGTAAACGACCTCGAAAAATTACGATTCCAGTGCCATTTGTTCGGTTGTTCAAAAATACATAATTTAGACTCCAGAAATTCAGTTTTTCGATTAAAAATGACCCAGTTACAGCCTGTTGAAGTTGGCTGGAAATTCCAATCAGCATGCTGTTTACAAGGTAAAGCTACTAAAAACGCATCATCAAAGGTCCTAACCATGGTTTATCGATGATTTAATGATCAAACCTTATGCATGCTTTAACCAAACTCAAACCAACCCGATTTCAACTTCATACAAACTTTTTATGTAGGGTTTTTATGTAGAGTTCTATGTTCATTATTTTTAGTGTTGTTAGCTTTGTGATTTGAACATTATTCATATTATAACAAAGAACAAGATGAACAACGGTGTGAAGGGACTTACCACTAGCTTCAAGCTAGGGAAGAAATCTAGAATAAAGATGAAGAGATGATGAAGATGAAGCAAGCGAACAAGTCTCTTGAAGCTTCACAAACTTGCAACTCCCTTGAATCACCCTTGAAGCTTTGAATGGCACTTGAAGGTGTTGAAGGAGATGAGAAATGTGAAGGTGGTGATGGATTCGGTTATGGGGGGGCCGAATGAGAGAGGGAGAGTTGATATAGGGATGGAATGATTGCAAACCTTGGAACTCCACACTTAGAGATTTCTTGTCATATTTTGGCTACTTACACAAGCTAAATCAATTTTAATATAACAATCCACCAATCAACAATTAGGAGGGGAAGAGGGGTTGGTTTCGGTTTTGGTGAGCCAAAAATGAGGGAAGAGAGTGAGTGAGAGAGTGTGGATTTGCAATGATGAGTGATCTAATTGACCAATGCATGTAGAGATGCTCTTACACCATGAGCCACCCTAATCCCTATTGTCATGATCTTCTAGTTCTTGGCCAACCACAATCAAGATTCCAAGAAATAATATCTCAACAAGATATATGGTGATGATTTGGCTGAAAAATCGGTTGGGGGGGGGGGGTAATTTGTAAAAGTTGTGACTAAAAGGTAACTAAGTAGTTAAATTGTAAGTATAGACTTGTATGTGTAGTGACATGATTTTTAATGGGTGTTATGGCAAACGGGTACCATGACTACTCAAAAATAGTAAAACAATGTCATTGACAAAAATTTAGTGTCCCGGGTAATGTCCGGTTGTTCGGTTACGTATCGTTCCGTTAAAGTGTTAAATTGTACCGTATAGTGTCTTTTATGCATCTTTTTGCAACGACATCATTCCTGGCACTTAGGAAAGTATACAGGACCACTCTGCCATGTTTGTGTATTCTACTAGTATAATAAAATGTTGAATTTTATAAAAGAATGAAGAATTCTGTATTTAAAGTGTGTTTTAGGCACTTCCCGGCACTATATCTATCACCTAAAGACGCAGTCTTATGATCCTCACTTCCCTACACTACAAACCAGTGTAGTACCCTATCCCTGGCTCATACTGGCCATAAAAACATTGTCTGTCTATGTGCTGGCATTGTCAGCATTATTTCTGAATCAACCGTTCTGTGTGTTAACTGTGCTGAGTGCATCAAGTATGTCACTAATGTAGGTGTGTAATGAATGGAGTGACTGTATAAAATGTGATGCATGTATATATGATATAGAATCATAGAGCAGTTTAAATTGTCACTTGTAATCAAGCACAATCATTAAGCACGTAATTAAGATTAAGGAGCTGTTTGGTAGCCTCTGAATGGTCATTAAGAGGCTACCTCTTAATGGAACCATTAAGAATTTTACCATTGAGAAGGTAGAAGAATGTGACATGTGATGATTTACCATTCAGAGGTTACCTCTTAACCATTCAGACTTGAGGTTACCTCTTATCCATTCAGAGGTTTTAAACCATTAAGAGGTAGCATCTGAATGGTCATTAAGAGGCTACCAAACAGCCCCTAATTAATTTGTACAGTACCTGAAATTTTGAGGGTTGTCACAGTATACAAATCACGTGAACAATGAACATATAATTTGATAGTTGGGGCGGTTCCTAGCTGGCCGATGATGGGCTCAATCCAATTGAGTGTGGCCGGTTGGGCCACTGCCACTAAATAAATAATACAACACACTAAATAATTCAATGAACATATAATAGATCTGAGAATAATCAAGGAAGATTGGGCCTAGTTAATTAATTAAGGGATTGGGCCAAGTGATATTTACATGCGGTGGCGGCCCAGTAGCATTGCAATAGATGCGGCCGTACGTCACTAACCGTGAAAGTTCGGGTTGTCGCATCATCCCCAACTTGAAAGAAATTTCATCCCGAAATTTAGTACGTAGTTACTGAGGAAGCTAGTTGTGTTGTTTCCTGGTTTTTCCTAGGGTGTCACATCCTCCCCCCGTTGATCTGGAATTTCGTCCCTAAATTCCGTAGTAGCTTCAGCATCAGTAGTGGTTATACTGTTTGCGAACAGTTGGGGATACTTTTGTTTCATTTGATCTTCGCGTTCCCAGGTGAACTCTGGGCCACGACGGGAGTTCCAACAAACTCGAACAAGAGGTATTCTAGTGTGCTTGAGGACCTTAATGTCTCGGTCCGTGATTTCAACTGGTTCCTCGACGAATCGCAACTGATCGTCGATAGTGGGCTCCTTCAAAGGAACTATGAGGGTCTCATCTGACAGACACTTCTTCAGATTCGACACGTGGAAAACGTTGTGAACTCCGCTGAGTTCTGTTGGTAGGTTCAGTTTTTAGGCCACCTTGCCTATTTTCTCTATGATGTCAAATGGTCCAACGTATCGCGGATTGAGTTTTCCCCGTTTGCCAAAACGAACCACACCCTTCCAGGGTGAAACTTTGAGTAGCACTCGATCCCCAACTTGGAACTCGAGTGGTTTCCTGCGCTCATCAGCGTAGGCTTTCTGACGGGCGCGAGCTGCCACCATGCGTTGTCGTATCTGAGCAATCCTTTCTGTTGTGTCTAATACAAGTTCTGGACCCGTGATCTGACTATCACCCACCTCTGCCCAACAAAGAGGTGATCGGCATTTACGCGCCCGTACAATACCTCAAATGGAGCGGCCCGAATGCTGGTGTGGTAACTGCTATCATAAGAGAATTTCCACTAGTGGCAGATGTTTTTCCCAACCATTGCCAAAGTCAATCACACATGCCCTAAGCATGTATTCAAGGGTCTGGATGGTGCGTTCAGACTGCCCATCCGTTTGCGGGTGATAAGCCGTGCTCATATCTAAACGTGAGCCAAAGGACTTGTGCATTGTTTGCCACAGTTCAGAAGTAAAACATGCATCACGATCAGAGATAATAGAGGTGGGCACCCCGTGCCTCGAGACAAGTTCCTTAAGATATACGTCTGCTAGAGTGGAGAACTTATCTGTTTCCCTGATAGCCAAGAAGTGTGCAGACTTTGTGAGTCGATCCACGATCACCCCAAATAGTATCATTCCCACGTTGAGATCTAGGCAGACCAGTAACAAATCCATGGAAATTTGCTCCCATTTCCATTGTGGTATCTCTGGTTGTTGGAGTAGGCCTGATGGTTACTGATATTCGGTCTTGACTCTCGCACAAGTCAAACATTTGCTGACGTAGGTTGCTATGTGAGCTTTCATGCTAGGCCACCAATACTTTGTTTTCAAGTCTTGGTACATCTTATCCGAACCAGGATGTACTGAGTAACGAGACTTGTGTGCTTCATCCATCACAAGCTCTCATAGGTTGCCATAAAGTGGGACCCAAATGCGTCCTGTTAAGTAGTAAGCACCGTCTTCCTTTTGTTCTAATCGTTGCCTTGAGCCACGTAGGGCTTCAGCCCTAACGTTTTCTGGTTTCAATGCTTCTACCTGAGCATCTCGTATTTGGGAAGGAAGACTAGATTGAATAGTGAGTTTTAATGCTTGCACGCTCTTAGGCGTAGTGTCCTTTCGACTGAGGGCGTCAGCCACAACATTGGCTTTGCCTGGATGGTACTTGATCGCGCATTCGTAATCATTTAATAACTTGACCCATCGTCGTTGACGCATGTTTAACTCCTTTTGCTTGAAGATATGTTCGAGACTCCTGTGATCAGTGTAAATGGTGCACTTGGTACCATATAGGTAATGTCTCCATATCTTGAGCGCGAAAACAACAGCTCCCAGCTCCAAATCGTGTGTAGTGTAGTTCCTTTCGTGAATCTTAAGTTGGCGTGAGGCGTAGGCAATGACCTTGTCACGTTGCATCAATACACACCCAAGACCCTGAATGGATGCATCGCAATAGACTACAAAATCGTCTGTGCCCTCTGGCAATGAAAGGATAGGTGCGCTACAAAGTCTATCCTTTAGGTGCTGAAATGCTGATTCCTGTGTAGTACTCCAGCGATAAACAACGCCTTTCTGAGTTAGTGAAGTGAGGGGCTATGCAATCTTGGAGAAATCCTTGATAAACCTTCTGTAGTATCCAGCCAAGCCCAAGAATTGGCGGATTTATGTTGGTGTACGGGACGCAGGCCAGTTCCTGATCAAGTCGACCTTTGATGGATCAACGTGGATCCCATCCTTGTTTACCACGTGGCCTAGGAAATGGACTTCACGAAGCCAGAAGTCGCATTTCGAGAACTTTGCATAAAGCTATTTTGTTCGAAGGAGTTCCAAAATAAGTCCTAAATGTTGCTCGTGTTCCTCCTGACTCTTAGAATAGATCAGGATGTCGTCGATGAAAACTATAATGAACTTGTCTAGGTAAGGCTTGCACACTCTATTCATAAAGTCCATGAAGACCGCTGGTGCGTTTGTCAGCCCAAAAGGCATGACCAAAAACTCGTAGTGTCCATAACGAGTTCTAAAGGCTGTTTTGGAGACGTCCTCCTCGCGGACTCTCAGCTGGTGATATCCCGATCTCAGATCAATCTTCGAGTAGTAGCTCGACCCTTGCAGCTGGTCGAACAAGTCGTCAATACGTGGAAGAGGATAACGATTCTTCACCGTCACCTTGTTGAGCTCGCGGTAGTCTATACACATTCTGAAAGTACCGTCTTTCTTTTTCACAAATAGCACTGGAGCTCCCCAGGGTGAAGAGCTAGGACGAATAAAACCCTTATCCAAGAGTTCTTGTAGTTGCGTAGACAACTCTTCTAGTTCTGATGGGGATAAACGATAGGGTGCTCGAGCTATGGGCGCTGCTCCAGGAGCCAGCTCGATTTGAAACTCGACTTGACGATGAGGCGGAAGGCCAGGTAATTCGTCAGGAAATACCTTAGGATAGTCACGTACAATCGGAAAATCTTCTATCTTCTTCTCTTTCTTCGAGGTGTCAGTAACGAGAGCCAAAATAGTAGTGTGGCCCTTTTGTAACACTTCTGGGCCTTAAGGAAAGAGATGATGCTCACAACAACACCACTCTTGTCGCCACGAATCATGAGAGGTTCATCCCCTGAACGAGGAATACGGACAATCTTCTCGTTGCAAAGAATCTCTGCTTGGTGTTGGGATAACCAATCCATCCCAATGACTACGTCGAAACTACCCAGAACGATAGGAATGAGGTCGATAGAGAAGGTCTGATTAGTAAGAACAAGATTACAACCCTTGACTACGTGTGTGGCTTCAAGACTTTTACCATTCGCTAGTTCTACAAAGTGTTTTGTGACAACCCGTAATTTACGGCTCTTAATTACGTGATTAACAAGTGATTAACGTGACAATAAATAGTGTTTACAGCACGAATTAACTTAAATAGGCCTTTGGAGTGCCCAGGAACGTTTATCCGACTTTACAGTGCGCGAACGGTGGTTTACAGAGAAGCCTGTGAAACGTTAAACGGTAACGGATTGAAACCGTACAAGATACTGATGACGCCATCAAATAATAAATTTTTACGATATATTTTAGCTTCGTAATTTAATTTTAGTGACTACAGTCGAAACCGGATCGGAAAACGGATTAAAGACGACAGCGATACAATTTTTCGCGATTATTACCATAATCGACAACGACTACCGACCGTATTTTTGTGTATTTTAAATTTTGACGTTAAACGAAGTTCAGGATTTGACAACGGGTCTCGTAGGAATTACGGGCCACTTACACATGAGATGGGCTTGTGGGCCCTGGGCCCAAGCCCAAAACCCACAAGCCTAAACCTGCACATAAAGATTTTTGACTATCAAAATCTTATAAAATCCTCTAAAAATCTCAATAAAACCTCTATGAAATCCTAGCAAGATCTTACAATATCTTATAAATCCCTACAAAATCTAGACTAGATTTGAAAATCTTTTGGAAAATCTCAACAAGATCCATAAGATCTCTATAAAGATCCATGCCTATCCATATATATATAGTGTGCAAAACACACACACATGAGACATCAACACCTCAAACCCTTCCCCCTTTCCCTCTCGATTACATACATACAATACACAGACATCAAGTCTGTCATACTCTCTCTCTTGATTGTTTTTTTATATACACAAACAACACACACATCTCATATCCTCTACACAATCAACAGGCAAACAAACACACCCACTTGATCCCTCACTCTCCCGGCGACATAACCGGCGGAGACCGGTGGCGGTTCACGGCGGCGTCGCTGCTCGGGCGGCGGTGGAGATGTCTTCCGGCGGTGGTGGCTCTGAGCAACGACGCAACAAACCCCCTTCTCGTGATGCTTCGCGACAGACAAGCCGGAGCCGGTTTCTGGTAGATCTCCGACCGTCACACCCACACCCCCTTCTCGGTTTCTTTTCAGGCCGACCACCACCTGTGGTGACGACATATGGCGGCGCGACGACAACATTCGAGAGAGAGATCAAGCCATGAGAAACAGAAGGACGGCCACCTATTTTGCGGTGGCGATTCCAGGCGACGGTGACGCCGCCAGTGGCGGCGGGGAAGGTGGTTCTCCACGGCGGCATGGTCAGCGGCTCGGTTAACTCACGGTTCGGGTTACGTCTCGGCTCAGGTCAGAACTTGTTTTAGTCTCGGTTCATCTTTCAAACGTGGGATTCGGGGTATGTTCGGCTCCAAGTTAGGTGCGGTACACAAGTGGTTCAGGTTCGAGTGTTAATGGGTTATTTCGTTGCTCGGGCCGGATCTCGGGCCAAACTTTGGGCCAGCTCGGGTCAACAGTCGAAGACTAGTCAACAGATGGGTTCGGGTCAGCGGTTAGGTCAACGGTTCGGGTCGAATCGGCCAACCCGAGTCGACTCGGTCAAACTCCGGTCAACTAAGTTGACCCGGTCAACTCAGTCAAAGGGTCCGATGTTCGATAGGAAGACTCGGTAAAATATTTAGAACGAACATTATTTGCAATAATTATAAGTTTATGATAATTTTGTGAACGAGCTCGAACCGAATAATCGACGAAATATTAGAGTTACTAATTATTTTGTTTATATAAAGTGATTATACGCAAATATTGTTGAGTAAATTGTTGAATCTTGATAAATAACGACAACTCGCGTTGTCGGGGCCGTCCAAAAACAGAGGAAACTCTGCCCGTTTTTCGAGAAAATCCGTAAAATAAAGGGCGTTTATTTATAAAACAAAACATGTTTTATTGAGAAACGACGACTAGTGATATCAGGCGACTTTTATGAAAACTAGCAAAAGCATATAATTACTTTCGACAACACTTCGCAATTTTCGAAAACGACGATTCAGAAAGTAATTTACAAAAATAAATATAGTATTTATATTTATTTTAAACTTGGATATTTCGACAACTCTTTTATAAAAATAAATATAGTCGGTATATTTATTTCAGATAACAAACCATATGACTTCTTTTATAAAATAAATATAACTATTATATTTATTTTAAACGACTTCAACGCTAAAACTCCATTAAATAAATATAAGTTTTTATATTTATTTCAAGCGCCGAAACGGCATATACGTACATTTTTGGCAAATATACACAAGACGTGATATATATAATACAAGTTATTATATATTACTTTCATACGAAACGCGATATATGATACGAGTTTGTTATATGATATTTTCATAGAAATATTCTTTTATACACGTATGACTACTCGAGACGGCTAACACACTTACAACGATATATTTATATATTTTTATATAAATATTTATTTAATTTAAGTCTCTCGGAAACTAAGTCTTTTTCAAGACCTATTAAATTGCTGCTGACATTAAACGAGACTTAACACGTATAACCTAATCTTTTCCATTAAGTTAACAACTTACCGTTGAATCGTTCGATTAACGATTCGGTAGAGCTCGATGACACGTAGTTTAGATACTGCGTTTATTTAGAAACTTATTAGATATTCCGTGTTAGGAATATTGTAGAATGCACGCTAGCGAGTCTCACTTTGGAAACGACATCAAGGAGTCGTAATTAGCTAGCTTTGCACAGGAATATTCAGGTGAGTTCATAACCCCCATTTTTTTTACTGTTTACATTTTTGTAAATGTTTTCGGGGTGGAAAGACATGCACGTTTTGCAAAAACATACAAAGTTTTGAACAAACGCAAAACTCGTATTTCTAAATCATATTACGAAGGGATTTCGAGGAACACAAATGATTTACGAAAGGTTTATACTAAACATACCGGTTTTCAAACAAACGTATCTTTCGGAATATGCATACCCACGAATTCTAGTTTTCTAAACTACGGGTAAATACAAGAAGCACTCTTGGTGAGAACGAGTACCAAGTATGATGCAAATGCTTATTTTTGAAATGTGAATGATTTTCGGTCAGGGTGACTAGGGATTTTCGGTCAGGGTGACCAGGGATTGGGTCGGGGAGACCAGGGATTTTTATACATGGTATGATTAGCGTAAGGAGGGTTTACTACTTAGATCATGTGAGTGGGTAGGCGGGAACTGGAGGCCATTAATCCTCATTGTAGGACCGAGGGGCACAATGCGGTAGATCTATCTGGGTGTAGCGAGCCCAGCCCCAGGCCCAGCAGAACGGACCTCGGGGTGACTATGTACCCGACGCACAAATCCACTAGGTTTGAGTCTTCCTACTTGCACTTCACACATATCAATGGCCTTGCAAACCATTGGTGATCTCTTTTTCCTTATTTGCTACATACCCGGGATTTTATACTTACGAAACCACTTGTTCATACAAATTAAATACCATGTTTTATACAAAATTCAAAGCACAGGATTATGCGGGTATGGAGTCAAAGTCAGGGTGGGCATTGACGGTTTTACGAACATTACAAATACATGGTTTTTATGAACATACTGTGTTACAAACACAACGTTTCCATATAACTTGGCAAGAAAATGACTTTTGATTCATTTTCTCAATACTATTTCAAAAACCGGTTATTCCAAAGATTTATTTCAAATCTTTCACAACTCAAAAGATTTATTTCAAATCTTTCATAACTCAAAAGATTTATTTCAAATCTTTTACAAACAAACTATGAACTCGCTCAACTTTATGTTGATTTTTCGCATGTTTCTTTCTCAGGTTGCATTTCTAAGACAAGGCACAGTTGGAATAGGAGAACCATTGGAGACTCGAGTACTTAGCAGGCGTTCAGTTTCTAGAAGTCTTAGCTTTATGTGCTTCCGCTGTGCAATGAAGATTCCAGTCCAGTCACACCAAGCTCTGATAATTTCAGGGTGTGACAGATTGGTATCAGAGCTATAGGTTACAACGAATTAGGTTCCTGTTGTGATACCTAGGCTCTAACCTCACTTTCCTCTGGGAACTTAGACTATTATGACTTTGAATACATACGGAACGCCCAGTACTCGAATATGGTCTCCAACCGTTGCCGAAAAACAAACAGTCAAAATTTCGTTTTTAAACATACGCTAAAGTGGTGTTTTACACACGGTACACAAAACAATTACATACAGTACACAACACTCTGAGAGTTTAGGAAACATGCATTTAAGACCTTCGGAAAAGGGAATTCAGTCGGGTGGCTGGATCTGGTCTGAGAGACTAGGAGATTCAGTCTGAGAGGCTGGGAGGATAGTCTAGTGGGACTAGGAGATTCAGTCTGAGAGGCTGGGAGGATAGTCTAGTGGGACTAGGAGATTCAGTCTGAGAGGCTGGGAGGATAGTCTAGTGGGACTAGGGAGTCAGTTTGGGAGGCTGGGAAAATTGTCTAGTGGGACTAGGGAGTCAGTCTGGGAGGCTAGTGGGACTAGGAGGACTATTTGATTTCTGATTGATTATTTGCGCATGTGTGAGTTCATTAAAGGTCATCACGTAGGAACCGCGAATATTAACTCGGGCACACACTATTATCCATATTATCTATGATATTTTAACTTCCCGAGCAGGCATCCTACGCATAACAAAACGCTAACGCATGCGAATACATAGAACTCAAATTTTACGCCAACGGATGTCGGGGTACATCACCTTCTACGCGGCACACAACGCTAGTGCACAGGTATATGTGAAACTTACGCTATACATCAACGGAGGTTGAAGTACGACACATACGATTATCGAGGCGAGGCCTTTGAGAAGGAACGATGACGCAATTTAACGACGACGCTAGATTCCTGTCAGCAGGAGAACTAACGATCAGGAAACGACAACTTGTCACGCGATCCTGCAACGGCACGAATCACGCCAGGGAGAAGACGAATGTCTCCGCATTTCCCCCCTACCTAATTAATGATGAATACGCTATGTTTGACATTCCATGGTAATGTCACCTAACAATTGGTCGTCACACGAAACCCCAGGTAAAGTCCTCAAATTTCTTTATAGAAATTTCGAATTTCACACTTACTGAGTAGATTTTCGTATCTCTACTCCTCTTTAGGGATGAGCATATGAATACCAATACCGATCCCATACCGATCCCGTACCGATCCCGTACCGATCGGTATCGGTATCGGTATCCCGATCGGTATCCACATTTTGGCGATTTCGGTATCGGTACGGTATCGGTATTATACCGATACCGACCCTCAAAATACGGTATAATACCGATACCGTACCGTACCGATACCTAACCGACATGTTTCGGTATCGGTACCTAGTTTGGGTGAAAATCGGTATCGATATTAGTCTGTATCGGTATCGGTACGGGACGGAATACCGACATGCTCATCCCTACTCCTCTTAATGGTCATTGTATCACGACCATTTCTTTACAAGTTACATACATGGTTTTTCGTTGTGACCATGCCGAAAGTTTTCTTCTCGATACATATATTTATTGTCGGATTGCGCTAAAACCAAGTTCAGTTGTTTGAACTTGCCCATTACACACATTTACTTCAGAGCATCATATGATGTATTGGGAGCATCATATTCCAAAATTCGTTTTGACAAGTGTTTCATTTGTTCCGAGTCGAAATAAACTTGTTTGGCATTCGACTCCATTAAAATTGTCAGTTGATTTCGACACCATGTGATGGTGATTTTCATTAGTTTGAAGCTTGCGCTAAACTCGTTTACGCATCTCATGCACGGATTTAATTAATTATTTATTTATTTGCTTTAAATCCACTTCGAATTATCATATTAAAGCAGTCTTAACTCAATCGTGTGTTAAGACAATGGTACACAAATTCATTTCAAATTCCGGTGTACCTCATAACGGTTCTTTCAACATCGATCGAATGCTTTGCGACATTCATTGCTTCTTCACCTTCGATCGAAAACATTATTTTCTTTGATATTCAAATTTCAATTGAAAATTCTATGATGTCATTTGAAACAAACTTTCGGATTCACCTTATTACGCTTTCATTTGACTTCAAACACGGTGGATTTGTTTGATCACCGCTATTATTAAATTATTTAAATCACTACGACACCTTGTGGTGTCAGTACAAACTTGTAGCCTTGGCTAATTATGATTGAGCGTTTTATGCAAAACACAGGTGATACTTGTTCGATCACCTCTATTATTAAATTGTTTCATTCATTGCGACACCTTGTGGCGTCAGTATGACTTGCAGCTTGCGCTGATCACGATCGAGCGTTTCATGCAAACTATTATATTTGAGATTGTTGATTCTAAGTTCATCCAGTGGATGCTATTGCTTCTAGAACTCATTTACATGTTATAAATGTTCATATGGAATTCGATTGGTCGAAGTTCATGTTCATTGTTGGATCCTTGTTAACTTAGTCGCACTGGTGACTGTATCATTACGTCTCGTTTCCTTTGACATCAATTACTGAGACACATTTCTTTTAAACCGATGGGTTCTTATTGTTGAGGAATGTCATTAAATTCACCTGATTCGAATAAGTCTTGTTTCGATTACGCGGTCATTCACTTTGTTATTATTCGGACTTACCTGCGAACAACACAATTCTGAGGAGATAACATAGTCTAAATTTCGAGGACGAAATTTCTGTAACAGGGGGAGAATGTGACAACCCGTAATTTACGGCTCTTAATTACGTGATTAACAAGTGATTAACGTGACAATAAATAGTGTTTACAACACAAATTAACTTAAATAGGCCTTTGGAGTGCCCAGGAACGTTTATCTGACTTTACAGTGCGCGAACGGTGGTTTACAGAGAAGCCTGTGAAACGTTAAACGGCAACGGATTGAAACCGTACAAGATACTGATGACGCCGTCAAATAATAAATTTTTACGATATATTTTAGCTTCGTAATTTAATTTTAGTGACTACAGTCGAAACCGGATCGGAAAACGGATTAAAGACGACAGCGATACAATTTTTCGCGATTATTACCGTAATCGACAACGACTACCGACCGTATTTTTGTGTATTTTAAATTTTGACGTTAAACGAAGTTCAGGATTTGACAACGGGTCTCGTAGGAATTACGGGCCACTTACACATGAGATGGGCTTGTGGGCCCTGGGCCCAAGCCCAAAACCCACAAGCCTAAACCTGCACATAAAGATTTTTGACTATCAAAATCTTATAAAATCCTCTAAAAATCTCAATAAAACCTCTATGAAATCCTGGCAAGATCTTACAATATCTTATAAATCCCTACAAAATCTAGACTAGATTTGAAAATCTTTTGGAAAATCTCAACAAGATCCATAAGATCTATATAAAGATCCATGCCTATCCATATATATATATATATTGTGCAAAACACACACACATGAGACATCAACACCTCAAACCCTTCCCCCTTTCCCTCTCGATTACATACATACAATACACAGACATCAAGTCTGTCATACTCTCTCTTGATTGTTTTTTTATATACACAAACAACACACACATCTCATATCCTCTACACAATCAACAGGCAAACAAACACACCCACTTGATCCCTCACTCTCCCGGCGACATAACCGGCGGAGACCGGTGGCGGTTCACGGCGGCGCCGCTGCTCGGGCGGCGGTGGAGATGTCTTCCGGCGGTGGTGGCTCTGAGCAACGACGCAACAACCCCCCTTCTCGTGATGCTTCGCGACAGACAAGCCGGAGCCGGTTTCTGGTAGATCTCCGACCGTCACACCCACACCCCCTTCTCGGTTTCTTTTCAGGCCGACCACCACCTGTGGTGACGACATATGGTGGCGCGACGACAACATTCGAGAGAGAGATCAAGCCGTGAGAAACAGAAGGACGGCCACCTGTTTTGCGGTGGCGATTCCAGGCGACGGTGACGCCGCCGGTGGCGGCGGGGAAGGTGGTTCTCCACGGCGACATGGTCAGCGGCTCGGTTAACTCACGGTTCGGGTTACGTCTCGGCTCAGGTCAGAACTTGTTTTAGTCTCGGTTCATCTTTCAAACGTGGGATTCGGGGTATGTTCGGCTCCAAGTTTGGTGCGGTACACAAGTGGTTCAGGTTCGAGTGTTAATGGGTTATTTCGTTGCTCGGGCCGGATCTCGGGCCAAACTTTGGGCCGGCTCGGGTCAACAGTCGAAGACTAGTCAACAGATGGGTTCGGGTCAGCGGTCAGGTCAACGGTTCGGGTCGAATCGGCCAACCCGAGTCGACTCGGTCAAACTCCGGTCAACTCAGTCAAACGGTCCGATGTTCGACAGGAAGACTCGGTAAAATATTTAGAACGAATATTATTTGCAATAATTATAAGTTTATGATAATTTTGTGAACGAGCTCGAACCGAATAATCGACGAAATATTAGAGTTACTAATTATTTTGTTTATATAAAGTGATTATACGCAAATATTGTTGAGTAAATTGTTGAATCTTGATAAATAACGACAACTCGCGTTGTCGGGGCCGTCAAAAAACAGAGGAAACTCTGCCCGTTTTTCGAGAAAATCCGTAAAATAAAGGGCGTTTATTTATAAAACAAAACATGTTTTATTGAGAAACGACGACTAGTGATATCAGGCGACTTTTATGAAAACTAGCAAAAGCATATAATTACTTTCGACAACACTTCGCAATTTTCGAAAACGACGATTCAGAAAGTAATTTACAAAAATAAATATAGTATTTATATTTATTTTAAACTTGGATATTTCGACAACTCTTTTATAAAAATAAATATAGTCGGTATATTTATTTCAGATAACAAACCATATGACTTCTTTTATAAAATAAATATAACTATTATATTTATTTTAAACGACTTCAATGCTAAAACTCCATTAAATAAATATAAGTTTTTATATTTATTTCAAGCGCCGAAACGGCATATACGTACATTTTTGGCAAATATACACAAGACGTGATATATATAATACAAGTTATTATATATTACTTTCATACGAAACGCGATATATGATACGAGTTTGTTATATGATATTTTCATAGAAATATTCTTTTATACACGTATGACTACTCGAGACGGCTAACACACTTACAACGTTATATTCATATATTTTTATATAAATATTTATTTATTTTAAGTCTCTCGGAAACTAAGTCTTTTTCAAGACCTATTAAATTGCTGCTGACATTAAACGAGACTTAACACGTATAACCTAATCTTTTCCATTAAGCTAACAACTTACCATTGAATCGTTCGATTAACGATTCGGTAGAGCTCGATGACACGTAGTTTAGATACTGCGTTTATTTAGAAACTTATAAGATATTCCGTGTTAGGAATATTGTAGAATGCACGCTAGCGAGTCTCACTTTGGAAACGACATCAAGGAGTCGTAATTAGCTAGCTTTGCACAGGAATATTCAGGTGAGTTCATAACCCCCATTTTTTTTACTGTTTACATTTTTGTAAATGTTTTCGGGGTGGAAAGACATGCACGTTTTGCAAAAACATACAAAGTTTTGAACAAACGCAAAACTCGTATTTCTAAATCATATTACGAAGGGATTTCGAGGAACACAAATGATTTACGAAAGGTTTATACTAAACATACCGGTTTTCAAACAAACGTATCTTTCGGAATATGCATACCCACGAATTCTAGTTTTCTAAACTACGGGTAAATACATGAAGCACTCTTGGTGAGAACGAGTACCAAGTATGATGCAAATGCTTATTTTTGAAATGTGAATGATTTTCGGTCAGGGTGACTAGGGATTTTCGGTCAGGGTGACCAGGGATTGGGTCGGGGAGACCAAGGATTTTTATACATGGTATGATTAGCATAAGGAGGGTTTACTACTTAGATCATGTGAGTGGGTAGGCGGGAACTGGAGGCCATTAATCCTCATTGTAGGACCGAGGGGCACAATGCGGTAGATCTATCTGGGTGTAGCGAGCCCAGCCCCAAGCCCAGCAGAACGGACCTCGGGGTGACTATGTACCCGACGCACAAATCCGCTAGGTTTGAGTCTTCCTACTTGCACTTCACACATATCAATGGCCTTGCAAACCATTGGTGATCTCTTTTTCCTTATTTGCTACATACCAGGGATTTTATACTTACGAAACCACTTACTCATACAAATTAAATACCATGTTTTATACAAAATTCAAAGCACAGGATTATGCGGGTATGGAGTCAAAGTCAGGGTGGGCATTGACGGTTTTACGAACATTACAAATACATGGTTTTTATGAACATACTGTGTTACAAACACAACGTTTCCATATAACTTGGCAAGAAAATGACTTTTGATTCATTTTCTCAATACTATTTCAAAAACCGGTTATTCCAAAGATTTATTTCAAATCTTTCACAACTCAAAAGATTTATTTCAAATCTTTCATAACTCAAAAGATTTATTTCAAATCTTTTACAAACAAACTATGAACTCGCTCAACTTTATGTTGATTTTTCGCATGTTTCTTTCTCAGGTTGCATTTCTAAGACAAGGCACGGTTGGAATAGGAGAACCATTGGAGACTCGAGTACTTAGCAGGCGTTCAGTTTCTAGAAGTCTTAGCTTTATGTGCTTCCACTGTGCAATGAAGATTCCAGTCCAGTCACGCCAAGCTCTGATAATTTCGGGGTGTGACATGTTTGGGGTTTAAGAGGGAACACAAGTAAGGAAAGTGTCGCGCATGTGTGTAAACGTGGAGTGACAGAAGAGTAAGCACACAGGGTTCAAGCAACAGTTGTTATACTAACTAAGCATTCCATGAGAAATGTTCTATGTATCTAGCAAGTAGGCAATATAAACATAAATCATATCACCTATAGTGTTGAGCCTTGCACGTGGAGTGAAGCGTCGTTGTGGATCGTTGAGCACTGTACATGTTATAATCTGGTTTTAACAAAAACTTTTCCCTTATTAAAACCAAGTTCACTATAACCAATGGCTCTGATACCAATCTGTCACACCCCCAAAATCCACATGCGGAGTATCACCGCTTGGAGGCGTGACTGACCAGGATCCAGCCACCAATCATATTGAACAGGCATGCAAGTAATTATAAAATCCAACCAATACAATTGGTGTCCAAACAAAACATAGTTTAAGTTGCAAGCGGAAGCATAATGTTTAGAACCAAAACAAAAGTTTAAACGTTTCAATGTTTAACATGGCGCACAGCTGTCCATGTCCCACAACGACTCTTCCCCATGCAAGCTCCAGCTAAGTACCTAGTGACCTGCAAAGCATGTAGTAACGAGTCAACAACTAAGTTGAGCGAGTTCACAGTTGGGTGTTCGTTTTAAGTTGTTCCAAAAACAGTTTCCTTTAACTAGCATGCAAGTAATTATAAAATCCAACCAATACAATTGGTGTCCAAACAAAACATAGTTTAAGTTGCAAGCGGAAGCATAATGTTTAGAACCAAAACAAAAGTTTAAACGTTTCAATGTTTAACATGGCACACAGCTGTCCATGTCCCACAACGACTCTTCCCCATGCAAGCTCCAGCTAAGTACCTAGTGACCTGCAAAGCATGTAGTAACGAGTCAACAACTAAGTTGAGCGAGTTCACAGTTGGGTGTTTGTTTTAAGTTGTTCCAAAAACAGTTTCCTTTAACTGGCATCCCTGCCGTGGGGGTTACCCCATCGTTGAAAACGTGATTAGTTTATCCCATTTACTCTGGCCTTACAGCCGTGGGGGCTACCCCATGTTTAATTATCTGGCTCAACGGCCGTGGGGGCTACCCCATGTATATACTACTAGACTCGTTACCATATCGACTACTGACGTTAGTCATGTTTATGTGCCCTTAGCGTCTGTGTCTATCATCACCGGCGTGTCATAGTCCATTAGTTCACGCCCGTCCTCTGCGGCACGGTGTGAGGTTTGTCAAACCTAAATAGCGCTATCTAACTAATGACCCGCTCGCCATTGGCCCGGAGATTAAGTCGATATAAAAAGGAGGGACTTCGTGATAGAGTTTTGGTCTAGTGAAAGTTAACTGTCCATGAGGACGAGGAATTATATTCCTGAACCCGTACTGTCCTACCCAAGAAAGGACGAGGAATCCATATTCCTTAACCCATTCCCAACCCCTGGGAATCCCATGCTTTGTAGAAAGTGTGAACTCACCTTAGGTTAGCTCGGCAGATAAACGAAAGGTCAATCGAGTTGCTAGAGGTCAACCACGTCCTAACATGGTTACCATACAAGTCAGGTTTTAGGTTTCGAGTAGCACACATAAGTCTCACATAAGCTAGTAGATTACGAACACATAAAGATCATAATAAACTCATTATACATGTCATGCAAAACAGTTAAACACGAAATGTCCAAACTTGAGCGGTTAGAATGCATTGGACTGAATTGTAAGTCCACTAACATCTTGTGCGAGTGGATCGTTGAAACCCAAACACTACCCGGCCCAATATAATGAAAGCAGTCCAGCATGTAACGGCCCAAACAACAAACATGAGTCTTGTGCGATCCGGATAGACTTGTGCGATCCGGATGGCTTGTGCGATTGGGATTGGGATTGGGCCTTGAGGCCCAACAGTGTAATTTATGTGAGGCCCAAGCCTTGTGCGATCGGCACTATCTTGTGCGATCCGCAAGTCTTGTGCGATCATGCATAATAAAACAGTACTATGTGCCTTATATGTTTGTACCCCGTCTTGTGCGATGCGCTTGTGCAATCAGATCAGGTCTTGTGTGACCTGATCTTATGTGACCGAGAGGGAACTTGTGGGATCCGTTTTATTATTCGAATATAATGCTAATCAGATACATTGTTTCCATTTATGTAGATAATCAATCAACAACTAACAGTTTCCATTCATTCAAATAAATCGAGCAAACAAGGGTTTTAACATAAATTCTTATGAATCCTAATTACATTCAAAGCATAAACAACAACTTATTAAATCATACTATCTGATCCGATTACATAATCATACAACCGATTGCATACATTCGATCCTAAATCATCATGCAAACAATCCGAAAACAAGACATGACATCCGATTAACATCATCATTACACTTACTGATCGATTATGTATTTTGTTATGACATAGCCTCCACCAACATACATATTAACATATGTTACTAATCTCTGCTACAATCAACACATAACCATACTTCATATTAATCCATCTCATAAACAAGTTGTCACACAAAATCATTAATCACGAGCACTTGTTTCAAAACAGGTATCATTGTCCTATATTACCCTACCTCTAACACACTATATGCATGTTATTAGCACATGGTTTCACCTAGAAACACCATAATCAAAACAACCAACTAGTGCAATAAACATCAGAAAGAAATACTAACCGAGAGGCTGGAAAAAAGTATAATAATGCTGATCACTACGGTGGGGGGGGGGGGGTGCCTCCTGTTGTGCGAGAACTTGAGAGAGACGGGTAGGGTTTGTTTAGGGTTTGCTAAAGTCTTGAGTGTATACAAATCATGTGAACAATGAACATATAATTTGATAGTTGGGGCGGTTCCTAGCTGGCCGATGATGGGCTCAATCCAATTGAGTGTGGCCGGTTGGGCCACTGCCACTAAATAAATAATACAACACACTAAATAATTCAATGAACATATAATAGATCCGATAATAATCAAGGAAGATTAGGCCTAGTTAATTAATTAAGGGATTGGGCCAAGTGATATTTACTTGTGGTGGCGGCCCAGTAGCATTGCAATAGATGCGGCCCATTACATAAGTGTATAAAATTAACGGTGTTAGGATTACAATATAATACGTCACTAACCGTGAAAGTTCGGGTTGTCACATTTGTCACGTTATACTGACTGCGTTTAAGCACCAGTTTGCTTATAACCTTCCAGAAAGCGATTTAGAGCTTGAAATTGGAATCGAATCAAATTATAAAATCACGAAACACAATTACACATATAATAACACCAAAACACATATAATAACACCAAAGCACATTGTTTTATTAATAATCATCATTGTTTTACATCGTACATCGATTACAGAACACAGTTGTCACAAGAATATTCATTATACAAGTCAAATCAAGACATTTAAAGATCCTTAGTTTAGCAATTACTAGATTAACTAACGTTCAAAATAACATTAGGATTCATAAGTACTCCTACATTTACATAAGTCTTACTAATAACTAATAATAACAAAAGTTACGGAACTAGATCTTGATTGTGTTCGGTTCGGAAGAATTGACTTGATCATCATCATCCACGTACTTGCATTACCTAAAAGCTGGAAATTTTGACAAACATTAGTATTAGAGTCCTTAGAAATTAGCATAATCGAAACTACGCTCAAAAACGGATTCGATTAACAAAGATATGCAAATTTAAACAAAAGAGACTGGGCACTACCGCAGCTTACAGTAGCCACCGTAAGCTACGGTAGCCACTGGGCAATACTGGTCTGCCGTAAGGTAGTAGAGAACTACCATAACAATTTATTCGCTACCGTAAGTTACGGTACTTACGGTAGCTTTCTTACGCCCCGCGTAATTCCAGGCCAAGCTTACGCGGCCCGCCTGAAACTCAATATGTGACAAATACTTTGCTGTTTTGGCCCGTTTGTCCCATTTTACTCGGAACCACACGGACGGAATATTACTTCATAATAGAAAGACCCATTTACGGGTTTCTTATTTTCAACACTCACGCTCCCATTACCGGTTTGCGTGTTTGATATTCACTACCCGTCACCCGGGGTTAAGATCTACATAGAAGGTACCCTCGTTACCCGGTTTGTACCTTCTCATATGACCCGTTTAGTTTGCCCTTATGAAGTTCATTATTCAAGCAAACTTAACTACTAAAATCTCATTTCCAATGTGCCAACTATTAACAATAGCAAAAGACTAAATAACCATATTAACGAAGCGTTTAGCCACGTACCTTAAAGCTTTCCCTTCAAACAAGCGTCCGCACCGGCTTGACTTCCCGACGCCTCAACCATGTTGCCTAAAATGCACAAGCCAATTATCAATAGAACCTTTCGGCTCATAATCTAAAGCTTGTTTATTTAGCCAAACACCACAATTTATGTCTATCAATAATCTTTTAGGCATTTTGTCAAGCACCTTATGTGCGTACCTTTTAGTTAGCCATTTTTGTTCATTTAAACCATGGTAAATCCAAGAATTTCATCTTAATCAAACTTGATTACTCATTGCTTCCATATTAACATGCTAGTTCAACAAACCTAGGTTAATATTTCACATAGTTCATACAAAAATCTTGGAGCTTTTCATCCTAGATGAAAACCCACTTCAATATATAGCATAATACAATTCCTAACACAAAATTTATCAATCAATTCACATGATTTCAGTTAGGGTTTATACTCCTACACTCAAATCACACTTCCTTGAATCATACATCATTCAATTATTCAAGAATTTCAGTAAATCATACTTCCACCCAAAATTAAACATCACCAAAACTGAAATTGTAACTAACCTAATGTTAAACAAGTGTGGGTGATCAAGATTCTTGATACATGCACCAATAAACACCTCAATTCGACCTTCAATTGATCAATTTAGATGAAAGTAGGGTTTGGGTGTTTTTCCTTGTCTCTGGTCGCCCCCCACACGCACACACTGATGTGTGTGGGCTTTTGATTGTTTTAATTTTAATAAAAATCAAGTTTTCCCATCTTTACAAGATCAGCCCCTCAAGTTTGTTTTGTTCAACTAATGTAAATTTAACTAACACCTTTCATTTATATTTTAAGATATGGTGTTTTTAACTTGTTGATTATTTTTGGGGTGTTATATATTGGAGGTTGGTTTTTGATAAATAAAAGTGACTAAATATGTATTTAGGAAAATATATATTTAGATGTCACCATGTGTGTGATTATTTGTATATTATGTGTATTAGTTATATTATTTTAGGACTTGAAATAATATAACTCACCAAAATACCAACAAATTACAATACCAAATATTTCCACAATTCCAAGGAATAAATATACAAATTATGCCCAAAATATTGGAGAAATCGAACAATGATTATAACTTACAATAAATATTCCGGAATTAGATTCGTAAGTATATTTTGGTAAACGGTATTTTGGAAACCAAGAGAACAAAAATATGATTTTCATAAGTATTATAAAATAAATCATATTTTTTCACAAGAAGAAAATATATTATTTTTGGGTAAAGAAAAATATAAATGTTTTCTTGAAATTATTAGAAGATATATTATTTTTGTGAGAAATATATATATATATATATATATATATATATATATATATATATATATATATATATATATATATTCTAAGTTAAACTTAAAAATATATTATTTTTGAGGTTTAAACGAAAATACAATTATTTTTGCCAAAAGAAAAATTATAAATCATTTTTCTATGTAAGTTTCTTAAAATATATATTTTGAGGATATATATTTTTATCAGAAATATTATTCCGGAAAAGTTAGTACAAAAATTAAGTATAAGAAATAAACACAATAAGAATATGTATCCTCGTACGTATAAATATACACCGGAATACGCCACCAATACTTGGCAAATACACAAGTCTAATATACGCAAGTATGATTATACCCATTTCACGCTCGAAGGGTATTCTGATTCCGACTTCGAATGCTGCAAAGTTAACGCTAAATCAACAACAGCGGGATGTCAGTTTTTTGGACCACGATTGGTCACCTGGCAGTGTAAGAAGCAGACCTCTGTGGCTTTATCCACATGTGAAGCTGAGTATGTATCTGCTAGCAGTTGCTGCTCTCAGATCTTGTGGATCCAGCAATAGATGCGCGACTACGGTTTGCAATTTCATAACACCCCTATCTTTGTTGATAATGAGGCCGCAATAAATATTACAAAAAATCCTGTTCATCACGCTAAAACAAAACACATAGAAATTCGTCATCACTTCATCCGAGATTGTTTCGAGAAGAAGTTGATACGAATTGAGAAAATCCACACTGACGAACAGAAAGCTGATTTACATACCAAAGCATTTGACAAAACTCGTTTTAAATATCTTTTAAAATTAAACGGTATGAAGCTTTTATCGGTGTCGGATGGGATTATTGGCGTTGCTGAGGATAACATTGTATATGATGATGTTGAGAAACAATCTGCAATGGTTTGTCGTTTTTTTACTTGTTTTGGTATTTAGGGGGAGAGTATAGGGTAATATTTTCAGAAAATACAAAAACAGTAAAAATTTCAAAACTACAAAAACATGAGATATTTTCAAAATAACAAAAACAATAGAAAACCAGAAAAGAGCTTGTGTAAAAAGGGAAAATGATAGTACATTGGCTTGACAATTACGGTATGCTGAAGATATGTAAAGTTTAAAAAGTTTTAAACAGTCTCGCTGATGATGTGCCGATAGGTTTTTACACATTTAGTAGGTTTGTTCGGGATATAAACCTAAAATCTTTACTTACTTATTTCGTGGGGAACACTACTTGGATATATAGGTAACCCCTGAAATCTCGTTTGAAAGATCCCTCTTTCTGAGATACTAGGTCTTTATACTCAGTGATATCTGGGGTATTATCCTGGGACTTCTGATTTTGCGGAAGCAATGGCCTAGTCCCCGGAGAATACTTTGCTGCTTGCTTGAAATATAGCACCGCCCTCAGCATAAAAAAATGATGAAACATTGAAAAAATATGTAAATCATGTGCTGTTGTAAAAAAGATCCTCTAAAGGGGACCTACTAAAGTCGAACCGTCATCTCTCTGCTGAACGGAAGTTCTGACCTGAGCTCTCACTATTTCGCATTTAACCCTTTACAGATATCATCTGTGGTATACTCACCTGTAAGACTGAATATTGGGATTTGGATACGGGAGTATATTCAAGAGGTGGGACACATGAATGAGTTTAAGTCTCTAAAACACTAAATCCGTATCCTGGACAGATTGAAATTTGTGTGAGAATTTAAGTGGATCAGTATATCGACAATCTAAGTGAATTGTTTAATTCTGAGTATGTAATCATAGCTTAACGGTACTTATGACTTGTCGAATAGCTGATATGTTTCCCTAACATGCTCACCAAAAATTTGTTTGTAAATAGTTTACATTCTGCATTTTATTTCTGTATTTCATTTTCTAGTCTAGAAGCTTTAATTCAAAATCCAAAAAGATTTTTCATTTCTGCTTTATTTTCCGACAAACCAAAGTGGGGAGTTGATCTTCAGATTCAGAAGGTTGGAGCAGATGCAGAAAGATTCTAAGCTGGATGATGAGTTTGGAGCTTATTATGTTAATTGAAAAAAATGGAAAGTCAAAACAAGTTCATTAATTTTAAACTTGTAATTTTTTAGAAAAATGATGAACAAAAATCAGTTTGTTTTTGTCACAGATCAACCAAGGTCATTAAGTTGGACTTGGTAGATAAATTGAGTAATCAGGGTCATTAACTTGGACCTGAATACTTAAGTGGATTTCTAAAACTGATGAACAGTTGATAGAAGTTTAAGTTTGAATAGATTATAATGTTATATGTTTGAGAAACAGGAAACAGGAGTCAAGATCCCCATGGCAAAGAAAATGTCAAAGTTTGAACCAGAATTCGAGCCCTAGCTTATCGTGAGGGGGAGTCTTCGAAAGGGGGAGTCAAAATTCTGGATCAACATTCAAAGGGGAGTTTGAAGATAAAGATTGAAGGAAGCTTTTACAATGTCAAATCAATTTGGATAGACAATCAAAACTGATCAAGACTGAAGACTCGATCCCAAAGACTTCGTCAACATCCAAGGGGGAGTCTGTTGGTGCATTAGATGTCTGTTAACTTTGTCTTGTATCGAGTCATGTATAGATTAGGGCACGGAAATCGAGAAAACAAGTATTTTAGGGTAATTCCGCTTGAAATAAACATCATGTCATTACAAACGGAATTAGGTTGTTTCAAGCGAAATTACTAATTCCGCATGGAATTAGGTAATTCCATTTGAAATGGTGATTCCGTTTGGAACGGTTTCAAGTGGAATTAAACGCCTATAAATACCTGATGTGATCGTGTCATTTGAAACGGAATTAAGTCATAGTTTCTGAGTCGAGGTGATGTCCGTTTGTCATTTGAATCTGTAAAAGCTCAGAATCAATTAATAAGAAGATAATTAGAGGATAACAAGCTGTGTTACATCAAATTCACTGATTCCGCCTTTGTTTTTGATGTTGAACTCTTCATATTGACTCGTTAGGGTCACACGACGATCCAACAGTACCAAAGACTGCATTCCGAACACGTTATGGGCATTACGAATTCCTTGTGATGCCATTCGGACTGACGAACGCACCAGCGGTATTTATGGACCTGATGAACCGCATTTGCAAACCATATCTCGATAAATTCGTGATTGTATTTATCGATGATATCCTGATTTACTCGCGAACTAGAGAAGAGCACGAGCAACACCTCAGAACCATTTTGGAACTACTGAAGAAAGAGAAACTTTATGCGAAATTCTCCAAGTGCGAATTTTGGATTCGCGAAGTACAGTTCCTCGGTCACGTTGTGAACGAGAAGGGCATTCATGTAGACCCAGCCAAGATAGAAGCAATAAAGAATTGGGAAGCCCCCAAAACCCCAACTTAAGTTCGACAATTTTTGGGCTTAGCGGGCTATTACCGGCGATTTATCGAGAATTTCTCCAAGATAGCTCAACTGTTGACAACCCTTACGCAGAAAGACAAGAAGTACGTTTGGGGTGATAAGCAGGAAGAATCCTTCCAACTGCTCAAAAAATAAGCTATGCGATGCACCGATACTATCCTTACCCGAAGGCACTGAAGACTTCGTGGTATACTGCGACGTTTCGCTTCAAGGTTTGGGTTGTGTGCTCCTGCAACGCCAAAAAGTCATCGCTTACGCTTCAAGACAGTTGAAGATGCATGAAAGGAATTACACCACGCACGACTTGGAGCTAGGTGCGGTGGTATTCGCCTTGAAGATCTGGCGACACTATTTATATGGTACTCGGTGTACAATCTTCACAGATCACAAAAGCCTACAACACATATTTGATCAGAAGGAATTAAACATGCGTCAGCGACGATGGGTTGAGTTGCTGAACGATTATGACTATGAGATTAAGTACCATCCTGGAAAGGCAAACATTGTAGCAGACGCGTTAAGCCGAAAAGAAAGGGGTAAGACCCTAAGAGTTCGAGCATTGGAAATGACTATTCGGATGAACCTCACTGCACGCATTCATGACGCACAACAAGAAGCCCTTAAGATGGAGAATCGTAGAGCTGAATACCTCCGAGGTATGCTGAAGAATTTGGAGCCAAACAAAGAGGGAACCTTATAATTTAAGTGGCGTATTTGGGTTCCGCTCTATGGCGGTATTCGAGAAGTCATCCTTAATGAAGCTCACAAGTCGAGATACTCGATCCATCCAGGATCAGACAAAATGTATCAAGACTTGAAGGAATGCTATTGGTGGCCGAGGCTTAAAAGTGATGTTGCTGTTTATGTTGGAAAGTGCCTAACCTGTGCTAAGGTTAAGGCTGAATATCAGAAACCGTCTGGCCTACTGCAACAACCAGAGATAGCCATGTGGAAGTGGGAGCAAATCTCAATGGACTTCATAACAAAATTACCCAGGACCCCTAGGGGGCATGATATGATATGGGTGATAGTTGATCGATTGACAAAATCTGCTCATTTCCTACCGATCCGAGAAAAGGATAGCACTGGAAAGCTTGTTGAGCTATACTTGAAAGAAATCGTGGCATGTCATGGAGTGCCTATCTCAATTATTTCAGATAGAGATGGACGTTTTGTCTCGAGGATCTGCCAATCCTTCCAGGAAGCCTTTGGATCTCAACTAGATCTAAGCATGGCCTTCCATCCGCAAACAGACGGTCAGAGCGAACGGACCATACAAACGCTAGAAGATATGCTTCGCGCTTGTGTTATGGACCTAGGCGGAAGCTGGGATACTCACCTATCTTTAGTTGAGTTTTCCTACAATAACAATTACCATACGAGCATAAAAGCCGCACCATTCGAAGCTCTATATGGCCGCAAGTGCCACTCGCCTTTATGTTGGGTAGACGCTGGAGACAAACGTATGGTTGGTCCTGAACTTGTTCAAGAGACAACCGACAAAATCATGCAGATCCGAGAGCGCATTAAGGCGGCTCAAGATCGACAAAAGAGCTACGCTGATCGAAGACGAAAACCCTGAGAATTTGAGGTGGGAGACAAAGTTTTGTTGAAGGTCTCACCTTGGAAGGGCGTAGTAGGATTCGAAAAACGTGGAAAGCTGAATCCATGATACATCGGACCATTCAAGATCTTGGAAAGAATTGGTACCGTGGCTTACAAGTTGGAATTACCGGAAGAACTTAACGGAGTACATGATACGTTTCATGTATCCAATCTTAAGAAGAGTCCAACCCAAGAAACAGTGATCATCCCTGCGGATGAAGTGCATATTGACGACACACTCCGATTTACAGAACAACCCGTTGAGGTTACATACTGGAAAGTCAAAAAGACTCAGAGGAGTAGTGTCAAACTTGTAAAAGTACGTTGGAACTCTAAGCACGGACCCGAGTACACGTGGGAACGTGAATACTAGTTTAAAGAAAAGTACCCCCACCTGTTCAAGAAAACTCATGTGAGAGTTAGCTCAGCCTGAATTTCGGGATGAATTTCTTTTAACGGGGGGAGACTGTGACAACTGGCACCAAATCGGTAATTTTCGTACAATTTAATTATTACTTAATGTCTGCAATTATGTTCTTAAATGTCAACATTTTCTGATTTCATGCTATACATGTGAATTCATGTACGTTTTATACTTCAAATATGACTTTATGCATTACTATTAGCATTGCGTCAGAAATACTAGTAAACTCACCGGTAAGACACACTGTGTCAGCAACTCTGCAGAAAGCAGTCAGGTAACGAAATTAAGGCTTAAGAGTAGGTCCAACGTCTGAAATACATTAAAACCCAAGTATGGATACAAGGGTTAACATATAGACTCTCTGGAAGCTAAAATACGCACTAAAAAGCACCCGAAACACACTTTAAATGCTTAATTTCATATATTTCAGCAAAATTCAGTATTGTAACAAGTTAGTAACATGTAAAAATATGACTAATTAGTCCTGAAGGCTTTCCTAAGTGTCGGGAATTGAAAGTGTCACAAAAGGGGTGTGACAACCCCCCCAACCGGTTATAAGACAAGGGCCCCACTTGAGATTTTATTTGATTAATTTAATTCCATTGTTGGGAATATTCTCAGAATATTATACCTTATGCCACCCTTTGTTGGAAAACTTGATTTAAGAACCATAAGGTAAGCTTTCTCTTTCATTTTCACAAAAACAAAAACTTCATATCCTTCCTTCTCCTCCCTCTTGTTCACGGTCACAACACACCCACATCTATCCATCTTTTTCACTTCATTTCCTAGCAATCCAAGGTGATTTAGAGGTGTAAGGAGCAATATAAGGAAGCTAGGAACTCTTGGAAGTTGAAGGATGTAGGATCGGTTTTCAACTCCTGAACGATTGTGTATCGACACGTGTGACGTGCGGAATCCGTACACGTGCGTGGACCGAACACGAGAACCGTACTATAATCGTGATTCTATTGATATATCTGAAAACGTACAAAGTAACTTGAATCACCTTTTGCCTTTCTCTCTCTACTTTCTCTCTCTAGCTCCTATGCTCTCCAATCTAGCAAATTGGCAAAAGTCCTAAAACTAAACTAAGTCCCTCTGTTTATAGGCCAATGCTTATAAGGAAGTTCTCCTTATTTACAATAATGCTACCTTGCCTATTTCCTATATATTTTACAATATTAGAGCTTGACTTGTTCAGATTTCTGCTACGATCTGTATTGACGGAGGCAATAGACATAAATGCACTAACAGACTCCCCCTTGGATATTGGCGCAGTCAATCTCGTAGCGTCTTGTTTCTCTCTCTCTCTCTCTCTCTTGAGTCTTCTTGAAAGTTTGACGTTTTCAGCAAACACATACTCCCTCTTTCTCAAACAGAATTCCCATGGATCTGTCTTCAGCTTCAGTTTCCTCTTTCGGTAGACTCTTTCTTCAGGCACCCCCTTTCGTTATGCTTCCGTGCTATAGGGATCGACACCTGGCTTTCCGGTTACAGGCTCCCCTTTGCGTCGAGCTCGTCTTTAGACTCCCTCTTAGACTCGGCTATCGGGATCGTAATCAGGTACAACATCTGCAACTCTCAAACATTTATAAGTGAAAACGTTTTGATTGTCCAGGAATCATGACCTGGCTCTTAAAAAATTTTGAATCAAGAACCTGGCTCTAAAATATAATAATATGAATATATCCAAGATTACTTGACTTACTCCCCCTATCAAATTTCTTTAAATATTTGGCAGTATTAAGTATCCAAGATCGAAATCTAGCTCTTTACAGCAGATTCTTAACAATTTGAACAACCACAACCTTAACGATTTATCATCCAAGTCCAAGTTAATGACCTTGGAGATTTCACAAACTGTTTTTGATTTTTGATTTTAAAACTTCAAGTTTCAAATTAATGAACTTGTTTATTTTCAAAAACATGATCAACATACTTAGATTTTAAAACTCAGCATTCAGACATCGGTTGTTGAAAATAAAATGGAATCAAAATCTTTTTATATTTTTCTGAAATGTAATGCAGTAAAGAAATTTTTACAAACATATTTACAAACAATATTTTTGTTTGAGTTCATGTAAGAGGATCATATCAGTTTATGACAAATCACTAGCACCGTTGAGCTTTAAACACTTTAAGTTCTAAACGATTCACTTAGATTGTCAGTATACTGATCCACTTAGATTTTCACACAAAGTTCAACTGATTCGAGATACGGATTTAGTGTTTTAAGGACTTAACTTATTCACGTGTCCCACCTCAGAATATACTCCCGTATCAAGATTCCCTAGATTCAGTCTTACAAGTGAGTATACCAATTTGATATCTGTATTTTGGGTTAGTGCGAGACCTTGAGAGCTCAGGTATGAACTTTAGTTCAGTCAAAGAGATGAAGGCTCGACTTTAGGTGTGTTCCCCTTGGGAATCTTGTTGGTGCATGCGTCTGTCGACTTCGTCTTGTATCGAGTCTTGTACTTAGAATGTTTGAACAGGGCACGTAGTTCGAGATATATGTAATTTCGCTTGAGGGATGTAATTCCGCTTGAAAGTGTATACATGTAATTCCACGAGGAATTAGATTCTGTTTGGAATCTAATTTTGTTTGGAACAAGCTTCAAGCGGAATTAGAACATTATAAATAGGGTTCAAGCGAAATCATTTGTAACAGTTCCGGTCAGAGCAACGAAGTGCTGCCGAAGTGTCGTCTCGCTGTATTTTGTTATCAAATCAATTATACGACAGTTTAAAGTGTGTATCTTGCTGAATTGACCTCAGTACGACTGTTTCCGCCTTTCGTACTGAGCAAAAACTCTTCTGATTGACTCGTTCGGGTCTGAAAACGATCCTACAAGTGGTATCAGAGCACAGGAGGAAGAGTTCTTACCAATTCAGCTGCAAATTCTGATTTCTACACCTTCTTTTTCAAATTAAACTTGATTTTATGGTCAAAATGCTTTGAATTTCACACATCATGTGCGCATTTATGTTTTAACAAACCCTAGAAAGTTTCAGAACTAAAAACGGCTTAAAACTTGTTCGATTTGACAAATTTCGCTTTAAGATGATGACATCAGCATAATTCCGCACGGAACTAGGGGTAATCTCGTTTCAGAAGTTATTTCTGTTTGAAAGTTCACACAGAATTAGTTAATTCCGCTTCAAAGTCTTAATTTCGTTTGAGTGGTTCAAGCGAAATCAGGTAATTCCGTTTCAAGGAGTGATTTCGTTTGGTAATCTCGCACGGAATTATAATTTCGTTTGAAAGAGTGTTGATTTCAAACAAAATTAGGGTAATTTCGTTTGGAAGTTAATTTCGTTTGAACAAGACTGTTTTGTGAACTTTGAAAAACCGAAACATGGAAGAGGAATTTTACAACGCATTCGCTACCCCTGTTACCCCGATTACTCTTGCACAGAACACGATGTTAGAAAATGAAACGGGGACTATGCAAAAACCGCCTAAGCTCATGAACATTGAGGAGTATAAAGGTTGGGAAGGACGTTTTGAAAACTGGGTACAAGCAAATTATTTGGATGCTTGGGAATGTGTTGAGACAAAATATGTTAGACCGATGACTGATGATGAGGAGATTATTGCTATTAAAGATCTGAGTGCTGAAAATAGAAAGAAATACAAAGATGAGAAAATGATGCTAAGTTTACTACAACAAGCTGTGAAAGAAGATATCTTAGTTTTATTGCAACACAATGGAACTTCTTATTCAATTTGGAAAGCTTTAAGATCAAAGTTTGTTGGTAGTCAAGAGATGATCAAAAACAAAAAGTCACTTTTAAAGAAAGAGTTTGATCTGTTTCGTGGGTTGAAAAATGAAAGCACAAAGCAAATCATTGAAAGATACTGCAATTTGTTAGCCAACATGAAGAGATTGAGCATCGACAAAGATAATGAAGAGTTGATCGAAAAATTGGCTGACGCATTGCCATATGAAACTTGGGGCACATATCTCATGATGTTGAGGAACAAGAAAGGTTTTAGCAGTCTGACATTGAGCAAATTCATTGAAAAGATTGAGGCTCAGGAGATGGAACAGAGAAAGATTTCAAGAATGAAAGATTTCAACGGTGAACAAGACATTGGTCTTTATTACAAAGGTGGTGTCAGTGATAAATCCACCAACATGTCACCAAAAGTTGAAACTGCATTCAATGCAAAGAGTTCATCTGGAAGTTCTTCTAAAGGATCAAACAGTAACACAAGTTTTTCATTATATCCATCATTTGATCCGAACATTTCAGCAACAAAGAATGGCAAGAAGTTACAATGCAATATTGTACTAAATCTGGAGAATGATGAGGATTATTCAGTAGAAGTTGCTAAGAGTCACATGTCTTTGTTGGGAACTGTGTTGGAATCATATGGTAGTTTTGTTGCAGGTCGGATCGGGAATCCAATGCTTACAAAAGAGGATTACGATCAAATTGACGCTGAAGAAATGGAATTGATGGACATAAAGTGGTGTTTGGCAAGTGTGTTGAGACGAGCTGAGAAATTTAAGAAGATCACAAGAAGAGATGACTTACGTGAAGCTAATATTTCTACTTTAGGTTTTGATAAATCTAAAGTCACTTGTTTTCGTTGCAGGGAAAAAGGACACTTCAAGAGGGAGTGTAAAAACCGTGAAGCAAGTGGAGCTCAAAATCCGTTTAACAACAACAATGATTACTACCGGAAGGCCATTTATCATCAAGTTGCTCAACAACAAGAACCACAAGTGGCACATGGTAGGAAAGTAATCGAGGAGTTTTCAAAGAGAGCTTGTATGGTGAATCAGGATGACAAAAAGCCAACGAAAGGTTTTAGTTGGGGCAAATATATCTCAGCTGATAATAAAGCATGCCTGATAAACCAAGATGATGAAAAGTTACCAGAAGGGTTTAACTGGGAAGGTTTCAGTTGGGATCATTATGATCCTAACAAAACTTCACATCAAAAAGCTTTTGTCGCTCATGTTGAAGAAGATAGCGATGATGATAGAGAGTATTATGCAAGAAGAATGGCAGCTCATTTTAAAATGATGGAAGAAAGTGACAGTGAAGATGAAAAAGCTAAAAAGAAAAAGAAAAAGGTCAAAACACCAGTTAGTAGTGATGATGAAGAAGTACCAGTGATAAGGAAAAAGGTAGAAGTTCCAAAGTTTAAAGTTGATGAAGAAGTTGATGCAAGAAAGATTCCTGTGAATTGTGAAACCTGTGAGATCATAAAGAAGAAGAACAGTGAGTTGATTAACAACATGAACAGGTTGAAGGAGTCTTACGATGTTCTGAACAAAGCAATGAATCAATACAACCAAACAAATGAAGAACAGGAAACATCAATGAAGACACTTCAAGGAGCTCTTATGATAAAGCAGAAAAGCGTTTACAACTATATTGAGAAGTGTGCTGTGCTTGAACAAAAACTGGAGACACAAAGGATTGAGACAGAAAGAGTAAACCGTTTGTTAAAAAGTTACTCATGTACTTCTTATGTTGTTGACAGGATCTATCCAACTGTGGAAGGCATGAAGGCTTTTGAAGAAGACATTCCTGAAGAAGAAAAGATTGTATCTGAAGAAAAGACTCCTGAAAAGAAGAAAGAAAGAAAAGAAGAAGGATACTAAAGAAAAGACATCTGGTAAGAAACAAGGTGTCAGTTACAACAAGTGTCCACCCCCGCTTGAAAATGGATATTCTCCACGAAATCCAAATTCAGAAAGAGTCGAAAAGGCAACAAATTTACAGTGGGAGTCGGAGTCTTCAGTTAACTTGCCAGATAATATTGATGTCACGTTTACGTCATCTGACACTGATCATGAGTCTGAGTTAATAAAGAAAGTGGTCGATCAGGTGTTGGATAAAAATGAATCAGAGGAGTCAAAGTCGGAGTCTATGTCAGAGTCAAAGTCAAAGTCTGAGTCCAGCACTCCGAGTCAAACCGTCAAACAGGGAAAAAGGGTTTATAATAAAGAATTCCTGTTATCAAAATCTAATTTGAATGACGAACCATTCAAAGTTGCATATACATTGAATGATTATGACAAATTATATTCTGATGAGGAATTTGCAATAAGAGGTGTTAAACCAGAAATGATAAAAAAGGTTTTCAAACTAACAGAAATTAATATTTCTGAAATAAAAGATGTAAATCTTTCTGATAAACCTAAAAAGTATACCTCAAGAGTTCAACAAAGAGAAAACAAGAAAAAGGGTTACAGTTATGGTTCTGGTTATCGAAAGAAACCAAACCATAATGGTAATTTCAAAAAGAAAGGTCTTGGATTTATTCCACCAGAAAATCATAAAAATGAAAAATATGTTCGAGATTTTAAATCAAAAATGATATTTGTTTCAGGTACATCTTCTGAAGAAGAAAAAGAAAATCTATTCAGTAATCAGTCGAATAAAGAATTCCTTGCGAAGAAGCAAGAAGAGATGAAGTCTGCTGATCAGATGAAAGAAACGAGAACCTGTTTCCAATGCAACACTGTTGGTCATATTGCCAAGAATTGTTCCAAAGCAATACAGTCAAAACAAGGAGTTTCTCGTAAACTGAAAGATAAAGAAGTTGTGTTTGAATCACCAATTGATAGAACTAAACTTTTCAAAAATTCAACTTTTGAGATTGGTGAATGTTCAAACAGGTTTTACAAGAAAAGGGCAAATCTGGACAACCAAAAATGGGTTGTTAAGAAATCAGATGATAGTTCTAGCAATGATTCTGATTCGTCAAAATCAGAGGAGCTATCTTCTGGCGATGAATCTGATTCCACAAAATCAGAGGAGCCACAAATTGGGATTAAATGTGAGATTTCAGTTCCTCCAATGGATGAGGTCAATTTTCCACCATTGAAGGCTGAAAATTTTAAACAGAAAGTTGGAAAAACTGAAATTTCAAATCTATTTTTCTCAGAAAAGAAAGAGTTTGATATTGAGAAAGCCTTCAATTCCACAGTTCATAACATTTTTGGAAAAATGGTTGACAGGAAGGTTAAAGGGGTGAAAGAGTTTTATGAGAAGAAAACGAAGAAACCAGGTAAGGTTGTTTCATCCCAGGTTTGTGACTGGGATGGAACTTATTATGAACAGTAAAAATCTGGACTTGCCGGAGCTCCCAGGTTGGTAAGAGTGGAGCAGGAATCGGCATCTTTCTTGAGAAATTCATGAAAGTGATTTCGTCTTACAAGTGGTAAATTAGGGACATTAAGTTGTACTTGATTTTCTACAAGTGATTGTTTGATTAAAATTGGGAAATGTAAAATCTTACAAGTGGTTGAAAAACAAGGTGATGAATCCCCTAACCTACAAATGGTAAAATCAATCAACAAAACTTATTTTCCGGAAAAACCATTCGATTAAAACAAACTTAAGTGTTTTGAAATCAATGGGAAAATAGTTTGTTGTGAGGGGGAGTTCTGATTGTTTATGCTAAGTGGATGGCGAATTGAAGTGATTCGATATCGGTTGTCAATTTACTTGTATAGTTTGTTTTCAAATTTCCTTTAAATGTGTTTGCATTTTAGGGGGAGTTAGAATTTTTGAAAATCCAAAAACATTTGAAAATTTGAAAAAGTAAAAAACATGATAAAATCCAAAATGAGTTTTGTTGTATAGAAGAGGAAATGATAGTACATCAGTGGACGATCACATCATGCTAAAGAATTGGAAAGTTAATATGTGATAAACGGTCTCACTGATGATGTGTCAGTAGGTTTTTACACTTTTAGTAGATTGTGACGAGATATAAACCTAATTCAAACTTGCTTATATCGTGGGGAATATCTCTCGGATATATGGGTAACCCCCGAAATCTTGTTTGAAAGGTCCCTCTTTATGAGATACTAGGTCTTTATGCTTAGTGATATCTGGGGTATTATCCCGGGACTTCTGATTTTGCGGAAGCAATGGCCTAGTCCCCGGAGAATACTTTACACTTGCTTGAAATATAGCCTACCCCCAGCATAAAAAATGATGAAACATTGAAAAAATATGTAAATCATGTGCTGCTGAAGAAAAGATCCTCTAAAGGGGACCCACCAAAAGTCGAAGCCGTCATCTCTCTGCTGAACGGAAGTTCTGACCTGTGCTCTCACGGTTTCGCAATTAACCCCTTACAGATATCATCTAGGTATACTCACCTGTAAGACTGAATATTGGGATCTGGATACGGGAGTATATTCTGAGGTAGGACACGGAAATAAGTTTAAGTCTCTAAAACATTAATCTCGTATCTCGAAACAGTTGAACTTTGTGTGAAAATTTAAGTGGATCAGTATACTGACAATCTAAGTGAATCGTTTAGAACTTAAAATGTTTAAAGCTTAACGGTGTTGGTGATTTGTCTCATTAAACTGATATGATCCTCTTACACAAACTCACAAAAATATTGTTTGTAAATATTACTTTATTGCATTTCCTTTTTGTTATATCAAAAATCCAAAAAGATTTTAGTGTGTTTTAACATAAATTTTGAAAAATCCAAAAAGATTTTAGACAACTGATGTTGAAAAGCTGATTTTCAAAATTCTAAGTGCTAGACATGATGAACAAATGGTTTGGGAGAGTGTTTTTTGAAAAGAAAATGATATTTCTTCTAGTGGTTTATCAAAGATTAGCATTGTAAAATCATTGTTTGAATATTTTATCCACAAGTGTTCATCAGAGGGTGAGAATTGTTTTTACAAGTGGTCATCAGAAAATTTATTTTGGGTAGAGTTTTTATGCAGGTAATGATAGAGCCAGCAACAGATCTTGGGATAATCAGATGAAAGGCAGCTTTCAATCCTGAGCATAATTTGAGCCAGGTCACGATCTTGAACCTATGGAAGACAGAGTACGATCCCAGCTTACTGAGAGGGGGAGTCTGAATGACAAAGAGCAAGGTTCTGATCCTGAGAATGCTGATGCTGATGAATTTAAGGAAAGATTATTTGTTCAAGGGGAGTCTGTTGGAGATGAAAAGAGAAGAGAAAGATTTGAGGATACTTACAGTGTCAGATACTTCAAAAAGAGAAGCCCAAAGACTGATAAAGATTGAAGATACGAAGACTCGACACTTAAGACTCGTCAACATTCGAGGGGGAGTCTGTTGGTGCATGCGTCTGTCGACTTCGTCTTGTATCGAGTCTTGTACTTAGAATGTTTGAATAGGGCACGTAGTTCAAGCGGAATTAGAACATTATAAATAGGGTTCAAGCGAAATCATTTGTAACAGTTCCGGTCAGAGCAACGAAGTGCTGCGGAAGTGTCGTCTCACTGTATTTTGTTATCAAATCAATTATACGACAGTTTAAAGTGTGTATCTTGCTGAATTGACCTCAATACGACTGTTTCCGCCTTTCGTGCTGAGCAAAAACTCTTCTAATTGACTCGTTCGGGTCTGAAAACGATCCTACAAATCTTCTTTACAACTGCACTTGATATATATCTTTCGATATTTTCTCAATTTTTATGCAGAGGGTAAGTTTTTAAACCTTGTAAAGTATTATACGAGGTCTTGGCCATTGCTTCCGCAATATCAGAAGACCAGGTATACTACCCCAGATATCAAACAGTATAAAGACCTAGTATCTCAGAATCAGACAATCTCTCAAACAAGATTTCGGGGGTTCCCCATATATCCGAGAGATGTTCCCCATGAGATAAGTAAGTATTGATATTTAGGTTTATATCTCGAAAACAATCTACTAAGCGTGTAAAAACCTACTGACATATCATCAGTGAGATCGTTTATCACATTTGACTTTCCATTTCTTTAGTGTAGTGTGATTGTCTACTAATGTACTATCATTTCCTCTTTTTACACAAAACTCATTTTTGAATTTTATCATGTTTTTGGCTTTTTCAAATTTTCTAATGTTTTTGGATTTTCTGACAATTCCTTACTCCCCCTAAAATTCAAGACCATTTAAAGAAAATTTGACAACCTGATACTGATAGCTTTGTCTCGCCATCCATTTTCTGCATCCCATGCTCTTATTTTGCAGAAAATATAACATGTAAAGAAGTAATTACCCCCCATGATTTACAACACATTGATATTTTACAGTTTGAAAACCGTTTTTCAATCTTGTGAGATTAATCATATTTGTTCAGCCGTGAGGGTTTCGGCATATTTACTCAACATATTTTTGAAACTTTTGATTTTTCAAATTTATTACAAAATAAAAACATATTTTTGGTTTTTAAATTTTCAATTTTTAGGGCTTTAGAAATATGGTTTATTTATGTACAAAAATCAAACTCCCTGATTCAGTTGCAGGGTTCAGCAGCCTCCTCTCGTGCCAGGCTGCTTCCTCCGTTGGTTTGACTTTCATCCTCTTTCTGAAGCACCTGCACATTCACACTTACTCAATTACTTGAACAAGTTAGCCCAGGTCTGTTTAACCTTAGGCATTTCAACACAATATGATTCATTTAACCTTAGAAAATTATCATTGTTTTGAACAAACAACTTTTCATCTTTTTCTTCATCTTTTTTTATTGAATCAGTTTTCTGTTCAGAAACAGGTTGTGTCTTAACCACCCAGCCTTGTCCTTTTGAAGCACTTCTCTTGTAAAAACGTGATTCATTTTGAACATTTTGATTTTGAACAACAACTTTTGGTTTCCAAAATGATTTGGTTTTGTTGCATCAACAGTTGTTTTCCAACTTTGTGTTGTTCTAAGTCTGGGTGTCATTTGTTTCCATGTTTGTTGTGAGTCAGCCTTTGACATTTTCGGCTTCCAAGTTTGCTTTGAATCAAACTTGGTTGACTTCTAATTCGCAACATCAGACTTCTTTTTCGTCTCAACACCAATAGGTTTAAGATTTGGACACTTGCGTGCAATATGTCCTGTTTGATCACATTTGAAACATGTTCTCTTTGAAACATCTTTCACCTGTTGCTGTTGCTTTTTCTTTTGAGCATAGAACTCTTCATTAGACTGACGCCTAAATTGGAGTTCTTTCTCTTCTTCGGAACTTGTTCCATGGAGAAAATTCATTTTTGTTTGATAATTTGGCGTTTCATTTCGTTTCCAATTTTGTTTCTTTTTATAACCCAAACCAGCCTTCATGTTTTTCTTTTTGTAACTAGGTTTGTTATAAAAAGTTTTGTGACTCTTTCCAGCATACTTTGAAATCTCAGACTTTTCAATTTCAACCATCTTGAAAACTTTGTCAATCTTTTCTGAAATCACATTCTGAATCGGGACTTCAAGATCTGAGAATAATTTGTCTGATCCAATCATGGTATAAACCAATCCTTTGAATCATCATTAGCCTTTTTCTCAGATTTTGAGTTTTCAGATAACCTTCATGAAAACTAAATTAATTTTCATCCTGTGATTCAGATTTACCTGTTTCAACCGACTCTTCTTTCAAAACACTTTCAACGACCTTACCTACCACCTCTGAATCACTAGAATCATCAGATTTGGCACAGGTTACGTCAATATTGTCTAGCAATTGATCAACCAAGTTGAAAGCTTTTTCCACCTTCTCGTCATCATAGAATGTGAATTTTTCCTCAAACGGTGGTGTAACTTGATGACACTCTAAGCCAATTCCTTTCTTGTTTTGCTCAGAATCTTTACCATCCGGTTTTAGATTGAAAATGTGTTTAAGAACATATGAAGAAGTGTGATAACTGTGTCACTTGTTGTTATCTTGTTCTAAATCAGCTATTCTACGCTTTAGCTTAGCAACATCCTCAATGTAAGAGTTTACAACTTGTTGCTTTATTGAATACTGATGCTTAAGCGTATGAGATGTTTCAGAACAATATTTCAATCTCGATTGAACAAGTTTCATTTGACTCTTCACATCTTCATATGATTCTTTTGTGATATGATAAGCAAGTTTTATTGAATTGTATTCCTTTTTCATTTCTTGAAATGCATTTCCTTTTTGGAAACACTCTTCAGTCATTTTTAAAACTTTTTCTTTTAACATTTCATTCTCTTTTTCCAACAGCTTGCATTTTTTGCGTTATCTTTTCATCATTACCTTTCAAAACCTTTTCGTTTTCTAACATCTCTTTGCATTTATTTTTGAAAACTTCTTCGATTTTTGTGAATTCTAAGTCTCTTGTTCTGAATTTTTCATCCTTTTCAGTACAAGCACTGCACGTTTCCATGCATTTCTTGCACTGTTCAACAATTTTATTTATTACTTCAGAATTAGTTGAAGTATTTACCTCAGTGATTGGCACTTCGGCTTTCGCTTCCGTCTGTGTCTGATCAGCTTCTCTCTTCTGCTATTCCTCACCAATACTAGCACCATCATCCACTTCAACCAAACTTTCAATCTTCACATCAACTTCATTCTGCTGTTTTTCAGTAACAACTTCTTCATCAACTGCTTCTTCTTCCTTTTCTTTCTGTTCCTTGGCTACCTTCTTCAAATCATTCACCAACTCATCAACATTCTTCTTCATTCTTTCTTCATCCCTCTTCTCCAGACTCGCGGTCATCACATCATGAATTATCTTGTCCAACCTTTTCAGATAAGTTTTATATTATACATTTGAGTAATATTCGCCAGACAGAGGGATTACTGCAAGAACATCATCAAACACAACTTCTTTTCGATGAATGACAGGATCATCATTTTTGTTGACATAACAATCTCTTTTCTTGTCGTATCTCCCATAGTACTTTGCTTCCTCATACTCTTCATGCATTTTCTCAATTCGACAACCTGCAAAGAATCTTTCTCTTTCAGTCTTCTCTTTCAGAATTTCTTCTCGTGCTTTCTCTTTTATCTCAGCAAAAAATGCACGATGTTTGTTCTTTGATACAATTCTGCCATGTGTTGTGAATCGATCATCAACAAGATCATCTTCTAGAAGGAATTCGCTCCAGTCAACCCCTTCATCATCTTGAATCACAACACAAGCTCTTGATTTCTCCTTTTCAGGATTGTCTTCAATTTGTTTCAACCTTGGTGATTCCTCTCTGTTCTTGTGATAGATCGCTTTTTGATAGTAATCTTCTTTAAACGGATCAGCGGTCTCTTCAACAGCTGGGTTTCTGCATTCTCTTTTGAAATGACCCTTTTGCTTGCATTTGAAGCAGGTCACTTTTGATTTGTCGAATCCCAACTTTGTTGATGGTCTACAGATTGATTGTCTGCTAGTAATATCCATGAACCGCTGAGCTCTTCGAATGCAGCTTGCTAAACACCATCTCAGATCAATGAGTTCCATCTCTTCTGGATTGATCTGGTCGCAATCTTCCCTTTTCAGTTCGGAATTTCCAATTTTTCCAGCTACCAGATCTTCGTATGATTCCAGAATTGATCCTAGAAGACTCATTTGTTGTTTAGCAGCATTGACGTTCACTGTTGAAGACTTCTTTAGCTTTAAAGCGATGTTGCAGAGAATCTCTTCAGGTTCTTTAGAGTTTGATGTTGTTGATGATGAATGATATCCTGGATCGTAGCTTGATGAGCTTTTCTGTGAGTCTTTCATCTTTTTAACACTATATGCAGTCTTTATTGGTTCACTAACTGTCACCGAAGGTGCATTGCCCTTGTAGTAAAGACCAACATTATGTTGATGCGAAGAACTACTCATCTTGTTCTGTTTCTGCAATTCAAGCTCATGAGTTTCAATTTTTTGAATCAACATATCGAGAGTAATTGTTTCATATAGCACATCATTTTTCAAAATAAAAACAAACGTTTGCCACTGATCAGCTCGTGGTAACGCTTCAATGATTTTGTCTATGAATTCCTCACGTGTTTTTACAATTCCAAACCTATCAAGCTCAATTTTTAGATGACAAAATCTCTCAATCATTTGTCTCACCGACTAACCTTTTAAACTATCAAACAAATCAAACTCCTTTTTAATAAATCAATTTTGTTCTTTTTAATTTGTTTACCACCCTCAGCTTTAACCCTCAAAGCTTCCCAGACTGATTTTGATGAACCATCATGAACTAACAAAGAGAAAATATAATTTCTGATAGATTGCTGAATCAATGCAATCATTTTCTGTTCGTATGAAAATTTTTGTTTGTCTTCATCGGAAAGATCATTGAGATGAATCTCTTCATGCTTATCGTTTATCGGTCGGCTATATCCAAACTCCAAGTAGAACCAACTCTCGTGAGCATATGCCTTTGTCCAGTTTAGAAAACTTTCTTCCCACCATGTGTAATCTTCTATATTGTCAAGTTTAGGTGGTTTAGAATAAGTCCCATAGAAATTTTCATGTTTTATATTATCATTGATTGCTTTTGTTATTGTTTTTGGTGTAACGGTTGATGTTTCCGAAGATTCGAATGTGAACGCTTTGTAGAATGTGTTGTAAAACTCTTCAGCCATGACGTACAACTCTTCGTTTTTCACTTTGAATTTGCTTCTCGTTTATCTCCTCGAATCACCTGCAAACGAACAAATAAACGATCAGTTTAAAAACCAGACAGTTGGATCGGATGTGTATCCGATCGAACATGGAACAACGAAAGTCAATCAGATGACTTTGGATCGGATCACTTGGATCGGATGGCGAATTGAATGAATAACTATCCGACACTTGGACAAAATCACTTTACAATTTAACTCGGATCGGATGGCGAATCGAACGGATTTCTATCCGAGAGTTTGCAACACCAAATCAAATGTGAATGGATGTAGAGGATCGGATGGTGATCCGATACTTTGACCTGTGAAACAAACAAATAAAGTGTTTAGGATCGGATGGCAAACAGATTGCCTTTCGATACTTGAACTTTAAAACACTAGAATGAACAATGTGCCTTGGATCGGATGGTGATTCGACACTTGACACCAAGCAAAGTGTTGGATGGGATGAGCTGAGTGTCGGATAGCTATCCGACAATTGACACTATGCAAAGTGTTGGATGGCTATCCGAGAGTTGACAAACATGCTAAGTGTCGAATAGGATTTGGATCGGATGGTTATCCGATCGGATAGCCATCCGATCGGTGACCATTAATAAGAACAGCAACATCAACAGCTAACATATTTGACGTTTTTTCGGACCAAAAGATCACGATTTCTCACAAACTACTTGGAATTAAGATATGAAATTTTGTAGGCTTGTAAATCAATTGTTTTCACACAACATATTAAAATTTCAGCCAATTTTATCCGTAAAAACCTTGTTAATTTTGCAATTTTCAATCAAAATCGTGAATAAGATGAGTAGAGTAAGAATTTTGACAAATCTGATGCAATTTTGACTCTGAATCTGATGAAATCTCGTGCAATTTTGTGTGTTTGATCCTGCTCTGATACCACTTGTAGGATCGGTTTTCAACTCCCGAACGATTGCGTATCGACACATGTGAAGTGCGGAATCCGAACACGTGCGTGGACCGAACACGAGAACCGTACTATAATCGTGATTCTATTGATAGATCTGAAAACGTACAAAGTAACTTGAATCACCTTTTGCCTTTCTCTCTCTACTTTATCTCTTTAGCTCCTATGCTCTCTAATCTAGCAAATTGGCAAAAGTCCTAAAACTAAACTAAGTCCCTCTATTTATAGGCCAATGCTTATAAGGAAGTTCTCCTTATTTACAATAATGTCACCTTGCATATTTCCTATATATTTTACTGTTGGTGCAGTTGTCTGTCGACTTCATCTTCGTTCGAGTCTTAGGTTTGAACTGATAAATCAGGGCTTGTAATATGAGAAATTTAGGGTTTTGAATATTGTTTTAAGCTGATTTCGCTTGAAACATGTTATTTTGCTTGAAAGTAACAAATACCATTTCAAGCGAAATCAACATAAGTGATTTCGCTTGAACTGACATTTGTCACCTTCAAGTGAAACCCTAGTCCTATATATAGCCTTCAAGCGATATCAGTTGTAACAGTTCTTGATTCCGACGTCGAGGTGCTGTCGAAGTGTCTACGTGCTGTAAATCGTTTCAAGATCAATAAACAAGACAATTAATAGTGAATACAAGCTAAACAAAGACAGAATCAATGAATTCCGCCTCTGATTCTGTCTGATCACTCTTCTGATCGACTCATTAGGTCGTTTCACGATCCTACATGTGGTATCAGAGCTCAGGAGGAAGAGTTCTTACCGTTTAGCTCATTTTCGCTTGAAAATTCTGATTTCTACTCTTTCTTTTCTGATTTGAACATGTTTTCACGGTTGAAATGGCTTAAAACTCTCACATATCAAGCGAAACATAGTGTTAACTAATCCTTGAAAGTTTTGGATTAAAATTCGGTCTAAAACTGATACAAGCACCTATTCCGTTTGAAACTGTTCGAAAAAATGCTGACATCAAAGGCTATCTCGTTTGAAATAACTTGGTTATTTCGTTTGAAAACACACATAATACATAATTTCGTTTGAAGGATATGTGTTATTTCGTTTGAACGAGGTATCTCGTTTGAAAGTGGTTAGTTGATTTCGTTTGAGAGTGAATTCTTTTGTGATTCCGTTTGAAACCATAATATCGTTTGAGGATTTCGTACAAACTGCCCAATAGTTTTTATGTTTTGTCAGTTGGCATGTGATCATAAATGAATTAAAATTGGGAGGTCCAACCACAAAATAGTATAGACGGTGTGCATGTGAAGAGTTTATCAAATTTTTCAATAATGTTTGTCAAACATTCAGATTTAGCAGCTCAAGAGAATTTAAGTTGACTGATTGTTTGTCGGTACATAATATCATTTGCAGTCCACTTTAAATATTGGTCCAATAGAATTGTGTGGAGAATTAAAATTGTCGAACACAAATTCAGGTTACATGTGAATTGTTCTAGTTTGTCGAGCATTTAAAAAGTGCATGTGAAGTTTATTGTTTCATGCTGATCGAGTGATTTGAAGTGGTTTACAAATTGTTTTTGAAAAATGGCAAAAATGTTTGATGAAACAGAAAACTATTATTTTGAAAGATTTAATAATTGGCATCGAGGGTTTATAGATGATAGTTATAGAAATGTGAAGAAGATTGGATGGGAGAAAATGTTTAAATACTTTTTGTGTCTAAAAAATGAAACATTGGATGATCTAGCAAACCGATATACAGTCTTAATTGAACATTTGAAAGAACATGAGATAAGACTGTCATATACTGAAAAAGTATCAAAGTTTGCTGATGCATTAACTACCGAATGGGATGAATGTTTGAAAAACCTAACGAAAGATTCTAGTTTTTCAAAGTTGTATCTAAAAGAGTTCATCAACAAACTTAAAGATTTTGAGTATGAAAGTGACAAGAAATGAAAAGAATTTACAAAAAATGGATTTGGATGTAATTGCTGAAATAGATAAAAGAATTCGTGTGTCTTGCAACAAAGAGTATTTTGAAATATGATATTAGAAGGAAATATTATATCGACGAAAATAGGAATCCTTTTGATTTCGTTAAACTGTTTTGTGTAGGAACATACAAGATGGAAACAAAGGAAATTTCAAAGAATGAAGAATCTGTGAAGCTTGAAACTTCGAATTCTGATTCAGCGTGCTTTAAATGTGACAAATTTAAAGCTGACAATGACAAACTCTTGAAAGATGCAGAAAGTTTGGCATTGGAGAAAAAAAAATTGAAGAATGAGATGAAATCAAATGTTAAACAGATTCTTGAAATGAAGGAAAATTGTGAGAAGTTGAAATCTGAAAATGACAAACTGTTAAGTAATTTGAACAGTTTGACATTAGAAAACAAATTTTGAAAGAAAAAGAAAAAGAAAAAGATTTTCAAAGTCAAATAAAGATTCTTGAAGATCAGAGATCTGTTTTTAGCAAAAATAACATTGAAAAACAAAGTGCTATAAACTCTCATCTTCAGACGATTATTCGACTTGAAAAAGAAGCTGAAAAAGCTCGGATTAAAATCAAAGAGCTTGAAGAGAAATTGAAAGGTTTTGAGACTTCGTCATCAACACCAGATTATCCATGTCCAAAACCGATCAATTCTGTTCCAATAAGTGACAATGTCACAAATTTTGACAAAGTCAAAGTTGAAGATTGTGATGAGAAAACTGATGATGTAATTGAAAAAAGAAAAATATTTTTGAAATTAAATGAAATGTTTCAAGATACTGTTTTACATTCTACTGAAAAAGGTGAATGCTCAATGCAAAAACCTGTAAAGAAGAATGTGGAACAAAAACAAAAGGATAAAAAATCGAAAAATGTTCAAAAAGAAAATAAAAGCTCATCAGTTCAATCATCCAATCGTGATAAAAAATCACAAAAAGTTGAAAATCAAAACTCAAAAACTGTTGGTAATAAGTGGTGCAGGTTTGACCACAGTGCTCAAAAGCCAAATCCAGAAAACAAGAGGAGCAAGGATTATCACCAATCCAAACAGTGCTATTATTTGAATGTTTGGACTTAAGATGGTGATTGGTATGATAACAGAGTGTGTTTCAGATGCGGCTATCAAGGACACATTGCTGTTAACTGCCTAAGTTGGAGTTTTGAGACGAGAAGATGTTTTGAATGCCAAATCAGAGGTCATATTGCAAGAGATTGCCCAATGAGATCAATGAGAAGATCGAGGGATGAATCTCAGAAAATGACAAAGAAGAAACCGGTCAAAGTCGAAGCAAAGCCCAAGGAACAGAAAGTTCTAGAACCGAAAGTGAAGCTTTCGCAGGGGCAAAAAGACAGACTGAGGAAGAAGTGGAAGAAAGAAAGAGAGTATCTCGAAAGGATTTTGTCCTCGGATACAGCCGATAAAGCGAATAATAGTTCTGATAAATCGTTTTGCTCTCCTAATACTGATCAGTCAAACAAGATGAATTCATCAGATACAAATCTGAGGACGAAAGAGGGAAAGAAGAAAAAGAAAGAGAAGGCAGTTAATCAAGAGATTAACAAATCTGGAGATGAATTTGTTTCTTCGGAAACAAAGGAGCCACGTTTTGGCGATGAATCTGACTCTTCAAAGTCAGACAAGCCACGTACAGGCGATGAATCTGGTGTGGTAAAGCCAGAAGAGCCATGTGTTGAGGTAAAAAATGAGAATTCTAGTCCAACAATGGATGATGCAAATTTTCCACCATTGTTGAACAAGAACTCAAAATCACCTAAGGACCGTCAGGCTTGGGTGAGTCTATTTAAATAGAAAAACCTGACTTGCCAGAGCTCCCAGGTTGGTAAGTGTGGAGTAGGAATCAGCATCTTTCTTGAAAAATTCACGTTTGTGATATTTCGACTTACAAGTGGTAAATCAGGGACATTAAGTTGTACTTGATTTTCTACAAGTGATTGTGTTGAGAAAATTGGGAAATATTAAATCTTTACAAGTGGTTGAAGAAAACAAGGTGATGAATGATCCCCATGTTTGAGAAATGAATCACAAAACTTATTTTCCGGAAAAACCATTTTGATTAAAACAAACTTAAGTGTTTTGAAATCACTATGGGAAAATGTTTTGTTGTTAGGGGGAGTTCTGATTGTTTATGCCAAGTGAATGGAGAATTGAAGTGATTCTCATCATGTTGTCACATTTCTTGTACAGCTTGTTTTCAAATTTTCCCAGAAAATCAAAATTGAGACATATTTTGTTTTTAGGGGGAGTAAAAATTAAAAAAAAAAATAGAAAATTTGAAAAGTAAAAAACATTGAAAAATGCAAAAAATGAGTTTTGTTGTGAAAAAGAGGAGATGATAGTAGATCAGTTGGACTGTCACAGCATGCTAAAGAAATGGAATGATAAAATGTGATAAACGATCTCACTAAAGATGTGACGGTAGACTCAGCTAGACTAGTAGATTTGCGATAACGATACAAATTTAAATGAAAAAGCCTAGTTCTAGTGGGAAACATGGTCAAAAGCATAGTACTTAGTTTTGTCCTTCTTGATTGTGTGCCTACTCAGTAATCACTGATTGTCGAAAGACATAAAACTGGTTAAGTTTGTGAACTTTCACAACTTTGCTGAAAATTCGGTGTGATTGTGCATTTTATTTTGCAAAGATTTAAACTTGTTTTATTTCTTTATTTTGTTTAAGCATTGGACATCCTCTGCGTATACGTGAGTATCGACCTGGATGTTATTGCCTAAACGTTCTGCTTTATTTTCTTTGGTGTTTCGTTTGAGCTTTGGAACACCTCTGCGTATACGTGAGTATCGACCTGGTGGTTAAAACCTAAATAACTTCAACTTATTTTTATTTTCTATTTTTGTTTAAACATTGGACTTTCTCTGCGTATACGGAAGTATCGACCTGATTGTTAATGTTTAAACATTCTGCGTTGTTTTCGCACAAATCACAGTTGATAAAAGTTTAAAGGCATTACTTGAGTCAGTGTATTGCATGATGAGGGAATATGCTGAGATCGTGGGGTCCATAAGAAGTTAGTGCAACATTAATATACCTTAACGTATCGGTAAGCATTTCGAAAGTTTTTAGATTGAGTTTAAGTGGATAACAATATCGTCAATCAATGTGAATCGTTTAGAACTGAAAATGTTTAAAGCTTAACGGTGCTAGTGATTGGTCACATACACTGATATGACCCTCTTACACAAGCTCACAAAAATAGTGTCTGTAAATATTTCTTTACTACATTTCATTTCTGTTATATCAAAAATCCAAAAAGATTTTAGACAACTGATGTTGAAAAGCTGATTTTCAAAATTTCAAGTGCTGAACATGATAAACTGGTTTGGGAGTGTGTGTGCTAAATTGAAAATTTTGAATTAAGAAAAAGTTGAGATTCGTTAATCAGGGTCATTAATTTGAACTTGATATAACTATTTCTTGTAAGTTTTTCTTTTTGATTTAAGTAAAAAGTTATGTTTTAGTGAGAAGTGTGTAGGTGATGAGCTTAAACAGAGTTAAAGCCAGGTTTGATTTCAAAGGCGATAGCTAATTCCAGACTGAAAATCCCAGCTTGATGAAAGGGGGAGTCTGACGAGGTTAGAGCTAGAGAAAAGATCCGGGTACATGATTCCAGGAAAAATTCCTGAAGAAGACCGATCAAGATTGAAGAGTTGTTATGTTGAAGACTCTCACTGAAGATTCCGTCAACATTCAAGGGGGAGTCTGTTGGTGCAGTTGTCTGTCGACTTCATCTTCGTTCGAGTCTTAGATTAGAACTGATAAATCAGGGCTTATAATATGAGAAATTTAGGGTTTTGAATATTGTTTTAAGCTTATTTTGCTTGAAACATGTTATTTCGCTTGAAAGTAACAAATACCATTTCAAGCGAAATCAACATAAGTGATTTCGCTTGAACTGACATTTGTCACCTTCAAGCGAAACCCTAGTCCTATATATAGCCTTCAAGCGATATCAGTTGTAACAGTTCTTGATTCCGACGCCGAGGTGCTGTCGAAGTGTCTACGTGCGGTAAATCGTTTCAAGATCAATAAACAAGACAATTAATAGTGAATACAAGCTAAACAAAGACAGAATCAATGAATTCCGCCTCTGATTCTGTCTGAGCACTCTTCTGATCGACTCATTAGGTCGTTTCACGATCCTACATTTACAATATTATAGCTTGACTTGTTCAGATCTCTGCTACGATCTGTATTGACGGAGGCGATAGACATAAATGCACTAACAAAGGACCTATCATACAAGCTTTTAACCACCTCATCTTCATCTTGTGATCATCCCTAGCCTTGAGCTAGTAGTAAGATCATCTACACTCCATTTTACATCTTATTTAGTTGGTTAAAGAATGACACAAGTAACTAATCTTGAAGAACACTAATGAACAAGAACATGAAATTTAAACATAAGCTTAAAATTCAGAAGAAATCATGTTGTTAAGTGTTGTTATACTTGTTGATTGTTGATTATTTGTGTATATGATGTTAAACATCATATGATCTTGCTAGATAGTGATTAAAGACATAATCTAGCAAGATGAGAAGATGATTATGTTAAAGATCAAGAGATCATCCTTATGTTACAACATGAACTTGAAAGATTTAATGTTTTCTTGAAGTATGATGATCAAAATGTGAAAAGAGACTTGTAAACATATGATTTCAAGAATGATTTTTCTAGAACCCAAGTTAAAAATACAAGATTTACATAAGCTTGGTTCTTAAAGAAATTAACCACATTTTTAGTGGTTAATCAAGTGTAGAAATATATATTTAACAAGAAAAACTCAAGAAGAAATATTTTTAGAAAATTTATTTACAAGTTGTAAACATCTAACTTCTTCAATAATGGTGTTTCTAAATAAATAACCAACACTTTAAAGGGTAACTAAGCTCATTAAATACACTAGTAAGTTACTACAAATTTTTACAAAGTTTCAAGTTCATGTCATAGTGTAAATCTCATATTTTTGGCACATGGTAAGTCTTGAATGATTTGTTGATGATTGATGATGATTTATAAAAGAAAATGATATGCTTTGAAAGCATGGAAACCTCTGTTTTTAAGGGGAAACTATGGCAAAATTTTTCTAGAAATTAAACACTTAGGAAAATATTTTTAAACAAATATTTACAAGTATATTTTAACCATGTATTTTCATATAAAGATTGCCATAATTTTTGTTACAAAAATTACAAAATATTGGAGGTTGTTTTTTGATAAATAAAAGTGACTAAATATGTATTTAGGAAAATATATATTTAGATGTCACCATGTGTGTGATTATTTGTATATTATGTGTATTAGTTATATTATTTTAGGACTTGAAATAATATAACTCACCAAAATACCAAGAAATTACAATACAAAATATTACCACAATTCCAAGGAACAAATATACAAATTATACCCAAAATATTGGAGAAACCGAACAAGGAATATAACTTACAATAAATATTCTGGAATTAGATTCGTAAGTATATTTTGGTAAATGGTATTTTGGAAACCGAGAGAACAAAAATATGATTTTCATAAGTATTATAAAATAAATCATATTTTTTACAAGAAGAAAATATATTATTTTTGGGTAAAGAAAAATATAAATGTTTTCTTGAAATTATTTGAAGATATATTATTTTTGGGAGAAATATATATATATATATATATATATATATATATATATATATATTCTAAGTTAAACTTGAAAATATATTATTTTTGAGGTTTAAACGAAAATACAATTATTTTTGCCAAAAGAAAAATTATAAATCATTTTTTATGTAAGTTTCTTAAAATATATATTTTGAGAATATATATTTTTATCAGAAATATTATTCCGGAAAAGTTAATACAAAAATTAAGTATAAGAATACTTAATAAACACAATAAGAATACGTATCCTCTTACGTATAAATATACATCGGAATATGTGACATCTGTGCCTCTGCTACCATCAAACAAATACCAAATCAATGAAATATTGTGTTTCATACTTAGGATTTGTATAAATATGTGTATCATTTGCACATATCAATTCTTGTTCGATTTCGAGCTTTAAATCGCTTTTTGGAAGGTTATACGCGATCTGATGCGTAAACGTAATCAGTTTAATGCAACAAACACTCCGGAATAGTGACATAGGCTTAACATACCTTAAATAACCTTTACATAACTTAGAAATAGGCTTTGGTGTGTCGAAATCAAGTTGATTCGCTTATAGGGACTAATTTCGACAAACTGCGATAGTATGCCGATTCGTACTGTAACAAACATTCCGGAACTTGATCATAAGTTAAATATGCCCTAAATATCCTTTACATAGCTTAGAAATAGGCTTTGAGGGTTTGGTGCGCAAAAATAAAAGTTTTGATCAATAGGGACTAAAAGCGTCAAAAAGTGCTTAAGTTTACATTTTCACGCATATCTTACGTTCTGAATATATCCGGACATCCAAAAATTTATGTAATCATTAAAATACTTTATTTTAGTGATTGGCATAATAACATTTCATTTGTCGTGTAATTTGGATCGTTTTTCGCGTCCGTTCGTGTTTCATCATAATTAACCGAACAACGAAACCGTATGACCAAACTAACCGACATCCGACGTATTCTTTAGCATATTTTAAGTTCCCTATACTTTAACTTCATTTTAGAGCCTTGAAATGGGGTTAACGGGGCCTAAATGTCACACCCGCTCGTAGCGGAAGCGCGAGGTGTGATCTGATCGGTTCTCATTGCATAACAATATAGGTGAACATACTAAATGAATAAAACATGCTCCAATGCCATTGTCATAATTGTTCAAAAGATCGCAACATAATTTAAGTACATTGTTTACAAACCATCAAATGAAAATAAGTTGTCATTGTTTTACACATCAAATGTAAGTCTAAAAATGTAAAGGCTTTGACCACTATATCACCGCAAAGAGGCGGTATATAACAGGCAAACCCTTCAATTGTTGGCATGGAGTATTGATACTTGTTTTCCTTGAACTGAAATCTTTGCATTGGTCCACTAATTCCCTGAAATACATGTAAGTTTGAAAACATCAACAAAAGTTGAGCGAGTTCATGCAGTTTAGCTGTATAAGATGTATTTGTATCAAAACAGTATGTAATATGTATTTGTCTCAATTGTAATTGTATCCAAACTGGATATAAGATGTATCCGTAAAATGTGAGTTGTATAAAATGTATCTCGATGTATGATGTATCTGTATGTATGATGTAGTATGTAAAGCGTCAATGAAATCGTTGATCATTAATGTTTCGCGAGGACATTAATATGTGTGACGAATTAGGAAGCTATCCAACCCTAGACGATTTTATGCCGATTCCTATCGACTGGGACACAAACGCACTCTTCTGTATGGGTTCACGACCAAGAGTGGGGCTCGCCAAAACCCAATAGATCTAGTCCTTTGTTCCTTGGTCCAAACTGGATTAATGGTGCTTATAGTATGGCCCTAATTCGCACATGATCTATGGTGTTTCATTACCTAACTTTAACATACTCTGAACATGTATCTTCCCCGATAGTTGTAAAGTTGTAAAACATTTAAATGAACAGGGGAACATGAACTCACTGAATTGCGTCCGTGAATAGAAGTAATTATGATCTCGCGTGTGGTCGTCTTGAACAATGTTGCGACCTACAAATGTTCTTTATTTGTTAGACACTTCGGTCTTTGTAAAGAACTTGAGTACAAGTCTTGTGTCTTCAATATGTGTAAGACTTGTATGTCTTTACTGTTCGTTAACTGTGTATTCGATGTATGAGTTGTTCAAATGTTCGTTAACTGTGTATTCGATGAATGAGTTGTTCAAATGTTCGTTAACTGTGTATTCGATGAATGAGTTGTTCAAATGTTCGTTAACTGTGTATTCGATGAATGAGTTGTATAGTCGGATCTCGTCCGATGAATCTCGTGTCTTGTATGTATCACTTGTATAGTTGTGTTTCCAATAATAGTATCATTGGGCCAAGCCCATGTTTTCAAGTTATTGGGCTTAAATAGTGCTGGGCCTCAAATAGTGTTGGGCCTCAAATAGTGTTGGGCCTCAAATAGTGTTGGGCCTCAAATAGTGTTGGGCCTCAAATAGTGTTGGGCTTCAAATAGTGTTGGGCTTCAAATAGTGTTGGGCTTGAATTGGGCTTGAATAGTGTTGGGCTTGAATAGTGTTGGGCTTGAATAGTGTTGGGCTTTGGCCCATATGTTTAGTATTTCGGCTTAGCCCATGAATTTATGTTAAGCCCATTATGAAGATAAGCCCGTTAAGAAAAATAGCCCATTAAGTAAAATAGCCCTTTAAGTAAATATAAGCCCATTTGTTATAAAAATAGCCCACTAGTATAATAAGCCCATTTATTTTTATAAAAACCTTTTTATAAAAAAAATTACTAAGTATACTTGTTAGTAAATAAAAACATACTAGTTTTTATAAGTTTATAAACATCCGAAATTTGTTATTGATAGGATACTTATATTTCGTGTCGATAAATCGTCTAAACGTCGTAGTAACTCCCCGGATTGGCAATTCACTTATGTAGTCGTCCGTCGTTCGTTTTGACCATAATTGGTGTCCGATTATTCGAATCGTCCGTAACTCGTTTTAAGGCGTAATTATATGAAGTCTTATAAGACTTTGATTATTATGTATCATGTGTTCATTATTACCATTGTAATAAAGTTCCTATCTTTGATATATATAACTAATACCATCAAATAATCACATAGCACATAAGTTGTTAAATCACCAAATATATATTTTTCTAAAAAAAATATATATTTCTCTTGTCTAAATACAACCAAAAATGTTGTTACTTTATAAAATAAAGTTTTTATGAAAAATGGCTATATAACCTTTGTATTTTCTTCTAACCATGTTTTATAAACATATCATTTTCTTTATCAAATCACCACCAATTTACTCTACAACTTAACTAAACATATGAGACTTTTATAACATGAAATTATCAAGATGATATCCAAATCATGTAGGGTTTTAACCATGATTATTTCATATGCTAACAAGTTCAAAAACCAAGTTTAATTTTAGTTTTAGCAACTTTTATAAAAATCTCTAGTTGTATGTTACTTTTTATAATCTTGTGAGAGTATTGTTTTTAACCAAAAACCTTATATATTTTCACAAGATCAATAGTTATGATCATCCATTAATTCTTTATGTTAAAAACCCTTTAACATAAACATGCATAATTTTTAGATCATAACTTAAAACATCTTCTAATAATTTATTTGCATCATAAACATCATAACAAGACTATATAAGCATATATCAAGTCTTAGATCATAATATAAACAATCATAATTATATCATGATTTTTATCTTTGCTTCTTTGTATTTTTCATGCTTATTATGTATGATTACATGGTTATTATTAGTAATAATAACAATCATAAACTTAATATATTTGCATAAAAAAAATAGATATAGAAGCTTACTTCTAGCACTAGGCTAGGGATGATCTTAGAAGATTATTAAGAACTAATAAGATGACGATCTTGATGATTTAAGGTTCTTGAATGGATGAAAAAGCTTCCTTTAACTTGTAAATGCTTTAGATCACCTTATGTTACTTGGAAATCCATCTTGATCATGAAGGAGATGATAAAAATAATTGGGTTTTTGGATGGTGTTCTTGGTGAAAAGATGAAGATTGAAAGAGTTCTTATGTGTATGAAGGATAAGGTGTAAAAGTATGATAATATGGTTAGTAACTAAAGTACTAAGTGTTATAATCTTTCACCAACATCATCCACTTGCAACTAATGAAAATATCTAGATATTAATCAAAAGAATAAGGGGTAAAGTGTAACATTTTTTATAAAAATGTCTTAAACATGTAGATATTTTGGTAATTAGGCTAAGTATGGTGATTAGGGTAATCTTTCACCATTAGAGGGTAATTAGTGATTCGAAACATAAATTAACATTAACTAGTTCATTAAACTAGTAAAAATCATGTTTTGATACTTTGAATGCTTTTCGTTTCGTCGTTGGCTAGTTTACGGCACTTTTGTGGCGTACCGACGGAAGTTTGCCGTAAGTTGACATTCCGCATTAAAAAGATGTATGAAGTTATTTTGAATCCCAAAATAAGCTTAACTAGTTTACCAAAGCTTTCATTTGGTTGTTTTCGGTGTCGGAAATGTCGTTTATTAGCTTGTCGGTGTAGAAACGGACAAGTTGTGGGGGTTGCAACACAGTGTCGAGAGCTTATGTTTCGAATACCCCATTAATATCCTCATATTGTTTCCATATGATTGTCATCATTTGTCATATTTTCGGAGTCCCGGAAATGCTAAATTATTATTTTGGACAAGTTAGCATTGTCTTATTTTTAGTGAAACGGACGATTTAGCGATTAGGGCGTTGTACCGGAAAGTCTTATATCTTTGTAAGATATGTTTTCGTATTAGTGTTTTCTTATATAAACGGACTCAGTTATGTCATCCGTGTGTCGTTTTTCCTTGTTTCGTTCTGTTTTCACGGTTTTGCTGGCATGAATAGTGTAACCGTGAATAGTGCGCGCGACACTTTTTACCAACACTTTTAGGAAATTGTTTAATTGGTTTCGCAATACAACGAAAACCAATATATGTTATATCATTGTTTTCTTGTCCTAACATTGTCGTCTAATATACGACACCGTTACGTAATTAAATTACGCTAATTGCATGAGATTATATACTAAGAATAGTGATTAGACTGTACGGAATTTCCGGTTATTTGCCATTTGTCACACTAAACGTGTCAAAAATGCATCGAGAACCAAGTTTCAGGGCTGCAGGGACCATTTCTGACAATCTGCCAAACTTTGGCTCAGGAGGGGAGCGTAAGACATCTCTGAGTCTTACGCGGGGTGCGAGAGACCCCCAGTTCAGCAGAATTGTGTTTCCAGCTTGTTCCAGCTGTTCCCATTGTTGGTGCATGCGTCTGTCGACTTCGTCTTGTATCGAGTCTTTTACTAGTTTGTATAGATCCGAAAACGAGAAAACTGTTAAAAATAGGTTATCAGGCAAGTTCAAATGAAATTATATGATATAATTCCGTTTGAAAGTGTCAAGCCATTTCAAACGAAATTAGCTTTGCTAATTTCGCTTGAACCCGTAATTCCATATGAATTGTGATTCCGCTTGAGTCATGTTCAAGCGGAATTAGGTGGCCTATAAATAGTTGGTGCCTGATTTCGTTTGAGTAGATTGGTGTTTGTGTGATTCCGGAGCCGAAGTGCTGTCGAAGTGTTGTGTTGCTGTAAAACTTTGTCAAGTTAATCAGAACAACAGTTAAAGTGAATATCTTGCTGAATCACACACACAATGTCTGTTTCCGCCTTTCATATTGTGTAGAACGCCTCTGATTGACTCGTTTTGGATTCCTACACGATCCTACATGTGACACCCCAGGAAAGACCAGGAAAACCACGCAACCTAACTAGCTTCCTCAGTGATTACGTGCTAAATTTCGGGGCGAAATTGCTTTCAAGTTGGGGATGATGTGACAACCCGTAACTTCGAGGTATAAATCGTTCGTTTCGCTCTTACAAATTAATATATATACAGTATACTTATCTTATTCGACGAATTAGATCTATACTTATTTAGTTTATGGTGTGTAAACGTGTAGTTGAAACCAAGTCCCTATTGTGATGAACCGACTCGAACCGTTTGAACCATGACATAACCCGCATAACTCGATACTCTTGAGGTTCGAATCAGGGCTTAAATACTATACATTAGTAATTGTTATGGTTATTAATAATATTGTGAATGCTTTAAATAAATATATAAATATATAGAATATAAATAAAAATAACGAGTACTAAATGTTAATTTAAACAGCTAACAATAACTCCCACTCAATTTTCGTGATTTGGCCATATACAGTTTCCATCCTTTTTTCTTTTTGAATGTGTACATCAAACTTAAACCACCCCGAGATCGCACACTCCCGGACTGAATGGTTTTGACATCGGCCCAACCCCATTATCTTCAGGCCACACCCCAAAGATGTGCATAGCCCATGTTATCTTTTATTGGTGCCCAAGAATCTGACCCATGTTAAATCCCAACCGCCATATTCACCTGTTCCTTATTATATACGTATAAGCTTGTAGATTTATAGGGATTTTCAACCAAAGAAAATTATCCAACCCTAACCTCCCTCCCAACTTCACGGCAGTCACCTCCCAACCCTACTGGCAGCCATCGTCACCTCTCTTCTATCCAGCCAAAACACAGTTCCGGTCGCCGGTAAGCCCCGTTTATCTCGTCACTTTATTTTTTGACGCATTGTCTCGGTTTTGGTCCAACCATAGCGTTGTTTGGTGCCTACGATTAGCGATTACATGAAACTGTATGAAAAAAAATATATATTTGTTCGATGATATGTATGTGTTTGGTGAACTTGAACTATTGTATGAATGAGCATGCTACGCGATACTCGTTACGGAAACTGTGATTTATATATGATGCGTTTGTATATGAATTTTGATCTTGACATGTTTATAAGATAGACAAATTACATGAAAACCTGAATGTTTGCTTTGAAACTGAAAGTGTGTTCATACTAAGACTCGTAATATATGAAATATGTGTATACTTGTTCGATGATCTATACACGAATCTTAGTAATACTTGTGATACTATTATTGTTGTTTAGTTACACGTAGTATATATGAAGTATATGATGTCTGGGTTCGGTTTACTCGTACCGGTCGATTTCGTTTCAAGGTCATGAACACCGTACATGAATCGTATTAGTACATGTTTACGTAACTATGCATATATATACATATATGTATACGTCCTATCGAAACATAACCGAATATCATGTGCATGGTCTGTATTGTTTATATGTTGATAAGTCCTTGATTATTTCTGGTAGCTCACTGTCCATAATATGCATCATGTGTACCGATTATTGTTGATTGTTTTAAGGCATCATGTTGATTCGAATCCTAATTACATGTTAGCCAGTTAATAGGGAATATGGATTGATAATGAACCATGAGAACTGTGAACTCGCTCAACTTTGTTGTTGACTCGTTGTTACATGCCTTGCAGGTCGTTAGGTACTTATGGAGCTTGCACGAGGTGGCGTGGTCGTTGTGGGACATGGACAACTGTGTGCCATGTTAAAAATTTAAACATTTGAATTTATATTTGGTTTTGGATTTAATCATTATGCTTCCGCTTACAACTTAAACTATGTTTTGTTTGGACACCAATTGTATTGGTTGGATTTTCTAATTACTTATATGCTTGTTCAATATGATTGGTGGCTGGATCCTGGTCAGTCACGCTTCCAGGCGGTGATACTCCGCGTGTGGATTTTGGGGGTGTGACACTACATGTGGTATCAGAGCTCAGGAGGAGGAGTTCTACTGATTTCAGCTTGATTTCATTGGATTTTCTAACTTCTACACCTTCTTTTATCAATTGAACAACTTTTTACGGTTAAAATCGGCTAATTTTCTCATATTATGTGTGAAATGGTGTTTTAACAAACCCTTGAAAGTTTCAGATCTTCAAATGGCTTAAATCCTGATCAATTTGACTTCAGACCGAAATGATGACATCAGCGTAATCCCGTTTGAACTTGCATCTAATTTCGTTTGAAATTGTTGTTAATTCCGCTTGAGATAGTCTGATTTCGCTTCAGATTGTAATTCCGCTTGAAAGTTTCAAACGAAATAAGTGATTTCGTTTCAAGTTGTGATTCTGTTTGAAAAGTTCATACGATATTAGGGATTCCGTTTGAAAATGCTATTCCGTTTGAAACCGTTGTGTTGGTAATTTCACTTAAACTTGTTATTCCGTTTGAAGAGGTGATTTCGCTTGAGTTGCTATTTCGTTTGAAAGTGTCATTTTTGAAAAACTTGTTATCGAATCATGGAAGAGGAATTCTATAACGCGTTTGCTACATCCCCGATTACTCCAGCTGCCATTGCTCAAAACATGAACATGGAAAATGAAACTAGAACAATGCAAAAACCCCCTAAATTAATGAGCATTGAAGAGTATTATGGTTGGAAAGATAGGTTTGAAAACTGGGTCCAAGCCAATCATTTAAGATCATGGGAGTGTGTTGAGAAAAAGTATGTGCTACCACGTACTGAGCTGGAAGTTGATAAAAAGATTTTTGAATTTACTAATAAGGAACGAGACATGTACAAAGCAGAGAAAATGATGATCAGTTTACTCCAACAAGCTATTAAAGAAGACATCTTCATATTGCTTCAACATGATAAAACTTCACGTTCTATTTGGGAAGCACTCGGAATTAAGTTTGAGGGAAGTGAGAAGATGATCAAAAGTAAAAAGGCATTGCTTAAGAAAGAATTTGATCTATTCACAAGTCTGCCAGGAGAAGATACAAAGAAGTTGATTGAAAGATACTGCCACTTAGTACGTTCAATGTCTTTGTTGAGTATCAATAAAGAACGAGAGGAATGGGTAGACAAATTAGCTGATGCTTTACCTCAGAAAGAATGGGGTACATTTTTGATGATCTTAAAGAACACCGGAGAATATGATGGTTTGACGATTTCTCAGTTCATCGAAAAGATTGAAGGTCAAGATCTTGAACAGCAAAAGATTGCAAGGATGAATAATACGAGTAATCAACAAGATGTGAAAATGTATTACAAAGGCAGTGTTCAAGAGGTTGAAATGAGTCCAAAAATCCAAACTGCTTTTAGTGCTGGAAACTCATCTGGAACTGTTGATCAAAATTCAAACAGTAGCAGTGGATTTTTTTCATATCCGAGTGTTAATCCAAAGAGTTCAACTTGAAGTTTTCAGTCTCAAAGTTCAAAAAGTGGAAATGGTTGTGTGATACAGTGCAACATTGCATTAAATCTCCCGAATGGTCAAAGTTTTTCTGAAGAAGTTGCTAAAGATCACATGGCGTTACTTGCAACTGTGCTACAATCCTATGAAGGTTTGGTTGCAGGGAAGATCGGAAATCCTATGCTGATGAAAGAGGATTACGATCAGATAGACGCTGAAGAGATGGAGCTTATGGACATCAAATGGTGTCTAGCAAGTGTTTTGAGAAGAGCAGAAAAGTTTAAAATGATTACAGGAAGAAATGATTTTTTGGATGTACATGTGTCTACTTTGGGTTTTGATAAATCTAAAGTTACTTGTTTTCGATGCAGGGAGAAAGGTCATTTCAAGAGAGAATGCAAAAATCAAGAGGCTAGTGGAGCAAAGAATCCGTTTGGAAAAGATGATTACCATCGGAAAGCTATATATCAACAAATTGCTTACCAACCACATCAACAAAAAGAATCACAAACTGCTCATGGAAAAATGATCGAAGATGCAAACAAGAAAGCTTATTATGGTATCATTGATCAAGATGATGAAAAGGTGGCAACAGGCTTTAGCTGGGACAAATATATTCCACCTGATTCAAAAGTTGTTGCTCTCATTGCACAGATAGTTCAAGAACCTGATCTGATGACAGAATGGATGAAAGTGTTTGATAGTAAGGATACAAGTCAAGAAGAAGAATCTGTGTCATCAGATGAAAGTTCTGAAAGAACAACAATTTTTGACCAAACAGCATCTGATTCTGGTTCTTCAGATGATATTTCAGAAAAGACAATAGATTTTGATCAATCACCAACTGATGACAGTGGTGATGATGAGGAAGAAATGCATATCAATATTGCAAAATCTCATTTATCTCCTGAAAGTTTTCAATTTTATTTTGCAGATCGCTTGGAGAAGTTAAAGAAGAGACGAGCAGCAAAAGAACTGAAAAAGAAGGAATGTGAAAGCAAAGATCAAAATGAAAAGATTGTTCAAAATGAAGAGGTTAAAATTGCTGAGAAGATTGTTGAAAAGGAGAAGGTGAGTGAAGTTGAAAAAGTTGTTGAAGTGGAGAAGATCGTTGAAATAGAAAAGATTGTGGAAGTCATCAATCCTTGCTTAAAGTGTTTAGAATCTTGCAAGCAATGTGCAGAAAAAATGAGATGTTGAGTGAGCAAGATAAGATGAAAGAACAATTACTGTTCAATCTCAATTATGTGAAAGAGTCGTATGGCGTTTTGAATAGAACAGTAACTGATCTACAAAAGACAAATTCTGAAAGAGAAGATGCACTGACAATGATGAATGCTGTGATGATGTCGAAGCAAAAAGCTATCAATCATTACATTGAAGAGTGTGCAAAGTTAATGCAAGAGTTGGAGACTGAGAGGATTGAAAATGAGAGAATTAGACGTTTACTGCAAAGTTATTCTAGTTCTGATTATCTAATTGATCGAATCTATCCAACTGTTGCAGGTTTAGAAGTTTTTCAAGATAAGAAGCCAAAAGAGAAGAAGGATACTGGTAAGAAACAGAGTGTCAGTTATAACAAGTGTCCGCCTCCGATTTGGGAAGGGTATTCTCCTAGAAAACCGAATGAGGAGCAGGTCAAAAAGGCAGTCAATATAGAGTTAAAATACGAAACAACTGATGAGTTACAAGAAAACATTGACGTCACGTTCACATCGTCTAATACTGATCATGAGTCTGAGTTAATAAAAAGATGGTCGATCAGGTGTTAGATAAATATGAGGAGTCGGAGTCAAAGTTTGAGTCAGGGAGTTCAAGTTCATCGGTCAACAGTTCAAAGTCGTCAGTTAAAAGAGTTTACAATAAAGAATTCATGTTATCAAAATCTAATTTGAAGGATGAAACATTCAAAGTTGCATACACTTTGAATGATTCTGACAAATTATATTCTGATAAAGAATTTCCAATAAGAAGTGTTAAATTTGAAAAGATCAAAAAGGTTTTCAAACTAACAGAAATTAATATTTATGAAATAAAAGATCTAAATCTTACTGAAAAACCTAAAAAAAGTACACTTCAAGAGTTCAACAACGTTTAAACAAGAAAAAAGGTTACGGTTCTGGTTCTGGTTTTCAAAAGAAACCAAACCATAACGGTAATTTCAAAAAGAAAGGTCTTGGATTTTTTCCACCTGAAAACTATAAACATGAAAAAACTTCTAAAACAAATATAAAATTTGTTTCAGGGACAAGCTGTGAAGAAGAATCAAAAAGCTCATTCTGGAAACAATCGAATAGAGAATTCCTTGCCAAGAAGCAAGAGAATGTGAAGAATGGAGCTAATCAAAGAAAGGAGACAAGAACTTGTTACAAATGTCAAGAAGTTGGTCACATTGCATGGAACTGTCCTAAAGCTACCAACATCAAACAGGAAGTCTCTAAAAAACTCAAAGAAAAAGTTATTGAGAAAAATGAACTACCAACTGAAAAATTCAAAATTTTTGAAAATTCAACATATGAAGTTGGTGAGTGTTCAAAGACAAATTTTCATCAAAAGAGAGCTAAACATGACAACCAAATGTGGGTTGTTAAGAAGTTTTATGAGAAATTTGACGATGAATCTGATTCCACAAAGTCAGATGAGCCACATGTTGAGGTTAAAGAAGAAAACTTAGTACCTCCAATGGATGATGTTCATTTTCCACCATTGAGGGCTGAAAATTTTAAATAGAAAGTTGGGAAGGTTGAGATCTCAAATCAATTCTATTCCGAGAAGAAAGAATTTGATGTTGAGAAAGTGTTTAATGGAAATGTTAAAAATATTTTTGGGAAAATGGTCGAGGGAAAGGCCAAAGGGGTAAAGGAATTTTATGAAACAAAGAAAGCAACTTATTACCCAAGTGAAGTTGAGGAAGAAACATCCAAGTTTGGTGAAGCTTGGATGTCTGTTTTTCATAAGTAATATCCTGATTTGCCGGAGCTCCCAAGTTGGTAATCGTGGAGCATGAATCGGCATCATTCTTATATTGTTTTTGAAAAATTGAAAATTGTTCACTAGTATGACTTGCCGGAGCTTCCAGGTTGGTAAGTGTGGAGCAGGTATCGGCATCTTTCTTGAGAAATTCACATTTGTGATATTTTGACTTACATATGGTTGAAAAAGGGGATGTGATCTTATACGTGGTTAATCAAGGTCATTAGGTTGAACTTGATTGGACTATTACTAACAAGTGATATTTTGAAAAACAATGTGATGAACCCTATGTATACTTGTGTTAAAATCAACAAAACTTATTTTCCGGAAAAATCATTTTGATTAAAATAAACTTAAGTGTTTTGAAGTCATAATGAGAAAATAGTTTGTTGAAAGGGGGAGTTCTGGATGTTTATGCCAAGTGAATGGCGAATTGAAGTGATTCGATATCAGTTGTCACTTTTGTTGTACAGTTTGTTTTCAAATTTCTTTAAATGATTTTGAATTTTAGGGAGAGTAAGAATTTTCAAAAAATCCAAAAACATTAGAAAATTTGAAAATGCCAAAAACATGATAAAATTCAAAAATGAGTTTTGGTGTCAAAGAAGAGGAAATGATAGTACATCAGTAGACAGTTACAGTATGCTAAAGAAATGTAATGTTTAAATAGCGTTAAACGGTCTCACTAATGATATGCCGATAGGTTTTTACACAGTTAGTAAGCTTTTTCGGGATATAAACTTAAATTCAAACTTGCTTATTTCGTGAGGAACACCACTTGGATATATAGGTAACCCCTGAAATTTCGTTTGAATGATCCCTCTTTCTGTGATACTAGGTCTTTATGCTCAGTGATATCTAGGGTATTATCCCGGGACTTCTGATTTTGCGGAAGCAATGGCCTATTCCCCGGAGAATACTTTACGCTTGCTTGAAATATAGCCCACCCACAAACTATAAAAAATACAAATCATGTGTTGTTGTAAAAAAAGATCCTCTAAAGGCACCGAAAGACGAGCCATCATCTTTCTACTGAACGGAAGTTCTGACCTGAGCTCTCATGGCCTCGCATTTAACCCCTTACAGATATCATCTGTGGTATATTCACCTATAAGACTGAATATTGGGATCTGGATACGGGAGTATATTCAAGAGGTGGGACACATGAATGAGTTTAAGTTTTTAATTCACCTAATTCATATCCTGAATTAGTTGAAATTTGTGTGAAAATTTAAGTGGATCAGTATATCGGCAATCTACGTGAATTGTTTAAGTCTTATTGTGTAACTAAGCTCAACGGTACTTGTGATTTGTCAAAAACTGATATGATCATCTTACACAAACTCACAAAAATATTGTCTGTAAATATTTCTTTACTGCATTCTTATTCTATTCAAAAATCCAAAAAGATTTTCGGTGTGTTTTAGCATAATTTTTGAAAAATCCAAAAAGATTTTCGACAACTGATGTTGGAGAACTGATTTTCAAAATTCCAAGTGCTAAACATGATGGACATTTTGTGAGGGGGAGTCTGTGATTTAAATGAGAAATGATTTTGAATATTTTCCTACAAGTGGTTATCGGAAGTTTTATAGTGTTAAATCATTCTGGAAAGATTCTTGCTAGTAGTATATAAATTTGTTAAATTTTAAATTTGTGAAATTTATTGTGAGGTAGAGCATGTACAGGGTAGCCTGGATTCTGAGTCTGAGTATATAGCCAGGACATGATACTGATCCTGTGAAAGAAAGATTGCGATCAACATCCGAGTAAAGATTATTGGTTAGAGGGGAGTATGTTGGGCTGATAAAAAGAAAAGAGAAGATTGAAAAAGTTTTACACTGTCAAATACTTCTGAGAGCGATCAGAGAGATAAAGACTGAAGACATTGAAGACTCGACACTTAAGACTCGTCAACATTCGAGGGGGAGTCTGTTGGTGCATGCGTCTGTCAACTTCGTCTTGTATCGAGTCTTGTACTAGTTTGTATAGACCGGAAACCGAGAAAACTGTTAAAAATAGGTTATCAGGCAAGTTCAAACGAAATTATATGATATAATTCCGTTTGAAAGTGTCAAGCCATTACAAACGAAATTAGCTTTGTTAATTTCGCTTGAACCCGTAATTCCGTATGAACTATGATTCCGCTTGAGTCATGTTCATGCGGAATTAGGTGGCCTATAAATATTTGGTGCCTGATTTCTTTTGAGTAGATTGGTGTATGTGTGATTCCGGAGCCGAAGTGCTGCCGAAGTGTTGTTTTGCTGTAAAACTTTGTCAAGTTAATCAGAACAACAGTTAAAGTGAATATCTTGCTGAATCACACACAATATGTCTGTTTCCGCCTTTCATATTGTGTAGAACGCCTCTGATTGACTCGTTTTGGATTCATACACGATCCTACACCCATGGTTTGCAAATGGTTTTAATGGATCTATGGGCTTGTTTTGGACTCCCCTAGTTTTCTAAAACAATGGGCACACATGTAAGGCTCAGATTGAAGCTCGGTTTTCGAGGAACGATCCTAACAGTGGCCCGAAATCTATAAATACTCACATCCATTCATTTGCAACTCACACCTTGATCTGATTATATTCTCTAAGTTGAAGTTTCTACAATTCAGACCTGAGAATTTTCAGATCAAATCTCCATTTCTTGGACCTCTTGTAAGTATTCTTTCGTTCTTTTATGCGTTTTAAGTACGAAATTCAAACTGTGTTTGACTTTTTGCATTGACCAGTTTATGGTCAACACGAAGTTCGGTGAACTTCGCAACGTGAGCGTAATCACGATGGTCATAGTCCTTGGTGACAATACCTACTGATTACCACGTTATTTTAGGTAGTGACGAGTCATAGTTTCGGTCAAAATTCGCGTTTATGCGTATTTTGCAACCAAACTATTCTTGGGTATCAAAACCCTTTGTTTTGATATCAAACTTGTTTTCTAACTTAGTTAAGCATGTTTTAACATGTTTAACTGGTCACTTTTAGTTTAGTGCTTATATAGGGTCATAAGATAAGCGGTCTAAACAACCGCTTAGACTTTCGAACCCAACCAGTTTAGTCGATCATTAGGATCCGACCAAACACATTAGGTGACCATAGTTGTATAGAGAATAACCTTCCGAGGTTATACCTTATGGTCACTTCGTTTAGTTAGTTGTATGATATGTAGTTTATATGCCTTAGGAAAATGACCAAAATGCCATTTTTGCGCATAAATTCATTTTAAGCATATGTAACTTAATTTTTAACATCTAAACTGATTAGGCAACATTATTAGACATGTTAAAGCATATATTACTTGCCATGGGACTAGTTAGGCGGTCCGAACGCGTTTTACGCGAACGACGCATTAAAGTAGCATAAGTTTCCTAAACGGGCCGTAATGGGTCGTAAGCACTTAGGTTAGGTTTCGTTTTAGAATGTAGGATTTGTTATACCATATTACATGAGTTCCTACATTCATTTGGTTTACGAAACCACATTTTATCCAATCTTCCGATTTTGGTCCGGTTTATTAACGTAGTTACCTATATTAGGTGCCGATTGATTCCGTGATCTTTCTAGCATTGCTTGGTGGTTATCCAAAGACTATTGAGCAATCTCAAGTGAGTACATAGTCCCCTCTTTTACGTTTTCAAATGTTTTGGGGTGAAACACGTGTGCCTACTTGTTACTTTCATGCTTTTCATGCTTTCACAATATATACTGGCTATGTTCATTAGTACACTTATAGTACATGATTTCATTATGTTTTTGTTATGTATGTTACATTGATTTTCATATATTATATTTTGTTGCATATGCTCATCCAGCATATCGACACATTGCTTTACATTACACTTTTGTTGCATATGTTCATCCAACATATGGACACATTGTTTTACATTTTGAACTGTTGGAACCGTTTGGAACTGTTTGATTTACGTGAACCGTTTGGAACTGTTTGATTCATGTGAACCATTTGGAACTGTTTGATTTATGTGAACCATTTGGAACTGTTTGATTCATGTGAACCGTTTGGAACTGTTTGATTTATGTGAACCGTTTGGAACTGTTTGATTTATGTGAACCCATGGTTGCAAAAGTCGCTAGGCGCTCCCTAGTCGGGCGACCGGAGAGTTGAGAGTACTCGGTCTAGGCGGAGAGTACTCGTGGAGTACTCAGACATGTTAAATTATAAAGAAATTACTTTTTGGAGATTTAATATATGTCAAATAACATAAATTTACTAATATTTATAACAAAATACGTGAAAATGATATTCATTCTTTAATATGGTAGGCATAGAAATTATGTTATATTATTATTTAAGTCAAATTAGGCCCGAGTTGACCTACTAGATCCAATTCTGGCCGAGATTGACCGCGTTTGGCCGACTCCGAGTAATTAGGCGGAGTCAAAGAAAGTCGCCTCGGTAGTCTACCTTGTAGCGACTACTCGGGGAGTACTCGGCCTTGGAAACCTTGTTTTACAACCATGTGTGAACCGTTTGGAACTGTTTGAACCGTTGGGTTAGGGAAGTGATTTGGTAACGGGGTGGGTGTAATGTGATAAAAGCATGGTGGATACGCCGCTGGTACTTCCTATATATAAGTACTTTTAACACATTATATATCGTTGAGTTATCTAGATCACTTGGGCAAATGTTATCAAAACAAAGTTATGTTACAAAGTTTGTCTAACAATATAAACCATTCGAGTTTTATTACAAAAACAATTTTTGATCTGGGTCTACATAAACAAATGTTTTGGAGTTAAGATTCATGGCATCGAGGTTTTATAAATTATAACAAATCTGTCTTGACTTGGTTATTTCAATTTACAATACAAACATTTTACAAAACCTGGTTTTCTAATATCATTTAACAAAGTTGTTCAAGTTATTTTAAAATGTAAACAAGCCCTGAATCTGACACTCACATAAAACCTATGTACTCGCCGGCATTTTTATGCTGACGTATTTTCACATGTGTTTCAGGTATCATAGTTGGTGATGATTGATGATGATATTGAGGTATGCTCACATAAGAATGGACGAGGCCTTAGTGACTTAATAATAATGGAAGTTAATTTGTTCATGTTTTGTTTCTAGTTTCAATACAATGTAATAAACTTAATTCAATAAAACAGAACTTTTATCCGTGTGTTGTAAAACAATGATTCCGTTACTCCACTCCCCGACGTTTCCGCCGCGGTTTGTTGTTTTAACGCGGTGGGGGTGTGATAGAAAAGTTGGTATCAGAGCTCATGGTTATATGGAATTAGGTTATTAGTAATGCTTTGACATAGTCTATAACCTTCCTAGGACCCTACCACGAGTTTACTTGCGTTTAGTCATAAAACAATACCGTCGCCTATCTTTAGGTGACAACCACAACAGGAACACAAATTTAAAATTTGCTTTGAAAACCAATCATATGTTCTAGGATGATTCATTATAAGGTTTTGAACCTTCAAAGTTTTCAAAATCTCATCAAAGTTTGGGTCTTATTAATGTGAACACGTGCAATCTGGAAGGGTGGGTGCCTGTATCCTGAGTTTTCTGTCTAAGGCTAGAGTGTTCGTACAAATCCACATAATCGGACCAGTCACTCTTACCTGGGAACTCTTGGGGTGAGTGTCCACTTATAGGCTAAAGCATGTCTTCACGATACATTATGAGGACCTATTTACTTTGATTCAGCTTTTGTGTGTCGTTTGTTTGCTTCGTGGTTCGAACAAATGACCATCACCCATGCTTTTTGGTCGGTAATTGTAACATCCTATTCTTACCCAATGCCATTTCACTTGTTTTCTCTCATGTTTCCTCTTTTAGAATGCCTCCTCGACGTGACAATCAGATACCTAATGAAGAACTGGCAGCTATCATTACGCATCAAATGGCGGCTGCACTCCCACACATCATTGCCTAATGTAACCAAGCCTTCAACAACAATAATGCCCCATGCAACTTCAAGATATTCAACTCTGCCCAGCCATCAAATATTTCTGGGTCTCAAGGAGCGACTGCACTTCTGCAATGGTTCGAGAGTCTAGAGAGCACCTTTAGACACGTTTAGTGTCCAAACGAGCGAAAGGTAGAGTTCGCATCTAGTGTTTTTGAGAAACAAGCTTTAACATGGTGGAATGGTGTGATGAGAGATAGGGGTGCCAAGGTAGCACTGGCTCAAACCTGGGAAGAGCTTCGAGCTCTAATGATGAGGGAATTCTGTCCTCGTCATGAGATTAGAGCATTGGAAAAGGAATTTGACGATCTTAAGCAAGATAGCGGTGAGCATCGAGCCTACACGAACCGTTATGAGGAGTTAAGTCTGTTATGCCTGAACATGGTTACGCCTTTGGATAAGGCAATCGAAAAGTACATTGACGGCCTCCCTGACTCAGTACAAGACATTGTTACTGGTAGCAACCCCACTACAGTTAGACAGGCCATTGAGCTATCCGCTACCTTGACTGAATCTCAGATCAGGAAAGGTAAACTTTTCCGAAAAGGTGATAAGAAACCGATCGATGGATCAAAACCAGAGGATGAGAAGACTGAGTCCTCCAAGAAGTCCAAGAAGCAAAAGGCTTCTCAGAACTTTGCCATGGTTGCCCACAATGATCAAGCTGTCCCCAACCAACCAGCTCAACCCCCTGCTAGGAAGCCATACAACGGAACTGCACCCTTGTGCAACGAATGTAGCCTTCATCATCATGCTAGTGTGAAGTGCCGCAAATGCCAAAATTATGGACTTATAGGTCATACAGCAAGAGTTTGCCCAGCTGTAGCTGCACCAAATCAAGCTGGCAACAATCCTGCTCAAGCTCGTTTTCCACCACGGTCTTGCTACAACTGTGGCGAGATAGGCCATTTCCGAAGAAATTGCCCAAAGCTTGCTAATGCGAATCCAGCGCAGGGATGAGCATCTGACCGATTAGAAGACAACGTTGTTTAGATATAATCAAGCCTTATGTATTATTTTCTTTCGTTGTCAAGGTCTATGAAACAGTTGTTGATGTTGTTTATAAATAAATCTTTTATTTACATTGCAATATGTTTATGTGGTTGCATGTATAAACAACATATCCCCTACAATACCGATAATCAAGGAATCGTATTCTTTGAAAAACAGACTACCCCCAAAATTCTTCCATTTTATGATCTCTTGCGTTTTCCACGAAAATCCTGAGTACCCGTTTCTTCCAAGGAAACGAAGTACTAGGCGCAAGTTAAAACTCTACCCAAGTACCACTATAAATCCTTAATAGGGTACCTAAGGGTATTTCCGTAAGTCCTTAATTGTTTTCTACCTTAATTCGAATATTACGTTTCCTTGTAAACGAAATCGAATTTTTGGAAGATCATCCTATCTTTTCAGATAGAATCTTGAGGACGTTGAAGTCCATCGACTGGGTTTCCTGGTGTACCTTAAGTACCCATGTTCAAATCGATAACAAGTTAATAACAATTAATAACAAACTGATAACAAATTAATAACCAAGAAAACAATTATGTGCTTATGTGTTGACCTAATTGAAGTTGTCTCAAGCTTATTCAAATTTTATCCCCTTCACATTATAAACAAACTGTGCGGACTGTGCAAGGAATTACGTAATTATGACGCATACATAATTATGGAATTTAGTGCACAGAAACCACAACAACTTTTGTCATGTGTCTAGAGTTAACTCTATTCATATCCATTTCTGATGAAGCACCCGTTGAGGAAAAAATGAATTAGCTATTCATTTTTCACTTCTGAAAGAATATCCGTTGAGGGAAATGAATATCCTTTTGATTAATCCTTCATTCCCATTTCTGAAGAATACCCGTTGAAGAAAATGATTATCCGTTCATTTTCGCTTCTGAAGAATATCCGTTAAGGGAAATGAATATCCGTTGATTATTCCTTCATTCCCATTTCTGATGAAGAATATCCGTTGAGAAAAATGAATCGTTCATTTTCGCTTCTGAAGGATATCCGTTGATTATTTCTTTCATTACCATTTCTGAAGAATACCCGTTGAAGAAAATGATTATCCGTTCATTTTCGCTTCTGAAGAATATCCGTTAAGGGAAATGAATATCCGTTGATTATTCCTTCATTCCCATTTCTGATGAAGAATATCCGTTGAGAAAAATGAATCGTTCATTTTCGTTTCTGAAGAATATTCGTTAAGGGAAATGAATATCCGTTGATTATTTCCTTCATTCCCATTTCTGAAGAATACCCGTTGAAGAAAATGATTATCCATTCATTTTCGCTTCTGAAGAATATCCGTTAAGGGAAATGAATATCCATTGATTATTCCTTCATTTCCATTTCTGATGAAGAATATCCGTTGAGAAAAATGAATTGTTCATTTTCGCTTATGAAGAATATCCGTTAAGGGAAATGAATATCCGTTGATTATTTCCTTCATTCCCATTTCTGAAGAATACCCGTTGAAGAAAATGATTATCCGTTCATTTTCTCTTCTGAAGAATATCCGTTAAGGGAAATGAATATCCGTTGATTATTCCTTCATTTCCATTTCTGATGAAGAATATCCGTTGAGAAAAATGAATCGTTCATTTTCGCTTCTGAAGAATATCCGTTAAGGGAAATGAATATCCGTTGATTATTCCTTCATTTCCATTTCTGAAGAACCCGTTGAAGAAAATGAATCGTCCATTCATTTTCGCTTCTGAAGAATATTCGTTGGAGGAAATGAATATCTTTTTTGTTTATTCCTTCATTTCCATTTCTGAAGAACCCGTTGAGGAAAATGAATCGTCCATTCATTTTCGCTTCTGAAGAATATCCGTTGAAGGAAATGAATATCCTTTCGACACCTGACAAAGAACCCATTGGAGAAAGTGAAACGTCCATTCATTCTCACTTCGAAGTATATCCACTGGGAAATGACAGGGTTATGCCTTGCATAAAAATCTTTGATGGGTTACTCTACGCAAGTAGATGACACCCTAGATTCCATGTAAGACAATTATTTAACACAGCGTCACAGACAGACTCCTACGAATAAATTTTGGGATGAAATTTCCTAAAGTAGGGGAGACTGTGACATCTGCGCCTCTGCGACCATCAAACAAATACCAAATCAATGAAATATTGTGTTTCATACTTAGGATTTGTATAAATATGTGTATCATTTGCACATATCAATTCTTGTTCGATTTCGAGCTTTAAATCGCTTTCTGGAAGATTATACGCGATCTAATGTAACAAACACTCCGGAATAGTGAAATAGGCTTAACATACCTTAAATAACCTTTACATAACTTAGAAATAAGTTTTGGAGGGTTTGGTGTGTCGAAATCAAGTTTATTCGCTTACAGGGACTAATTTTGACAAACTGTTAAAGTATGCTGATTCGTACTGTAACGAACATTCCGGAACTTGATCATAAGTTAAATATGCCCTAAATATCCTTTAAAAAGCTTAGAAATAGGCTTTGAGGTGTTTGGTGCGCAAAAATAAACTTTTTGATCAATAGGGACTAAAAGCGTCAAAAAGTGCATAAGTTTGCATTTTCGGGCATATCTTACGTTCTGAATATATCCGGACATCCAAAAATTTATGTAATTATTAAAATACTTTATTTTAGTGATTGGCATAATAAAATTCCATTCATCGCGTAATTTGGATCGTTTTTCACGTCCGTTCGTGTTTCGTCGTAATTAACCAAACAACACAACCGTACGACCAAACGAAACGGCATCTCGCATATTTTGAGCATATTTTAAGTTCCCTATACTTTAACTTCATTTTAGAGCCATGAAATGGTGTTAATGGGGCTTAAACGTGTCAAAAAAGCATCGAAAACCAAGTTTCAGGGCTGCAGGGACCATTTCTGACAATCTGTCAAACTTTGGCTCAGGAGGGGCGCGTAAGACTTCTCTGAGTCTTATGCGGGGCACGAGAGACCCCCAGTTAAGCAGAATTGTGTTTCCAGCTTGTTCCAGGTGTTCCCATGGTTTGCAAATGGTTTTAATGGATCTATGGGCTTGTTTTGGACTCCCCTAGTTTTCTAAAACAATGGGCACACATGTAAAGCTCAGATTGAACCTCGGTTTTTGAGGAACGATCCTAACGGTGGCCACAAATCTATAAATACCCACATCCATTCATTTGCAACTCCCACCTAGATCTGATTATATTCTCTAAGTTGAAGTTTCTACACTTCATACCTGAGAATTTTCAGATCAAATCTCCATTTCTTGGACCTCTTGTAAGTGTTCTTTCGTACTTTTATGCGTTTTAAGTACGAAAGTCAAACTGTGTTTGACTTTCTGCATTGACCAGTTTATGGTCAACATGAAGTTCGTTGAACTTCGCAACGTGAGCGTAATCACGATGGTCATAGTCCTTGGTGACAATACCTACTGATTACCACATTATTTTAGGTAGCGACGAGTCATAGTTTCGGTCAAAATACGCGTTCATGCGTATTTTGCAACCAAAATATTCTTGGGTATCAAAATCCTTTGTTTTGATATCAAACTTGTTTTCTAACTTAGTTAAGCATGTTTTAACATGTTTAACTCGTCACTTTTAGTTTAGTGCTTATATAGGGTCTTAAGATAAGTGGTCTAAACAACCGCTTAGACTTTCGAACCCAACCTGTTTGGTCGATCATTAGGATCCGACCAAACACATTAGGTGACCATAGTTGTATAGGGAATAACCTTCCGAGGTTATACCTTATGGTCACTTCATTTAGTTAGTTGTATGATAGGTAGTTTATGTGCCTTAGGAAAATGACCAAAATGCCCTTTTTACGCATAAATTCATTTTAAGCATATGTAACTTAATTTTTGACATCTAAACTGATTAGGCAACAATATTAGACATGTTAAGGCATATATTACTTGTCATGGGACTAGTTAGGCGATCCAAACGCATTTTATGCGAACGACGCGTTAAAGTAGCATAAGCTACCTAAACGGGTCGTAATGGGTCGGAAGCACTTAGGTTAGGTTTCGTTTTAGAATGTAGACTTTGTTAAACCATATTACATGAGTTCCTACATAAATTTGGTTTACGAAACCACATTTTGTCCAATCTTCCGATTTAGGTCTGGTTTATTAACGTAGTTACCTATATTAGGTGCCGATTGATTCCGTGATCTTTCTAGCATTGCTTGGTGGCTATCCAAAGACTAATGAGCAATCTCAAGTGAGTACATAGTCCCCTCTTTTACGTTTTCAAATGTTTTGGGGTGAAACACGTGTGCCTACTTGTTACTTTCATGCTTTTCATGCTTTCACAATATATACTGGCTATGTTCATTAGTACACTTATAGTACATGATTTCATTATGTTTTTGCTATGTACATGATTTCATTATGTTTTTGCTATGTATGTTCACTTAGCATGCTAGCACATTGATTTTCATATATGATATATTGTTCCATATGTTCATCCAGCATATGGACACATTGCTTTACATTACACTTTTGTTGCATATGTTCATCCAGCATATGGACACATTGTTGTACATTTTGAACTGTTGGAAATGTTTGGAACTGTTTGATTTATGTGAACCGTTTGGAACTATTTGATTCATGTGAACCGTTTGGAACTGTTTGATTTATGTGAAGCATTTGGAACTGTTTGATTCATGTGAACCGTTTGGAACTGTTTGGTTTATGTGAACCGTTTGGAACTGTTTGAACCGTTGGGTTAGGGAAGTGATTAGGTAACGGGGTGGGTGTAATGTGTTAAAAGCATGGTGGATACGCCACTGGAACTTCCTATATATAAGTGCTTTTAACATATTATATATCGTTGCGTTATCTAGATCACTTGGGCAAATGTTATCAAAACAAAGTTATATTACAAGGTTTTTCTAACAATATAAACCATTCGAGTTTTATTACAAAAACGATTTTTGATCTGGGTCTACATAAACAAATGTTTTGGAGTTAAGATTCATGGAATTGAGGTTTTATAAATTATAACAAATCTGTCTTGACTTGGTTATTTCAATTTACAATACAAACATTTTACAAAACCTGGTTTTCTAATATCATTTAACAAAGTTGTCACACCCCCAAATTCCACCTGCGGAGTACCGTCCGCTTGGAGGCGTGACCGACCAGGATCCAGCCACCAATTATACTGAATAATTGGTTTAATAACCAAATAGTTCGTAAGCATCATAGTTTAAAGTTCGAAAGTTAGGTTCAAATAACAGTTTAAGTAAATAGCGGAAGCATAGGCAAAATAGTTTAAACAAAGTTCATAGTTCAAGTTATTTAGAACCCAACACGCGGGTTTAGACGACCACTACACTTCCCAAGCAGCAGCTCCTCAGTCACTGGTTACCTGCAAAGCATGCAGTAAGGGGTCAACAATAATGCTGAGTGAGTTCACTAGTTGTCCAGTTTTAATTACCAAAAACTTGTTTCACCAGTTAATTTATCCGTTTATACATGCCATGGGGAGCTACCCCAAAAGTTAGCGACTAAACTGTTTTTCCAATACCGAACACTAGGTGACCGTTGCGTATCCGCAGAGTGCCCCGATGTCAATGTTCTATCATCATTGACGGATGCCTGAGTACATTAGTTCACGACCGATCCCATACCTTGGCACGGTGTGAGGTTGGTAAGACCTAAATAGCGCTATCAACTAATAACCCGTTCGCCTGGCCCCGGCGACTAATCGGTATTATGTAGTAGGGACTTTAAGTGATAGAGTTTCGTTTAGTGCCGTTTGTTGCAATCCGTATAAATAGTAATTAACCAAAAGGTTCCCAATAACAAGGGAAGAAAAGTAAGTTGTATCCCTCATAAGGGGATAGTGTTGTTTTTAGTTCCGTTTCCCAAACCACCGGGAATACATGCTTTAGGTTGTGAACTCACCTTGGGTTGCTCGGTAGATTAATTACCCGGTCGATCACGTTGGTCACCACGTCCTAGCATGGTTACCAATATAGGTCAAGTTGGGGTACAAGTATTCACGTATAATCTACACATAACTAACACATAGCATGCACAACATATAATTACCCAATAAGTCATTGGGCCCGTCTAAGTTCTTTAACAGCATCAGTTAACAGTTAACACGTAGCCCACCTAAACAGTAACCAGCATGTACAGTTAATACACTTGGGCCCAATAACTGACAGTTGCGAGTCGCAACCGGATGTTTCGACTTGTCATGCTCTGGTTGCGAGTCGCAACCGGATGTTTCGACTCGTCATGCTCTGGTTGCGAGTCGTAACTGGATGTTTCGACTTGTCATGCTCTGGTTGCGAGTCGCAACCGGTTGTTTCGACTTGTCATGATTCGGTTGCGAGTCGTAACCGGGGGTTTCGAGTTGTCATGATTCGGTTGCGAGTCGTAACCGGGGGTTTCGAGTCGCAACCTCGGATACGTGCACAAGAATCCTTCTAGAACCTGGCGGATGTACTAACCAATACAATTCTGTTTTCATGAAATTTTGTACTAACCAATAGAATCTCTTAAACATGTTTTATTGTCTAATTCATAACAAAATCAGATCAAACAAGGCATAATTCAAATATTTTCATGACATTCAAATTGTTCTTCATATGTTCATACTATATTCATGCATATTCAACATATAATCATCATATCCTCATCCTACATAACTTTGTATTTTTTTTGGGCAAAAATCATAGCACATAGACTAGATACCAAAGCAACATTTCCCTTCATTTTTCTAGCATGAATCACTTGTTCAAAGCACACTAGCTTGCTCATATCTTTTAGTTATTTCAAGTCATTCATTTGGCTCATAAGCAACACACATTGTTCATTTGCATTTGATAACAATTCTATTACCTAACAAGCACATAATCAATCAAACATCCAACTAATCAAATAGTTTGTGCATCATGAACCATCATTTTAAGTCAAACAACTATAATACACTAACCGGTTGGATGGAGGGGTACAAGAGATTGATGAACCAAGTTCCGAGTGATGATGATGAGCTAATCCGAGATGATCCGGGTCCCTTTTGTTGTCGCCGGTTCGATCCGAGAGAGGGAGAGGAGAGGAGAGGAGAGGGTGATGTTAGAACCTTAGGGTTTTGGGGTTTTTAGAGAGAGAGAGGGAGAGTGTGTGAGATGAGGGAGTGTGAGAGTGATGTTGCAAAATGGTGAAAGTTGTGAGGGTTGGCCGGTTATATATCTCGAGTGGGTTAGGGGTTTCCGGGTGGGCTAAGGTTACGGCCCAACCGGCCCAAGTGTTTACTGTTCACTCGAGACCGAGGGTGGTCTCGAGTCGGGTCCTTTGGGGTCTCGGCCCACTCATATAACACACATACATATATATAATATACATACATTCATCACACTTAGCACAAGGATCACATAAAATCATCGAGATAACACGCACTAACATTTAATAACGTATATACACATACTGTTAATACAAGATATTTGCTCGGGAAAACCTAGAGTGTCACAAAAGTTGTTCAAGTTATTTCAAAATGTATACGAGCCATGAATCTGACACTCACATAAAACCTATGTACTCGCCGACATTTTTATGCTTACGTATTTTCACATGTGTTTCAGGTTTCATAGTTGGTGATGATTGATGATGATATTGATGTATGCTCACATAGGAATGGACGAGGCCTTAGTGACTTAATAATAACAGAAGTTAATTTGATCATGTTTTGTTTCTAGTTTCAATACAATGTAATAAACTTAATTCAATAAAACAGAACTTTTATCCATGTGTTGTGAAACAATGATTCTGTTACTCCACTCCCCGACGTTTCCGCTGCGGTTTGTTGTTTTAACGCCGTCGGGGTGTGATAGAATACACCATCAATACTTGGCAAATACACAAGTCTAATATATTCAAGTATGATTATACCCATCCTTGGGAGAACACATACGTACAACTGCATGAAATACCAAGTTAGAATATATTGTTTTAACAAATATTCCAAAGGATTAATACATATAATTTAAGTTAAAATATTATTATTTTAACAAAATAATTATATACTTTGGGATAATACAAGTACTTTAAAAATGTAACTTAGGGATGCTAAGACCTAACAACAAATACAAAGAGTCGTTACACGACCTAAACGTCTAATAAAACATGGCACGTGTGTAGGTAGTTGTATGACTCATAGAAGGACCTTTGAGCATACGAGAAAGCAGGACGCAAACTTGTGAGTTCATGTCCCCCTTTTCTCATAACTGTTTTTGGTTTTATAACTCTCAGGGGTGGAATACATGTTACGAATGTTTAAATGGTATGATTTGGCTATGAAATGAACTATTAGATCATGTGAGCATAGATTGAAATTGAAATGCCAATAACTCTCATAAGAATTATGGACAAAGGTTAGATCTAACGGGTACGGCCGAGCCCCACTCATGGTCCTTATGTTACCACTTTGAGTGCTTTGGTGTCCCAGTTGAGTTGATTCGACAACAGTCAAGGGTGATATTACATAGTTAAGGTGATTTGATACGGTGAAGGGAATTTGACACAATCAAGGTGAATTTGACACGGTCGAGGGGAAATTCGACACAGTCGGGGGGATTCGACGAGGGTATAAGCCTACTCTTATTGAGTGCTCCCTATGTCTTCACATACATTAATGTCCTTGCAAAACATTAATTTGATCTGTTCATAGACACTTTTCATACATGTTTTCAAAGGAGTCTCTCAAATGTTTACAAGCTTATCAGTACTCAAACAAAACGCATGAACTCGCTCAACTTTTGTTGATGTTTTTCAAAATTACATGTATTTCAGGTAACAAGTTGGATCTTGGGCGCTGGTGTTGTTTCTAGAAGTAAATTCCAAGTTTAGATGTCATCCACTTTTGTTGGTTTGTAACTTAGTAAAGAGTAAACTGCCATTTTGGTCCCTGTGGTTTGGTCAGTTTTGCCACTTTAGTCCAAATTTCAAACTTTTTATATCCAGGGCCCTGTGGTTTGGTTTTTGTTGCCATTTTGGTCCAAATTTCAAATTTGACCAGATTTCCCATTAATGACATGCTGTTTTGTCTTTACCCTTAGGGGCATTTTGGTCATTTTAGATTTATTATCTCTTTATTATAACTCAATTATAATAAAACCCCCTGATCATCATCATCTTCAACCTCATCTCTCAACATACAGACATCTCTCTCTCTCAACATACACCTCTGCTCTCTCTCTAAAATACCACCACCACCCCCACCATCGCATCATCCCCACCACCATCCCACCGCCGCCAACTCTGCTCTCTCTCTAAAATGACCTGCTCTCTCTCTAAAATACCGCAACGAGCAGGGCACGAATGGCATCTTCTGCTGGTGCTCAAATCGAAGCTCAAACGCTCGAAAACCCTAACCCTAAGAACACACAGATCTCCGCCTCATAGAGGATGAGTTGCAGGTTCATCGGAAACCCTAGCAGTAGGGTCTATAGTGTTTGCCCAGTCGTTTTTTGGGTGGAGGTGGTCACCGGATTGAGTTGCAGGTTCATCGGAAAGCCATTTTGGTCACCGGATTGGTGTGCAGTTGTGGAGGTGGAGGTAATGGTGTTGTGATGTAAGAGAGAGAGAGAGAGAGGGGCGGTGGTTGCAGGGGGTGCGAGAGGGTGGTGACAAGTGGTGGTGCTTCTCAGTTCCAAATGTTAACAACGACTTTGAATTTCTCAGTCTGTAGACAGTACACCGAAGCATCATCGATTCAAATTAGGTCACGTTTTAGACCTAATTCGGTGATTAACTGTAAGCTGCCATGTAATTCAAGGCTTTTTTCTCAGGTACTTCGATGTACTAATTAATTTGCTATGAAATGTATCTTTGTTTGCGATTTAATCGTAACAAATTTACCTCAACAATTTCAGTTTTAGTGAAGTTATATGCACTAAAATGTCTATTTGTTTGTGAGTTATTGTAGAATTTTGTTGTTTCAATTGCTGATTCGGATTACTTTTATGTGATTCAGTGGAATTTGTGACGAATATACCTCGATATCTTCAGATTCAATGAAGTTAATATGCACTGAAATGTCTGTTTGTTTGTTTGAAAAAGGGTTGAAGATGATGATGTAATTGGGAAGGGGGTGTGGGTGTGACTGTTGGATGGGACGACGCCAAAGTGGTGGTGGTGAGAAGGGGGAGGAGGTGGCGGTGGTGGTGGTGCTATAGAGAGAGAGAAGAGAGAGAGAGGGAGGAGGTGGCGGTAGTGGTGGTGCTATAGAGAGAGAGAGAGAAGAGAGAGAGAGAGAGCTGATTATTTTGATCTGAGTTTTATTGCTAAAAAATGAAATTTAAAAAATGACCAAAATTCCCCTGCACTAAAGGACAAAATAATCAGTTTTCAACAGTCAAAATAGAGGGTTTTTGGATTTTGGACTAAAATGGCAACAAAATGCAAACCACAGGGACCCAGATGTAAAAAGTTTGAGATTTGGACTAAAATGGCAAAAGTGCCCAAACCACAGGGACCAAAATGACAGTTTACTCCTTAGTAAAAGGTTGTGTTGTTTAAAACTTAAATGACTGGTGTTTGTAATATTTTAAACTTAATGAATGAATAAACATCGTTTTGATCATATAGTTGTTTATTATGATTGAATGCAATGATATTGAACAAGTCATACATCATACGCTTCCGCAAAAGTCAGGGTGCGACACATTGTTAGATCCATATGCTCCCCGCGCGACGCGGGGAGCCCTTTTCCACAAAAAGTTTCATCCTGTTGATGGGTTTTGAGCTGATGATAAGTATAAAAACATCCTCAACTTAAAGAAATCATAACCCTACGAATTGAAGAACACTTTGGACAAAATTTGGAGAACTTGGAGCAAAAGTTGAAGGTTTTCGAGCATCGGTTGAAGATTCTAAGGTCAGGGATCAAGTCGGCTCATGAATAATCATTCAGGTTCTTTCATTCTTCTACTTCCCTTGATTTAAACCATGTTTTGAACTTTCTACATGTTCTTTCTTTATATTCACATGACGATTATGGGCTAAATTCTTTATACTACCTAGACTAGGATGAATGATTAACAAAGTTTGGATTTTTATTGGTCGTGACTATGTTTATGGTTTGTTAATGAATTAAGAAACTTGGTAATATTAGTTTGGTGTGTATGATTATCTTGACTTGTTTGATTTCATGTTTATCGCTTCCACACGTATCTTGATGATTGTCTTTCCTGTAATAGGTTCGTGTTAGATTAATTGCATTCATGTTTATAATCTTTATGGTTAATTGGCCAATACATCGTAGTAAGTAATTTCATGACTCGAGTAGGTCTAGGTGGTTAACTAATCTTAAAATCCGTAAGGGGGAGATTATCGGTTATTTTAGGTTGTTAGATCACTAAAGTTAGGATCTTTGAAACAAAGATCAATTTAGTTAACCTTTCAATTCTGGCTAACCAAGTCAAACTAGTTTACGATAGTTACCTTAGATTATTGCACCGTGAGGGTAATTATCATATTAAGGTACCTAGTTAACATAATTGGAATCCGTAAGGAAATCCATATAAAAATTGGTACTTTAACATCTTTCTAGGTTTCCATATGTGTCTTCCTGAGAAGGGTTAGGGGGTCCTGTTCGGTTACTTAGTGGGTTTAGTATCTCAAGATCCTGGTTACATGGTTTAGTCATGCCAGTAGAATTCAATTCCGAGTTGTTTTGGATTCCAGTCTAGGTAGTTGTTTCATCATCATCTGAGTAAAACTTCAAAGTTTAGTTTGCGTCTTCATTCGTTCGTCTAGTTAGTATTTAATTTAATTGCAATTTTAGGATTTTAGAAAAACTCCCCCTTAAAACATAAAAATAAATAGTCGTGTCAGTCATTAGGTCTAGTTAGTCTAATTTACGTAGCTAAAAGAGTCTCATGGTGTCACACCCCGACTACGTTAAAACAACAAACCGTGGCGGAAACGTCGGGGAGTGTTGTAACAGAATCATCGTTTCACAACCATGGTAATTAAAAGTTTCGTTTTATTGATTCATTAAGTAATTTACATTGTCTTAAAACTAAACAAACAAATTAAACATCGTCTAATATCGTTTTTATGTCACTAAGGCCACGTCCAAATCCTAAGTGAACATGATCCCTAGCAATCATCACGCAACATCACCTGAAATATATGTAAAAACAAAGTCAGCAAAGAAATGCTGGCGAGTACATAGGTTTTGTAAGAGTATCGGAATCATGGCTTGTTTACATATATTGCAATACCTCGAAAACCTTGTTTTGAAAAGTATAAAATATTGCAACATGATTGACCAACTCTAATCAAGATGGTTATAATTTATAAAATATCGTAGCCATGATTCTTAACTCAAAGACTTTTGTTTTAGTAAACCAATTCGTAAAACATCTCGTTAAAACTCGTTAATAAAACTCGTATGGTTTATATCATTTCGAAAACCTCGTTGTGTGACATCGTTTCAAATAGTTTCCCAGGTGAACTAAATAATGACATGAAATGTAATATGATAAAAGCACTTATATATAAGATGTACCAGCGGCGTATCTACCATGCTTTTATCATGCTACACTCGTCCCATTATCTAATCACTACCCAAAACCAATCGTTTTATCTCGTTTAAGTCGTCTCAAATCGTTTAATTTGTCCCAAAATCGTATTCATTTTAATTGTGAAACTACTTTTGGTCGTCTCGCTAATAACATTCAAACCTTCGTGACTCAACCACCTTGTTTCTCGTATTAACAAACCACCAAAGGGTAGGTTAACAATCATCAGATTCGGTCGTTACCTACATAACCCCCACACATAACCATGGGTGTAGTCTGATAACGGGATTTGTCAGATCCTATGGTACCATAACCTAATACTGGTCGCCTTGATCAATGCTAATGAATGTCATTCGTTATGTAGTTACAACCAACAAGTTTTGTTCACATTATCGAAATCGTATTTAGTTTAATATAAACCATCTTAATCGTTTTTGAAAACATCGTTAAAATATCGAAATCGTTTTAATACATATGAATCACCCCAAAAGAATTGAAAACAGTAAAATAGGGGAACTATGTACTCACATTGAATGGAAGGGTATCCTTGATCTAAAGAACTTAGCAAAGCTCAGACAAACCAAGGAAATTTAAGTAGTACCAAGTAATCGGATCACTAGTAAATAAATCGACACCTAAATCGGGAGATCAGATAGAATGAGGTCTTGTAAACCAAATGAGTGTGGAACTCATGTGATATGGTTTAACAAAGCCTACATCCTAACTCGGAACTTAGCCTAAGTGCTTTCGACCCGTTACGACCCATTAAGGTAGCTTATGTTACTTTAACGCGTCGTTCGCGCGAAACTATGTTCGCGCGAAACTATGTTCGGGTGGTTAACTATGTGCTATGTCAAGTCTTACATGCCCAATAATACCTAAACATGTTACTAAATCAGATTATATGTCAAAAACATGTTCACATATGTAAAATACGGATTTAAGTTTTAAAAGGGCGTTTTGGTCATTTCCATGGGCATACAAGCTACTTAACAAATAACTAACCAATCCTATGTGATCATAAGGTATAACCTCAGTGGTTATTCCCTATGTAACTATGATCACTAATCAAGCTTGGTTGGATCTTAATGATCGACCAAACGGGTCGGGTTCGAAAGTCTAAGCGGTTGTTTAGACCGCTTAACTTACGACCCTAAACAAGCACTAAACTAATAGTGACGAGTTAAACACGTCAAAACATGTTTAACTAACTTATAAAACTGATTTGGTATCAAAAAAATGGGTTTTGATACCCGAAAATAGTTCCGTTGCAAAATGTGTGCTAAAACGCATTTTGACCGAAACTTTGACTCGTCACTACGCCTAGTTAACGCGGTAATCAGTAGGTATAATCGCTAAGGATTATAACCATCGTGATTACAATCACGTTGCAAAGTTCAATTGAACTTTGACTTGACCAATTGATGGTCAAAACCGAAAGTCAAATTGTTGGCCAAACTGTTTGACTTTCTGCTTAAACATAAGGTTCCAATCAGTTGAGAGAGCTCCCAAAAAATAAGGTTCCAATCAGTTGAGAGAGCTCCCAAACCAGATTGTAGAGAAGATAAGAAGGAAATGAGCAATGAACAAATGAAATGGTTGGGCTATTTATACTTGTAGCAGGAACACAAGATCATTACACATGTTTGTGTAGCTTCCAAGCATTAAGTCATGGCCATACACTTGTTTGTTGCAGGTTCAAAGCCTTGGAGAAGAGATAACTTGGCTACCACACAAAGAAATTGCACAAACAGCCCCTGAAGTTGCAACAGAATGCTGAAAACTGAATTCTGGTCGCTGGGCACTTAACACGGCCCGCGTAAGGTATAGGGACAACCTTACGCGCCTCGCCTGGCCTTCCCAGATCAGCAGAAGTTTGACAATTAGCAGTTTAGGTCCCTGCACTTGTTTTGAGCTCATTTCAGGCCTTTTTGACACCTGTTAAGCAATTTTCAAGGCTCTACAAGGTGAATAAAGTTTAGAGGACTCAAAATGTGCTCGGAAAACTCTAGGATGTTGGCTCGTTTGGTCTTACGGTCGCGTTGTTCGTTAAATTACGACGAAACTCAAACGGACGCGAAAACGAACCAAATTAAGCGACGAACGGGATTTTTGAATGCCGATCACTAAAATAAAAATATTTTAGTGTCTACAAAAATTTTGGATGTCCAGATGTGGTCAAAACGTAAGATATGCGCGAAAATGCAAACTTACGTTGTTTTTGACACTTTTAGTCCCTGTAAGATGAAATAAGCATGTTTTCGCACACCGAACCCCTCAAAGCTTATTTCTAAGCTATGTTTAGGTTATTTATGGTATGTTTAGATTATGATCAAGTTCCGAACTATTCGACACCATACGAATCGATATAGTCTCGCAGTTTGACACAAATAGTCCCTGGGATCGAATAGACTTTTTTCTAACACACCAAACCATCCAAAACTTATTTCTAAGTTATGTGAAGGTTATTTTTGGTATTGCAAGCCTATTTCACTATTCCGGAGTGTTTGTCGTGTTAAACTGACTGCGTTTACGCACCAGTTTGCGTATAACTTTCCAGAAAGCGATTTAGAGCTTGAAATCGGAATCGAATCGAGTTGTAAAATCATCAAACACAAATACACACATAATAACACCAAAACACATTGTTTTATTAATAATTAACATTGTTTTATATTGTTCATCGATTATGGATCACAGTTGTCACAGTCTCCCCTACTTTAGGAAATTTCGTCCCGAAATTTAACTAGAGGAAACTTGTGAGAACAATTGCGGATATTTCGCCTTCATTTGGTCCTTACGTTCCCAAGTAAACTCTGGGCCACGTTTGGATTCCCAACGAATCTTGACCAAATGAATTCGTTTGTTCTTCAACTGTTTGTATGTACGGTCCACTATCTCCACAGGTTTCTCGACAAAGTGCATCGTTTTATCGATTTGGATTTCGTCGAGTGGAATGTGAAGATCAGCGTCAGGTAAACACTTTCGCAGATTGGACATGTGAAAAGTCAGATGAATATTTCCAAGCTCTGGAGGTAGCTCTAGTCGATAGGCAACCTTTCCAACCCTTTCAACAATCTTAAATGGTCCAACATATCGTGGTGCAAGTTTTCCTTTCTTTCCAAATCTCACCACTCCCTTCCAAGGTGACACCTTGAGTAGGACATGGTCTCCGACTTGAAATTCTAGGGGCTTGCGTCGTAAATCCGAATAACTCTTTTGACGGCATCTAGCTGTCACAAGATTATCGCGAATTTTCTTGATTTTGTCTGTTGTTTCTAGAATGAGCTCAGGTCCAGTAAGCTGAGCTTCACCGATCTCATTCCAACAGACAGGTGAATGACATTTTCGACCGTAAAGAGCTTCGAATGGTGCCATATTGATGCTAGCATGATAACTATTGTTGTAAGAGAACTCGATCAATGGCAGATGAGAATCCCAATTACCACCAAAGTCTATCACGCATGCTATAAGCATATCCTCCAAAGTTTGAATCGTTCTCTCAGATTGTCCATCTGTTTTGGGATGATAAGCAGTGCTTAGATTTAGTTGGGTTCCCATAGCAGATTGCATGGTCTTCCAAAAATGAGATGAAAATCGAGCATCACGATCGGAAATGATATCCAAAGGAACACCATGTCGTGATACAATCTCATCAACATAAATCTTTGCAAGTTTATCAGCAGATAGATCCTCGCAAATCGCAATAAAATGAGCTGACTTCGTTAATCGATCGATGACAACCCAAATAGCATCGTGACCTTTAGATGTACGCGGTAACTTAGTGATGAGATCCATATCAATGTTCTCCCACTTCCAAACCGGTATCTCTGGTTGTACAAGCAAACCAGAAGGTCGTTGATGTTCAGCCTTGACTTTGAGACAAGTTAGGCATTTCGATACATACAAAGCAACATCTTTCTTCATACCAGGCCACCAGAACTTAGTACGAAGATCCTTGTACATTTTATCAGCACCAGGATGGATAGAATATCGAGACTTATGAGATTCGTCCATCACTAAAGTGCGAAGATCGTTTTGTTTCTGAATCCACAAACGATCCTTGAAACAGAGTAGACCATCGTCCTTCGCTTCGAGTTTAAGCTCAAGCTGATGTGGTAATTCCTTACCTATCAAATTTTGTGAAACACAAAATTGCTGAGCTTGAAGAACACGAGTTTGGAGATCAGATAGAGTTCGAACAGAATGAAGCTTGACTCGCTCCTTTCGACTAAGTGCATCGGCTACGACATTCGCCTTACCAGGATGGTAGCGAATCTCGCAATCATAGTCGTTCAAGAGTTCAACCCAACGACGTTGCCTCATGTTGAGCTCTTTCTGATTAAGAATATGCTGGAGACTTTTGTAGTCAGTGAAAACCTCACACTTCGTGCCACAGAGGTAGTGTCTCCAGATTTTAAGAGCAAAAACTACAGCTCCCAACTCAAGATCGTGAGTCGTGTAGTTGTTCTCGTGAACTTTCAATTGTCTAGATGCATATGCTTTAACTTTACCTCGTTGCATAAGAACACAACCAAGGCCTAAGTTGGACGCATCACAGTAGACAACGAAATCATCGTTTCCCTCGGGTAAAGATAAAACAGGAGCATCACAGAGCTTTCGTTTCAGTGTTTGGAACACTTCTTCTTGCTTGGGTCCCCAATCAAAAGGCTTATTCTTCTGAGTTAAAGCAGTGAGTGGAACTGCAATCTTCGAGAAGTTTGAAATGAATCGACGATAATAGCCAGCGAGACCAAGGAAAGAACGAATTTCTGTTGGCGTCGATGGTGTATTCCAATCCTTGATTGCAACAATCTTGGATGGATCCACATGAATACCCTGCTCGTTGACTATATGTCCCAAAAACTGAACTTCTTTAAGCCAAAATTCACACTTGGAGAATTTAGCAAAAAGTTGTTCCTTCTTCAGGAGTTCTAATGTCAAACGAAGGTGTTGCTCGTGATCGGTTCGAGACTTCGAATAAATGAGAATATCGTCGATAAACACAATGATGAACTTGTCTAAATAAGGTTTACAGACCATATTCATTAAGTCCATGAAAATAGCTGGAGCATTCGTCAAACCAAAAGGCATGACAGTAAACTCGTAGTGCCCATATCTCGCGCGGAATGCAGTTTTGGGAATATCTTCTTCGAATACACGAAGCTGATGATACCTAGAACGCAGATCGATCTTGGAAAAACAGGTAGCACCTTGCAGCTGATCAAGGAGATCATCAATTCGAGGTAGGGGATATTGATTCTTGATGGTAAGCTTATTAAGCTCATGATAATCGATACACATTCGAAAAGATCCATCTTTCTTTTTTACAAAGAGGACAGGAGTGCCCCAAGGTGAATAACTCGGTCGGATGAATCCTTTATCAGACAACTCTTGAAGCTGTTTCGATAACTCTTGCATCTCAGACGGTGCAAGACGATAAGGTGCTTTCGCAATTGGGTTAGCATTGGGTACAAGGTTAATATGAAACTCGACTTGACGAACTGGAGGCAAACCAGGCAGTTAATCAGGAAACACCTCTGGATAATCCCGAACAATCGGAATATCCTGAATACTCTTGTTCTTGCCTTTCTCCTCGGTGACATGTGCCAGGAAGGCAACATATCCTTTTCACAAGTAACTTTGGGCTTTCGTGCATGACATGAGTTTCAATCCACCAGATGGTTTCTCGCAATGAACTTCCAGAACATCGCCAGACGAAAGAGGAATACGAATGATCTTATCAAAACAAACTATCTCAGTATGGTGTTTGGTTAACCAATCCATCCCCACGATAATGTCGAAACTCCCAAGTTGCATCGGTACGAGGTTAATGGGAAAAAGATGGTTATCGAGGTTCAATTGACAACCATGAATAACAGAATCGAGTACAAGGGGTTTACCAGTAGCAACTTCAATAGATAAGGGTTTCCTTAGTTTAGTTCTAGGTATCGCAAGTAAAGGCTCAAAGGATAACGAAACAAAACTCCTATCGGCACCAGAATCGAAAAGAACAGATGCAAGTTGATTGTTAACAAGGAACGTACCGTTAACAACTTCGTTGTCTGCCCTCACCTCATTCACGTTCAAATTGAATGCCCGTCCATGAGCGGGATTCACATTCGCGTTCGCGTTTGCATTCGGATTTGCATTCGCATTTACCAATCTCGGGCAATTGTTGTGGAAATGACCCATTTCACCGCAATTGAAACACGAACCTGGTGGGAATCTCGCAGCATTCCCTTGAGCTTGTGTTGGAACCTGGGCAGCTTGATTTTGACCAAAACGACAAATATTGGCCAAATGCCCAAGTCTACCACACGTAGCACACTGTTTACAGGCCTGTTTGGCAACATGGTGACCATTACATCGAGCACAGTGAGGTGCGGTACCAGCATACGCTTTCTTTGCAGGAGGTTGAGTCGATGGGTTCTGAGCAGTAACTGCAAAGTTCTGGGAAGCCTTGCGCTTCCTCGACTTTTTAGAAGACTCACCCTGCTTCTTACCCTTACCCTTTTCCTTGACAGAATCGGTCGACTTGTTTTTATCACCCTTGCGGGTGAGTTTACCCTTCCTGACGGTAGTAGGATTAACGCCGGTCACAATATCCTGTATGGAATCGGGTAAACCATCGATATATCTCTCGATTGCTTTCTCCAGTGGGGTAACCATAGTGGGACACAACAAACTGAGCTCCTCAAATCGATCCGTATAAGCACGGTGTTCTCCCCCGTCTTGTTTCAAATCATCGAATTCTCGTTCCAAAGCTTGAATCTCGTGACGGGGACAGAACTCTCTCATCATGAGAGCTCGGAGCTCTTCCCAAGTTTGTGCTAATGCCACATCAGCACCCCTATCACGCATCACTCCGTTCCACCATGTAAGAGCTCGCTTCTCAAACACGCTTGAAGCAAATTCAACTTTACGCGCATTCGGACACTGCACATGTCTGAATGTGCTCTCGATACTCTCGAACCACTGCAGGAGTGCAGTTGCTCCTTGTGACCCAGAAAACTTAAGCGGCTTCGCAGAACTGAAATTTTTGAAATTACACTGTGCATTATTGTTGTTATTATTGTTATTGTTGTATAACTCATGGATTTGGGTCACAACGCCTGGAAGCACAGCAGCCATTTGCTTAGAGACAAGGGCTGCGAGTTCCCCAGCAGTATAGTTCGAGCTTCGCGTCGAGGAGGCATTGTCTAACAAGGAAACATGAGAAACGAGTGAGGTCGAGAATTGGAGAAACAAAGGAGGTATTGAAAACATCGACAAAACACAAGGAGTGCGATCATTTGTTCGTTACCTCGAACAAACAAACGACACGCAGTGACTAATCAAAGTAAATAGGTCATAATAATGTATCGCTGAAGACATGCTCGCCTATAAGTGAACACTCACCCCAAGAGTTCCCAGGTAAGAGTGACTGGTCCGATACTGCGGATTTGTACGAACACTCTAGCCTTAGACAAAAAAACTCAGGGTACAGGCATTCACTCTTCCAGTTTGCACGTGTTCCCATTATTTAGACCCAAACTTTGACGAGATTTTGAAAATTCAGAGGGCATAAAGCCGAAAAGGAATCAAACTGGAAGGGTTCAAAACCTTACAATCAATCATCCAAGGATAGATGATTAATTTTCAAAGCGGATTTGTTATTGTGTTCTCGTTGTGGTTATCACCTAAGGATAGGTGATGATATTGTTTTAAAATCTAAAGGCAAGATAACTCGCGTTAGGGTCCTAGGAAGTTATAGTCTAGGTCAAAGCTTTACTAATAACCTAATTCCCTTTAACCATTGGCTCTGATACCAACTCTTCTGTCACACCCCGACCACGTTAAAACAATAAACCGTGGCGGAAACGTCGGGGAGTGTTGTAACAGAATCATCGTTTCACAACCATGGTAATTAAAAGTTTCGTTTTATTGATTCATTAAGTAATTTACATTGTCTTAAAACCAAACAAACAAATTAAACATCGTTTTTATGTCACTAAGGCCACGTCCAAATCCTAAGTGAACATGCTCCCTAGCAATCATCACGCAACATCACCTAAAACATATGTAAAAACAAAGTCATCAAAGAAATGCTGGCGAGTACATAGGTTTTGTAAGAGTATCGGAATCATGGCTTGTTTACATATATTGCAATACCTCGAAAACCTTGTTTTGAAAAGTATAAAATATTGCAACATGATTAACCAACTCTAATCAAGATGGTTATAATTTATAAAATCTCGTAGCCATGATTCTTAACTCAAAGACTTTTGTTTAGTAAACCAATTCGTAAAACATCTCGTTAAAACTCGTTAATAAAACTCGTATGGTTTATATCATTTCAAAAACCTCGTTGTGTGACATCGTTTCAAATCGTTTCCCAAGTGAACTAAATAATGACATGAAATGTAATATGATAAAAGCACTTATATATAAGATGTACCAGCGGCGTATCTACCATGCTTTTATCATGCTACACTCGTCCCATTATCTAATCACTACCCAAAACCAATCGTTTAGCCAAATCGTTTTATCTCGTTTAAGTCGTCTCAAATCGTTTAATTCGTCCCAAAATCGTATTCGTTTTAATTGTGAAACTACTTTTGGTCGTCTTGCTAATAACATTCAAACCTTCGTGACTCGACCACCTCGTTTCTCATATTAACAAACCACCAAAGGGTAAGTTAACAATCATCAGATTCGGTCGTTACCTACATAACCCCCACACATAACCATGGGCGTAGTCTGATAACGGGATTTGTCAGATCCTATGGTACCATAACCTAATACTGGTCGGCTTGATCAATGCTAATGAATGTCATTCGTTATGTAGTTACAACCAACAAGTTTCGTTCACATTATCGAAATCGTATTTAGTTTAATATAAACCATCTTAATCGTTTTTGAAAACATCGTTAAAATATCAAAATCGTTTTAATACATATGAATCACACCAAAATAATTGAAAACAGTAAAATAGGGGAACTATGTACTCACATTGAATGGAAGGGTATCCTTGATCTAAAGAACTTAACGAAGCTCAGATAAACCAAGGAAATTCAAGTAGTACCTAGTAATCGGATCACTAGTAAATAAATCGACACCTAAATCGGGAGATCAGATAGAATGAGGTCTTGTAAACCAAATGAGTGTGGAACTCATGTGATATGGTTTAACAAAGCCTACATCCTAACTCGGAACTTAGCCTAAGTGCTTTCGACCCGTTACGACCCATTAAGGTAGCTTATGCTACTTTAACGCGTCATTCGCGCGAAACTATGTTCGGATGGTTAACTATGTGCTATGTCAAGTCTTACATGCCCAATAATACCTAAACATGTTACTAAATCAGATTATATGTCAAAAACATGTTCACATATGTAAAATACTGATTTAAGTTTCAAAAGGGCGTTTTGGTCATTTCCTATGGGCATACAAGCTACTTAACAAATAAGTAACCAATCCTATGTGATCATAAGGTATAACCTCAGTGGTTATTCCCTATGTAACTATGATCACTAATCAAGCTTGGTTGGATCGTAATGATCGACCAAACGGGTCGGGTTCGAAAGTCTAAGCGGTTGTTTAGACCGCTTAACTTACGACCCTAAACAAGCACTAAACTAATAGTGACGAGTTAAACACGTCAAAACATGTTTAACTAACTTATAAAACTGATTTGGTATCAAAAAAATGGGTTTTGATACCCGAAAATAGTTCCGTTGCAAAATGCGTGCTAAAACGCATTTTGACCGAAACTTTGACTCGTCACTACGCCTAGTTAACGTGACAATCAGTAGGTATAATCGCTAAGGATTATAACCATCGTGATTACATTCACGTTGCAAAGTTCAATTGAACTTTGACTTGACCAATTGATGGTCAAAACCGAAAGTCAAACTGTTGGCCAAACTGTTTGACTTTCTGCTTAAACATAAAGAATAAGCATGAAATAAGACTTATAAAAGGTCCTAGCTATCTTTTCTACAAAAAATAAGGTTCCAATCAGTTGAGAGAGCTCCCAAACCAGATTGTAGAGAAGATAAGAAGGAAATGAGCAATGAACAAATGAAATGGTTGGGCTATTTATACTTGTAGCAAGAACACAAGATCATTACACATGTTTGTGTAGCTTCCAAGCATTAAATCATGGCCATACACTTGTTTGTTGCAGGTTCAAAGCCTTGGAGAAGAGATAACTTGGCTACCACACAAAGAAATTGCACAAACAGCACCTGAAGTTGCAACAGAATGCTGAAAACTGAATGCTGGTTGCTGGGCACTTAACACGACCCTCGTAAGGTATAGGGGCAACCTTACGCGCCCCGCCTGGCCTTACCAGATTAGCAGAAGTTTGATAATTGGCAGTTTAGGTCCCTGCACTTGTTTTGAGCTCATTTCAGGCCTTTTTGACATCCGTTAAGACATTTTCAAGGCTCTACAAGGTCAATAAAGTTTAGAGGACTCAAAATGTGCTCGGAAAACTCTCGGATGTCGGCTCGTTTGGTCGTACGGTCGCGTTGTTCGTTAAATTACGACGAAACTCAAACGGACGCGAAAACGAACCAAATTAAGCGACGAACAATATTTTTGCATGCCGATCACTAAAATAAAAATATTTTAGTATCTACAAAAATTTTGGATGTCCAGATGTGGTCAAAACGTAAGATATGCGCGAAAATGCAAACTTACGTTGTTTTTGACACTTTTAGTCCCTGTAAGATCAAATAAGCATGTTTTCGCACACCGAACCCCTCAAAGCTTATTTCTAAGCTATGTTTAGGTTATTTATGGTATGTTTAGCTTATGATCAAGTTCCGAACTGTTTGAAACCATACGAATCGATATAGTTTCACAGTTTGACACAAATAGTCCATGCGATCGAATAGACTTGTTTCCAACACACCAAACCATCCAAAACTTATTTCTAAGTTATGTGAAGGTTATTTTAGGTATGTTAAGCCTATTTCACTATTCTGGAGTGTTTGTCGCGTTAAACTAACTGCGTTTACGCACCTGTTTGCGTATAACTTTCTGGAAAGCGTTTTAGAGCTTGAAATCGGAATCGAATCGAGTTGTAAAATCATCAAACACAAATACACACATAATAACACCAAAACACATTGTTTTATTAATAATTAACAATGTTTTATATTGTTCATCGATTACAGAGCACAGTTGTCACACATGGCTTCGATTTCCGGACTTACTTAGCTTACTAGAGTCGATCGGTTCGCTTACCAGTTAGTAGTTAGTTGAGTTTTAGAGAGTATAGAGTATAACTTTTTGTCTAGATTAGGTTAATTTAGTCATTAAATAATAAACTACTTTGAGCACATCATTAGCAAGGATCTTGGAGATCACTTTACTAATACTTCCCACAAGGTTAATAGGGCAGTACTTATTGAGATCAACCGGGTCTTTAACTTTAGGGATCAAGGTGATAATTGACGAGCCGCTTCCACAACTAATGGTCCCATCCTTATAATAGTTAACCATTACCTCATAGAAGTCATATCTCTTGTTATTTAAAAAAAAATATATTTTTATAAAGTCTAAATCTTTGTTACTAACTATTTAATATTGGGAGGGAAAATAACAAAATTGGTCACTGGCCGGTCAATTTTTCAAAAATAGCCATTTGAAGCGGCTCAGGGAGACGCCTCATGGAATAACCTGCCACTGAAACGTCTCTAAAAGCCCTTCAAAATGAACCAACCATGTTTCGCCACATGTGGCGCCGACATTCATATGTAGATGCTTAGCCGAGACGCTTCCATCGGCTCGATCAAGGCTTGTCCCTCGGCTCCAATTTTTTAGATGTTTTAATGTAACAAAGCCGTTACAGTAATTGAAACGGCTTAGAGCTGCTTCGTAGGGATCGGAGCCGTTTCGTACAATTTGGAAGCCTCTTGTGTAGGTTGAAATGGCTTAGAGAGTTTTCCGTACAACTGAACCTTTTCTACTAAAACTGAGCCGTGTTCGTACACCTTACCACCTTTTTTACATAATTTAAATTTAGTGAACATGTTAATTTAAAATGTAACCAAATGTTTTGTTTCCCACTATCAACACAATCACGTTTTCTACCGATTATTTTTAAAATATGAGGGTTAAGTTTGTGGTATACAGCGGGGGAAAGTGGCAGGTCGATAATGTGTCACACCCCGATATTTCCACATATTACCGCTGGGCCCGGTGGGGAGTATCGTGACGTAGTTGATATCATCATAGTCAATTAACACAATATTATAGCACAGCAGAAGGCTTGGTAGATTATTTACTATTACAAACCATAATATCCGAGAGTTCAAAATAAAAGAATATACAGACTGGTTGTAATAGAGATCCACAGGCATATCATAAAAACAAATATAAGAAACTGAAATAAACAGACTTCAGGCATCTAAGGATTTGCAAGATCCTCTTAATTGACACCAAGTAGCTCCAGCCTAATTTCGAGAGGTACCTGTCACTTAGTCCTTGGAAAAGACGTCAGTTTTCACTGGTAAATACAATTAACCAACTCATTTGAAAAGAGTTTATGAAAATTGGTTTAGGCGCACATGGAACAAAATCATTTATAACTTGGGACAATCTTTATTAAAATCTTGTATACAAATTTACATGTTTGTCATACAAATGGGGGCGGTTTGGAAGCCGGTCATGATTAACTGACTCACTACTATAAAACCCACAAAGGAGTTATCCCCAATATGTGAGTTATTTAGCATTTGCATCTGTCAGGTGTATGCCTACACCCCGTGCATAGGTCGTGGCCATTTACAAATGAAATGAGCCGAGGATATCCAGGACACGGTCGTATTAACCCCTAATGTTTATGTTATCAAACAAAACAGATTAAAACGGGTTATATAATTTATTAATCACAATCCGATTAAATGATTCCATACCCGACCAAGCGGTAATATTATACCGCATCCCAAGCCCGTATAAGGGAAAATAAGTTAAAAGTATTTACCTGAGCTAGATGTGCAAAAATGCTACTCAGCCGTATAATTCCTAAGACCTTATGAAAATATCTTCTACTGAAGCTACTTAATCTATATGGAAGGTTTATTAACCTATTAGGATACTAACGGGTCTTTATTTAAGTCAAAGACTTAGACCGGTTAGTTTGAAAGATACTTTACGGTATGAAACGCTAGATTAAGCGGAGACCGGAATGGAATGTGATTTAGACCCGACAAGTTTGGATACTTGTATAATATGGGTAAACTAAACACATTCTAGATTTTGAAGTTAAAATGATAAGGTTAAACCCATTTCAGCAAATTCATGTAAACTAGTTACATAAACCGAACCGAACGCATAAATGCTTAACGGGTAACCGAATGAACCATATACGAGTCCTATATGTTATTATGCTGAGAATATGTTAATACATCAGTAGGATGTTAACATATATGCCCAAAAAGTATTTAAAACTGAATTAAGTCCCGTAAGGGCATTTTGGTCATTTTAAGATTTATAAAAGAGGTTTTAAAGTAAACTGATGTTCTAGTCTAAAACATTCTGTAAAAGTATTTATTTTATGATGTTATAACAGTAGGATATCATACATATGTGTGGTTTACCATTTATGGCCAAACTATGCCCCGAAAGGGTATTTTTGTCATTTCACATATGTTTTTATGGACAAGTTTAGCTTATAAGCTACACTACCGACACATTCGATGATCTTGAACGGTTTGATGTACCTTGGGCTTAGCTTGCCCTTCTTACCAAAGTGCATCACACCTTTCCAGGGTGATACCTTTAGTAAAACTTTATCTTCTACCTCGAACCTTTGAGGTTTTCGCCTCTTATCTGCATAGCTTTTTTGCCTACCTCTGGCAGCTTTTAAGCGATCACGAATTTGGACAATCTTGTCCGTTGTTTCGAGGACTATCTTAGGTCCTGATAACTGAGTCTCTCCAACTTCCGCCCAACAAACAGGCGTTCTGCATTTTCTCCCATATAATGCCTCAAAAGACGTAGCCTGTATGCTAGTATGATAACTGTTATTATAGGAGAACTCAATCAAAGGTAGGTGGTCATCCCAGCTACCACCTAAATCAATGACACATGCATGAAGCATGTCTTCCAATGTTTGAATTGTACGCTCACTTTGTTCATCCGTTTGGGGATGGTAAGCAGTATTGAAATTCAAACGAGTGCCCAATGATTGTTGAAAACTTTTCCAGAAATGAGAAGTGTATCTAGTATCTCTATCGGATATAATAGATACTGGCACTCCGTGGAGAGATACAATCTCATCCACAGACAACTGAGCTAGCTTGTCGGAGCTATGAGTCTCCTTAATGGGTATGAAATGAGCTGACTTAGTTAGTCTGTCAACTATGACCCATATAGTATCGTTTCCATGCCTTGTTATAGGTAACATGGTTATAAAATCCATGGTTACCATCTCTCACTTCCATGTGGGAAGTTCTGGCTGTTGTAGTAGTCCTGACGGCTTCTGATGTTCAGCTTTAATCTGAGCGCACGTCAAACATTTAGCTACGTGTGTGGCTATAGCTTTCTTCAAACCTATCCACCAATAATTGGCTTTCAAATCTTGATATATTTTGTCACCTCCAGGATGAACTGAGTATCTTGAGTTATGAGCTTCCTGAAGGATTACATCTCTAAGTCCTCCATGGATAGGAACCCATATTCTACCATTTAATCTAAGGATTCCATCTTTGCCAGGTGTCAACTGATCATCAGTTACACCTAACTTCTCGTTTGGAAAGTTAGTTTCCAATATAGCTTCCTTCTGAGCAGCTAACAACCTTTCATTCAAGCTTTTCTTAAGTTCAATACTCTTGGCATTAATCCGTATAGGTTTAATCCTTTCTTTTTTGCTCAATGCATCTGCGACTACATTCGCTTTACCAGGATGGTAGCGAATTTCACAATCGTAGTCATTCAAGGTTTCCATCCAACGACGTTGCCTCATATTGAGATCCTTTTGATTGAAAAAGTGTTGGAGACTTTTGTAATCTGAATATATCACACATTTGGTTCCATACAAGTAATGTCTCCACAACTTAAGTGCAAATACAACGACACCCAACTCCAGATCATGGGTGGTGTAATCTTTTCCTGCACCTTCAATTTTCATGATGCATAGGCAATCACCTTGCCTCTCTGCATAAGCACATAGCCCATGCCAGTGTGCGAAGCATCACAATAAACTACAAACTCTTCTATTCCCTCAGGCAATGTCAACACTGGAGCATTGCTTAACTTGTGCTTAAGGATTTCAAAAGATTCTTGTTGTTTAGGACCCCAATCAAACTTCACATTCTTGCGGGTTAAAGTAGTTAGTGGTGCAGCTCTTCTTGAGAAGTTTTCAATGAATCTTCTGTAATAACCTGCTAATCCCAGAAAGCTGCGAATTTATGTAGGTGTCTTATGTGCTTCCCAGTTCATGATTGCTTCTATCTTAGCGAGATCCACTTGGATACCATGCTCGCTCACAACATGTCCAAGGAATTGGACTTCGCGAAGCCAAAATTCGCACTTGGAGAATTTAGCATAAAGCTTCTTCTGTTGTAGCAATCCTAAGATGCATCTGAGATGTTTCTCGTGATCAGCTTGATTGCGAGAATAGATAAGTATGTCATCCATAAAGACAATGATGAACTTATCTAGGTACGGCTTGCAGACTCGATTCATGAGATCCATGAATGCTGCAGGTGCATTAGTGAGCCCGAAAGGCATCACTAAGAACTCATAGTGGCCATACCTTGTTCTAAACGCGGTTTTTGGTACATCTTTAGTTCTAACCTTGAGTTGATGATACCCTAATCTTAAATCAATCTTTGAGAAGAAACTTGCCCCTTGGAGTTGATCGAACAAATCATCAATCCTGGGTAATGGATAACGGTTCTTGATTGTCACCGTGTTTAGTTCACGGTAATCAATGCACAGGCGCATTGAACCATCCTTCTTCTTTACAAACAATATGGGTGCTCCCCAAGGCGATGAGCTGGGTTGTATGAAACCCTTTTCCAATAAGTCATCCAATTGGGTTCTTAGCTCTTTCATTTCTGTAGGTGTTAGATGGTAAGGAGCTCGTGCAATCGGTGCAGGCCCTGGTAGAATGTCTATCCTGAATTCGACTTGCCTCTCAGGAGGTAATCCAGGTAGTTCATCAGGAAAGACATCAGGGTATTCATAAATGATTGGAATGTCCTCAATCTTTGGTTTCGGTTCATCAACTGTTACATGTGCCATGTAGATGACACATCCGTTCTTCAGACACTTGGATGCTTTGACTATAGATACATTATCGGGCAAACCATAGTGTGTATCTCCATGAATGGTGACTAACTCACCAGATGGGGTTTTGATGTTAACTAGTTTCTTATCACAGGCAATTTGGGCTTGGTTACGTGATAACCAATCCATGCCTAAAACTACATCAAACCCTGCCAATTTCATTGGCAAAAGAGATAACGAAATTGAATGATTCTTAATGGATATAAAGCATCCATCAAGAAGAGTTGAAGCGGTTTCTAAGGTACCATCTGCGAGTTCTACCTCATATTTAATGTCTAGAGTTTTAGTAGGCAGATTCAACAATTTACTAAACTTATGGTCTACAAATGACTTATCAGCACCTGAATCAAATAAAACTCTAGCATAAATATCATTAATGAGGAAGTTACCTGTTATAACTTTATCATCATTCACCGTCTCCCTGGCGTTCATCTGAAACACCCTTGCATTTGTCTTTTTCACCTCATCAGGCTTCTTGGTGTTCTTTGGGTAGTTGGTTTTGATGTGCCCTTTTTCATTACAACCATAGCAGGTTGCATCCTTCAAGTTTCAGCACTCCAAAGTTTTGTGCCCTTTCTTCTTACAAATCCCACAAGGCTTAGCTTGTGGATCCTGATTGCATTTCCCGAAATACCTTCTGTCACAAATCTTACATCTGGGTTGTCATTAGACTGACCCTTCTTGAAACCAGAGTTTCCCTTCTTCTTCTTATTTGACTGATGGGACTGATCATCCTCCCTCTTTCTTTTCCCATCTTCAGTAACCCTCTTTGACTTGTTCCTTATAGCATCAAGAGTAAGAGACGATGAAAGATCTACAGTTGATCTATAGGTGGTAGGCTTTGAAGCCTTGACATGTCCCTTGATTTCAGGGGCTAAACCACCAATGAAACACACAATGAGTTTTGGCTCCGGGGGTGACCAGATACGCAACAAGTCGGACATTAAATTAAAACTAGTAACATAAGATCTACAATCCAGATATTTCATGACCAACGTGAGGAAATCAGTCTCCACTTTCTCTACTTTGTGTTGTGGACAGTAGGTGTATTTCATAAGCTCAACAAACTTAGCCCAAGAAAGGTTATATAGTGGGACTTTCCCTATAGATTACACTAAGGGTTTCCACCACGTAAGGGTGTCACCTTTGAAGGACTGAGATACAAACTTTACAATGTCCTCCTTAGCACATCCACTGATATCAACCACAGTTTCCATCTCGTCTAATCACTTCATCCAATCAATAGCTCCCTTTTCCCCAGTGAAATCCCTTGGTTTACAAGAGACAAAATATTTGTAAGTACAACCCTTGTTGTACCGGGGAACCTGATCATAGACAATCTTCTTCTGAGATTCACTCTTCTGATTGGATAAATGTTGAGATTCATCCTTTTTCAACGTCTGCGATTTCGAAAGGGACTTTGAATGAGTTTTTTATCGAACATTACTCGGTTCTTTAAACATATTGTTCACAGTTTGATTAACTGTTGTGTTTATCATGGCTTGAAGTTCAGTGCTAGTAACATTTATCCTCATATCATTATTGTTTCCTTCGACTGGATAACTATTAGCTTCATCGGAGCCAGCCATGATTTGATTGTTAAAATCAAGAAATTCATTTGTTTAATAACTTAACGAATCATCGTATTTGATGATATGATGACCATGGTATAATTAAACCATATTGACCATTTTAAGGTAAAAAGTAAGAAATTATTTGATTATGATTTGCCTAAATTGTAAATGAACCATTATTGGCATTCAAGTAGGATATAATCCTTTACATTTATCAAACAGGGATCATAAGTCACAACTGTCGATGTCATAGACACATTTTCATATAGCAGAAAGGCTCGTCTCGAAGGACTTTTAGATGGCACAAAAGGCCTTATCACTAGGACAATTTAAAACATAATCAATGCTCTCTTGGATCGGAAATTTTAAGGGTCGAACATAGTTCATCGCCTTTGTCACTAGGACAATTTAAAACTATCTTTGTCAGAATTACACATTTTCCCGTAGGCATAACACCTCAAATGGATGTTTTGTAAGGACATCATATGTGATGTTAATACCCATGATTCACATTGATCATTTACGCCATGAAAGTGGCTTGGAAAAATCCAAGTACTTTTGGAAGCTAGCGTGGTCTCTCAAGTCACACTGCCAGGAGTGTTAACATGTTTTTAGATGTTAACAAGGAATCATTGTCTTAAGAGGGTCATACCATCATAGCCATTAATATTTTGGCTAGTTTATACCTTTAAGAACATCTTTTGAAATTTTCTTTGGCAGATCAATTAAAATTAAAATGATATTTTCATGATGATGTAATAAAATACTCATATATAAATTTCAAAAGAAATTCATGTAACACCCCAATCGCGTAATATAACAACACGCGGCGGAAATATCGGGGAGTCACGTTACAAATTGCTCACAACTACTGGTTCTAATTTTTTTTCAATATTATTAACATCGTTTTACAAACAAAGAATACATGTAATTGTTCTTTTATTTTAGAAGTCTAAGGCCCGTATGCAGTCCTATGCGTTGCATGCTTGAACAGTCGAAAACCTGAAACATATGCGAAAACAATCAGCATAAAAATTGCCGGCGAATACATAGGTTTTATTAGCCAAGTAAATGGCAAAACATTTGGTATTATAATCTTAATTGTGAAAACTCGTGACAAAATAGGTTTGTATATGGCAATATGATATTTACTAAGTCATTTTATGCCTTATATTGAAATCTCGATTAAACCATCGTAAAAATTTGTTAATGTGTTATTAGGAATCCAACCAAGGATTAATAATAACTGTTTTGAAATAAATCAAAACTAATATAAGTATTATATAAATCAAATCAATGAGTTATGATAATACTTCAGATATCTTTCTAAGAATCTAACATATAAAAATATGGGAGATTCTACAAAGATTTTGATAATCAAACATTGAAACAATTGTACACAAAATCCTAAAGTGATCCAGATAACGCTACAAGAATAATAAAATAAGAACACTTATATATAGGAAGTACCAACGGCGTATCCACCATTTTCTTATTTTATTATACCCATTTCGTTATCTCAATCACAACTACCACATAAACACATAATCGTCAACTTGTACCAACTCGTAAACACGCATTAAAGCACACAATGAATCCAATCAAGGACCCCAATATCCGTACTTTAAACATCCTACAAGAATCAACCTATGAAAATAGATAGATGCTATAAGGATTCGGGTTCTGTCACATCGTCTAATCTAACATGCATTAAAGTACACAATCAATCCAAACAAGGGTTCCAATATTAGTACTCTAAACATCCTACAAGAATCAATCTATGAAGATAGATAGATGCTATAAGGATTCTGTTTCTGTTACATTGAATTATGAATCAACACAATCTTAAATCCTAATGGTGATTCGGGATAACGCCACAAAAGGTAATACAATAAGCACACTTATATATAGGAAGTACCAGCGGTGTATCCACCATGTGCTTATTGTATTATCTAGTTTCGTTATCTAAATCACCAACAATCTACACAAAAACCAACCATCGAGTTGTAAAGTACTTCTTAAAATCTAACTATGAAGATAGGAAGATCTAAGACAATACTTCAAATATCCTACATGAATCTAACTATGAAGATAGGTAGATCACTTAAGGATAAAACAGTACATTTGCATAATCGGAGTAATACACATAAAAGCACTTAGAGAGCACACATATGCCATACATTTTGAAAACATATCGATTACACATATGAATCACCCCAAAACATTTGAAAATGGTAAAAGAGGGGAACTATGTACTCGCCTGGGGTTGCGTATAGTCCCGGTTCAAAGGGTATAACAAAGCTCAAAAGACCAAGAGTTCAAGTGTTGTAGCGGTTCCTAGGGTAACAGATACTATGTTAGGGAATCGACACCTAAATCGGAAGACCATGTAGAATGTGGTCTTGTAAACCAAATGAGTGTTGGAACTCATGTGATATGGTTTAACAAAGCCTACATTCTAAATCGAAACCTAACCTAAGTGCTTACGACCCATCACGACCCATTATGGTAGCTTACGCCACTTTAACGCGTCGTTTGCGCAAGGGCGCGTTCGAGACGCCTAACTAGTCCTATGACAAGTATTATATGCCTTAACATATCTAATTATGTTATATATTCAGTTTAGATGTCAGAACATGTGTTACATATGCTTAAAATGAAATTATGCGAAAAGGGCATTTTGGTCATTTTCCTAAGGCATATAAACTACTTATCATACAACTAACTAATCGAAGTGACCACAAGGTATAACCTGGGAAGGTTATTCCCTATACAACTATGGTCACATTACATGTTTGGTTGGATCCTAATGATCGACCAAACGGGTCAGGTTCGGAAGTCTAAGCGGTTGTCAAGACCGCTTGACTTATGACTCTACACAAGCACTATCCTAAAAGTTGTCACACCCCGACCACGTAAAACAACAAAACATGGCGGAAACGTCGGGGAGTGTTGTAACAGAATCATTGTTTCATAACACATGGAAATTGAAATTTTGTTTTATTGATTAAAAGAGTTACAATGTCTTGACAATCAAAGAAACATAACATAAATAACTAGTCTTGCATCTTTTATTGTCACTAAGGCCCAAGTCTGCCTATGTGTATCTTGACAAATCCTATGCATCATATCCTGAAACACATGTGAAAATAGGTACGTCAGCATAAAAATGCCCGTGAGATACATAGGTTTATGAAAATAGGATTCATGACTTATTGTTTAAGAAAATGTTTAGTCATGAACCTTGTAATTTGATTTGTCTTGTAAATCATTTGAAAAACGATAAGATCAGATGATATGTATAAATAAATGGAAGGTTAAATGAATAACCATGTAAAAATGAGTTTGTATAAGATAAGTTGTTTGTAAAACAATGTATTGTGAAAAGTATGTTATTTGTATAAAATGTTATATGTCTAAATTGAAATGATTCAAATAACGCTACGATATGTAATACCATACAATCACTTATATATAGGAAGTACCAGCGGCGTATCCACCATGGTTGTATCATATTACACACGCCTCGTTACTTAAATAACTTACTCAAAACAAACCAACAATGTAAGATGTCTATGTTTAAACCAATTGTCAAATGTATTGAATAATATACCAAAATGTTTATGTCAAGATGTACATCATGCAACGTGTAACCAATGTTGAAAATGTTTATGTGTCAAATGTAAATCATGTAATGTATAACCAAAATGCTATGTATGGCTAGTGAAATGCATCAACTAAACCATAGGTGAAATGCACAAAACAAAGTATTGAAGTAAAACTTGGTTTAAATCAAAATTATGCTTTGTGTAGTAAATGCATGCTATACTGATATAGACATTTATGTGGTATTGTGAAAATTCATACATCCAAGCCTTGCGACAGTCGGATAACCCTTTCAGTCAAGGTTATCAAAAGAAAATGTATTCAGATTCGGTCATTCCTTACGTCCAAACAAACCCGAGATTTCAGGAATGGGATTTGTCAAGTCCTATGGTACCACTACCTACTACCGAGCGGCATGATCGGTGTTAATGAATGTACAGTATAGTTTAAACAAACCAAATGTCATACCAAAATGTAAGCATAAAATGTAATGTAAAATAATGTACTAAGTATGCTAAGTTAACATACAAAGCAGAAAAGTCATGTAAATCAATGTGCTAGCATGCTATCAGTCAACATACATAGCAGAAATGTAACGTAGAACCATGTACTAAGTATGCACACAATGGACATACATAGCATAAAATGTAATGAAATCATGTACTATAATGTACTAATGAACATAGGAAGTATATGATGTGAAAACAGGAAAGCATGAAAGTAACAAGTAGGTACATGTGTTCCACCCCAAAATGTTTGGAAAACAGTAAAAGAGGGGTCTATGTACTCACTTGAGATTGCTCAGAAGTACTAAGGTAACCATCAAGCAATGCTAGAGATCTCGGAATCAAACGACACCTAATATAGGTAACTATGTTAATAACCCGGACCTAAATCGGAGGATCGGATAGAATGAGGGTTCGTAAACCAAACGAGTATGGAGACTCGTGTAATATGATTTAACAAAGCCCACGTACTAAAGCGAAACTTAACCTAAGTGTTTGTGACCCATTATGACCCGTTTAGGTAGCATATGCTACTTTAACGCGTCGTTCGCGTAAAACGCGTTCGGACCGCCTAACTAGCCCTATGACAAGTGTTATATGCCTAAACATGTTACAAAATCAGTTATGTGACAAAAGTTTAGGTTACATATGCTTAATTACCAATTATACATGAAAAGGGTATTCTGGTAATTTACCTAAGGCATATAAACTACCTATCATACAACTACTCAAACGATGTGACCATAGGGTATAACCTCGGAAGGTTATTGCCTACCTACTATGGTCACCTAATGTATTTGGTCGGATCCTAATGATAGACCAAATGGGTCGGGTTCGAAGGTATAAGCGATTTATTAGATCGCTTACCCTACGACCCTAGACAACGTGGTAATCAGTAGGCATAGTCCCAAGGGACTATAACCAACGTGATTACACTCACGTTGCGAAGTTCAAACGAACTTCGCATTGACCATAAACTGGTCAACGCAGAAAGTCAAACAAAGTTTGACTTTCAGACTCGAAAAGACTCGAAAAGCAATAAAAGAACGGAAGAATACTTACGAAGGGTCCCCGAATGCTAATCTAGATCAAAATAGCTCAGGTATGAAACAAAGGTTTCAACTTAGAGCACAATTGATCAGATTCTTGTGAGGAATGAGTGAAAATGTGTTGGGTATTTATAGATTTCGTTCCACCGTTAGGATCGTTTCTTGGAGAAGAGGGAATGATCTAGCCCGTACACTTGTCACAATGTTGTGGTACTGATTTTTGGCCACCATAAGAGTTTAACAAGTGGCACTTGACCATTGGAGGGTGTTTAAAAGCTCAAATCAGCTGAAACTTGACCTTTGGGTGATCTGAAGGGCTGATGCGGCCCGCTTCAGGATCAGACAAACCTCAGGCGGGCCGCCTGGCCATGTCTGATCAGAACCATGTTTCAGAAATTGCAGTTTTGGTCCCTGCACGTGTTTAAGGCCATTCCTGACACTTCTAAGGCCCGTAAAGCCAACTTTAAGGCCCTAACATGATGCCTAAACATTGTGGACATGAAACATGATCAAAAATATGTCGGATGTCAGTTCGTTTGGTCGTACGAACGCGATGTTCGCTTAATTACGACGGAATGCGCATAAGCGCGAAAAACGATCCAAATGACGCAACGAATGGATTTTTCTTATGCCAAACACTAAAATAAAATATTTTAGTGCTTACATAAATTTTTGGATGTCCAGATGTATTCAGAACGTGAGTTATGCGCGAAAGTGCAAACTTGTGCACTTTTTGACACTTTTAGTCCCTGAATGTCCCAAAAGTATATTTTAGCACACCGAACCCCTCAAAGCTTATTTCTAAGCTAGGTAAAGGATATTTAAGGTGTGTTTAACCTATTTTCATGTTCCGGAATGTTCGTTCCAGTTCAAATTGGCATACTTTCGCAGTTTGTCAATTTTAGTCCCTTAAAGCGAATTAACTTGTTTTTGCCATACCAAAGCCTTCAAAACTTATTTCTAAGTTATGTAAAGGTTATTTAAGGTATGTTAAGCCTATGTCACTATTCCGGAGTGTTTGTTGCATTAAACTGGTTATATTTACGCATCGGTGCGCGTATAACCTTCCAGAAAGCGATTTAGAGTTTGAATTTGAACAAAAATTGATATGTGAAAATGATACACATATTTTTACAACTCCCAAGTATGAAATACAATATTTCATTGGTTTGGTATTTGTTTGATGGCCGTGGAGGCACAGGTGTTACAAAAGTGACGAGTTAAACATGTTAAAACATGTTTAACGAAGTTAGAAAACAAGTTTGGTATCAAAACAAACGGTTTTGATACCTAAGAATAGTTTGGTTGCAAAATACGCAATAGACGTTGTTGGTCCCTCGTACAGGATCTGTTCGTCAGGAACTTAGATGAATCGACTTTGACTAATGTGCGGAATCCATTTGATCAAATCACAGATGTACGACAGAGTATTCAACGATTAAACGCAGTCTGATCTTTCTATTCAACTGTTATGAAAGTACAAAAGCGCATGTAGAAGTCAGACTTGAGAGAGTTCTCTCTAGAGTCAAAAGTTCTAAATGAGATACCCGAACGGGGTATTTATAGGCAACTCAGGAACAAGGTTAGTGCTGACCATTCGGATGACATGTTGTCCGAACGGATGACATCCTGTCCGAACGGATGACATGCTGACCGAACGGATGAGTGCTGTCCGATCGGATGGCCCATCCGATCGGGTGACACTGGTCAACAAAGTCAACACTTTACAAAACAGTCCCGTTTCCTGAGTTGTCGATCTATCTAACACACATACATTACATAATTGTTTACAAAGGACACAAATATACAAAATATGACTAAATGCTGACGGAAGCTACAAACGTATACACTAACAGACTCCCCCTCGGATGTAGCTGTAGTTCCTTCCAGCATAGTCTTCAATTCCTCCTGTTGCGCCTTCGTTCTCGCGCTCTCTGTCTTCTCTTTTCTGCTTTTTCTTCTAACATTCTTTTCCTTATATGCCTTCCTTCCTCGATCCACCATTTTCTGTATACCAGATCACCATCATGCTTCCGATCCCATTTGGGAATCTTGTTTTCTTCTTTCTCGATTGGTGTTTGATCCGTTGGTGGCACTATACCCATCTCACGCCTACCAAGCTCTACTGCCCTTTCAGAAATAGCTTTTGATCTTTGTTCTCGTTTATACTTTTTCAGGAACTCATCAATCTCAAGATCTCTCCATTTTGTCTTCCAATATCTTCCTGAGTTGATGTCTTGGGCAAAGCACACATCCACAATTGTTTGATACTGCAATGCTTGTTCTTTGTCTCTCTTTTCATAAACAATCTTGTTGTAGAACAAGCAGTCGATATCTTTCTTAGAACAGTTTACTAGCCACAACGGGTCTAGTATGCATATTCTCCTCGACTCTCCCTTTGACTTGTCAAACAAAGAAATTACCGCTTCAGCCGTCGTTTTGTTGTAAAGCCAGCCTTCGAATAGATCATGAAAGTTTTGCTCAATAGCTCTGAGAGGCATATTCTTCAAACATCTCGGAGGCTTGCCATCTAACGTTATGTCTTTCTCTCCATTCTCCAACAGTGTGACAATTTGCTTTGGTCTTTGAGGTTCCCTATCAGGATATCCAGCTTTAGCCTGCTGTTTTATGTAATCCCACAAATGTTTGTCATGTACTTTCATATCCAGACCATGATAAAATTGCTTTATATTCTTTGTCTTCACCAGCTCATCTACATCCCACCACGGAAGGGTTTTGATATCTGCCAAAAACTCGAAGTACTGTACCCCCTGTTCCCGTCTGATGGCGTAGACCTGTAAATCTTCCAGATAACCCCATGATAAGATATCACCCCATGAGATGTCTTTGTTGTGAGTAAAGAACTGAAGTGCCCTAAGAGTCTTTCTCTCTTTCGGCATTACTTTGAACCATTTCTTTCGTTCTTCAGCAAGGTTTTCTCTTGGGATGGTTTCTGGAACACCTTCAGTAGAAACTTTTTCCACAATCTTTCTTCCGATTTCATCCTCATTACGATCTTTGAACATTTCCGCAAAAGAAGGAAATGTATCATCAACTCCAGAGTAGTGAAAATCAGTTTCTTCATCCGATGAATCTGAAGCTTCTTCAACTATTACATCATTGTAGTGATCAGCTTCATGAGCATACCTAGGCTCAAATACATCTTCAGATGACTGAGGTATCTCATCTTCAATATCGAACTTGAATTTTCCATCATTCAAACCCAGTTCTTCTAACATTTCTGCCCTTGATCTCTGAATCTGTATCTCTCCCTCATTTTGAGCATTTAGATAAATCACAGTAGGGTTTGTAAGGAATACCTGATCAACGTGCTGTTTTTCAGATGTGGAAGTTTCTTGCTGATCAACATCTTCTTGTTCGTTGATCTGATCATTTAGAAACTCCTCAATTTTCTGTTCAATATTAGGATTCTCAACCAGCAATCCCGATGCACCTTGATCGTCATCATCATTCTTCTTGTCATCATCATCGTCTTTCTTATTATCTTTATCAGACTTATCGTTATCATCATTTTCATCTTCATCTTCTTCATCATCACCACCAAGGATTTCCAAATCAGAATCACTATCCATAATTTCACAACGAGTTCTCTTTGCCTCTTTTCGCTTTTCTTCAATTTTGACTTGGCAAACAATCTCTTTTAAGTTGTAAGGCACTGTGGATGGTCTTCCAACAAGAACGAACTGCAGTGTCTTCTATTCCAACAACAACATTTCTTTTGCCTTTCTTTTCTTTTGGATAGCAGCAACTCGACGAATAACTTCATCAAGATCTAAGGATAGAGAAAACTCACCAACCAGCATGAAGTCTTGATCTTGTTCATTGTTAACATCTTCAACAACTTATTCTTGAACATTTTCACCATCTTGTTCTTGAACATCTTCAATATCTTGTTCTTGAATATTTTCAACATCAATCATTTCAATGTCTTGTTGAGATGAAGATCCTCCAGCTTCAGGTTGACTTGACGAACCAAGAACTTCCTCAATCACGCCCTTTCTTCTTTCAGTTGCCTCTTGAGCTAGCAGTCTTTCTCTTTCAATTCTTCGCTCTTCAGCTCTTTTCACCTCAATTTCATTGAAAGCAGCATGAACATCTATCTTCAAGTGACTTTCCATGACAGCATGTAACATGTTGAGCTGATTGTCTTTCATGACTTTATCGGCTTTCATTGCTTCTATTTCTAACTTCATCACCTTCATTTCATTCGTTGAAGCTTCACTTATTTCACTTAGAAGTTGATTGAGTGTCTGACTCACATCTTGAAGATTCTTTATGCCACACCCCCAAAATCCACATGTGGAGTATCACCGCTTGGAGGTGTGACTGACCAGGATCCAGCCACCAATCATATTGAACTGTAACACACCAAATTTCGTATGTCATATTTAATGTTAAAATCGCAATATTTTTTTACGAAAATAAATGGTAAATATGGTAAGGAAGGATAAACATAGATTTTTATCATATTGAAAGTTCTATAAAAAAAGGGGAAATGAAAGAAAATGAAATAAAAACCCTTTATGTTAATGGAAGTAATCAAGTTAGTATGGGAAAAGACTAATTTGAAACCACTCAAAAGATAAGGGACTAATAATGAAATTATGTAATGAGATTTGACCAAAAAAAAGAAAAGAAACCAGGGCTCCTCCTGGTTTTGTCCGATCGAACAGCGGGAGAGAGAGAGAGCCAAGAAACCCTAGTTCTTCAAATTCTACAAAATTGAACTGGAAATCAAGGATTAATCAAATGCATGAGCATGGAACTTTGATTATCTAAGTTTTCTTGACATCTAGTAAGTTTAAATTTGATGTTTTATGAGATTTCATGAAGTAGGTTATGTATAATTTATGATGTTTGTATGAAATTGAATCTAGATGTTGAATGATATGAACAAATAGGAGTTATATTAAGTGTTATTTCGATTATAATAGTAGTTGGGGTAAAACCCACTTGAGATTATGTAAGGTAGTGAAAAAATTAGTAAAGTTTATGGAAGAATTGTGTAATGTTGATGTTAAATTCATGTTACATAAGTGTTAAGATGAATAACTTGATATGAATCAAATGTAGTATAGTTATGATTGTTGATTTTGAAGGAAATTGGTTGATCTATTTGATAAATTTAGGATGAATGTGTTATAAACACGTGTACATCATGAATATTAGAATGTAAGCACGCCATATGTTCGATGAAATGTCTAAATTAATGAAATTGTGATTTTGTATGAAAATTTGCTAAGTTGATGAAATATGATTATGGTGTGAATGCATATGGTTCATAAACGTCATATTGTACGACAAAGAATATGAGAATAATGAAACATTCGAAAGCTAAGTATAAAAAGTTGTGATGTATAGGAACAAAGAAGGAAGGAGGAACAAGTCATTCTATAGCACAAGAAACGCAAGATCGCGGTAAGTTCTTATGAACTTCGCTTATGTAGAAAGTAGAATTTTATGTTGGTTCTCTTGTAAATAATTATTTGATGTTTTATGTGGGAATCATTAGAAAAAATGTCTTAATGCGAATTGTTAGTAGAAAAAAGGGAAAAATGTCTTGGTGATGTATTGGCCCATAGTTAAACGGGTCAAGTAAGATGAAATTGTTATGAAATTAAGATAACTAGCGATGACTTTTATAAGCCAAACTAGTGAAGTATGGAAAATTGGAAAAGTAAGAATAAGTATGATCCGTGAAAACGGGTCGGATAAAAAACGATGAATGATGATAACGGGGGTTAAGATGGTGCTATAACCGTTAAACGGAGTTGTCATATGAGAAGTTCGAATGAAAAGATGTAAAGATATAATGACCCGGTAATGGGTCAAATAATGATGAAAAGCTAATTGTATTAGTAATATGTTCTAACCGAACTAACATGCAAGTTTATGTTATGGATGTAGGTAAATTTCATGCTTAGAATGGCGAGCTCGGATTCGAACACACCACATCATCCATATATGCTCTTCCGGTTCAAGTTATCTTTTGAAATGGTCAAATAATTTTTGTAATGTAAATGTAAATTTTATGTTTTAGGGTGTTTGTAAGTAGTTTGAATTTTAAAACCTTTTTTTTGGTAGTTCGGACATAACTCTTGTGTTAAGTCTTGTATGGTCACAACTTTTATTTCTTTTGAAAAAGTGTCGTAGAAGTTTATTTGAATGATGTTTGTTAAAAGCAGGGGGATTGTTTATAGTACGAACGGGCCATGCCCAATTTTCGTTAAAAATAGTATGTCATTATTTGTATTTTTGAATGTGAAAAAGTGGGCGTTACAAGTTGGTATCAGAGCCGAGGTTTGAGGGATTCAAGTATTAGAGTTAAAATACTTGAACTCAAACCGAAAGCTCGAATGGAGGTGTGTTCATTCCGAAGCGATATGCAAGTAAGTAAATTGTAAATTTGATTATGCTTATAGTTAGGAATAAAAAGGGAATTATAGGATTTCATTTATAAACTGAGTTTTAAGGTAAATGATGATGTTAAACGAGTCCGTGTTTAAATTACGGACACGTAGGAAAAAGAATCGAGTAAAACGGACTAGTAGAACTATAGATATGGAGTTTTAAAGTTAGTATTTTTTTAGAAAAGGTTAGAGCTGGGCAGATGCAGCAACCCAGACCGAACACTCTGTGAAAAAGGTGGCGTCGCGCTGCGCGACACCCAACTGAAATCACTGTCGCATTGCGCGACAACGGTCGCGGCCCGCGATAGCTAGAGGGCTATCCTTCGCGGCCCGCGAGGACTTCAAATGCTGGCAATTTTTTTTTATTTGTTTGTTTTGAATACGGGACTTGTTTTAAACGGTTTCTAAGGCCTCGTAACCAATGTTTAAGGTAATTTTGATATTAAGAATGATAAAGGAAAGTGTACATGAAGGATGAAAAGGTAAATCGTTGCGATCAAAGATTTTGATCTACACGATATTACATGATCGTCGATGACGATAATGCATGAAATATGAAATGTAAATTGATTGTAGTATGATAAAATGAGTTAATTATGATGAAGGAAAGTATGAAAAAAAATTAATGAATGAAATGAATGTTTTATGTAGATGGCGGACAATGTAAACGTGAATGATAATGAAACCATGAATATAAGTTGACTAACACGAATGCTATTAGTTAAAGAACAAGGAATAAGAAGTAAGTGTAAGAATAAATGTATGTTTTGATTAACATGTCTAGAATGTTCGTAATGAAGGAAAGTATGGTTTTATGGCCTACGGAAATGAATTATTGAAAGCAAATAATGCATGAATGATAAAGAAAAGAATGATACGGTATCTAATAAAGTATGTAATTGTAAATGGCGGGTGCATTGAGTGTAAATGATGATGATAATGATATTACCAATAATGATGGTAAAGATGATGCCCAATCATAAACGGTACGCGGTGTGGTCACGAATTGACCGTTAGCACCGAGAATGATGAATGGTATACGGTGTGGTCACAAAGTGACCATAAACACCGGGGATGATGAAAGGAATGCGGTATGGTCACTAAGTGACTATTAACACCCGGAATTATGAAATAAAAGCATGATAACCATAATTAAAATGACAAAGGTCAATAAGACGTAAGCATGATGGCATGAAGTAACATATAATGAAGTGAAAAGTATATATAAAATTAACGAAAGTGTAATAAGTAAGAGAATGAAAGTCATTGAAATATGTTAGGCATACTAACATATTTCCTAAACTTCGTTTTAGAATATTTCTTAAGGCAAATCCAATAGTTTCGTTTAGTTTCCGAAAATGCAACTTATGATAATTAGGATCGTCCAAATGTCAACCGGGTCATGTCGAAATGTTTCAAAGTAAGAACGTATATGATTGGAAGGTTGTGAATGAAGTTCTAGTTAGGTTTATCAACCATGTGGTGTGGTCATAAAGGACCGTTAACACCTAGCATGAAAGAAAGGAAAGTATAAAAAAAATTAAAAATATTAGAATGAAATGAACACGACCAAAGAATAAATTTTAATAATAATCTCGAAGAATATAGTAGAAGGCTGATGAAAACGAAGAAATTGTTAAGAAAATATGTTCCGAATAGCGGATGGTGCGAGAAGGTAAGTAAGAAGAATGAGGGATTCTATTCCCCTATGAGCGAAAGGCATGCATGATGTGACCTGTCGTGACCGATGTTGATGATGATGTACAAGTGAAATAAAAGTTATTGAAATATGATTATGAATGCATCAATGTAACTTGAGATGACATGGAAAGTATATAAAGTAAAAAAATGCTTAATGTAGATAACGGATGAAAGAAATACAAACGATAACAAATGACACGGTAGGATGGAATAAAAGCAATGATTACGGAAGAGGATCGTATGGTCCTAGAATGTAATGAAAGGTACGGATGATAATTACGATTAATTAAGCTTAGAAAATATTGAACATGAAAGGATGATAAAGATTTCGAGTATAGTATGGTCCTAAGGAAGAAAATTATGTCAAACAAAAAGTAAATGTTAGTAGAATTAAAATTTTAAGCGAAGATATTTATGTGGTAAGCATGGATGGAGCCTTAAGAAAGGGTTGTAGATAGATGAAAGTTAGAGTTGTTAGGTGGGAAGGAAAGTATGAAAGCAAATGAGGAGATGCTTTTTTTTTCTCCACCTAACTAAAGATAAGTATAAAGATAACAAGTATGTGGCATATATAGCATGGTTGGTCAAGGATAATGTAGGACTAAAAGAACACACACACACACACACACACACACACACATATATATATATATATATATATATATATATATATATATATATATATATGTTGATGCATGGAATGTCTGTTGACTTTGTCTGCATTACGTCTTAGGTCAAGATAGGTCAACATAGGATTTAGAATGTCAAAATTAGGTTTTATGTTGTAGGTCCGTTTTTGTGAACATGTTTAGAAGATGGTCCGCTCATAGGGTTTGAACAGGTTCGCTTATAGGTCATCAGGTATGGTTCGCTTATTTTTCAATGTAGTAGGTCCGCTCATATGGCAGTCCATATGAGCGAACCATGTCTCACTATAAATACCTGATCAGTTGTACATTGGAGCGGACCTGAATAGTTGCTTGTGTAACGAAACTCTGTCAAATTTACATCAGAAAGCAATAAAAGAGAAGGAATTGAATAGTAAAAGCTGTGTAACTTCATTTACGTTGATTCCTCCTTCGTACGTGAAGATGAACGTCCTTAACTGACTTTTCGGGGTCATAGAACGGTCTAACAAGTGGTATCAGAGCACATGACGAGGAGTTCATACTACTACAGCTTGATTCTACAAAATTCTCTTACTTCTACTCACTTTCTCTCATACTTTTTCGATTTGAAGTGGTTCCTACGGTTGAAATTGTCTGATTTTTGAGTATTATGTGTGGAACATACAATTAACAAACCCTAGAAAGTTTCAGGTTAAAATTTGGCTTAAAAATGGGTAAAAACAGTTAAAAACTTAGGTCCGCTTTTACGGACTTCGATAGGTTCGCTCGAAAATCACATCTGGTTCGCTCAAAATTACCTGTTAGATCCGCTCATTCGGACACTTTCGCTCGTACGAACATAGGAGATCCGCTCGAACGAACAAAGTAGGTTCGCTCGAACGGACAATTTTCACTTCCGCTTGAGCGAACATAGTAGATCCGCTTGAACCGACAAGTGATAGGTCCGCTCATCCGGACAATACATGGTCCGCTTATTTGAACATCTCACTTTCGCTTATTTAGACTTCCGCTTATACGGACACTTTTGGTTTCGCTCTTACGGACAACCATAGTTCCGCTTGTTTGTCACATTTTTCAAAAACTTCGAAAATTTGTCTATGTGTTTGCTGATTTTGCAGGTACATTCAAAATGGATGATATATTCTTGAATCCTTTTAGCGACATGTACGCATTCGCTGGAGATTCCGGAAATGATGATTCTTCGTCAAACAATACGAATGAGAATCCGCCAAAAGAGAGGAAAAGGAAGTTTGGGAATCGGAAAGTGCTTTAGGAACATTCAATAAACCTCCAAAGCTAATGGCTATCGAGGAATACAGTCGGTGGTCAAGAAAGTTTGAAGACTGGTTGATGGCATTCGCATTTCCTAGCTGGAAGAGTTTGAAAAACGGTTATGAAAATGGAAACAAAAATGGTGAAACTTTAAGATCATCTGATGAAATTGATTCGTTTGTAGCTGAACAAAAGTGTGTGGCTTTGTTGTTTCAGTCCGTTCGGGAGGACATAATCTCTTTGATCGATTATTCAAACGCTAAAGACCTCTGGGCAAAATTAGAAAAGAAATGTTTAGGAAGTACTGAAATTGTGAAAACCAAAAGAAAACTTCTTAGGAAAGAGTTTGATTTGTTTGGGTGTTTAAAGAATGAGTCAGTTTGTAAAATGATAGAAAGGTTTGGTCATCTGAAGCTGGAATTAGTAAGACATGATATCAGAATTCCTGAACAAGATCTTATCGAAAAATTGTTCGATTCGTTGCCTGACGAGATGGATTGGAGATATTATGCGCTGATGCTGAAGAATACCATCAAAGCACCAGAAAAGTTGACATTAGATTTGCTGATTGAGAAACTCGAGAGTCACGAGTTGGAACTGAAGAAGACATACAACGTCAATCACTCATCTTACCAGCAGAATCTGGATTTGTATTATCCAAAAAGCATGATTCCAAAAGCAACTTCTCCCAAGACTGCGTTTTCTGCTGAGAATGTATCCACAGCAAGCAAAGAAAGTCAAAGTGGTCAAAGCAGTGGAAATCACAGTGGGTATCATAGTGGATCTTCATCATCTGCAAGTAATTCTGATGCAAAGAATCGTTTTCAATGCAACATTGCAATAGACTTGAAGAATGCTCAGAATTTTGATGAGGAGTCGGCCAAACAGCAGATGATCTTCCTAGCATCAGTGTTGGAATCGTATGAAGGGTTAGTAGCTGGGAAGATAGGCAACACCAATCTGACGAAAGAAGATTATGATCAGATTGATCCGGAAGAAATGGAGCTGATCGATATTCGTTGGGCTATGGCCAGTGCTATTCGTCGAGCACAACGCTTCATGGAAATTACTGGCAGGAAGACAATTGGTGGTCCATCTACCAAGCTGGGGTTCGATAAATCCAAGGTGACATGTTTCAAGTGTAAGCAGAAAGGTCACTTCAAACGAGAATGCAGAAACGTTTATGCTGATGAGTCGGAGAATCCTTTCAGAGATGATTATTACAAGAAGGCAATATATCATCAGAATAAATCCGAGCCACCTAGATTGAAGCAAGTTGAAGACAATAGAGAGAAATCTAGAGCTCTTGCGGTGATTTACGATGATGAAGGGTATGATTGGAGTCAAGAGGTTCTACCAGAAGAAGATGCGGTTGGTTACGCATTCATGGCGAAAAACGACGAACCTATTCCATGGAAAGACGATAGAACTGAAGAGCAGAAGTATAGATACAGAAAAATGATTGCTGAAAACAAAATCATTAGAATTTCTCGTATCTATCTGGAAGCAAGGAGAGTAAATAGATGGGATCCAGACATGGAGTGTTATCTTGATGAATATGGAAATATTGCGATCGATGACAAAACACTTGATATCGAAGCCATAATTAAGGAGTACAAAGAAGAGGATGATTATTGGCAGAATAAACGGTGGGGAACTTGAGATGAGAAAGAGAAAGAAGAAAAAGAGAGAAAGGAGAAAGAAGAGCAGGAAAAATCAAAGAAAGTTGATACTGGAGTTATTGACACAACGCAGGAGTTGAATGCTGAGAACTTGGGGAAAATGGCTGACATAGTGCTGGCTGCTAAGGCACTTGAGGTAGACTCTAACTCCGTGTCTGAGTCAAAAAGCCAGGTCAGTTCAAACTTGTCAACAAATGCGTCAGGTAAGAAAATTGATGGAAATGCTGATTGCAAAAATTGCAACAGAGAGTGCAAATTTTGTAACACAGTCACGTATCTCAACGGGAAGAAAGTTGATGATCTGAAAGCAAAGGTCAGAAGTGTTGAGAATCAGATTCTTGATCGTGACAAAACAGTTAAAGCTTCAACTGAACGGATAAGAGAATTAACTAGCAAAATTGAAAATGATAAAATTGATCATGACAAAATTAAACAAGAAAATGAAAAGTTGATTCTTGAAAACCGTCAGATTTCTGAGAAGTTTGAAAAACTCAAAAGCACAATGAAAGATAGTGATGATCGAAATGGTAAAACTTTTAAAGAAAATGAACATCTAAAAGCAGTGCTTAGAGTAAAAGAAGAATCAATCAACCAACAACTGGATGAAATCGCTAAACTGAAACTTAAATTTTAAGAGGCTAAAATTGAAAACGAGCGAATCCAGTTGAAGCTTAACAGTTACAGTTCAGCAAGCTTTGTTTTGCAACACATTATTCCCAAACCCATCGGGAAAGACAAAGCGGGCGAAGATGTGTATTCTGATGGAACTGGGGTGGGTTTTCATCAAGTTCCACCACCTGTTCTTGATAATTACACAAAAAAGCAATCTGGGTTGGTTGAAATTGAGGAAGAAAGTGAAGTTAAACTTCCAGAGAACATTGATGTCACGTTCACATCTTCTAATGACGATAGTGTCCAAAATAATATTGCAAAAGGTGTTGTTGAAAATGTGCTAAAAATGGATAGTGACACTACTGAGGAAGATGGGTGCTTCTTGGACAAATACATTCAGAAACCAAAATCCAAAAACAACTTAAGTGATGAATCGGGTCTTGTGATGTACAAGATGGCTGGATCTGATAAGTTGTATTTGGATTCTGAGTTTCCCATTGAGAATGTTAAGGTGAAAAAGTTGACAAATGTTTTTGAATTGGTTGAAGTTGAGTTGTCAGAAGTGAACAATTTGAATCAAACAAAAAGGCAAATGAATTTTGAGAAAGATAAATCATATTACAAGAAATCTGTTGTTCCACCACGTTTTTATAATAACAATCAAAACAATTGGTTGGGTGGTTATCGGGGTGGTAAGAGTTATCAGAAAAAGAGTTTTCAAAACAGAAGGTTTGCTGAAAAGAAGGTGTTTGTGAATAGTTCGAGTTCACTTTCTGATGAGGAAAATGAGATTTTTTCAAAATCGAATGAAGAGTTCTTTGAGAAAAGAGCTTCACAGTATCAGTCTGAAGGCACAAGTCGAGTTGTTGATACTCGAACATGTTTCAGATGTAATCAAGTTGGTCATATTGCACGAAAGTGTAACAATGTGAAGCCTGAAACTGTGAAGATTCAACAGAAGAAAGTTGAGGTGAAGGGTAAAGCACCAATCATTGTTGAGAAAAAGAATGTGAAAAATGATAACATCAAAGTGAAAAATGAATCTGTAAAGAAAGTGGTAACTAAAAATGACAAATTTTACAATCGGGTTGCATTATCTCAACAAGTTTTGAAACCAAAAACTGAGAAGAAGGTGAAATCTTCTGAGGATTCAATGGAAATTGATTATGATGCAAATTTTCCACCTCTTAAGGCTGAAAACTTCAAAATTTAAATTGCGAGAGTCAAGGTTACACATAAGGCTGATGTGGCCTGGGTGGACTCCATGTTTGACTAAACAGTTTGAAGTACCGGAGCTTCCTTGATCGCGAAGCATGAATCGGCATCTTTATTGAAGATGGTTAAGTTAAAGTTTGTTTTGTGCAGGATCTTCCACAACTTGTATCCAGATGGATCATGGATAGTGGAGCTTCAAGACATATGACAAGGAAGACTGTGTTGCTGTATGATGTGAGAAATATCAATGGTGGTTATGTGGGATTTGCTGGTCATGAAGGTGGTAGAATTATTGGTGAAGGAACGTTATCCAACGGGATTATGACGTTTGAAAGAGTTAACTACATTACTGAGCTGGAGAACAATCTGCTAAGTATCTCGCAAATTTGTGACAATAAGTATACTACTCACTTCACAGACAAAGAATGTTTGATCTTGAAACCATGATTTGTTATCCCTGAAGAATGGATTATCATGCGGGCACCTAGAGTGAATGATTTATATGTGTTGGATATGAGTGTAGCAACTACATCTACTAGTCAAGCACATTGTTTCGTGTCTAGAGCAACAAAGAAAGAATCGAGATTGTGGCACCGAAAGATGGGGCATATACATCTTAGAAAAATGAATCACTTGGTGCACAATGATTTGGTTCTTGGAGTTCATGTCAAAGGTTTTCATCTGGAAGGGGAGTGCATTAGCTGTGTTAAAGGCAAGTAGAAGAAAAAGTCACACCCTACAAAGCAAGTCAATCCAGTTTCCAGACCATTAGAGAGACTACATATGGATCTGTTTGGTCCAGTAAACGTCAAAAATATTACAGGGGATCTCTATTGTCTTGTGGTTACTGATGATTATTCCAGATTTTCGTGGGTTTCTTTCTTGAAGACGAAAGATGAAACGTTTGATAGTTTGATGGCGTTGTTCAGAAAGATTGAGAATCTGTACCAAAGGCGTATCAAAAGAATTTGTAGTGACAATGGTACTGAATTCAAGAACAACAAGATGGAAGAATTTTGTGATGAAAGAGGTATATTGCATGAGTTTAGTTCTCCGTACACTCCGTAGCATAATGGAGTTGCAGAACGCAAAAACCGGACACTAATTGAGACGGCTAGAACTATGCTCGCAGATTCAAAGTTACCGATAAATTTTTGAGCTGAAGCTGTTTCCGCCGCATGCTATACGCTCAACAGGGTTCTCACTGTCAAGAAGTTCAACAAAACATGTTTTGAGCTAATCAGTAACCGCAAACCGAATTTGAAGTATCTAGAACCGTTCAGGTCACCCTGTACAGTTATAGAGCCTTATGGAAAGTTTGGTCCGAAGTGCATTGAGGGAATATTTATTGGTTATGCAAATCCGATGCGACGTGTCTTCGTTCCAAGTGAGAAGCGGATTATTGAAGCTGCAAATGTTGAATGTCAAGGTTATACAATGCCGCCGCAGAATCCTGGAGATTCATGGCGTTATCATTATGACAAACTGTGGGATTCGTTTGACATGAGATAAGAATCAGAGGATGATGAAGATTTCTTTGATGAGTTGGATATTTTGCGTGAATATAAGTCACAGCTAAGGTTCCCAGTTGAGTATTCTAGAAGACCAGGGGAAATTTCAAATGACGATGAAGCAGGTCCGAGTAATGCTGGTGAACATGATGATGTCCAACAGAATGAAGTTGCTCATGATAATCAGTCGTTTCAAGATGATAATCAAGAAGCTGAAAACATGCCAGTCTTTGATCATGGTGATTCAGATTCTGAGGGGGAGCAAATTCAGATTTCAAGTCAAACAAACCAAGTTGGTGAACAAGATGCAGATCAGAATGTTACTAATCTGGAGGGAAATGTAGATGTTCCAAGCGAAGTGATGCCGTGAACTTTTTCATATCATCCAGAGGAACTGATCATTGGAGAGTTGCAGACAGGCGTTCGCACTCGTGGACAGATTGATAAAGGGCTTACATGTTTTTAAACAAAAGTTGCTCCTTTGCAAACTGAATTCTCATTGAGTTGTTTTATCTCGCAGGTTGAGCCAAGAACTTACAAAGAGGCGCTTACTGAAGACTCTTGGGTCAATGCAATGCAGGAGGAACTTAGTCAATTCAAAAAGTTGGGAGTGTGGAAGTTAGTGGATTTGCCAGATGGTCAGAGGAAGATTAACACCAAGTGGGTGTTCAAGTGCAAAAGAGATGATAGAGGAGTTGTGATTCGCAATAAAGCTCGACTCGTTGTTCAGGGCTTTAGTCAACAGGAGGGGATTGATTTTACCGAAGTCTATGCTCCTATAGCACGACTAGAGGCAATCAGAATTTTTCTTGCATTTGCGTCTTGGAAGAACTTCAATGTATATCAGTTAGATGTTAAATCGGCGTTTCTTTATGGGAAGGTCAAAGAGGAGGTATATGTCGGACAGCCACCGGGCTTCACCGATCCAATCCACAAAAACAAGGTCTACTTATTGGACAAAGCACTGTATGGTTTACACCAGGCCCCGAGAGCCTGGTACGAGACATTGTCTCAACACCTACTAGCCAACAAGTTCATTCGTGGAAAAGTGGATGCCACTCTCTTCACTAAAGAGGTCGAAGGTCATCTTCTGATAGTTCAGATTTATGTAGACGATATAATTTTTGGGTCAACGAATGAAAATCTATGCAAAGATTTTGAATCAGTGATGAAGCAAAAGTTCGAAATGTCATCAATGGGGGAGATGAAATTCTTTCTGGGATTAAAAGTTGAGCAACTTCCTGAGGGAATTTTCATTCACCAGTCAAAGTATGTTCATGATATTCTAGAGAAATTTGGGATGTTAAGTTCTACTTCAGCTGCTACCCCACTTGCAACAAATCATGGGATTCACCCAGATCTCACCGGAGACAGGGCTGATGAAACGTTTTACCGATCCATGATAGGTTCTTTGATGTACCTAACTGCTTCACGTCCTGATATCATGTACCCAACATGCCTCGCAGCAAGATTTCAATCTAACCCGAGAGCTTCGCATATGATCATTATGAAGAGGATATTGCGCTACCTGAAAGGAACTCCTTCATTGGGGTTGTGGTATCCTAGGAAAGGCGAGTTTACGCTCGAAGGGTATTCCGATTCGGATTTCGGTTGCTGCAAAGTCAATTCAAAATCAACAACTGCAGGATGCCAGTTCTTTGGTCCTAGATTGGTTACCTGGCAATGTAAGAAACAAACGTCTGTGGCGCTATCTACATGTAAAGCGGAGTATGTTTCTGCTAGCAGTTGCTGCTCTCAGATCTTGTGGATACAGCAACAGATGCGCGACTACGGTTTGCAGTTTCTTAACACACCTCTTTTTGTTGATAATGAGGCCGCAATAAATATAACAAAGAATCCAGTACTTCACGCTAAAACCAAACACATAGAAATTCGTCATCACTTTATTCGTGATTGCTTTGAGAAAAAGTTGATACGAATTGAGAAAATCCACACTGACGAACAGAAAGCTGATTTACATACCAAAGCTTTTGATGAAAATCGGTTTCAGTATTTGTTAAAACTGAACGGTATGAAGCTTCTTTCGGTGACGGATGGCATAATTGGCGTTGATGAGAGTACTGTTGCGGATGAAGACGAGAAACAATCTGCAATGGTTTGTCGAATTTTTACTTGTTTTGGTATTTAGGGGGAGTAGATAGATGTATATAGTTTATTTTTTCAGAAAATACAAAAACAGTAAAAAAATACAAAAATGCAAAAACATGATAAAATCTGAAAAAAGGGCTTGTGTATATAGGGAAAATGATAGTACATCGGCTAGACTATTACAGCATGCTAAAGATTTGTAAAGTTTAAATGAGTTAAACAGTCTCACTAATGATGTGTCGATAGGTTTTCGCACATTTAGTAGATTTATTCAGGATATAAACCTAAAATTTCAAACTTGTGAAATTTGTGGGGAACACTACTTGGATATATTGGTAACCCCTGAAATCTCGTTTGAAAGGTCTCATAATCTTATATACTAGGTCTTTATACTTAATGATGTCTGGGGTATTATTCCGGGACTTCTGCTGAACGGTGGTTCTGACCTAGTCCTTGGATAATACTTTCTGCAATGCTTGAAACATTGCATAAACCCTCAGCATGCCGATGAAACAATAAAATTGATAGTCGCTGCTGTTGTAGCTAAAAGATCCTCTAAAGGGGACATACCGTAAAGTCGAAGCTGATATCTCTCTGCATATACGGAAGTATCGACCTGAGATCCCTCGGCCCTCACATTACCTAATTTATGTACAGATATCATTGTAGTATACTCACCTGTAAGACTGATAATTGGGATTCTGGATACGGGAGTATATTCAAGAGGTGGGACACATGAATGAGCTAAGTTCATAATACATCTAAATCGTATCCTGAGTAAATTGAAATTTGTGTGGGAATTTAAGATGGATCAGTATATCGACAATCGAGGTGAATTGTTTAAGTCTGAGTATGAAATGAAGCTTAACGATACTTGTAATTTGTCTGATAGCTGATATGATTCCCTGACACGCTCGCAAAAATATGTTTGTAAATAGTTTATTTTGTTTACTTTCTGCAATTTAAGTTTTCTGTATTTCATTTCTTAGTTTAGAACACTTTATAAAATCCAAAAAGATTTTATTTCTGCTTTATTTTCCGACAAACCAAAGTGGAGAGTTGATTGTTGGATTCTCAGATGTTTGTAGCAGATGCAGGAGATTCTGGACTGAAGAATGAGGAGAGCTTATCTTGATGGAGTTTGTTTTATTGGAAAGTCAAAAACAAGTTCATTAACTTGATACTTGTTATTTTCAGATATTGTGAAATTGTTGTTTTAAATCAGTTTGATTCTTCAAATGAGCAACCAAGGTCATTAAATTGGACTTGGTAGATTAATTGAGTAATCAGGGTCATTAACTTGGACCTGAATACTTAAGTGGATTGCTATAACTGATTGAGTTTGTGATTTATTGTTGAAAAGATAGAATTGTAATGGTTATTGGTTGAGTATCAGGTTTGGACTTCACTATTCCCAACGGCAGCTAATTGCCAAAGCTTGAGCCAGATACCTCAGATTCTAGCATATCGAGAGGGGGAGTCAGTGAAAGGGGGAGTCTGGATCAACAGTGAAAAGGGGAGTCTGAAGTTAGAGTCAGGTAATGATCCTGAAGCCTGTAAAGATAGAGTGCTTATGATGAGAACACGGAGAGTTGGATAAAAGACCAAGACTCAAGAGCTGAAGACTTCGTCAACATCCAAGGGGGAGTCTGTTGATGCATGGAATGTCTGTTGACTTCGTCTGCATTACGTCTTAGGTCAAGATAGGTCAACATAGGATTTAGAATGTCAAAATTAGGTTTTATGTTGTAGGTCCGTTTTTGTGAACATGTTTACAAGATGGTCCGCTCATAGGGTTTGAACAGGTTCGCTTATAGTTCATCAGGTATGGTTCGCTTATTTGTCAATGTAGTAGGTCCGCTCATATGGCAGTCCATATGAGCGAACCATGTCTCACTATAAATACCTGATCAGTTGTACATTGGAGAGGACCTGAATAGTTGCTTGTGTAACGAAACTCTGTCAAATTTAAATCAGAAAGCAATAAAAGAGAAGGAATTGAATAGTAAAAGCTGTGTAACTTCATTTACGTTGATTCCGCCTTCGTACGTGAAGATGAACGACCTTAACTGACTATTCGGGGTCATAGAACGGTCCAACAATATATATATATATATATATATATATATATGTGTATAAGTGATGTGTATATGAACTTATGTGAGGTATGTTGCCGCTAGTTATGGGAATAAGAGTAGTGATATGTTGATAGTTAGTCGTCGTAGACCTAAGTGGGATATACGAGTAAGAGTAAAATATATGACAAATGTGGTAACATGTGATGGTGTAAATAATTATATATATATATATACATAGAAAGATGTTGAGGTAATAGATTATGATGGAAGAAGTATGCTCCGAAAGCATTGCGTATTAAGTATGTGATGATCGACTTATGAGTACTAAAATGAATAATGGGCTAAGACCTAGATGGATGATTTAAGCACCGACGAGGATAGAGATTTTTGTAAAAAAAATGATAACAAGTATGTCTAAAATCAATAAGGAAGTACAAATGTGCGAATTAGTCCATACTGTAGGAATGGATTAACAAGCAACTAATAGTAATAGAGTTACTAAATGTTTGAGACAAGTATATATATATATATATATATATATATATATATATATATATATGTGTGTGTGTGTGTGTGTGTGTGTGCGTGTGTGTGTGTGTGTATACACACACATACATTAGTAGTCAAAGTTTTTACCCCACAAGAGGGGGTGACTAGGAAGAATGATGATATTAATAATAGAGGAATCAAGTAGTAGGCTTATGGTGAGCATTATTGTTTCTAACGGCATAGTGAAGGAACAAGTATGGTTAGTAACTTGGAAGTCATAAGTAAATGACTCATAATGCTAGTAAATAAATTATAATATTCATATCAATACAAGAAATAATGGTGGCTCTAAATTCTTGTTTATTGTAAAGTACGGTTATTAGATGTCTTGACATGTCATGATGGAAAGATGGTAAGAGTCGACCCGCATGTCAGAAAATGGGTAGTAGAAAGGAAAGAAAAGTGAGGGACTATTAAGAAAGCGGGGTACACACTTAGTATGCCAAATTTAGAATAAATAGAAAGAACTATATGAAAGATGTGAAAGGTTAACGTCGAAGGAAGCTAGAATGAAAATATAAGAATGCGTAACTTTTAGAGGTGGAATGTTACATAAAGAGGGTTGAGTGGAATGTAAAATATAATGAATATTTGAATGGATATTTGAATAAATCTTGCCCTCTGTCGAGTTCCCTATCGTATGTGAGGAATTATTAGAAGATAAACCTCTAAAGAAATGTTCAAGAGTTAAAGTTTTTATACGCATGATTCTTGATTCATAATATAAAACAACCCTACGTGGTAGAGTGTAATCTCAATTATCGAATGAATGGTTGTGCCAAGTTTTATTTAACTTATACGTAAAATGGAGGGGCATACGTAATAAGCTTAATCTCGTATGTAGCGGAACCTAGGTTGATAAGAATTAACCCTTTGAGGTACAATGTTGGGTAATAGCCTTAGTATTACAATTGCTAGAAGGAATGACGTATATATGACAACCATGAAATGTGATGACAAGTATAGCTGAGTATGACACCTAGAGTGTAATATAAGTTACCCAAATGTAAGTATTGATTACACGATCATACTGATAGCGTGATTAAAGACTTATGTTTACCTTTGTAACCTAAGGATAGACGGTCATGAGGTTAGAGCAAGATAATATGTACACGATTTGTATAAATGTATACGTTAAGTTGTGGTTAACCATGCAGTTATGATAGATCATCAGTGAAAGAAATATTGGTCTCGAGTAAAGGTTATACATAGGCATTGCAAGAAATTGTATGAAAAGAACTATCAAGCAAGCGACATGAAAGAAATTTTGCTTGATTTTGGCCCTGGAAGGATGGGGGTATGTAGAAGATAAATAGTTATAAACTATTGAAGGATGTTTGATTTGTGATTATATATGAATGAATAGGAATGAACAAGTATGAATATTATGATAATTATTTTCCCCTAAATAGATGTTAGATGTATGCGGGGATGAATAATCTGACAGACAAGTGTTAAGAAATCAGCTTGAACAATTGAACAATAATCATGAAATAATGTAATAGGATCACTTTGTTTCATACAAGAGTGAATTACCAAGTGTATTAGACAAGTTTAGAGAGGTAATGACCAATTCATCACGAGGGATGATCGAATGAAAGCATGTTATCAAAGTTCGAGCTTTGTAATTACGAAGGGTTACAGATAAACTTGTCAAAATGTATGTGTTCAGGTTTCGGGGACGAAACCTTCTTTATGGGGTGGGGGGTAGACTTGTAACACCCCAAATTTCGTATCTCATATTTAATGTTATAATCGCAATATTTTTTACGAAAATAAATGGTAAATATGGTAAGGAATGATAAACATAGATTTTTATCATATTGAAAGTTCTATAAAAAAAGGGGGAAATGTAAGAAAATGAAATAAAAACCCTTTATGTTAATGGAAGTAATCAAGTTAGTATGGGAAAAGACTAATTTGAAACCACTCAAAAGATAAGGGACTAATAATGAAATTATGTAATGAGATTTGATAAAAAAAAAAGAAACCAGGGCTCCTCCTGGATTTGTACGATCGAACAGAGGGAGGGAGAGAGAGAGCCAAGAAACCCTAGTTCTTCAAATTCTACAAAATTGAAAGGTAAATCAAGGATTAATCGAATGCATGAGCATGGAACTTTGATTATCTAAGTTTTCTTGACATCTAGTAAGTTTAGATTTGATGTTTTATGAGATTTCATGAAGTGGGTTATGCATAATTTATGATGTTTGTATGAAATTGAATCTAGATGTTGAATGATATGAACAAATATGAGTTATATTAAGTGTTATTTCGATTATAATAGTAGTTGGGGTAAAACCCACTTGAGATTATGTAAGGTAGTGAAAATATTAGTAAAGTTTATGGAAGAATTGTATAATGTTGATGTTAAATTCATGTTACAGAAGTGTTAAGATGAATAACTTGATATGAATCATATGTAGTATAGTTATGATTGTTGATTTTGAAGGAAATTGGTTGATCTATTTGATAAATTTAGGGTGAATGTGTTATAAACACTTGTACATCATGCATATTAGAATGTAAGCACGCCATATGTTCGATGAAATGTCTAAATTAATGAAATTGTGATTTTGTATGAAAATTTGCTAAGTTGATGAAATATGATTATGGTGTGAATGCATATGGTTCATAAACGTCATATTGTACGACAAAGAATATGAGAATAATGAAACTTTCGAAAGCTAAGTATAAAAAGTTGTGATTTATAGGAACAAAGAAGGAAGGCGGAACAAGTCATTCTATAGCACAAGAAACGCAAGATCGCGGTAAGTTCTTATGAACTTCGCTTATGTAGAAAGTAGAATTTTATGTTAGTTCTCTTGTAAATAATTATTTGATGTTTTATGTGGGAATCATTAGAAAAAATGTCTTAATGCGAATTGTTAGTAGAAAAAGGGAAAAGTATATTGACGACCCGTATAAATGGGTCTAAAGTATGAGAATGAAGTGTTCTTGGTGATGTATTGGCCCGTAGTTAAACGGGTCAAGTAAGATGAAATTGTTATGAAATTAAGATAACTAGCGATGACTTTTATAAGCCAAACTAGTGAAGTATGGAAAATTGGAAAAGTAAGAATAAGTATGATCTGTGAAAACGGGTCGGATAAAAAAGGATTAATGATGATGACAGGGGCTAAGATGGTGCTATAACTGTTAAACGGAGTTGTCATATGAGAAGTTCGAATGCAAAGATGTAAAGATATAATGACCCGGTAACGGTTCAAATAATGATGAAAAGCAAATTGTATTAGTAATATGTTCTAACCGAACTAACATGCAAGTTTGTGTTATGGATGTAGGTAAATTTCATGCTTAGAATGGCGAGCTCGGATTCAAACACACCACATCATCCATATATGCGCTTCCGGTTAAAGTTATCTTTTTAAATGGGTCAAATAATTTTTGTAATGTAAATGTAAATTTTATGTTTTAGGGTGTTTGTAAGTAGTTTGAATTTTAAAACTTTTTTTTTGGTAGTTCGGACATAACTCTTGTGTTAAGACTTGTATGGTCACAACTTTTATTTCTTTTGAAAAAGTGTCGTAGAAGTTTATTTGAAAGATATTTGTTAAAAGCAGGGGGATTGTTTATAGTACGAACGGGTCATGCCCAATTTTCGTTAAAAATAGTATGTCATTATTTGTATTTTTGAATGTGAAAAAGTGGGCGTTACAAGTTGGTATCAGAGCCGAGGTTTGAGGGATTCAAGTATTAGAGTTAAAATACTTGAACTCAAACCGAAAGCTCGAATGGAGGTGTGTTCGTTCCGAAGCGCTATGCAAGTAAGTAAATTGTAAATTTGATTATGCTTATAGTTAGGAATAAAAAGGGAATTATAGGATTTCATTTATAAACTGAGTTTTAAGGTAAATGATGATGTTAAACGGGTCCGTGTTTAAATTACGGACACGTAGGAAAAAGAATCGAGTAAAACGGACTAGTAGAACTATAGATATGGAGTTTTAAAGTTAGTATTTTTTAGAAAAGGTTAGAGCTGGGCAGATGCAGCAACCTAGACCGAACACTCTGTGAAAAAGGTGGCGTCGCGCTGCGCGACACCCAACTGAAATCACTGTCGCATCGCGCGACAATGGTCGCGGCCCGCGATAGCTAGAGGGCTATCCTTCGCGGCCCGCGAGGACTTCAAATGCTGGCAATTTTTTTATTTGTTTGTTTTGAATACGGGACTTGTTTTAAACGGTTTCTAAGGCCTCATAACCAATGTTTAAGGTAATTTTGATATTAAGAATGATAAGGGAAAGTGTACATGAAGGATGAAAAGGTAAATCGTCGCGATCAAAGATTTTGATCTACACGATATGACATGATCGTCGATGACGATAATGCATGAAATATGAAATGTAAATTGATTGTAGTATGATAAACTGAGGTAATTATGATGAAGGAAAGTATGAAAAAAAATTAATGAATGAAATGAATGTTTTATGTAGATGGCGGACAATGTAAACGTGAACGATAATGAAACCATGAATATAAGTTGACTAACACGAAGGCTATTAGTTAAAGAACAAGAAATAAGAAGTAAGTGTAAGAATGAATGTATGTTTTGATTAACATGTCTAGAATGTTCGTAATGAAGGAAAGTATGGTTTTATGGCCTACGGAAATGAATTATTGAAAGCAAATAATGCATGAATGGTAAAGAAAAGAATGATACGGTATCTAATAAAGTATGTAATTGTAAATGGCGGGTGCATTGAGTGTAAGTGATAATGATATTACCAATAATGATGGTAAAGATGATGCCCTATGATAAATGGTACGCGGTGTGGTCACGAAGTGACCGTTAGCACCGAGAATGATGAATGGTATACGGTGTGGTCACAAAGTGACCATAAACACCGGGGATGATGAAAGGAATGCGGTATGGTCACTAAGTGACTATTAACACCCGGAATTATGAAATAAAAGCATGATAACCATAATTAAAATGACAAAGGTCAATAAGACATAAGCATGATGGCATGAAGTAACATATAATGAAGTGAAAAGTATATATAAAATTAACGAAAGTGTAATAAGTAAGAGAATGAAAGTCATTGAAATATGTTAGGCATACTAACATATTTCCTAAACTTCGTTTTAGAATATTTCTTAAGGCAAATCCAATAGTTTCGTTAAGTTTCCGAAAATGCAACTTATGATAATTAGGATCCTCCAAATGTCAACCGGGTCATGTCAAAATGTTTCGAAGTAGGAACGTATATGATTGGAAGGTTGTTAATGAAGTTCTAGTTAGGTTTATCAACCATGTGGTGTGGTCTTAAAGGACCGTTAACACCTAGCATGAAAGAAAGGAAAGTATAAAAAAAATTTAAAATATTAGAATGAAATAAACACGACTATAGAATAAATTTTTATAATAATCTCGAAGGATATAGTAGAAGGCTGATGAAAACGAAGAAATTGTTAAGAAAATATGTTCCGAATAGCGGATGGTGCGAGAAGGTAAGTAAGAAGAATGAGGGATTCTATTCCCCTATGAGCGAAAGGCATGCATGATGTGCCCTATCGTGACCGATGTTGATGATGATGCACAAGTGGAATAAAAGTTATTGAAATATGATTATGAATGCATCAATGTAACTTGAGATGACATGGAAAGTATATAAAGTAAAAAAAATGCTTAATGTAGATAACGGATGAAAGAAATACAAACGATAACAAATGACACGGTAGGAAGGAATAAAAGAAATGATTACGGAAGAGGATGGTATGGTCCTAGAATGTAATGAAAGGCACGGATGATAATTGCGATTAAGCTTAGAAAATATTGAACATGAAAGGATGATAAAGATTTCGAGTATAGTATGGTCCTAAGGAAGAAAATTATGTCAAACAAAAAGTAAATGTTAGTAGAATTAAAATTTTAAGGGAAGATATTTATGTGGTAAGCATGGATGGAACCTTAAGAAAGGGTTGTAGACGGATGAAAGTTAGAGTTGTTAGGTGGGAAGGAAAGAATGAAAGCAAATGAGGAGATGCTTTTTTTTTCTCCACCTAACTAAAGATAAGTATAAACATAACAAGTATGTGGCATATATAGCATGGTTGGTCAAGGATAATGTAGGACTAAAAGAACACACACACACACACACACACACACACACATATATATATATATATATATGTATAAGTGATGCGTATATGAACGTATGTGAGGTATGTTGCCGCTAGTTATGGGAATATGAGTAGTGATATGTTGATAGTTAGTCATCGTAGACCTAAGTGGGATATACGAGTAAGAGTAAAATATATGACAAATGTGGTAACATGTGATGGTGTAAATAATTATATATATACATAGAAAGATGTTGAGGTAATAGATTATGATGGAAGAAGTATGCTCCGAACGCATTGCGTATTAAGTATGGATGATCGACTTATGAGTACTAAAATGAATAATGGGCTAAGACCTAGATGGATGATTTAAGCACCGACGAGGATAGAGATTTTTGTAAAAAATGATAACAAGTATGTCTAAAATCAATAAGGAAGTACAAATGTGCGAATTAGTCCATACTGTAGGAATGGATTAACAAGCAACTAATAGTAATAGAGTTACTAAACGTTTGAGACAAGTATATATATATATATATATGTGTGTGTGTGTGTGTGTGTGTGTGTGTGTATACACACACACATACATTAGTAGGCAAAGTTTTTACGCCACAAGAGGGGGTGACTAGGAAGAATGATGACATTAATAATAGAGGAATCAAGTGGTAGGCTTATGGTGAGCATTATTGTTTCTAACGGCATAGTGAAGGAACAAGTATGGTTAGTAACTTGGAAGTCATAAGTAAATAACTCTTAATGCTAGTAAATAAATTATAATTTTCATATCATTACAAGAAATAATGGTGGCTCTAAATTCTTGTTTATTGTAAAGTACGGTTAGTAGATGTCTTGAAATGTCATGATGGAAAGATGGTAAGAGTCGACCTGCATGTCGGAAAATGGGTAGTAGAAAGGAAAGAAATGTGAGGGACTGTTAAGAAAATGGGGTACACACTTAGTATGCCAAATTTAGAATAAATAGAAAGAACTGTATGAAAGATGTGAAAGGTTAACTTCGAAGGAAGATAGATTGAAAATATAAGAATGCGTAACTTTTAGAGGTGGAATGTTACATAAAGAGGGTTGAGTGGAATGTAAAATATAATGAATATTTGAATGGATATTTGAATAAATCTTGCCCTCTGTCGAGTTCCCTATCGTATGTGAGGAATTATTAGAAGATAAACCTCAAAAGAAATGTTCAAGAGTTAAAGTTTTTATACGCATGATTCTTGATTCGTAATATAAAACAACCCTACGTGGTAGAGTGTAATCTCAATTATTGAATGAATGGTTGTGCCAAGTTTTATTTAACTTATACGTAAAATGGAGGGGCATATGTAATAAGCTTATAATCTCGTATGTAGCGGAACCTAGGTTGATAAGAATTAACCCTTTGAGGTACAATGTTGGGTAATAGCCTTAGTATTACAATTTCTAGAAGGAATGACGTATATATGACAACTATGAAATGTGATGACAAGTATAGCTGAGTATGACACCTCGAGTGTAATATGATTTACCCAAATGTAAGTATTGATTACACAATCATACTGATAGCGTGATTAAAGACTTATGTTTACCTTTGTAACCTAAGGATAGACAGTCATGAGGTTAGAGCAAGATAATATGTACACGATTTGTATAAATGTATACGTTAAGTTGTGGTTAACCATGCAGTTATGATAGATGATCAGTGAAAGAAATATTGGTCTCGAGTAAAGGTTATACATAGGCATTGCAAGAAATTGTATGAAAAGAACTATCAAGCAAGCGACATGAAAGAAATTTTGCTTGATTTTGGCCCTGGAAGGATGGGGGTATGTAGAAGATAAATTGTTATAAACTATTGAAGGATGTTTGATTTGTGATTATATATGAATGAATAGGAATGAACAAGTATGAATATTATGATAATTATTTTCCCCTAAATAGATGTTAGAGGTATGCGGGGATGAATAATTTGACAGACAAGTTTTAAGAAATCAGCTTGAACAATTGAACATTAATCATGAAATAATGTAATAGGATCACTTTGTTTCATACAAGAGTGAATTACCAAGTGTATTAGACAAGTTTAGAGAGGTAATGACCGATTCATCATGAGGGATGATCGAATGAAAGCATGTTATCAAAGTTCGAGCTATGTAATTACGAAGGGTTACAAATAAACTTGTCAAAATGTATGTGTTCAGGTTTCAGGGACGAAACCTTCTTTAAGGGGGGTAGACTTGTAACACCCCAAATTTCGTATCTCATATTTAATGTTATAAGGAATGATAAACATAGATTTTTATCATATTGAAAGTTCTATAAAAAAAAGGGGGAAATGAAAGAAAATGAAATAAAAACCGTTTATGTTAATGGAAGTAATCAAGTTAGTTGGGAAAAGACTAATTTGAAACCACTCAAAAGACAAGGGACTAATAATGAAATTATGTAATGAGATTTGATAAAAAAAGAAACCAGGGCTCATCCTGGTTTTGTACGATCGAACAGAGGGAGAAGGAGAGAGAGCCAAGAAACCCTAGTTCTTCAATGTCACACCCCGACCACGTATAACATACAAAACGTGGCGGAAAACGTCAAGGAGTGTTGTAACAGAATTAATTGTTTCAAATCCATGGCAATTGAAGTTTCGTTTTATTAATCAAACATGAAAGTTTACATTGTTTTAAACAAGAACCAAAGAGTACATAACATAAATTAACTAGTTCTTGTCTCGTTTTAAGTCACTAAGGCACAGGTCCGCCTAAGTATGTCTTGATAAGTCCTATGCATCATCTCCTGAAAACACATGTGAAAATAGGTACGTCAGCATAAAAATGCCTGTGAGATACATAGGTTTTGTGAAAACAGAATTCATGACTTATGTTTGAGAAAATGTTTAGTCATGAACCTTGTAATTTGCTTTGTCTTGTAAATCATTTGAAAAACGATAAGATCAGATGATATGTATAACTAAGAGAATAATGTATGGTTAAATGAATAACCATGTAAAATGAGTTTGTATAAGATAAGTTGTTTGTAAATCAATGTCTTGTGAAAAGTATGTTATTTGTATAAAATGTTATATGTCTCAAATTGAAATGGTTCAAATAACGCTACGATATGTAATACCATACAAACACTTATATATAGGAAGTACCAGCGGCGTATCCACCATGCTTGTGTCATATTACACACGCCTCGTTACTTAAATCACTTACTTAAATCAAACCATCAAGATGTAATGTTTAACAATTGTAGAAATGTTTATGTATAGTCCAAAGTCTATTGTCAAATGTAAATCATGTCAACATATACAAATGGTTCACACGGTTCAACAATTACAAACGGTTCATATAATCAAATGGTTACGACGGTTCACATAGTCAAATGGATACAACGGTTCAAAATATAATATAATGTGTTCATATGCTGGATGAGTATATGCAACAAATTGTAATGTAAAACAATGTACTAAGTATGCACACAATGGATATACATAGCATGAACTGTAATGTAAAATAATGTACTAAGTACGCACACAATGGGCATACATAGTATGAAATGTAATGTAAAACGATGTACTAAGTATGCACACAATGGGCATACATAGCATGAAATGTAATGTAAAACAATGTACTAAGTATGCACACAATGGGCATACATAGCATGAAATGTAATGTAAAACAATGTACTAAGTATGCACACAATGGGCATACATAGCATGAAATGTAATGTAAAACAATGTACTAAGTATGCACACAATGGGCATACGTAGCATAAAATGTAATGAAATCATGTACTATAAATGTACTAATGAACATAGCAAGTATATGATGTGAAAACAGGAAGGCATGAAAGTAACAAGTAGGCACATGTGTTCCACCCCAAAACGTTTGGAAAACAGTAAAAGAGGGGTCTATGTTACTTCATGTAATATGGAAAACAAGTAGGGGAACTCATGTAATATGGTTTAACAAGGCCTGCATACTACAATGAAACCTAACCTAAGTGCTTACGACCCATTACGACCCGTTAGGTAGCTTATGCTACTTTAACGCGTCGTTCGCGTAAAACGCGTTCCGACCGCCTAACTAGTCCTATGACAAGTAGAATATGCCTTAACATGCCTAATATTGTCGCCAAATCAGTTTAGATGTCAAAAGTTATGTCACATATGTTTATAATGAATTTTGGCATCAAAGGGGTATTTTGGTAATTTACCTAAGGCATATATAACTACCTATCACACAACTACTTAAACGTTGTGACCATAAGGTATAACCTCGTAAGGTTATTCCCTACCTACTATGGTCACCTAATGTGTTTGGTCGGATCCTAATGATCGACCAAACGGGTCGGGTTCAAAGTATAAGCGATTGTTTAGATCGCTTACCTTACGACCCTATATAAGCACTAAACTAAAAGTGAGGAGCTAAGCATGTTAAAACATGCTTAACTAAGTTTAGAAAACAGGTTTGGTATCAAAACAAACGGTTTTGATACCTAAGAGTAGTTTGGTTACAAAATACACAATAACACGCATTTTGGCCGAAACTACGACTCGTCACTGAGCCTAGATAACGTGGTAATCAGTAGGTATAGTCGCTAAGGACTATAACCATTGTGATCACGCTCACGTTATGAAGCTCAAACGAACTTCGCATTGACCATACGAAGGAATACTTACAAAGGGTCCCCGCAAGATTGATTTCCAAGTAATCTCAGGTAGGAAGTGTATAAACACAACCAATTAGAGAAAAACTCAGATTTCAAGTGGGTTTTGCAATGGGGATGGATGGGTATTTATAGTAAATGGACCACCGTTAGGATCGTTCCTCGAATAACGTGATCGAATCTCATCCGTACAAGTGTTGGAATGTTATGGTAGCTCATTTTGCCCACCACAAGAGATTGACATGTGGCATTGGCCTTTGGGGAGTGTTTAAAGGCTGTTAATCAGCAGGCAAAATGATTTTTTGCATCTGACCCATGCTTACGGACCTCAACACTCAGAATGTTGAGGTCCGTAAGGACCTTGCAGGCCTGAAACTTTCGAAAATGGCAGAATAGGCCCTTGTGCGCGTATCGTCGTGTTTTGGCACTTCCAACACCCGTCAAACCCAATTTCAAGCTCCAAAATGATGTTAAGACATAGGGAACATGAAATATGCTTGAAAACATCACGGATGTTGGTTCGTTTGGCTGTACGATCGCGTTGTTCGGTTAATTACGACGGAATGCGCATAAGCGCGAAAAACGATCCAAATTGCGTGACGAATGGATTTTTCTAATGCCAAACACTAAAATAAAATATTTTAGTGCTTACATAAATTTTTGGATGTCCGAATGTATTCAGAACGTAAGTTATGCGCGAAAGTGCAAACTTATGCACTTTTTGACACTTTTAGTCCCTGAATGAGCCAAAAGTTTATTTTAGCATACCGAACCACTCAAAGCCTATTTCTAAGCTATGTAAAGGATATTTATGGTATGTTTAACTTATGGTCATGTTCCGGAATGTCTGTTACAGTTCAAATTGGCATACTTTCGCAGTTTGTCAATTTTAGTCCCTGTAAGCGATTTAACTTGATTTTGCCATACCAAAGCCTTCAAAACTTATTTCTAAGTTATGTAAAGGTTATTTAAGGTATGTTAAGCCTATTTCACTATTCCGGAGTATTCTTTGCATTAAACTGGTTATATTTTCGCATCAGTGCGCGTATAACCTTCTAGAAAGCGATTTAGAGCCTGAAATCGAACAAGAATTGATATGTGCAAAAGATACACATATTTATATAGATCCAACGTATGAAATACAATATTTCATTGGATTGACATTTGTTTGATGGTCGCAGTGACCCAGGTGTCACAGTCTCCCCTACTTTAGGAAATTTCGTCCCGAAATTTATTCGTAGGAGTCCATCTGTGACTTTGTGTCAAGTAACCACCAGATATACAAGGCATAATCCTGTCATTTCCTTAACGGACAATCTTCAGAAATGAAAATGAACAGACGGAGTCATTTTCCTCAACGAGTATTCTTTAGAAACGGAAATGAAGGAATAAGCAAACGGGGATTCATTTCCTCAACGGAAAATCTTCAGAAATGAAAATGAACAGACGGAGTCATTTTCCTCAACGAGTATTCTTCAGAAGCGGAAATGAAGGAATAAACAAACGGGGATTCATTTCCTCAACGGATAATCTTCAGAAACGAAAATGAACAAACGGAGTCATTTTCAACGGGTGCTTCCTCAGAAACGGAAATGAAAAAAGGATAGTCAAACAGATATTCATTTCCTCAACGGAAAAATCTTCAGAAACGAAAATGAACAAACAGAGTCATTTTCAACGGGTGCTTCCTCAGAAACGGAAATGAAAAAGGATAGTCAAACGGATATTCATTTCCTCAACGGACAAATCTTCAGAAACGAAAATGAACAAACGGAGTCATTTTCAACGGGTGCTTCCTCAGAAACGGAAATGAAAAAGGATAGTCAAACGGATATTCATTTCCTCAACGGAAAAATATTCAGAAACGAAAATGAACAAACGGCGTCATTTTCAACGGGTGCTTCCTCAGAAACGGAAATGAAAAAGGATAGTGAAACGGATATTCATTTCCTCAACGGACAAATCTTCAGAAACGAAAATGAACAAATGGAGTCATTTTCAACGGGTGCTTCCTCAGAAACAGAAATGAATAGGGCTAATTCTAGACACATGACAAAACTCGCTGTGGTTTCTGTGCACTAAATTCCATAATTATGTATGCATCCATAATTACGTAATTCATTGCACAGTCCGCACAGTTTATCTTGTAATGTTTAGGGGAAGAAAATCAAACCTGTGATGAGGGTGACTAGACTACCATAGGGTCCTTTTAATTAGATCGACAAATGATCTTTTTAATTAGGCCACCAAGGAGTCCTTTCTGCTATATCATCACATGATGTTCCTAACCAGATTTTTGGATCAATCTGTTTAACTAGACCACTCAAGGGGTCTAATTATGGAGTACTACTTTATAACCCAAGGGACTTAACTACAACGTAGAAGTCCATTAAGGATTTTAGATAACAAAAACTTGGATTACACCAAAAACATAAAAGGGAACACATAAGCACATAATCACATAGTTGCTTAACTCAGTTATTAATTTGTTATTAATTTGTTAGTGATTGAATATGGATATTCAAAGTACACCAGGAAACCAGTCGCTGGACTTCAATGTCCTCTGGGATCTATCTGAAAAGATAGGATGATTTCCCAAAATTCGATTTTGTTTTCAAAGAAACGTAATATTCGAATTAAGGAACACAAAATTTTAGGATTTACGGAAATATCCTTAAGTACCCTTATTAAGGATTTATAGTGGTACTTTGGGTATTCATCTCGTGTTGTAACTTGCGCCTTGTACTTCGTTTTCCTTAGAAGAAACGGGTACTTAGGAATTTCATGGAAAACGCAAGAGATCATAAGATGGAAAAATTTGGGGGGTAGTTTGCTTTACAAGGAATACGATTCCTTGATTGTCGGTATTGTAAGAGATATGTTGTTTATACATACAACCACATAAATACATTGCAATGTAAATAAAAGATTTATTTATAAACAATGATAACAACTGTTTCATGGACCATGACAACAAAAGAAAACAATACATAAGACGTGAGTATTTCTAAACGATGTTGTCGGTCAGATGCTCATCCCTGTGCTGGATTTGCATTAGCAAGCTTTGGGCAATTTCTTCGGAAATGACCCATCTCGCCACAGTTGAAACAAGAACCTGGTAGAAAACGACCTTGAGCGGGATTGTTGCCAACTTGGTTTGGTGCAGCTGCAGCTGGGCAGACTCTTGCTGTATGGCCTATAAGTCCGCAAGTTTGGCATTTGCGGCACTTTACATTGGCATGATGATGGAGGCTACATTGGTTGCACAAGGGTGCAGTTCCATTGTATGGCTTCCTAGCAGGGGGTTGAGCTGGTTGGTTGGGGACAGCTTGATCATTGTGAGTAACCATGGTGAAGTTCTGAGAAGCCTTTCGCTTCTTTGACTTCTTAGGGGATCCAGTCTGTTCATCCATGGTCTTTGATTCCTCGATTGGGTTCGATTCCTCGACCGGTTTCTTGTCACCTTTTCAGAAAAGTTTACCTTTCATGATCTTTGATTTAGTCAAGGTTGCAGATAGCTCAATGGCCTGTCTAACTGTAGTAGGGTTGCTACCAGTCACAATGTCTTGTATCGAGTCAGGGAGGCCATCAATGTACCTTTCGATTGCCTTATTCAAAGGCGTGACCATGTTTGGGCATAATAGACTTAACTCCTCATAACGGTCCATGTAGGCTCGATGCTCACCGCTATCTTGCATAAGATCGTCAAATTCCCTTTCCAAGGCCCGGATCTCGTGACGAGGACATAATTCCCTCATCATAAGGACCCTAAGTTCAGCCCATGTCTGTGCTAGAGCAACTTCTGCACCACGATCTCTCATAACCCCGTTCCACCACGTAAGGGCCCTCTTCTGGAACACACTCGAAGAAAACTCGACCTTGCGATTGTCAGGACACTGCACGTGGCGGAAAGTATTCTCCATGCTCTCAAACCATTGAAGAAGCCCAGTCGCTCCCTCAGAACCACTAAAATTGAGTGGTTTAGCCGAGTTAAAACTCTTGAAAGTGCTTGGACCATTGTTGTTGTTGTTGGCTTGGTTCCATTGAGCAAAGAGGTTTGGGAATTGATCAACCATTTGCTGCGTAATGATTTATGCCAGTTCGGCAGTCGCTATCTGGTTTTCGCGTCGAGGAGGCATTCTAAAAGAGAAACAAGAAAGAAAACAAATGAAATGGCATTGGGTAAGAATAGGATGTTACAATTACCGACCATAATCATGGTTGATGGTCATTTGTTTGAACCACGAAGCAAACAAACAACACAAAGGCTGAATCAAAGCAAATAGATCCTCATAGTGTATCGCGAAGACATGCTCTCCTATAAGTGGACACTCACCCCAAGAGTTCCCAGGTAAGAGTGACTGGTCCGATTATGTGGATTTGTACGAACACTCTAGCCTTAGACAGAAAACCCAGGGTATAGGCATTCACTCTTCTAATTTGCACGTTTTCACACTATTTAGGACCCAAAACTTTGACGAGAGTTTCGAAAATTCAAAGGGGTTCAAAACCTTATAACAGAGGGTTCAAAGCCTAGTAATCAATCATCCTAGAACAGATGATTAGTTTTCAAAGCGGTTTTGAAATTTATGTTCTTGTTGTGGTCGTCGCCTAAGGATAGGTGACGGTATTTTTTTATGACTAAACGCAACTAAACTCGCGTTAGGGTCCTAGGAAGGTTATAGTCTAGGTCAAAGCATTACTAATAACCTAATTCCCTATAACCATTGGCTCTGATACCAACTTTTCTGTCACACCCCGACCACGTATAACATACAAAACGTGGCGGAAAACGCCGAGGAGTGTTGTAACAGAATTAATTGTTTCAAATCCATGGCAATTGAAGTTTCGTTTTATTAATCAAACATGAAAGTTTACATTGTTTTAAACAAGAACTAAAGAGCACATAACATAAAGTAACTAGTTCTTGTCTCGTTTTAAGTCACTAAGGCACAGGTCCGCCTAAGTATATCTTGATAAGTCCTATGCATCATCTCCTGAAAACACATGTGAAAATAGGTTCGTCAGCATAAAAATGCCTGTGAGATACATAGGTTTTGTGAAAACAGAATTCATGACTTATGCTTGAGAAAATGTTTAGTCATGAACCTTGTAATTTGCTTTGTCTTGTAAATCATTTGAAAAATGATAAGATCAGATGATATGTATAAATAAGAGAATAATGTATGGTTAAATGAATAACCATGTAAAATGAGTTTGTATAAGATAAGTTGTTTGTAAATCAATGTCTTGTGAAAAGTATGTTATTTGTATAAAATGTTATATATCTCAAATTGAAATGGTTCAAATAACGCTACGATATGTAAAACCATACAAACACTTATATATAGGAAGTACCAGCGGCGTATCCACCATGCTTGTATCATATTACACACGCCTCGTTACTTAAATCACTTACTCAAACCAAACCATCAAGATGTAATGTTTAATAATTGTAGAAATGTTTATGTATAGTCCAAAGTCTATTGTCAAATGTAAATCATGTCAACAGATACAAATGGTTCACACGGTTCAACAATTAAAAACGGTTCATATAATCAAATGGTTACGACGGTTCACATAGTCAAATGGTTACAACGGTTCAAAATGTAATATAATGTGTTCATATGCTGGATGAGTATATGCAACAAATTGTAATGTAAAACAATGTACTAAGTATGCACACAATGGACATACATAGCATGAACTGTAATGTAAAATAATGTACTAAGTACGCACACAATGGGCATACATAGTATGAAATGTAATGTAAAACGATGTACTAAGTATGCACACAATGGGCATACATAGCATGAAATGTAATGTAAAACAATGTACTAAGTATGCACACAATGGGCATACATAGCATGAAATGTAATGTAAAACAATGTACTAAGTATGCACACAATGGGCATACATAGCATGAAATGTAATGTAAAACAATGTACTAAGTACGCACACAATGGGCATACGTAGCATAAAATGTAATGTAAAACTATGTACTAAGTACGCACACAATGGGCATACATAGCATAAAATGTAATGAAATCATGTACTATAAATGTACTAATGAACATAGCAAGTATATGATGTGAAAACAGGAAGGCATGAAAGTAACAAGTAGGCACATATGTTCCACTCCAAAACGTTTGGAAAACACTAAAAGATGGGTCTATGTACTCACTTGAGATTGCTTAGAAGTCATTGTGTAACAACCAAACAATGCTAGAGATCACGGAAATCAAACGACACCTAATATAGGTAACTATGTTAATATACCGGACCTAAATCGGAAGATCAGATAGAATGAGGCTCGTAAACCAAATGAGTAGGGGAACTCATGTAATATGGTTTAACAAGGCCTGCATACTACAATGAAACCTAACCTAAGTGCTTACGACCCATTACGACCCGTTTAGGTAGCTTATGCTACTTTAACGCGTCGTTCGCGTAAAACGCGTTCGGACCGCCTAACTAGTCCTATGACAAGTAGAATATGCCTTAACATGCCTAATATTGTCGCCAAATCAGTTTAGATGTCAAAAGTTATGTCACATATGTTTATAATGAATTTTGGCATCAAAGGGGTATTTTGGTAATTTACCTAAGGCATATAAACTACCTATCACATAACTACTTAAACGTTGTGACCATAAGGTATAACCTCGTAAGGTTATTCCCTACCTACTATGGTCACCTAATGTGTTTGGTCGGATCCTAATGATCAACCAAACGGGTCGGGTTCGAAAGTATAAGCGATTGTTTAGATCGCTTACCTTACGACCCTATATAAGCACTAAACTAAAAGTGAGGAGCTAAGCATGTTAAAACATTCTTAACTAAGTTTAGAAAACAGGTTTGGTATCAAAACAAACGGTTTTGATACCTAAGAGTAGTTTGGTTAAAAATACGCAATAACACGCATTTTGGCCGAAACTACGACTCGTCACTGAGCCTAGATAACGTGGTAATCAGTAGGTATAGTCACTAAGGACTATAACCATCGTGATCACGCTCACATTATGAAGTTCAAACGAACTTCGCATTGACCATAAACTGGTCAATGCAGAAAAGCAATAAAAGAACGAAGGAACACTTACAAAGGGTCCCCGCAAGATTGATTTCCAAGTAATCTGAGGTTGGAAGTGTATAAACACAACCACTTAGAGAAAAACTCAGATTTCAAGTGGGTTTTGCAATGGGGATAGATGGGTATTTATAGTAAATGGACCACCGTTAGGATCGTTCCTCGAATAACGTGATCGAATCTCATCCGTATAAGTGTTGGAATGTTATGGTAGCTCATTTTGCCCACCACAAGAGATTGACATGTGGCATTGGCCTTTGGGGAGTCTTTAAATGTCACACCCTCAAAATCCACACGCGGAGTATTACCGCGAGGCGTGTGACGACCAGGACCTTAGCCACTAATTATTTTGAACTGTTTAGTTATTATTACAAATAATGGTATAATTAGCGACCAATTTTAAATTTTTCAAAACACAACTTGAGTTTGCAGCGGAAAGGAAAGAAGAACACATCGTAATTTAAAACCACAAGTTGTTCATATGAAACTTACGAACCACGCACTCCATCCGATTGCAACGTCCGTCCAGAGCTGTATCGAGCAACCTGCAAAGCATGCAGTAGAGTGTCAACATAAAGTTGGCGAGTTCACTTGTTTGTAGTTTTCCAGTTTTTAATTCCAAAAACTTGTTTTAACCAGTTAATTTATCCGTTTACACATGCCATGGGGAGCTACCCCATAAGTGAGCGACTAAACTGTTTTTCCAATACCGAATACTTACTTAACCGTACGTTTCCGCAGTGCCCCGTTTGTCAATGTTCTATCATCATTGACGGTTTGCCTGAGTCTATTAGTTCACTCCCGTTCCCAGTAACAAGGGTCGGTGTGAGGCTGGTTACACCTAAATAGCGCTATTAACTAATAACCCGTTCGCCTGGCCCCGGCGACTAATCGGTATTAAATGGTAGGGACTTAAGTGATAGAGTTTCGTTTAGTGTTGCTCGTTGCATTCCGTATAAACCGTAATTAACGAAGAGTTCCCAGTAACAAGGGAAGTAAGTAAGTTTGTTCCCAGTAACAAGGGAAGAAAAGTAAGTTTGTATCCCAGTAACAAGGGAAGAAAAGTAAGTTTGTATCCCTCACAAGGGGATAGTGTTGTTACCCGTATCCCACACAAGGAGATAGAAATACCGTATCCCGCACAAGGAGAAAGTAAGCAATCCCAAACCAGGAAAAGTGTTTCATTCCGTTTCCCAACCACCGGGAACGCATGCTTTAAGTAAAAAGTAGTGAACTCACCTTTGTTTTGCTCGGTTGACAATTTACTTGTGTTATGTTGGTCAACCATACCCTATTATGGTTATTAAATGTTTATTAGGTTCGTATGCAAGTAATGTCACATATAAATTACACGTATCTAACACATAGCATGTAAGTCATACTAGAATATACGGTATTGAGCCAATCCTAGCATATGAACCGTTAAACATTATCAGTTAAACAACACAGTAACACATAGTCCATAATATCAGTTTGTGCGGCCCAATAACTAAGCAAAGCAGTTCAGTCGAAACCGGGTGGTCTCGACTCAAGATCATGAGGTCTCGAGTCGTAACCAAGAGGTTTCGTGTAACAAGTAGATGGTCTCGAGTAGTGCATGCATGAGTCGGGACCTCGGGGTCTCGAGTCAGGTCTCGGGTCGAGACTAGGAGATCTCGAGTCGCAACCAAGTTGGTCTCGAGTCCCGTAATGTGCATGCTTGATCTCGAGTCGTCGTTCAATGGTCTCGAGTCGCAACCGTAAGGTCTTGACCCGCAACTATGAAGATGCTTCTAGAATTTTCATATCCGTACTACCCAAACAAATTTAATTAGCATGTACTGTCCAATCAGATTTTATTAACATGTTCCATATGTCGTACACTCCTAAATTCAGATCAAACCAACATATTTCAAATATTTGCACACCATTCAAACTGTTCTTCACTAGTGTTTTGTCATTCATCAATACAGGTTCAACCATCTGATTATATGAATCACCATAACACATATCCTTCTAGCAAATTTAACCTTAGTACATCACAATATCATTTATCCATTTTATACGTGCAAGCAATCAGAAGTATACATAATCAATCGCCATATGAATTATCACAAGTACCAACTGAACACTCGTTAACCAAGTTACCTGTTTATTTGACCCTAAATCCGGTATCATCTATTCATACATGTTTATCATACAAATCACGATCGGGCTCGCACCTTTATCACACATCAACAAAGCATCTATCATTCCTTTAATCTTATTAAAACAGTTTAAACAAAAATCTAGAACCCTATGTATATCTAAGTTAATCAAACAGTTAACACTTACACATATCAAAGATCCCCAAACCAAACACACCAATTTACCAACTTAAAACATGAAATGAAGCACAATACAACACGATTTTTACACAACTCAGCCATAACAATATTGCATAGCAGAATCATTGATAACTATTTACTGACCGAGAACCTTTGAGACCGAAGAGTGTACTGCCATTTCTTCCCGTTCTGACCCAATCGAGCCACCGTCTTCAGGTCCGTCCTTCAAGGCTCGAAGTCCAACTCCAGACACACCGCTGACCTGCCGTTGCTGCCTCCGTCGAGTACCGACGGCTGGAGCTCGTCTTCGCCATTAAGATCTTCATCATTGCCGACATCTGCCAATGCAGATGTGGCTGCCGTTGCTGTTGGGTTTGGTAAAAAACGTCGCTGATGATGTCGCCGTCCAGAGAATGAGAAAGTGAGAGACGGGTGGGTGTGCACTGCTGCCGGTGGCCGAGAGAACCAGGAGATGGTTGGTGGCCAGTCTTCAAACAGAGGCAGAGAGGGGAAGAGAGAGGAGCAGTGAGAGGTATGGTTGGGGGGGGTGCTTGTCGCTGGAAAACTGAGTCATCGGAGCTCGCCAGAATACGCTCCGGTCACCGGAAATGTTGGAGAGACAAAGGGTGCCAGATTTGTGTGTGCGGCTGCACCTTATCTTTGTAGGGTTTTGGTTTTTAGAGAAAGGAATGAGAGGGGGATAGGGTTTATGATGTTTAAATAGTGTAGGGTTAGATTAGTTATGTTGGGCCTAGCCCAAGTGCGTGGATTCGCCTAACACTAGATGTCGCTAAGCCCGAACGCTCGGTTTAAATTGCAGATAGTTATTTTATGTCTGATTCGGGTTATCCGTTAGACAACTCGTATTTCTTGTTGCGGGTTAATAATAATAATAGTAAAAAGATAATAATAATGATAGTAATTACAGACTCGTCCCTCAACGATCAGGATCAAGGGTTTGGGTTGTCACATTCTCCCTATGTTACAGGAATTTCGTCCTCGAAATTTAGACAAAAGTCTTACGCTACGCTCTATATGTATACATAGACTCCATTACCATACGTAGATACAAGCAATCTCACGAAAGTCCACAGAATGAATATGCAAGCCACATAACACATACGGTCACATAGCACAAAAAATCACATAGCATTAGATTCACAGGGTTGTGCGTATTTCACCTAGCATAGAATTTCATCAAACTAATTATAACATAAAGATGAAATCACGCGGGAAGCCCGAAGTGTTACATTATCCCCAAGTTCAAGAAATTTCGTCCCGAAATTTAGCGCGCAACCACTGACAAGCTAGTTTGTTTAAACGTTTTCGTGGGGTGTCACATCATCCCCTTGTTGGCTTGAAATTTCTTTCCAAAATTTCAGTTGTAGCTTCAGTGCTGGAAGCAATGTTTATAGACAACTTGGGATACGTGCGCATCAACTGGTTTTCCCGTTCCCAGGTAAACTCTGGGCCACGGCGTGAGTTCCAACGAACTCGGTCTGTTACTCTACGCTAGAGGGCTTTGATTTCTTGATCCTTGATCTCAACCGGTTCCTCAATGAAGCGTTGTCTGTTGCTGATCACAAGTTCCTAAAAAGGAACAACGAATGTTTCATCTGGCAGACACTTCTCCAGATTAGGCACGTGAAAGACGTGTACCGTACTCAGCTCTCCAGGCAGGTTTAGTCTGCAAAGCTACCTTACCGATCCTTTCGGAAATTTCGAACGGTCCAACATATCACGGATTAAGCTCGTCTCGTTAGCCATAACGTACCACACCCTTCCAGGGTGAAACTTTAAGTAGAATCCAGTCTCCGACTAGGAATTCTAGAGGTTTCCTACGCTTATCCGCGTAGCCTTTCTGACGGTCTGGAGTTGCCGTCATGCGTTGTCTGTTCTGGGCAATCCCACCCGTTGTGTCAAGTGCAAGTTCTAGGCCGGTAATTTGGCTTCCGCCCAACATAGAGGTGACCGGTATCTGCGTTCGTGCAATGCCTCAAATGGTGCTACCTGAATGCTAGTGTGGTAGCAGTTGTTGGAAGAGAATTCTACAGAAGGGAAGTGTCACTAGTATCCAAGGGTCGATAACACATGTTCTTAGCATGCCTTTGAGTGTTTGGATGGTGCGTTTGGCCCAGTCATCAGTTTGCGGGCGATAAGCGGTACTCATGCCTAACAGTGATCCAAAAGTTTTTCGTGCACAACCTTGCGAAGAATCGGATGCAAAACGTGGGTTACGATCAGGTAAAAGAAAAGTTGGCATCTCCTGCCTAGTATCTACTTCTATCAAGTAGATGGTTGCAAGTTCGGAAACTTGTCGGTTTCTTTGGTAGCGTGTGGTTACCAGCAGACATGTTATCGATGCCCCGGACATGATAGCATAAGATAGATGCACCTCGTGGATTATCTTCTAGTTGCTGGAGTTGCGGATCGTTTGAGGATCTCTCGAATGCTAGGTGATGCCCCTTTTGAGTTCAAATCGTGAGAGGTTGCGTATACGGTCGAGAAGTGCGGGCTTTGTGGCGTTAAAAGTCGTGTACTGAAAACTTAGCGCAAGGCGGTTTTGCGTCGTAGAAGTTCCAAGGTAAAGCGTAGGAGTCGTTTGGATTCCCCACCGACTTTCAGAATAGGTTCGGGCGTCTACGAAAGAAACAAGTGTCGAATATTGACAGGATGGAATAAATTCGAGTGTCGTGACTAGGTGTTGATCGAATCGAGTCCGAAGAACAGTGCTTGCGATACCCGTTACCCCCGGGGTATCCCTGGCTCCTTGCCCCAACGAGTAACATTCGTAGGAAGTATTTCGTCCAAATGGAGATTTGTGCAGAATAGAGTAGGATAAGAATCAGGGAATTCATAACACGAGTAGCGAGGTAATATTTGAAGGGTAGTCAACGTTGGTGCATTCAATTTGAGACAAAACATAAAAGGCTTGGTGGTCGGCAATAAGGAATTATCTGGTGTCGATGGGGTAGCTGGTCGTACATAAGCCATGGGCGATTAGGGTAAAGAACATCGTTTTGCCGATATGAGGTGTTACGTCAGTATGAATGGCACAACAAGAACCAATGATAGAGGAAGACGGTCGTCGTATGGGTCGGAGGGGGGGGGGTTAGGTTAACTAAAACGTCTAACAAGATGTTCTGAGCTGAGCCGCAAGCGAAAAACGAGTTTGTGATCTCCTAAACCGGTAAGTAACCAAATTTGAATAGACTACCGAAATCGTGAGGACGAGTCCGAAGTAGTGCTTGTGTCGTCGAAAGGCTTCCATGTAAGGTAAAAAACATGTCTGAATGGATACGTTTGGATTACACGTCACAATTTTTAAGATTCAAGAAGTTTATTGACTAGCAGTCGAGTTTGCTGAATTTCCCCAAACTAGAGGGAAATCTAGTCAAGGTCTCAGTATGAGGAGGGGGTTTCGATGTGAAACTGTGAAAACAGGTTTTCAGGAAAGTACGATTGAAGTAACACATTGTTGAATTTCAAGTGATAAAAAGTTTGCTGACTAAAGGTCGAGTTTGTTGAATTCACCAAACTGAAGAGAGATCTGGTCAAGGTTTCTATACAAAGGAACGTGGATGTCGTGATAAAGAAACGATAGGAGCGGGGATACCATCTGAGCAATAGACGCAGATTCGTACGAAAGCTGGCGAAAGGATTCACAGAATCAGTAAAGTCGTCAAACAATAACAGTTCTGACAAATGAAGGATAGGGTAAGCATCAAGGTCGCCGTACTCGTCGGTGGGTTGACTGGCTCGTGCCTTCGTCTAGCCACGCTTCCAATTACGCCGGTTTGTAAGAAAGTTATCAATTCGCTGGGTTTTGGGGCATGCTAAGGTATAAGGTTGTACTTGAATAGGGGTTAACCATGTAACGAGAAATTAGGGTAATAACTTCGTGGTCGATGTATAGGTGATACGGTTGCTGGCATTACAATGAGAAGCATACACCACGCATGCTTTTCGCGTTCGAGATGTGCAAACAGAAGCCCGAAAAGAAATGTAAACTTACTAGTAGGCTTCAAAAATCCAGGTGATAAGTCGTATGAGGGAACAAGTCTCACCACTTAAGTTGGGAAAAGAAATACGCAAGTAAAAAGGATGCAAATGACGCGTCGTTCCTTCTAATATCCCATGATATAGGGGTGGCTCCCCTTCGTCGATTCGTTCTCGTAACTTCTCTATGTGCTTCGTAGTAGACCTTTCCTGGGCAGGTCTTTCGAGTATAAGTCCCTCGCGTCGGTTTACAGTCCAGGGATGATGCCAAGAAATACATGGACAAGGGCTTGGAACAACTGGTTCCTCGCCCTTAGTGTATCGTGGTTTCGAACCAGGTTTAGGAGGACTCGCTCCTGTTTAACGCGTAACCTGCTAGCCTAGCCTTCGTATGATCCATGGTGTTAAATACTAAATACACGCATACATACTAACACATATATGCTAATTATACACATACACACATGCGTGTTCACACACATAAGTTATGCAAAAGTAAATGCCATTAGCATACCATTACCAGGTGAGCATCTGAGGTTGACGAACCTTGCAATCCGGAGTGTGGTGTCGTTGTGGTTTTCACTAAAGAACGGCTATAGTCTGGTTTTCATATAAAAATATTTTATTTCCCAAACCAAAAATATTTTATATTTGAAACCTAGTTCGCTATAACCAATGGCTCTGATACCAATCTGTCACACCCTCAAAATCCACACGCGGAGTATTACCGCGAGGCGTGTGACGACCAGGACCTTAGCCACTAATTATTTTGAACTGTTTAGTTATTATTACAAATAATGGTATAATTAGCGACCAATTTTAAATTTTTCAAAACACAACTTGAGTTTGCAGCGGAAAGGAAAGAAGAACACATCGTAATTTAAAACCACAAGTTGTTCATATGAAACTTACGAACCACGCACTCCATCCGATTGCAACGTCCGTCCAGAGCTGTATTGAGCAACCTGCAAAGCATGCAGTAGATTGTCAACATAAAGTTGGCGAGTTCACTTGTTTGTAGTTTTCCAGTTTTTAATTCCAAAAACTTGTTTTAACCAGTTAATTTATCCGTTTATACATGCCATGGGGAGCTACCCCATAAGTGAGCGACTAAACTGTTTTTCCAATACCGAATACTTACTTAACCGTACGTTTCCGCAGTGCCCCGTTTGTCAATGTTCTATCATCATTGACGGTTTTCCTGAGTCTATTAGTTCACTCCCGTTCCCAGTAACAAGGGTCGGTGTGAGGCTGGTTACACCTAAATAGCGCTATTAACTAATAACCCGTTCGCCTGGCCCCGGCGACTAATCGGTATTAAATGGTAGGGACTTAAGTGATAGAGTTTCGTTTAGTGTTGCTCGTTGCATTCCGTATAAACCGTAATTAACCAAGAGTTCCCAGTAACAAGGGAAGTAAGTAAGTTTGTTCCCAGTAACAAGGGAAGAAAAGTAAGTTTGTATCCCAGTAACAAGGGAAGAAAAGTAAGTTTGTATCCCTCACAAGGGGATAGTGTTGTTACCCGTATCCCACACAAGGAGATAGAAATACCGTATCCCGCACAAGGAGAAAGTAAGCAATCCCAAACCAGGAAAAGTGTTTCATTCCGTTTCCCAACCACCGGGAACGCATGCTTTAAGTAAAAAGTAGTGAACTCACCTTTGTTTTGCTCGGTTGACAATTTACTTGTGTTATGTTGGTCAACCATACCCTATTATGGTTATTAAATGTTTATTAGGTTCGTATGCAAGTAATGTCACATATAAATTACACGTATCTAACACATAGCATGTAAGTCATACTAGAATATACGGTATTGAGCCAATCCTAGCATATGAACCGTTAAACATTATCAGTTAAACAACACAGTAACACATAGTCCATAATATCAGTTTGTGCGGCCCAATAACTAAGCAAAGCAGTTCAGTCGAAACCGGGTGGTCTCGACTCGAGATCATGAGGTCTCGAGTCGTAACCAAGAGGTTTCGTGTATCAAGTAGATGGTCTCGAGTAGTGCATGCATGAGTCGGGACCTCGGGGTCTCGAGTCAGGTCTCGGGTCGAGACTAGGAGATCTCGAGTCGCAACCAAGTTGGTCTCGAGTCCCGTAATGTGCATGCTTGATCTCGAGTCGTCGTTCAATGGTCTCGAGTCGCAACCGTAAGGTCTCGACCCGCAACTATGAAGATGCTTCTAGAATTTTCATATCCGTACTACCCAAACAAATTTAATTAGCATGTACTGTCCAATCAGATTTTATTAACATGTTCCATATGTCATACACTCCTAAATTCAGATCAAACCAACATATTTCAAATATTTGCACACCATTCAAACTGTTCTTCACTAGTGTTTTGTCATTCATCAATACAGGTTCAACCATCTGATTATATGAATCACCATAACACATATCCTTCTAGAAAATTTAACCTTAGTACATCACAATATCATTTATCCATTTTATACGTGCAAGCAATCAGAAGTATATATAATCAATCGCCATATGAATTATCACAAGTACCAACTGAACACTCGTTAACCAAGTTACCTGTTTATTTGACCCTAAATCCAGTATCATCTATTCATACATGTTTATCATACAAATCATGATCGGGCTCGCACCTTTATCACACATCAACAAAACATCTATCATTCCTTTAATCTTATTAAAACAGTTTAAACAAAAATCTAGAACCCTATGTATATCTAAGTTAATCAAACAGTTAACACTTACACATATCAAAGATCCCCAAACCAAACACACCAATTTACCAACTTAAAACATGAAATGAAGCACAATACAACACGATTTTTACACAACTCAGCCATAACAATATTGCATAGCAGAATCATTGATAACTATTTACTGACCGAGAACCTTTGAGACCGAAGAGTGTACTGCCATTTCTTCCCGTTCTGACCCAATCGAGCCACCGTCTTCAGGTCCGTCCTTCAAGGCTCGAAGTCCAACTCCAGACACACCACTGACCTGCCGTTGCTGCCTCCGTCGAGTACCGACGGCTGGAGCTCATCTTCGCCATTAAGATCTTCATCATTGCCGACATCTGCCAATGCAGATGTGGCTGCCGTTGCTGTTGGGTTTGGTGAAAAACGTCGCTGATGATGTCGCCGTCCAGAGAATGAGAGAGTGAGAGACGGGTGGGTGTGCACTGCTGCCGGTGGCCGAGAGAACCATGAGATGGTTGGTGGCCAGTCTTCAAACAGAGGCAGAGAGGGGAAGAGGGAGGAGCAGTGAGAGGTATGGTTGGGGGGGGTGCTTGTCGCTGGAAAACTGAGTCATCGGAGCTCGCCAGAATACGCTCCGGTCACCGGAAATGTTGGAGAGACAAAGGGTGCCAGATTTGTGTGTGCGGCTGCACCTTGTCTTTGTAGGGTTTTGGTTTTTAGAGAAAGGAATGAGAGGGGGAGAGGGTTTATGATGTTTAAATAGTGTAGGGTTAGATTAGTTATGTTGGGCCTAGCCCAAGTGCGTGGATTCGCCTAACACTAGATGTCGCTAAGCCCGAACGCTCGGTTTAAATTGCAGATAGTTATTTTATGTCTGATTCGGGTTATCCGTTAGACAACTCGTATTTCTTGTTGCGGGTTAATAATAATAATAGTAAAAAGATAATAATAATGATAGTAATTACAGACTCGTCCCTCAACGATCAGGATCAAGGGTTTGGGTTGTCACATTAAAGGCTGTTAATCAGCAGGAAAAAACGATTTTCTGCATCTGACCCATGCTTACGGACCTCAACACTCAGAAGGTTGAGGTCCGTAAGGACCTTGCAGGCCTGAAACTTTCGAAAATGGCATAACAGTCCCCTGTGCGCGTATCGTCGTGTTTTGGCACTTCCAACACCCGTCAAACCCAATTTCAAGCTCCACAATGATGTTAAGACATAGGGAACATGAAATATTCTTGAAAACATCACGGATGTCGGTTCGTTTGGTCGTACGATCGCGTTGTTCGGTTAATTACGACGGAATGCGCATAAGCGCGAAAAACGATCCAAATTGCGTGACGAATGGATTTTTCTCATGCCAAACACTAAAATAAAATAATTTAGTGCTTACATAAATTTTTGGATTTTCCGGATGTATTCAGAACGTAAGTTATGCGCGAAAGTGCAAACTTATGCACTTTTTGACACTTTTAGTCCCTGAATGAGCCAAAAGTTTATTTTAGCATACCGAACCCCTCAAAGACTATTTCTAAGCTATGTAAAGGATATTTATGGTATGTTTAACTTATGGTCATGTTCCAGAATGTCTGTTACAGTTCAAATTGGCATACTTTCGCAGTTTGTCAAATTTAGTCCCTTTAAGCGATTTAACTTGATTTTGCCATACCAAAGCCTTAAAAACTTATTTCTAAGTTATGTATAGGTTATTTAAGGTATGTTAAGCCTATTTCACTATTCTGGAGTATTCGTTGCATTAAATTGGTTATATTTTCGCATCAGTGCGCGTATAACCTTCCAGAAAGCGATTTAGAGCTTGAAATCGAACAAGAATTGATATGTGCAAAAGATACACATATTTATACAGATTCCAAGTATGAAATACAATATTTCATTGGCATGGCATTTGTTTGATGGTCGCAGTGACCCAGGTGTCACATTCAAATTCTACAAAATTGAAAGGGAAATAAAGGATTAATCGAATGCATGAGCATGGAACTTTGATTATCTAAGTTTTCTTGACATCTAGTAAGTTTAAATTTGATGTTTTATGAGATTTCATGAAGTGAGTTATGCATAATTTATGATGTTTGTATGAATTTGAATCTAGATGTTGAATGATATGATCAAATAGGAGTTATATTAAGTGTTATTTCGATTATAATAATAGTTGGGGTAAAACCCACTTGAGATTATGTAAGGTAGTGAAAAAATTAGTAAAGTTTATGGAAGAATTGTGTAATGTTGATGTTAAATTCATGTTACAGAAGTGTTAAGATGAATAACTTGATATGAATCATATGTATTATAGTTATGATTGTTGATTTTGAAGGAAATTGGTTGATCTATTTGATAAATTTAGGATGAATGTGTTATAAACACTTGTACATCATGCATATTAGAATGTAAGCATGCCATATGTTCGATGAAATGTCTAAATTAATGAAATTGTGATTTTGTATGAAAATTTCCTAAGTTGATGAAATATGATTATGGTGTGAATGCATATGGTTCATAAACGTCATATTGTACGACAAAGAATATGAGAATAATGAAACTTTCGAAAGCTAAGTATAAAAAGTTGTGATGTATAGGAACAAAGAAGGAAGGAGGAACAAGTCATTCTATAGCACAAGAAACGCAAGATCGCGGTAAGTTCTTATGAACTTCGCTTATGTAGAAAGTAGAATTTTATGTTAGTTCTCTTGTAAATAATTATTTGATGTTTTATGTGGGAATCATTAGAAAAAATGTCTTAATGCGAATTGTTAGTAGAAAAAGGGAAAAGTCTATTGATGACCCATATAAATGGGTCTAAAGTATGAGAATGAAGTGTTCTTGGTGATGTGTTGGCCCGTAGTTAAACGGGTCAAGTAAGATGAACTTGTTGTGAAGTTAAGATAGCTAGCGATGACTTTTATAAGCCAAACTAGTGAAGTATGGAAAATTGGAAAAGTAAGAATAAGTATGATCTGTGAAAACGGGTCAGATAAAAAAGGATGATTGATGATGACGGGGGCTAAGATGGTGCTATAACCGTTAAACGGAGTTGTCATATGGGAAGTTCGAATGAAAAGATGTAAAGATATAATGACCCGGTAACGGGTCAAATAATGATGAAAAGCAAATTGTATTAGTAATATGTTCTAACCGAACTAACATGCAAGTTTGTGTTATGGATGTAGGTAAATTTCATGCTTAGAATGGCGAGCTCGGATTCGAACCCACCACATCATCCATATATGCGCTTCCGGTTCAAGTTATCTATTGAAATGGGTCAAATAATTTTTGTAATGTAAATGTAAATTTTATGTTTTAGGGTGTTTGTAAGTAGTTTGAATTTTAAAACCTTTTTTTTGGGTAGTTCGGACATAACTCTTGTGTTAAGTCTTGTATGGTCACAACTTTTATTTCTTTTGAAAAAGTGTCGTAGAAGTTTATTTGAATGATGTTTGTTAAAAGCAGGGGGATTGTTTATAGTACAAACGGGTCATGCCCAATTTTCGTTAAAAATAGTATGTCATTATTTGTATTTTTGAATGTGAAAAAGTGGGCGTTACATGAACTATGCAATCAAGTAAATAAAACCAAACCCAATATAATTGGTGTTTAAAAGAAACCAAACATGTTTAAGCAATCAGCGAAAGCATAGTAATGTTTAAATAACCAAAACATAGTTTAAAGTTCAAATGTTAAGTACGGGACAGAACAGTCCATATCCCACAACGACCTCCTCTTCGTGCAAGCTCCATAAGCATCTAACTATCTGCAAGGCATGTAACAACGAGTCAACAACAAAGTTGAGCGAGTTCACGGTTGGTTTGTTTAGTTGTACCAGTTTGTTTTGAAAACCACAAGTTGTTTCGTAAACCACGATTTAACCAGTTCCTTTATTTTCCAAACCATATCCATATCAATGGGGGATTCCCCATGCGAACCACTAGACCGTTACCATATCGACAACTGACGAACAACAGTTGTGCCCTACGTCAATGTCTATCATAATTGACAGTTTGCCACGATCCATTAGTACACGCCCGTCTGACCAGTACGGTGTGAGGTTTGTCAAACCTAATAGCGCTATTAACTAATGACCAGCTCGCCATCGTCCTCGGCGATTAAGTCGATATAAAATGAGGGACTTAATGATAGAGTTTTGTCTAGTAAGTTTAAGGTTGTTGTCCTACCCAAGGAGAATGAACGTACGTATTCTACCCAAGGAGAATACGCAGGATTAATATTGGCATCCTACCCAAGGAGGATGGCCGTACATATCCTACCCAAGGAGGATATGCAGGTTCCGTTTTAATTCTTTAACCCATTCCCAACCACCGATAATCCCATGCCTTAGAAAGTGTGTGAACTCACCTCGGTTTGCTCGGTAGGTTAATCTACTTGATCACAATTAATTCAATAAAAGCCTATAGCAATCATACATACATAATCAGTTGGCATCCACATTGTTTGCATATAGGTCATGATCATGGACGTATACTCAGGCAATACTATCTCATAGCACTTAACAGTTGTTCTGGTTCATATCAGTCCACAGCTCACAAGTATGTTATGTAACAATATCTAACAGTTGAGTGTATTGGTTGTAAGAATCAACTTATATCATTTGAATACAGTCATAACAATCTTAATCACATAGACAATCACTAATATTCACACAGTTGTCATGTCATACTAACCTACTGTTCATGCAAAGACCCTTCTGGCGAAACCCCCTATATGGCGAAACCCCCCTGTTTCGTCGTGATCCCCACTGACGAAACTCCCAAGTTTCGCCGTGTTCTTCCCTTGACAAAACCCTTAGGTTTCGTCGTGATTCCTCTTGGCGAAACCCCCAGGTTTCGTCGTGCACCTCTATTGACGAAACTCTCATGTTTCGTCGGCCTGTGGGTTTTGTCAATACACAGGAGTTATGTCCAATTTACAGTTAATCACACAGAAACCCTAATTACTAAATAACGACAGCCATCACAATCATTCGATCATACAGTTATCTCACCAAATACAGTAAACATCAATTGCTATCCAAGATCATACCAAATACGTCGCAACACATAGCATCTAGCATGAACCTTAAATCATTAAGTAACCATATATGATCTAGATTGCAAATCTTGAATATATTCGATGATCAAACCCATTCAATCACAAGTACAATACCAATCAGAAACATGGATCTACTTAGTGGACATAAACTAATACAACTTCATGAATTATCATCACGGAGTTTCTAACAATTCAATTTACACTAGAACATCAGAACCCTAATCACATGGTTTTCATTTCAAGCATCAAACACAGCCAAGTAATCTAGCAAACAACTTCACTTATACCGATTGTTATATACACACAGTAACATGTAAATCGAATCGACCATCGAGACTAACCGTTTGTGAGATGAAACACAAGAACTCCTAGAGGGATGATGGTGATTGCCGTCGATATCAAAGAGAGAAAGAGAGCCTAGGGTTTCGCAAATTGTGGTGTGCAGAATATATATCGTAACTGCTAATTTGATTTGGGCTCTACCTGGGCTGAAGCCCATTTTGGCGAAACTCTTGGGTTTCGTCGTGTGGCATATGACGAAACCTCTATGTTTCGTGGTGTGTGTGGCCGACGAAACTCCCAAGGTTTCGTCGGGATTGAAATTCCCAACACTTAATAATTTATATCGCATACTCCTCAATAAAAAATAACACAGTATCTCAAGTATAGTTAAACATGTACAAATACAAAGCAAACAAGTTATGCACCACAATTGTGAATAAATAACGTGTAGAGGAAAGACCTTGAAAACTCGGGTTGTCACATCTTCCCCAACTTGAAAGAAATTTCGTCCCGAAATTTAGCACGTGGTTACTGAGGAAGCTAGTTGTGTTGCGTTGTTTCCTGGTTTTCCTGGGGTGTCACATCATCCCCCCGTTGGTTTGGAATTTTGTCCCGAAATTCTGTAGTAGCTTCAGCCTCAGTAGTGGTTGCACAGTTCTCGAATAACTGGGGATACTTGAGTTTCATTTGGTCTTCTCGTTCCCAGTTGTACTCTGGGCCACGACGGGAGTTCCAACGAACTCAAACAAGAGGTATTCTGGTGCGCTTGAGAATCTTAACGTCTCGGTCTGTGATCTCTACAGGTTCCTCGACGAATCGCAACTGATCATCGATAGTGAGCTCCTTCAAAGGAACTATAAGGGTCTCATCTGACAGACATTTCTTCAGATTTGACACGTGGAAAACGTTGTGAACTCCACTGAGTTCTTCAGGAAGATTCAACTTGTAAGCGACTTTGCCAATTCGCTCAGTGATTTCAAAAGGTCCGACATAACACGGATTGAGTTTGCCTCGTTTTCCAAAACGAACAACACCCTTCCAAGGTGAGACTTTGAGTAGCACTCGATCCCCAACCCGGTACTCAAGTGGTTTCCTGCGCTTATCAGCGTAGCTTTTCTGACGGTCATGAGCTGCCGCCATCCGTTGTCGTATCTGAGCAATCTTTTCTGTCGTGTCGACGACGAGTTCTGGACCTGTGATTTGGCTGTCCCCAACCTCCGCCCAACAAAGAGGTGATCGGAATTTACGTCCGTACAATGCCTCAAACGGAGTGGCCTGAATACTGGTGTGGTAGCTATTATTGTACGAAAACTCCACCAAAGGGAGGTGCTTTTCCCAACCATTGCCAAAATCAATTACACATGCTCGAAGCATGTCTTCAAGGGTTTGGATGGTACGTTCCGACTGCCCATCCATTTGCGGGTGATATGCTGTGCTCATGTCTAATCGAGAGCCAGAAGACCTGTGCATTGCCTGCCATAGTTCAGAAGCAAAACGCACATCACGATCGGAAATAATAGAGGTTGGCACTCCGTGCCTCGAAACAACTTCCTTAAGATAAACTTGTGCTAGAGTGGAGAACTTATCCGTTTCCTTGATAGCCAAGAAGTGTGCATACTTTGTGAGTCGATCCACGATCACCCAAATAGTGTCATTCCCGCGTTGAGATCTAGGTAGGCCAGTAACGAAATCCATGGAAATTTGCTCCCATTTCCATGTCGGTATCTCTGGTTGTTGGAGTAGTGTTAGGATCTGAGGCTCCTTATGATTGTGTTTGTTTGTATAGTTTGAACAAATCAACATAGATGAACAGATTTTAAATGCAGCGGAAATGAACACAAACTTTGTAAACACAATTAAAGAGGAAAATAGTTTTGATAAATACATGCCTTTCATTGAGTCGAATGCTTACAATACAAATCAAAAGATTACTAAGCATGCTTACAAAATAAACTCCCCCTCAGCCTGATACTCCATGGTTGATTGCACAAGATGAAAGGATTGGATCAGAGGAGAAGAACTCACTCAGTCCATCAAATGTAACAGTACAGGGCACTGCTCCATTTATAGGGAAACTAAACCACTGAAGCATCTTAGCTGACGTCACCATGAAAGCGACATCTAACAACCTGTAACTACTGTTCCTATACAAACACTGCTAATCTTAATAACTGACTTTACATAAAACAAGTGACACACTAAACTACTTCTTTCTCCTTTCATCAGTGCTTTACTCAAGGTTGACTAGTCCTTGAGTGGGCGGTCCTTTAGCATCAGTAGATTAAACCAGCAGTGTTTACTTCTTAGCAGTCTTTAGGGCTTCATCAGTAGTTTGAAGGAAAGCAGCTGTTGTATACGGACAGTGGATAGAGGACCATCAGATGTTATAATCACTTTCAAGGGGAAAGTCTAATGTAAACAGCTGCTTATTATGAATCCACTATTGTAATCCGGTTTTGGCTCTTATTATCTGTTCCTCTGATAGGGTTCAATCCCAACAATCTCCCCCTGGAACAGATAATGCAAAAACCCTTCATTATTCTGGATCTTTATTGTCTCATCAGAAATTCCCTAACTTATCCTTTAAACTGCAATTCAAAATCCATAGAACTTGTATCCTCCTCATCCCTACACAGTATAAGCTCAAGGAGATCTTGTAGATCTTCAACACTCAGGCCCAGTGCTTGTTCCCTTGATATGTGCTTTACTTCTCCATTGGATCTGAATAGGGTCAATACATGGGTCTTTTGATCAGACATCCATTTTAGTATTTTTGAACCCAATGGGTTTCTTGGGAGAGGTTTATTTACTGATGAGTTTGGTGATGCTGGCCTTGTGAGAATTTGTTGATCTGTACTTTGTGCTTTTGTTGGTTCAGAGTTTTCAGCCTGATCATTACTCTGAGCTTTTGATAGTTCAGAGTTTTCAGTATGATCAGTACTCTGAAGTTTTGCTGCTTCAGAGTTTTCAGCTGACATTTGATTGAAATCCTTTTTTATGATTTCATTTGCTGCAGCTATGTCTTCTGCAGTTTCTTGTTCAATCTGCTCTTGCCTTTTTCTTTGTTCTAGCTCAGTGACTGAAACATCTGCTGATGTGATCAGTGGTTTAGGAACACTGATCTGTTTTGGCTCTTTGTGTTCAGGCTTTTGTGATAAACTAGAATCTGTTATTCTTCTTTTCTTTAGCCTTTCATAAGCCTCATTTGTATATTGCCTTGTCCATTTTGCTATGGCTTTGGCAGGTCCAACCTTTGCATCCACCAACTCTTGTTTCTTCCTCTTGTATTCTGAGGTAAGTTTATCTATGGCCTCTTTATATTTGCTCCAGTTTGGAGCTGTTCTTTTCTTACTTGGATCATCCTTGATTTTCTTGATTTTGTTTACCTCATGCTTTAATGCAATGAGTGGCGATTCACTGAATTGTTCTTCTTTGGCTGGATAAAACTTTTCTTTCATGATGTATTCAAGATATTCATTTCTCATTACCTTTTGTAGGGCAGCATCAGGTGGCATATTTGACATGTCTTTGCTCAGGTCTCTTGTATAATCTTCCAATTGTTTGACCTTAGTGAGAAAAAAATCCATTCTTTCAGAAATGGCTTTATCACCTTGATCTTTGCATTCAATTCTTGCTCTTATATCTGCTTGCCTGGTTTTGAGTTTTAGATATGCATCCATATTTTCTGGGTTCCTGAAGCCCTTGAGAGAAGGAAATCTTCTTTTTGAAGGATCATCTTCTGTATAGAATTGTTTCATCTCATCCTTTACAACTTCCAATTCTAGTGGATAACTTTCAGCAATGGATACAAGGTTAGCAGGGTTTATTGATTTGACAAAAGTTGGTGAGGTGGATGGTTGTGGTTTGATGGCAATGTAAGGTGTGGAGGATAAAGGAATGGGTGCTAGTATATCATCATTACCCTCATGAGATTTCCTTTTTCTTGTGTAAAGCTTTTTGGGTGAAGGAGGTTTCAGTTGTGATGTGACATTGGTGAGAGCAGTGGTGGATGGCTGGCAAACAGCAGTTGAAACAATTGGTGCTTCAACCTCTGTTGTCATTACAACTACTGATGTGTCAGTAGATATCTTCTGCTTTTCAGCAGGTGGTGATTTATGTGGTGGTGGTTGGGCAGTGGTTGTGGTGTGTGTTGTAGTAGTGGCAGCTGTTTGGCTAGCAGTTTTTGAAACCACTAACATATCAACTGTTTGGGTGGAAGTTTGAGATTTTGTGGTTTGAGGTTTGGAGCCTTTGGGAGGTGGTTTGGAGACATGCTTTGTGGGTCTGGATGGTGTGGAGTTGGGTTGCCTCACTTGTCTAGTGGGCTTCTTCTTTTCATCCTTAGGATTTTCATCATCCTTAGTCTCAGAAGTACCCTGTGCATTCAGCTCCATGTAAGCTCTCTTCTCCTGTTCCCACCTGGCTTTATCCTTAGCCTCTCTATCTCTTTTAACACTTGCTTTTGCTTCTGCAAGTGTATTTGTGGTAGTATCAATTTTCTTACTACCATCTGGCAAAGGAATGTTTTTGGTCATGTTTTCTTTTTCTGGTTCAATACAGAGACCATCTTCTATTCCCTTCTTCCACTCTTTGATTTTCTCCCCCTTTTTGGCATTATCTGAGGGAAGTTTATCAATGAAGAGAACAGTGGGAGGGGCTTTACCAGTAGTATTCAGGATGTGGGCCTTTATAACCTTGATATCTGCTTGAGTATCTCTAAACCTTGACTCCATCATGTTTCTCAGCTCTTGAACATGTATAGCATGCTGCTGATCAACCATTTTTCTTTGTTGTTGGAGCAGAGGTTGAAACAAATTCTACAACTCATTTGTAGCAGATGCTTGTGGTGGAGCAGATGCTTGAGTTGGAATTGCAGTGGTTGAGACCTTTTGGGCTTTTAACACCTGTTGCATCATATCTTTTATTTCAGCAACAGATGTCTCAAGTTTTTCAATTCGACCCGTCAATTCTTGATATTTTAAATCATCACCCAAGTTAATGGGATCATCTGATTCCCCACCAGCAGTGGTTGTATCAATGTGTGACTTAGGAAATGAATCCCAAAAATCACTCATTGATGCCCCTTGTTCTTGGTTCTGGGGTCTTTTGTTCTTCAACACTTGATAACCTTTTAAAGGTACCAGTGGTCAAAACAAACTCACTAGTGGTTACCAGAGGTGCTATAGAAGAAATTGCCTTTAAGGGAGTCTTATTGATGAAACAACTGGCCAAGTGTAGATCTGTTGATCCAACACTTGTAGTTGCTGCTCCACTTGAACTACTGTCAGGAATTACTTGTAACTCCTGCAGTGTAACCTCCTCAAATGTTGCTGGGATAGCAGAGGTATAAGCATCAGGCCCAGTCACTTGTGGGGGTGTACTCTCAGTGATAGGTGATAGAGAGGAACTGGTTTGTGTCTGAGCTATAGCAACTGCATGCAACAAGGGTATTATGGATTGTGGTAATGTGAGGGGTGAAGATAAGGGAGTTGAAAGAGACATGTCCTTGGGATCAGGACTGAGGACGATGGATCCAATTGGCTCCAGAGCTTCATAATGTGGGGTCCCTGTGCTTACAACCTGATCCTTTTGTGAGGATGCAGGAGGAGTTTGAGGCAAAGGTGGAGATCTTTCTTCCATCTGCTGTGAGGAAGTAGCAGCAGTGGTTGTTGGTGACATTTGTGTTTTCACTGGCAGTTGCTCTAGGATCTCATCTTCCAGAGTTGCCTTTGATTTGGGTTTGGGGGGCTTTTTGGATGTTTTCTTTTTGGTCTTTTTGGTAATGGCAGGTGTGGGTTTCAAAGCAGTAGTTGTGCTGCTATGATCACCTGGAGCAGTGGGCTCAGTAGCAAATACCTGAGGAGCAGTGGTAACTGCTAAAGTCTACTCAAGCACCTCTGCTTGTGTTTTTGCAGGAGTTAACATTCTAGTGAATGTTTCAGATGTTAACCCATGTATTTGAAAAGATTTTCCTTGGATAAGCAAATCTCCATTCTCCTTTCCAAATTTTTGTTTAAAATAGTAGCTTAAGAACCTTGGAAAAAGTAGAAATGATTTGCTATCAACATTTTTTACCAAATCATCAAAGATCTCCTGGGAATAGTTAAAATCTTCATTGTGTAAGATGGCATAGCCCAGGTTTTGGATCTTTGATGGTATTTCATTAAAAGCAGTTGTTTTATTTGATACACACATCAAAAGGGTATGAAATAAAAACCTTGGTGTAGAAGGGAAGAAGCCTTTTTGTAAGGTGTCCCTTTTCATTTCTGCACCATACCCTCTTTCCAGAAAATCAGTTTTTAACTTGTTTTTGGGAAAAGAAGTTTTACCTTCCTGATCATCGAGTGCAAAGACTTCTGAAATTGATTGTGGAGTGATTTGGATATTTTTACCCTTTATGGAAGAATTAATGTCTATAACTTTGTCACCTTGATACTCAAGTGTGGCATTTTTCCAAAATTCTCTCTGGGTTTGTTCGTAAATAAGAGCATTAGCAGTCAACAAGGTTTTGTACTTTGAAGCTGCAAGAGTGTCAATGATGGAATCGAACGTTTTGTTGTTGGTGGGTTTTGTGAGTAGACCCAAGTAGTTGTGAGGTGCTTTGTATGGTATTTCAATGGATTCAGCGGCCATTTGTGTGGCTTCTTTGGAAGATGAAGATGAGGATGATTTTGATTTTGATTTCGTCATTTTGATGAGGACGAACGAAGAAAGATTTGAGATGGAGAGTGGGAACTGCTTTGAGAAGAGAATTTTGGAATTCAATTCGACAGTGTAAAACCCTGTTTGGGTTTTGATCAGGGTTTTATTTAGGGAAAAAGTGAATGCTGATGTGGCAGCAGTTACAAAGATCTGATGGCTAAGAACTGACCACGTGCCAACCTCTGATGAGAAGATGAATAATGGAGGACAACTATTTTGGAGAACCACTGATGCAGCAAGTATCATTGGTTACAACGGTAACAATAAGAGAGCAGTGGGTGATTTTTACTATCGGTGGATAACATATCAGTGGATAAGACACTGATTTTGAGCATCAGTGCTTGCCAAGAAAATGAAAGGTCAGGGGTTGACTTTCAGCAGTGGACAATAATTAGGAAACAGATGTTTGAACAAAACAGTGGTTAGGGGTAAAATAATGGTAAAGATTTGAAAGACTAGTATGTCAGCAACTATTAGTGCATCAGTGGATAAGCTTTTGACAAAAATTTTGAGCATCTGTTGTTCTGATGAAAGGAATGGTTTTTGGAGTATTCTTTAGATAAAAATCACAATATCATTTCTAACATCTGTTGATGGTGATTCTGAAATGTCTGCAAGATTGCTATCCTCAACAATATACATTTTAGATGCAAATTGTCAAGTTCAATATGCCAGTAACTTTTATAAGAATTTGCATTCAAGGTTTTGCCACATGTCTTATTACAAGTTTTGAAACTTTTATAGATACAGACAGTGGTTTAGTACCCCAGATGATGAAGACCCTTTTTACTAAGGCTACTCATTTTATGTCATAATATTTGAATTAGAACATGAGTATCCATGTATTTTAAGGTCTGTTAGCAATCAATTTTTTATTTGTGTTAAAACAAACTTGAGTTTGACATGACCTTGACACTTATACCATTTCCTTTTGATCCATTTTCAAGGATAATATCACCAAAAATAAGAGTTCTATATCCTGACAGGTGTTTGAAACTTTTACTATAAAAAACAAGTAAAGGTACAAAATATATTACTCAAAAAAATAAAGAATAACATATCCTGCTTTATTTCAGAAAAACCTTTTCAAAAAAAAATTAAAGGCTTTTCTGTAAACATCATAAAAAAGGATCTGGTATATTTTCCAATAAAACTCATAATCATATCATTCTCAAGTTTTATGAAAATGGTCAGTGATTTGAAAAACATTTTAACAAGCACTGTTTGAGACCATTTTCTTGTTTAATTGATTGCAGAAATGAGGAGACATGTTCATATATGTTTTTGAAAATCATGTTATAAACTTTGTTACCATGTGATGATTCTAAAAAACTTGTCTAGTCCTCTTGTAAGTTTAATCACTGGTGATACTATTTTTATCTGAACTTCCCTATACCAATGAATGCACACAATTGCTTGATGACCATTGTCCACCCTATTTTTGTACTCTTAAGTGTTTTATATTTATACTCTTTACTTCAAAAGTTTTGAGATAAACACACCTTTGAGTTTTTGTAATTTTATTCTTCCCTTTTTACCCTTCCCAGACATAAGTATTGAAATACTCACTAGGAGGTATTTATTGAGGGAATACTTTATTCCATAATCATTTTGCAACAATGTTTTGAGAGATTTGGTCATTTCTGCACATGCTTATGCCAAATTTCACATTACCCATGAACTGGACATTTTTGACATCTGATTTTCTTAATGTATTCTTAACACAATAGATTTTGGTCCTTTTGAAGGATTCTCAACCTGTCTTTCAATACATAAGATCTAAATGACTAATGTTTTAATTTCCCTCTTTTTATGTAAACAAAAACACTAATGTTTTTATGAACATAGGTTTTTGTCAACCTGAGGTACATACTTTAGCTGCAAACATGATGGATACAGCACAAAACTTCATAACAACAATTGAAATCAATTTTGTAAAGAGGATAACTATACCATAGTTAACAGATATATTTTCAGATCTGAAACCTGTAGGTGATTTATGTATGACATCATTTGTTGTGTGAATTTTGTGTGTCTTATGACATCTTGGTTGTTTTACAGAGCTTTTGAATAGTCACTTTAAACATGATTTCTCGTTACTATGTTTTTCAACTAAATACAATCAACCTTAGTATTAATGAATTTTGAGCTAAACTGTTATGTCAAATTGACTGTTAGATCGAATTTGACTGTCCAAGCTCTTATACCAATTGTTAGGATCTGAGGCTCCTTATGATTGTGTTTGTTTGTATAATTTGAACAAATCAACATAGATGAACAGATTTTAAATGCAGCGGAAATGAACACAAACTTTGTAAACACAATTAAAGAGGAAAATAGTTTTGATAAATGCATGCCTTTCATTGAGTTGAATTCTTACAATACAAATCAAAAGATTACTAAGCATGCTTACAAACTAAACTCCCCCTCAGGTTGATACTCCATGGTTGATTGCACAAGATGAAAGGATTGGATCAGAGGAGAAGAACTCACTCAGTCCATCAAATGTAACAGTACAGGGCACTGCTCCATTTATAGGCAAACCAAACCACTGAAGCATCTCAGCTGACGTCACCATGAAAGCGACATCTAACAACCTAACAACCTGTAAATACTGTTCCTATACAAACACTGCTAATCTTAACAACTGACTTTATACAAAACAAGTGACACACTAAACTACTGCTTTCTCCTTTCATCAGTGCTTTCCTCAAGGTTGATCAGTCCTTGAGTGGGCAGTCCTTTAGCATCAAAAGATTAAACCAGCAGTGTTTACTTCTTAGCAGTCTTTAGGGCTTCATCAGTAGTTTGAAGGAAAGCAGCTGTTGTATACGGGCAGTGGATAGAGGACCATCAGATGTTATAATCACTTTCAAGGGGAAAGTCTAATGTAAACAGCTGCTTATTATGAATCCACTATTGTGATCCGGTTTTGGCTCTTATTATCTATTCCTCTGATAGGGTTCAATCCCAACAAGTAGGCCTGATGGTTTTTGATATTCAATCTTGACTCTCGCACAAGTCAAACATTTACTAACGTAAGTTGTTATGTTTTCTTTCATGCTAGGCCACCAGTATGTAGTGTTTAAGTCATGGTACATCTCATCCGAACCAGGATGTACTGAGTAACGAGACTTATGCGCTTCATCCATCACAAGCTCGCGTAAGTTTCCGTAAAGTGGGACCCAAATACGCCCTGTTAGGTAATAGGCGTCGTCTTCCTTTTGTTCTAACCATTTCCTTGATCCTCGTAGGGACTCCGCCCTGATGTTCTCTACCCTCATTGCTTCAACCTAAGCATCTCGTATCTGAGGAGGGAGACTAGATTGGATGGTAAGTTGTAATGCTCGCACGCGTTTTGGTGTAGTATCCTTACGACTGAGGGCATCGGCCACAACATTGGCCTTGCCCGGATGGTACTTGATCGCGCATTGGTAATCATTCAAGAGTTCGACCCATCGACGTTGTCTCGTGTTTAACTCCTTTTGCTTGAAGATATGCTCAAGACTCCTGTGAGCGGTGTAAATGGTGCACTTGGTACCGTACAGGTAATGTCTCCATATCTTAAGTGCGAAAACAACTACTCCCTGCTCTAGATCGTGAGTAGTGTAATTCTTCTCGTGAACCTTAAGTTGTCGCGATACATAAGCAATGACCTTGTCACGTTGCATCAACACGCAACCAAGTCCCTGAATGCACGCGTCGCAGTAAACCACAAAATCGTCTGTGCCATCATGCAATGAGAGGATAGGTGCACTACACAGTCTATCTTTCAAGTGCTGAAATGCAAATTCCTATGCATCACCCCAACGATAGGTAACACCCTTTTGAGTTAGTGAAGTGAGAGGTTGTGCAATCTTGGAGAAATCCTTGATGAACCTTCTGTAATAGCGCCAAACCCAAGAATTGGCAGATTTCTGTTGGCGTACGGGGTGCAGGCCATTTCTTGATCGAGTCTACCTTGGTTGGATCAACATGAATCCCATCCTTGTTTACCACGTGGCCTAGAAAATGGACTTCGCGAAGCCAGAAGTCACATTTCGAAAATTTGTCATACAGTTGCTCTGTTCGAAAGAGTTCCAAAATAAGTCTAAGGTGATGCTCGTGTTCCTCCTAACTCTTCAAATGGATCAGGATGTTGTCGATGAAAACTATGACAAACTTGTCCAGGTAAGGCTTGCACACTCTATTCATAAGATCCATGAAGACCGCAGGTGCATTCGTCAATCCAAATGGCATAACTAGAAACTCGTAATGCCCATACCAAGTCCTGAATGTTGTCTTAGAGATATCCTCGTCTCGGACTCTCAGCTGATGATAACCTGACCACAGGTCAATCTTGGAGTAGAAACTAGACCCTTGCAATTGGTCGAATAAGTCATCAATGCATGGGAGTGGATAGAGATTCTTCACAGTCACCTTGTTGAGTTCGTGGTAGTCAATACACATTCTGAAGGTACCGTCTTTCTTCTTCACAAATAACAATGGAGCTCCCCAGGGCGAAGAGCTAGGACGTATGAAACCCTTTTCCAAGAGTTCTTGTATTTGCGTAGAAAGTTCTTCCAATTCTGATGGAGCTAAACGATACGGTGCGCAAGCTATGGGCGTTGCTCCAGGAGCTAGCTTGATTTGAAATTCGACCTGGCGACGAGGCGGCAGACTAGGTAATTCCCCAGGGAACACTTGAGGAAAGTCACGTACGATCGGAATATCTTCTATCTTCTTCTCTTTCTTTGAGGTGTCAGTGACGATGGCTAAAATAGCAGTGTGGCCCTTTCGCAAACACTTCTGAGCCTTGAGGAAAGAGATGATGCCCACGACAGCACCACTCTTATCACCATGTATCACGACAGGTTCTTCACCAGAACGAGGAATACGGGCGACTTTCTCCTTGCAAATAATCTCCGCTTGATGTCGAGATAGCCAATCCATCCAAAAAACAACGTCGAAACTACCAAGTACGATAGGAATAAGGTCGATAGAGAAGGTCTGACCAGCTAAGACTAGATTACAACCCTTAACTATGTGTGTGGCCTCGAGACTTTTACCTTTTGCTAGTTCTACCGTGTGATTGGTTTTCAAAAGTGTTGGAGTGCGCTTAAGCATATGACTAACCTTTAGGGACACATAACTGGTATCGGCACCTGAATCAAATAAAACAGTAACAAAGAAATCATCCAGAAGAAACTTACCCATCACTACGTTGGGATCATTCCTCGCGTCACCCTGACCAAGCATGAAAGCACGTCCCCTGGCACCATTGCCATCATTGTTACCCCCATTATTGTTCCCGTTACCTTGATTATTGTTGTTGTTCTGATTCTGGTTCAACTGGGGGCAGTTCCTCTTGAAGTGACCTTCAGCACTACACTGATAGCATCCCCTGTTACCCTGTTGATGCTGCGGCTGATTCTGTGGAGCTGGTGGATGCTGTTGACGATTCTGATTTGCAGGTCGTACGCCCCTGCAATCCTTTGCTTCATGACCAAACTTGTTACACCTCAGAAAACGACCCTTGTTGCACTGCCCACTATGATGCTTGTTGCATCGGTTGCACTTGGGGTGGTTTCCCTTGTATCCACTCTGCCCTTGACTACCAGAAGATTGCTGACCAGGACTCTGGTAGTCATCAGTCTTTCGCTCCTGAGACTGAGACTGAGCTGATGTTGAACCCTTGCTTGAGACTCCATCCCATTTGCGCTTGTTGTCGTTAGGGGCCTCAGATGTAGTAGTAGTACCAATACGCTTGGGCAGCCTGTTCTGCTCGACTGCTTGATCAGTGAGACGATGAGCCAAACGAATAACTTGCTGGATAGTGGCGAGGTTTGCTACAGTCACATGGCTCTGAATCTCTGGCACTAAACCTTTAAGGTACAGCTCGATACGCTTGATAGGGGGATCTACCATAGTAGGACACAAGATAGCTAGCTCGTTCGATCTTTTCGTGTACGCTTCAATTTCCGACACCGTCATCTTTAAGTTGAAGAACTCTACCTCCAGCTTGTGGATGTCATCACGATTACAGTATTCCTCCTTGATCAATTCCTTGAAATCGTTCCATGGGGTGGCATTAGCAGCAACCAACCCCAACATCTGAACCTGAGCGTTCCACCACGTGAGCGCTACACCTTCAAGAGTACCAGTAGCATACTTCACCCTACATGCCTCAGGGCATTCACACATCTCGAAGACAGACTCGAGCTTCTCAAACCAGTGAAGGAGGCCTACAGCTCCCTCAGTGCCGTTGAAAGTTGTAGGTCGGTAGTCCATAAAAGTTTTGAAAGTACAAACAGGAGGCTGAGCATGTTGTCCTGTCGTGCGAGTAAGAAGAGACAAGGTTAGGCACAAGTGTTGGTTTATGAGAGTAGGATCTAAAGATTCTAGAGTAAGGTGCTATGGAAGGTTATACCTCCTGCCTGAGCGGCTGCGAGTGCTGCAGTAACTTGTTCATTGATTAAAGCCATCAGCTGGGCTTGAGTTAGGTTGATACGTCCACTCATGATCTTCATATCAAAGGAAACACGAGTGAGAAAGGTGTCGCGAAGGTGCGATGACAGAAGAGAGTAAGCACATATGTGTTTCAAACAATAGTTGCTACATTCATCTAAGCATATCACGAACAATGTACTATGTAACTAACAGGTAGGTAATATAACATAAACCATATCACCTAGAATGTTGAGTCTTGCACGTGGAGCGAAGCGTCGTTGTGGATCGTTGAGCACTGTACAGGTTATAGTCTAGTTTTATCAAAAAGCTTTTCCCCTTTTTAAAACCAAGTTCACTATAACTAATGGCTCTGATACCAATCTGTCACACCCCCAAAATCCACAAGCGGAGTATCACCGCTTGGAGGCGTGACTGAACAGGATCCAGCCACCAATCATATTGAACTATGCAATCAAGTAAATAAAACCAAACCCAATATAATTTGTGTTTAAACGAAACCAAACATGTTTAAGCAATCAGCGGAAGCATAGTATTGTTTAAATAACCAAAACATAGTTTAAAGTTCAAATGTTAAGTACGGGACATAACAGTCCATATCCCACAACGACCTCCTCCTCGTGCAAGCTCCATAAGCATCTAACGACCTACAAGGCATGTAACAACGAGTCAACAACAAAGTTGAGCAAGTTCATGGTTGGTTTGTTTAGTTGTACCAGTTTGTTTTGAAAACCACAAGTTGTTTCGTAAACCACGATTTAACCAGTTCCTTTATTTCCCAAACCATATCCATATCAGCGGGGGCTTCCCCATGCGAACCACTAGACCGTTACCATATCGATAACTGATGAACAATAGTTGTGCCCTACATCGATGTCTATCATCATTGACAGTTTGCCATGATCCATTACTACACGCCCGTCCGACCGGCACGGTGTGAGGTTTGTCAAACCTAATAGCGCTATTAACTAATGACCCGCTCGCCATCGGCCTCGGCGATTAAGTCGATATAAAATGAGGGACTTCATGATAGAGTTTTGTCTAGTAAGTTTAAGGTTGTTGTCCTACCCTAGGAGGACGAACGTACGTATTCTACCCAAGGAGAATACGCATGATTAATATTGGCATCCTACCCAAGGAGGATGGCCGTACATATCCTACCCAAGGAGGATATGCAGGTTCCGTTTTAATTCTTTAACCCATTCCCAACCACCGGAATCCCATGCCTTAGAAAGTGTGTAAACTCACCTCGGTTTGCTCGGTAGGTTAATCTACTTGATCACAATTATTCAATCAAAGCCTATAACAATCATACATACATAATCAGTTGGCATCCACATTGTTTGCATATAGGTCATGGTCAAGGATGTATACTAAGGCAATAATATCTCATAGCACTTAACAGTTGTTCTAGTTTATATCAGTCCACAACTCACAAGTATGTTATGTAACAATATCTAACAGTTGCGTGTATTGGTTGTAAGAATCAACTTATATCATTTGAATACAGTCATAACAATCTTAATCACATAGAAAATCACTAATATTCACACAGTTTTCATGTCATACTAACCTACTATTCATGCAAAGACCCTTCTGGCGAAACCCCCGATATGGTGAAACCCTGCTGTTTCGGCGTGATCCCCACTGACGAAACCCCCAAGTTTCTCCGTGTTCTTCCCTTGATGAAAACCTTAGGTTTCGTCATGATTCCTCTTGGCGAAACCCCCAGGTTTTGTCGTGCACCTCTATTGACGAAACTCTCATGTTTCATCAGCCTGTGGGTTTCGTCAATATGCAGGAGTTACGTCCAATTTACAGTTAATCACACAGAAACCCTAATTACTAAATAACGGCAGCCATCACAATCATTCGATCATACAGTTATCTCACCAAATACAGTAAACATCAATTGCTATCCAAGATCATACCAAATACATCACAACACATAGCATCTAGCATGAACCTTAAATCATTAAGTAACCATATATGATCTAGATTGCAAATCTTGAATGTATTCGATGATCAGACCCATTCAATCACAAGTACAATACCAATCAGAAACATGGATCTACTTAGTGGACATAAACTAATACAACTTCATGAATTTTCATCACGCAGTTTCTAACAATTCAATTTACACTAGAACATCAGAACCCTAATCACATGGTTTTCAATTCAAGCATCAAACACAGCCAAGTCATCTAGCAAACAACTTCACTTATACTGATTGTTATATACACACAGTAACATGTAAATCGAATCGACCATCGAGACTAACCGTTTGTGAGATGAAACACAAGAACTCCTAGAGGGATGATGGTGATTGCCGTCAAATTCAAAGAGAAAAAGAGAGCCTAGGGTTTCGCGAATTGTGGTGTCCAGAATATATATCGTAACTACCAATTTGATTTGGGCTCTACCTGGGCCGAAGCCCATTATAACGAAACTCCTGGGTTTCGTCGTGAGGCATATGATGAAACCTCTATGTTTCGTGGTGTGTGTGGCCGACGAAACTCCCAAGGTTTTGTCGGGATTGAAATTCCCAACACTTAATAATTTCTATCGCATACTCCTCAATCAAAAATAACACAGTATCTTAAGTATAGTTAAACATGTACAAATACAAAGCAAACAAGTTATGCAACACAATTGTGAACAAATAACGTGTAGAGGAAAGACCTTGAAAACTCGGGTTGTCACACTTTATCTTCCTATTCAATGTAGCAATCTCAGCTGTCAAGAGTTCAAACACTTTAGAGTTATCATGAACATCATCTTTCATTTTCTTTATCGTCTCCTCTTGATCTATCAACACCATTCTAACTTGATCATGAGCTTTCATCAGCTGTTCAACATGCTTCTTTAAAACATCACGTTCAGCTTCACCTTTAGCCTTTTCCTTTTCAAGCTCAGCAACTTTCTTTACCAATACTTTTACGGCTTCATTGTTGAACACATCAAAGTCATCTCCAAAGTTTAAATCTTCTAAAGGATCTCCTGAGGCAGGTGGAAGATTTCCAAACAAATCATCTGTAGTTTTGGGGGTGTGAAGACTCTAGAATCTCAATATTTTCTGGTATTGGTGGAAATTTAGAACTAAGATCTCCACCTTCAGTCACTTCAACATAATCATCGTGACCAGCTTTCTTTTGAATCTCAACCTCGGGTACTTCAATACTTTGCACCTCTGGTTCCTTTGGAATTTCAACACTCTGAGCTTTTTCGGCTTCAGCAACTTTTGACTTTTCAACATGCTTTTTACCTTTGCCGCCTTGATCCTTTTGTACTTTAGCATCACCTTTATTTGCTCGGACTCTTCTTGGAATAACCCCAGCTTGAACAGCTTTACGCTTCCCTTTTTGTTTCTTTGGCTCATCAGGTTCATAAGTAGAGTCTTCTTCGTCCGATGCTTTTTGTTTCTTTGTAGGCTTTTTCTTCAGTTGAGCTTTACCTCTACCAAGTGTTGTTGGGTCGAGCTCTGACTCAGACTCAGACTCAGTAGCCTCAGAATCATCTTCACTTGAATCATCCTGAACCACACCTTCAGCTTTAACACTTGAGCTTTGCACTTTCTGTGCAGCAGCTTCCTCATTCTTTTTCAGATAGCTTTCAAGTGAATGCTTTAGCAAATCAGCTCCTTGTTGAACAACCTCAAATGGATCCAATACTGTTTCATCCACCAGTCTTTGTTGTGGCTCTAGAGAAGGCCCTACAAAAACAAACATTTACAAATTCATTAGAAACTTTTAACAGATTAAAGATCTAACTACCTTAGGACTCCCCCTTTCACTATACCCTTTACTACAATCTTCGGAATAGAAACTGCAGGGGATGTCTTCGGTGTTCTATTTTTCTTTCCATCTCTTTCAACCCACCATCTGGTTTTCTTTTCAGCTAACAAGCTCATCTTCTCATCCTCATTATCAGAATCACTGTTCTCATGTCTCCATTTATCATTTTCTGGAGCAACATATGCTGGCCTGCTGATTTTACAGATCATACCCTTCACTCTTTCATCATTTCCTTTGGTTATCCTTGTTATAGTATCAGTTGTAATATTTCTCAAATCCATAATATCATTTCTGTTTTTCGGAATATCCTTGAACTGATCATTGATCATCATCATGATGAAACATGGATACATGATATATCTTTAATCTCCAGCCTTGATATTTTCATTCATGTATTCAAAGATTACTTGCGAAATGTTGTAAGGCATGTTCAGTACCAAACAAGTGACTATGTTCATGATGTAATCAGATGTCTCATCATATGCACCTTTCCTGTGAGATAGAGAGTGTACTACATAGTGCATCATGAACCTGTAAGCAATAGAAAATAGTGTTTTTAACATCTTTCCATTTACATGTCCACTAAATCCCATTCTGCACCACATTCCTTTGGTTAGACGTTTGGGGATGATGGTCGGATCATTGTCATTGTCTCCTAAGTCTAAAACTCTTCTTAGATCTCCAACATTAAACTTCATCTCCAGATCCACATCTTTTCCTTTCTCATCCTTCTTTCGTACAGCAGAATAGATTGTCTTATCAGATTCTTCATATCTTGCTGCGTTCCAGAAATTTCTCACATGAGATTCATACACAACAGTTTTATCAGTTAATGCTTTCCCAATTCTGCTCTCTCTTAAAAACTTAGCTATCTCTTCGACCACAGTATTTTCTGTACTAGCTGTATCTAACAAGCAATAGACATTATGGCCCTTGTCCCAGTCTTTTCCTTTTCCCTGTCAAAATATTCATTTTAAATCGTTATGCACAATGTTCGGTACATAAAGAGAGATGATGAAAAAAAATTTAAAAATTCAAAAATTTTTCTAACACAAGGAATACTCACTATGTAATAGTACTGATGGATCGGATGGCTGTCCGATTGGATGACATTGCTGTCCGATCGGATGGCCTTCCTTGTGTGATGAAAAGAGTCAAAGTGGTCAACAACAAATGAAAAGGATGACTACCCGATCGAATTGCTGTCCGAATGGGTTGCCACAAAACTTTTTGGCATGCATGAAACAGTGTGAAACTTCTGTCTTAGAGACTGTCCGTTCGGATTGCAATGCTGTCCGAACGGTTAGCTATGTTGTCCGAACAGTAAGCTATGCTATCCGTACGGATGATAATATGCACAGATTTCAAAAACACAATAAGAAGGCTGTCCGAACGGATGACATTGTTGTCCGAACGGATTGCCTGTTTGACAAAGAGTCACAAGTTTCAATTATAGTGTAGTGAAAAAGATGGTTGTCCGAACGGTTGGCAACGCTGGCCGAACGGTTAGCAATGAGTATTCTAACAAATCAGGCACAGGTTCCTAGACACAAACACTTAGATTTTTTACCAAAACATCATGAATAGAATCAGGTGGTTGTCCGTTCGGTCAGCACCTCGTTCAAGAACAAACATGAACTTGAAAAATATCTAAGTCAAAACACCAAATTGAACATAGATCTATGTAGAAAATCTCATTGCGATCAAAACCCTATGTTCATTGTGTTCTAATTCGGCTTATTCAGGGACAAATTTGGCAAAAACCTAGCCGACTGCCTTATCATTCTAATCAATAGATTTACTCAATTAAGTATGTTATAAAACAAATTGATCCGGTGGATCTATAGATCTGAACATTGCGAACAAAACCCTATGCTTGAATCTCATCAAAACTGACTAAAACTTCCTAGATCTAACCTAGAAGCTCCGACAGTGACGTCATCGGTCAAGAATAAACAACAATCATCAATTTTTATCAGATTTGAGCAAGAAAAACATACCTTTGCCATTATGAACGATGAGCAAACCAACGATCTAATGTATATGTGCAAAGAGAATCAAGTGAATCAAAGAACAGATGAAAAAAATTTAGAGAGAATAGGGGTCGGTCGGTCGATCGAACGGTTAAAAGTGTTGACTGACTGTTTAACCCTCTATATATAATGTGTCTTGAATCGGATAGCTGTTCGTTCGATCAGCAATTCGTACGGATTGCCGTCCGAGCCAAGTTCACTTCCTTGATTTAATTGACCCTTTGACCGTTTTGACTTTTTGACATCAGTTGTTGTGTTTATCAGTTTTTAAAAAATCCACTTAAGTATCTGATGTGTGTAAAATGCAACATATAAATTACATTAAATAAGGCATAAAACTAACCCTTTTTTAGTACTAATGTTGGAAAAAGTGTGTTTTTGTCTTCCTTTTGAATTTACAGGGTCAAATGAGCTTAAACGAACAAAAGGAACAAATATACAGCCAAAACCAACATAAATACAAAGAAAAGGAAGAAACGTGGCATGCCCGACCCCTCGACAACAACTCCCAAAGCAAAAACAAGAAGAAAGCTGAGCATGGGTCTGTGCCCAGCTGAGCATGGGGCTGTGCCCAGCCCGACACGGGGCGTGCCCAGCTCGATACGGGGCGTGCCCAGCTCAGCACGGGGCGTGCCCAGCTCAGCACGGGGCAGTGCTCAGGATGGACAGCCCTGGCACTAAAGACAAACCTGTAGAAGCTTCTATTGCCCACCACGGGGCCGTGTCCAGTGAACACGGGGGCGTGGCGAAAGTACAGCAGGCGCATTAATTGTAATTGCGAATTACAATTAATGAAGAGAGAGAATGTCAGACAGGCACGGGGGCGTGCCCAGCGAACACGGGGGCGTGTGGAGCTAATAAAGACAAACTGTATTAATGAAAAAAGAGAAAAGGGTGGACACGGGGCCGTGTCCAGGCTTCTGTACAGGCTATAAATAGGAGTGCTTGGCTCAAGCTCAAACCATCCCTTGGCACACCACCTCTCTCACACTTCATCCACCACCCACCACCATCACAACACCATCATCCACCACCATCATCCATTGTCCATCGTAGAGTGTGTGAGTCGTCTCGGGATCCAAGATTGATCTTAAGAGTTCTTGACAATCAAGGCCATGTTTGCCTAAGTCTCTTACATCACTTGGTGAAGACAAAGTGTCTAGTATAACACTTTTTATTTCTAATCTTTTGCACTTTTTATTTGGTTTTGTATTAATGACTTTAATAACTAGTTACTTATGTTGAAGGTGATCTTTCCTTATCGTTTGTCCGTGGTGTCTTGGCATTATTTTACTGTCTATATAAAATAAAGGATTTTCACCATTCATATCTCCACGGTCTATATGGAGGTATGTTGGCTACCTGGTCGTGGGTTAAGGGAACAGTTTGGTAAAGGTCTTGCCATTGTTCAGCGTTTAGAGGTCCTGCAATGGACATGGGTCAAATTTAGTAGGACCTCCTTCAATGCTTCACGGTATTGGATGGCGGGGGTCCAAACTCTTTGACCCCCTCATAAGTTAACTACTATTAATACTATAACCCGGCTATTTAGGACTGTATCCCTGCTGACTCAGACTACTTAGCCGAGGGTAACGTCACCGCTGTCACACCCCCAAAATCCACACGCGGAGTATCACCGCTTGGAGGCGTGACTGACCAGGATCAAGCCACCAATCATATTGAACATAGTAAGTATTAAATGTAAAGCAATCAAACCAATATGAAAGGTGTTCAAAACATATGTATAAATTCAACGTTTAGCGGAAGCATAAATAAACCCAATCTTAAGTAGCAATTCAAATGTTTAAATGTTGTTCATAACATCCACAAACTGTGCCCACAACGACCGTGCCTCCCGTGCAAGCTCCATAAGTACCTAAGGTCCTGCAAGGCATGTAACAGAGAGTCAACAACTAGTTGAGCGAGTTCACAGTGAGTTTGTTTAGTTATAGTGTTCATAATGTAGTTCGTATGTTCATTTAGTAATCATGTATCGTATGTATCGTATCGCGGCCCTCTAGGCATGTTTGCGAAGTATAGTGGGGATTTCCCATGTTTGCTAGACTAGGTATAGTAGTATCGCGGCCCTTCCTGGCATGTTTGCGAAGATTAGAGTATATAGTTCGCGGCCCTTCTTAGGCATGTGTGCGAAGATTGTCATAATATCGCGGCCGACCCTTGGCGTGTGTGCGAAGATCGTTTAAATTAGTATAACCAGTCTAGTTTGTTCTTATCCATAATCCTTCCTCTACCGGGAATCATATATCTAAGTTCCATAAACTGAACGAATAAATAATCCAACCCATTCCCATCCTGGGAATCCCATGCCTTGGCTGTGTGAACTCACCTTGGTTTGCTCGGTATGCTAAGTGTATGCTCGCAAGTAATCAATCACGTCCTAAAGTATGCACGTATGTGAAATCAGTTTGCGTTCAAGTTGTGCACGTATAAACATGTAACACGTAATCACAATCATATACGAGATGGTTACACTTAACAGCAGTTAAATATTCCAGTTAACACTTAACAGAATTAACCCAAGTTACTGTGCAGATTTCTGTCCGGCGAAACACACATAATGGCGAAACACAAATTGACGAAACATATTCTGTTTCGTCGTGACCTTGTTTGGCGAAACAGGATTCTGATTCGTCGGTGATCCTTGGCGAAACACATCTATTTCGTCGAGGTCAGGTTTGGCGAAACAGAGGTCTAATTCGTCGACTGCCCTTGGCGAAACACATTCTGTTTCGCCGAGGGTTCGGTTTCGTCGGACAGTTCAGTTACGTCAGTACAATTACATGCAGAAACCCTAATCATCACTAACAGCCGACATCAATATTATCAATCATGCAGTAATCATTCAATACAGAATCATTGTAACATCATCATAGCATAATCATCGGACCACTTTAACGTCTAGCATGAACCCTAGCTTACGTATACAACATATCGATTACAACATCACATCATCAAACCCTATCAAGATGCTAACTTGCATTCAGAATCAGATAATAATAACAACATCCAGAACCGAGTATTCAATCATATTAAGTTTCGCATAAAAACATTTATATCCGACTACAATATTCATATCGAAATCCATATCATCATCATCATAACAAGAACCCTAATATCTAACATGTATCGATTGCAATTATACATCAACATAGCAGAATCACATGACACAGAAACACGTTCACGGATGAAAGGTCAATCAAGACATATAGGTTTACTAACCGAGATGAGGGTTTGATCGCACAAAGGTTTCCGGTGGGTTCTAGGTTGCCGTCACAGTGAGAGAGTTCTAGGGTTTCGGTTGTGTTGATAGAAAGTGTAAAATGATGATGTTTTACGTAAAAATACACAAAATAACGTTCTGGGCCCAAGCTGGGCTTCGTGAGTTGCTGGGCCGGCGAAACAGACTTCTGTTTCGTCGGGATGTTCATGGCGAAACAGCCTGTTTCGTCGGAATGGGTTATGGCGAAACAGCCTTGTGTTTCGTCGGGTTCTTAACAGTTTAAGTTCTACAAACAGTACACATGTTATACAATCACACATAATCATGCAACACACTAGTTTTTATCATAACACAACCATATAGTCAAAGTCAACGTGCATTAAATGCGAATAAAGAATGTCGGAAATTCGGGTTGTCACATTATCCCCAACTTGAAAGAAATTTCGTCCCGAAATTTAGCATGCGGTTACTGAGGAAAGCTAATGGTGTGACGTTGTTTACCTGTATTGTATCGCGGCTCCCCGAGCATGTTTGCGAAGATTACTGGTTTTCTTGGGGTGTCACATTATCCCTCCGTTGATTTGGAATTTCGTCCCAAAATTCTGCATTGGTAGCTTCAGCCTCAGTAATAGTTGCATTGGTTCCGAATAACTGGGGATATTTGAGTTCCATTTGATCTTCGCGCTCCCAGGTGAACTCTGGGCCGCGGCGGGAGTTCCAACGAACTCGTACAAGAGGGATTCTCGTGTTCTTGAGGACCTTAACATCCCGGTCCGTGATTTCAACAGGTTCCTCGACGAAGTGCAACCGCTCGTCGATAGTGAGTTCCTTTAAGGGAACTATGTGGGTCTCATCTGACGTACACTTCTTCAGATTCGACACGTGAAAGACGTTGTGAACTGCACTGAGTTCAGGTGGTAAGTTCAGTCTGTAGGCCACTTTGCCTATTTTCTCAATAACTTCGAAAGGTCCAACATATCGTGGATTTAGTTTGCCGCGTTTGCCAAAACGAACCACACCCTTCCAGGGTGAAACTTTAAGTAGCGCTCGATCCCCAACCTGGAATTCGAGTAGTTTTCTATCTAAATCAGCGTATGCTTTCTGACGGTCGCGTGCTGCCGCCATGCGTTGTCGTATTTGTGCAATCTTTTCAGTAGTATCGACTACCATTTCTGGACCTGTGATTTGACTTTCCCCCACCTCTGCCCAACAGAGAGGTGACCGGCACTTACGGCCGTACAATGCCTCGAATGGTGCAGCTTTAATGCTTGTGTGGTAGCTGTTATTGTATGAAAATTCCACAAGTGGCAAATGTTTTTCCCAACCATTGCCAAAGTCTATTACGCATGCCCGAAGCATGTCTTCTAGAGTTTGTATAGTGCGCTCAGACTGCCCATCGGTCTGAGGATGATACGCCGTGCTGATGCCTAAACGAGAGCCAAAAGATTTATGCATTGCTTGCCACAGTTCTGAAGTAAAACGTGCGTCTCGATCAGAGATGATAGAGGTTGGCACACCGTGCCTGGAGACCACTTCTTTCAAGTAGATGTCTGCTAGTGTAGAGAACTTGTCTGTTTCTTTGATTGCCAAGAAGTGAGCAGACTTTGTGAGTCGATCCACGATCACCCAAATAGTATCATTTCCGCGCTGAGATCTAGGTAGGCCAGTAACAAAATCCATGGAAATTTGCTCCCATTTCCATTGTGGTATCTCTGGTTGTTGGAGTGGACCTGACGGTTTCTGATATTCTGCCTTGACTCTCGCACAAGTCAAGCATTTGCTAACGTATGTGGCTATGTGGACCTTCATGCTAGGCCACCAGTATGTGGTTTTGATGTCGTGGTACATTTTATCCGAACCAGGATGTACCGAGTAGCGAGACTTGTGAGCTTCATCCATTACTAGCTCGCGTAAGTTGCCGTACAGTGGCACCCAAATGCGTCCTGTTACGTAATAAGCGTCGTCTGCCCTTTGTTCTAATCGTTGCCTTGAGCCGCGTAGGGCTTCAGCCCTGACGTTGTCTGGTTTCAATGCTTCTATCTGAGCATCTCGTATCTGGGAAGGAAGGCTAGACTGTATGGTGAGTTGTAAGGCTCGAACACGCTTAGGCGCAGTGTCTTTTCGACTGAGGGCGTCAGCCACAACATTGGCCTTGCCTGGGTGGTACCTGATTGAGCATTCGTAGTCGTTTAGCAGTTCGACCCATCGTCGCTGTCGCATATTCAGCTCTTTCTGTTTGAAGATATGTTCGAGGCTTCTGTGGTCAGTGTAGATAGCACATTTAGTGCCGTACAAGTAGTGTCGCCATATCTTAAGTGCAAAAACAACCGCTCCCAGCTCTAAATCATGCGTAGTGTAGTTTCGTTCGTGGATCTTAAGCTGGCGCGAAGCATAAGCAATAACTTTATCCCTCTGCATCAATACACATCCAAGACCTTGGATAGATGCGTCGCAGTAGACTACGAAATCGTCCGTGCCTTCAGGCAATGAGAGGATAGGTGCGCTACAGAGTCTATCCTTTAAGTGTTGGAACGCTGTTTCCTGTGCATTACCCCAACGGTAAACAACACCCTTATGTGTCAGTAGTGTAAGCGGCTGAGCAATCTTTGAGAAGTCTTTGATGAACCTTCTATAGTAACCCGCCAAACCTAAGAATTGGCGTATTTCTGTTGGTGTACGAGGCGCAGGCCAATTCTTGATCGAATCCACCTTGGATGGATCGACATGAATCCCATCCTTGTTTACCACGTGGCCTAAGAAGTGGACTTCACGAAGCCAAAAGTCACCTTTGGAAAAACTTAGCGTATAGCTGTTCCGTCCGTAGAAGTTCCAGTATAAGTCGTAAGTGCTGCTCGTGTTCCTCCTGACTTTTCGAATAAATCAGGATGTCGTCGATGAAAACAATGACGAACTTGTCGAGATAGGGTTTGCACACCCTGTTCATAAGATCCATGAAAACCGCAGGCGCGTTCGTTAGCCCGAATGGCATGACCAAAAACTCGTAGTGGCCGTAGCGTGTTCTGAAAGCTGTTTTGGAGACGTCCTCATCCCGGACTCTCAGCTGATGGTAACCTGACCTTAAGTCTATCTTGGAGTAGTAGCTCGACCCTTGCAGCTGGTCAAATAAATCATCTATGCGCGGAAGAGGATAACGATTCTTGATCGTCACCTTGCTGAGTTCACGGTAGTCTATACACATCCTGAACGTACCGTCTTTCTTCTTTACGAATAACACTGGAGCTCCCCAAGGCGAAGAGCTAGGACGTATGAAACCCTTTTCCAAGAGTTCTTGTAGCTGCTTTGACAGTTCTTCCAATTCAGTTGGAGCTAAACGATAAGGGTCTCGAGCTATGGGTGCTGCTCTAGGAGTTTGTCGCCATGAATCACCAAAGGTTCTTAACCAGCACGAGGAATGCGGATGATCTTTTCTTTGCAAAGAGTCTCTGCTCGATGTTGAGGTAGCCAATCCATACCAATAACGATGTCGAAATCATCACAACGTTGGGGTCATTCCTAGCATCATCCTGACCAATCACGAACACTCGACCCCTGGCACCATTGCCGTCGTTATTACCCCCATTGTTGCCTCCATTATTGTTCCTGTTTCTTTGATTGTGGTTCTGATTCTGGTTCTGGTTCAACCGTGGGCAGTGTATTTTGAAGTGACCTTCAGCATCGTCTGATAACATCCCTTGTTACCCTGCTGTTGCCGCCGATTCTATAGATCTTGTGGCTGTTGTTGTTGGTTCAGGTTTGCAGGACGTGAGTTTCTACCATCTTTAGTTCCATGACCAAGCTTGTTGCATTATTGACAATGATTGTGTTTGCCCTGCCTGCTGTGGTGCAGGTTACATCGTTTGCACTTAGGGTGGTTTCCCCTGTATTCACCCTGCCCTTGACTACTAAAAGGTTGCTGTCCAGGACTTTGGTTGTCATTGATCTTTCGCTGCTGGGCATGGGACAGATTCGTAGTCGAACCCTTGCTAGAGGTTCCATCCCACTTTCATCCGTTGTTACTGAGGGTAGCAGAAGTAGTTGAAGTAGTAGTGGTAGTAGTATCGCTGATACGTTGAGGCAGCTTGTTCTGTTCCACTGCCGGGTCTGTGAGACGATGAGCAAGATGAGTAACATCTTGAATAGTAGCAAGATTAGCCGTCATCACATAGTTTTGATTTCCTGGTACTAAGCCTTTGAGGTACAGCTCAAAGCTCTTTATGAGAGGATCCACCATAGTTGGACACAAAATTGTCAGTTCGTTGGATCGTTTCGTGCACGCTTCTATCTCTGACCCCGTCATCTTCATGTTAAAGGACTCCACTTCTAACTTGTGGATGGCATCATAACTACTGTATTCACGTTTGATCAGTTCCTTAGAATCATTCCATGGGGTGGCATTAGCAACCGCCAGCCCCAGCATCGTAACTTGTGTGTTCCACCAAGTTAACGCAGTGCCTTCGAGAGTATCAGTGGCATATTTCACCTTACGAGCCTCAGGTCATTCGCATATTCGAAGTCCGGTTCGAGTTCCTCGAACTAATGGAGGAGTCCAACAGCTCCTTCAGTGTCACTGAAAGTAGTAGGACGACAGTCCATAAAAGTCGTGTGTGTGCATACAGGTGGCTGAGCGTGTTGACTGGTCGTGTGCGTAAGATTAATCAAAATTAAGCACAAGTGTTGAGTTACGAGAGTAGGATCTAAAAATCCTAGAGTAAGTGGTGATGGCAGGTTACACCTCCTGCCTGGGCAGCTGCGAGTGCTGCAGTAACTTGTTCAGTGATCGAAGCCGCCAACTGGGCTTGAGTTAGGTTAGCGCGTCCACTCATGATCTTGATATCAAGGAGAACATGAGTGAGAGAGGTTTGCGAAAGTGCAATGTCAGTAGAGAGAGTGAGCACACAAGTGTTCTCTAGCAGTAGCAAATAGTAGGCAATGTAATCTAAGCATACCGCGAGCAAAGTTCTATGTAATTCTAGCAAGTAGGCAATAATCATAAACCTTATTACCTAGGATGTTGAGTCTTGCACGTGGAGCGAGGTGTCGTTGTGGATCGTTGAGCACTGTACTGGTTATAGTCTGGTTTCAATAAAAACGTTTTTCCCTTATTAAAACCGAGTTCTCTATAACCAATGGCTCTGATACCAATCTGTCACACCCCCAAAATCCACACGCGGAGTATCACCGCTTGGAGGCGTGACTGACCAGGATCAAGCCACCAATCATATTGAACATAGTAAGTATTAAATGTAAAGCAATCAAACCAATATGAAAGGTGTTCAAAACATATGTATAAATTCAACGTTTAGCGGAAGCATAAATAAACCCAATCTTAAGTAGCAATTCAAATGTTTAAATGTTGTTCTTAACATCCACAAACTGTGCCCACAACGACCGTGCCTCCCGTGCAAGCTCCATAAGTACCTAAGGTCCTGCAAGGCATGTAACAGAGAGTCAACAACTAGTTGAGCGAGTTCACAGTGAGTTTGTTTAGTTATAGTGTTCATAATGTAGTTCGTATGTTCATTTAGTAATCATGTATCGTATGTATCGTATCGCGGCCCTCTAGGCATGTTTGCGAAGTATAGTGGGGATTTCCCATGTTTGCTAGACTAGGTATAGTAGTATCGCGGCCCTTCCTGGCATGTTTGCGAAGATTAGAGTATATAGTTCGCGGCCCTTCTTAGGCATGTGTGCGAAGATTGTCATAATATCGCGGCCGACCCTTGGCGTGTGTGCGAAGATCGTTTAAATTAGTATAACCAGTCTAGTTTGTTCTTATCCATAATCCTTCCTCTACCGGGAATCATATATCTAAGTTCCATAAACTGAACGAATAAATAATCCAACCCATTCCCATCCTAGGAATCCCATGCCTTGGCTGTGTGAACTCACCTTGGTTTGCTCGGTATGCTAAGTGTATGCTCGCAAGTAATCAATCACGTCCTAAAGTATGCACGTATGTGAAATCAGTTTGCGTTCAAGTTGTGCACGTATAAACATGTAACACGTAATCACAATCATATACGAGATGGTTACACTTAACAGCAGTTAAATATTCCAGTTAACACTTAACAGAATTAACCCAAGTTACTGTGCAGATTTCTGTCCGGCGAAACACACATAATGGCGAAACACAAATTGACGAAACATATTCTGTTTCGTCGTGACCTTGTTTGGCGAAACAGGATTCTGATTCGTCGGTGATCCTTGGCGAAACACATCTATTTCGTCGAGGTCAGGTTTGGCGAAACAGAGGTCTAATTCGTCGACTGCCCTTGGCGAAACACATTCTGTTTCGCCGAGGGTTCGGTTTCGTCGGACAGTTCAGTTACGTCAGTACAATTACATGCAGAAACCCTAATCATCACTAACAGCCGACATCAATATTATCAATCATGCAGTAATCATTCAATACAGAATCATTGTAACATCATCATAGCATAATCATCGGACCACTTTAACGTCTAGCATGAACCCTAGCTTACGTATACAACATATCGATTACAACATCACATCATCAAACCCTATCAAGATGCTAACTTGCATTCAGAATCAGATAATAATAACAACATCCAGAACCGAGTATTCAATCATATTAAGTTTCGCATAAAACCATTTATATCCGACTACAATATTCATATCGAAATCCATATCATCATCATCATAACAAGAACCCTAATATCTAACATGTATCGATTGCAATTATACATCAACATAGCAGAATCACATGACACAGAAACACGTTCACGGATGAAAGGTCAATCAAGACATATAGGTTTACTAACCGAGATGAGGGTTTGATCGCACAAAGGTTTCCGGTGGGTTCTAGGTTGCCGTCACAGTGAGAGAGTTCTAGGGTTTCGGTTGTGTTGATAGAAAGTGTAAAATGATGATGTTTTACGTAAAAATACACAAAATAACGTTCTGGGCCCAAGCTGGGCTTCGTGAGTTGCTGGGCCGGCGAAACAGACTTCTGTTTCGTCGGGATGTTCATGGCGAAACAGCCTGTTTCGTCGGAATGGGTTATGGCGAAACAGCCTTGTGTTTCGTCGGGTTCTTAACAGTTTAAGTTCTACAAACAGTACACATGTTATACAATCACACATAATCATGCAACACACTAGGTTTTATCATAACACAACCATATAGTCAAAGTCAACGTGCATTAAATGCGAATAAAGAATGTCGGAAATTCGGGTTGTCACATTATCCCCAACTTGAAAGAAATTTCGTCCCGAAATTTAGCATGCGGTTACTGAGGAAAGCTAATGGTGTGACGTTGTTTACCTGTATTGTATCGCGGCTCCCCGAGCATGTTTGCGAAGATTACTGGTTTTCTTGGGGTGTCACAACCGCCAAAAGCGGGGCCTACCACAATACTGCATTAATAACTTAATTCATTATCTTCCAATAATCCACCCTTTTAGGATTGTATCCTTGCTGACTCAAACTACTGGGGTGAGGGTAATGTCACCTTCAAAAGAGGGGCCTACTACAATAACTAAGATAATCTCTTAATTATGTGCAAAAGTGCGGAAATAATCAAAGGTTATACTAGATACGAGTCGGAACCAAGTGATTCATCTTGTCTATCTGTTTTTATTTTATTTTTATTTTCAGCATTTTAGTTAGTTTTTATTTTTCTTAGTTTAAAACATTTTTTCTAAACTTTTTATTTTGATTAGACGTTGAGGATAAACCGGTACTAAAAGCTCTTGTGTCCTTGGACGACCTCGGTATCTTACCAACGCTATACTACACTCAACGATGGGTGCACTTGCCCATATGTGTGTTTAGTGTTAGTGAAATATCGTGTTTTATAAATTTAAAACTTGGCTAAAATAAGTGTTAAAAAGGGCTTAAAATATACACCTAATATATACGACACTTCGCACGCATCAAGTTTTTGGCGCCGCTGCCGGGGACACAAGGATTTTAGGAAAGCTTAAAATCGACGGCCTAATCAGTTTTTCAAAACCTTTTCAAAACGGGCCCACATTTTTCTGCATTTTAGTTTAGTTTTGCATTTACAGTAGGTTGAATACGGGCCGTGCTCGCTGAACACGGGGCCGTGCTGCATATTTTTCATAAAACACCCAGTAACAGAAGCTTGAACACGGGCCGTGCTCACTGAACACGCCCCGTGCTCAACGAAATCAGGAAATTTAATTAAAACGCCCAGATACAGATTCTGAACACGGGGCCGTGTCCACTGAACACGGGGCCGTGTCCAGCCTCTGTTTCCGTTTTTATTTTTGTTTTCTGATCTCGAGACTTGGTTGTGGTCTGCTAAGTGATTCTTATGGATCAATACTCAGGAGGTTACAACTACACCTATGATGAGGATGATTATAGGGGTAATTATTGCACTAATTGTCGTAACGCACGCTCGATTCAAAATAATCGCTCATATCAACCATCCAATTCATACACCTACTATGAGGAGCCCAGGTACGAGCCATCAACTTCATACACATCCTATGAAGACCAAAGGTATGAACCTCCTCCCTCATACTCATATTTTGATGAACCAAGGTATGAACCTTCATACTCATACTTTGAGGAACCAAGATATGAGCCACCACCTTCGTATGCTTATTATGAGGAACCATGGCGTGAACAACCCACCTCATATGAGTATTATGAAGAACAAAATTACGAACCTTTTCCATCATATGCTTATAATGAAGGACAATGGTGCGAACCATCGACTTCATATAGGTATTATGAGGAACAAAGGGTCGAACAACCGGATTCAAGCTTAGAAAATACCGATTCTTTTTCTATAACCGAAGTGACCGATAGGATATTAGAACACATTAGAGTTATCAATCGATGCATAAAAGAAGCTCGCGCAAGGGAAGAGGAGTCCCGCGCAAGAGAAGAATTAAAAAAGGAAGAGATAACCGAAAGTGTAAAAATGGAAGAACAAATAAGTGAAAAACCGACACATGAGTTAAACAACGAAAAAGGTGAGTCCGACAATGTTAAAATTCAAGAAGAGTCTAATTTTGAAGAAATTAATTTCTTGTCACCTTCTTTTGAAAATCATTGTTTAGTACCCACTCATGCTAAGTTTTTAAAAGAGTTAAACACTAACACTAAAATTGACGAAACGGTAAGTGTTAAGTTAACTGATGATCAAACCTCACTAATAAAAGAAGACCCATTTGAAATTAACATTACACCGGTTCCATGTTTCTTTCAAAATTCGTTTATTAGTAATGTCACAATTGATAAAGATCTTTGTGTTAACATAATGCCTAACTACATTTTCGAAAAATTAAGTATTAGTGATTTTTCTCCACTTCAAATACCCATTTTTCTATCCAATCGGAAAGTAATAAAATCAATCGGTATAGTTGAGGATGTATTGGTTCAAACAAATCAAATGGTGATCCCGACCGACTTTGTCATCCTCGATGACGCTCCTCTAGTGTTGGGACGACCATTTGTAAAAACTCACGAAGCTTTGAAAACCCGGAAGTTCAACAGTCTACCTCTTCAATTAGGGGCATTCAAAAAAAGTGTCGACCTTGAGCGATCAATGAAATATCCATTCGGCAATGACGACCCCCTAATTGAAGATGAGCCAGAACCACCTGATAAGATGGGTCTAGCCAAGGACCCTTATAAACGTGGCGCACCACGGAGGCATTCCGCGGAACTATCTGTAGTTTAGTTTAGATTAACTTTTATATTTTCTAGTTTAGTTTTTAATTTTCAGGAATAAAATACACTCGGGATGGTGAAGGATGCTAAGGGAAGCTTGAACCAACACCCCATGCACAAAAACAGAGCCTCCCGACAATTTTTCTTCATTACAGCAAGTTCAGCACGGGGCCGTGCTCACCCCAACACGCCCCGTGCCCAAGGTTCTGTAGAAAATGCCCAGTTCAGGTACCTGGACACGGGGCCGTGCTCACTGGACACGCCCCCGTGCCCAGCCTTCTGTTTACTTTTGGTACTGGCAGTCTGGACACTGGGTCGTGCTCAGCCAACACCACCCCGTGTTCAGCTACCCAGTACCATAAAATCTTGTTTTTAACCCATTTTTACACATTTAATCAGCCTAAAAACTTATTTTTGGGACACATTGAGGACAATGTGTAATTTAAGTGTGGGGGGGGGGGATGCTAAAACCTTGAATCTTGCAAGTCCTAAATACAAGCCTTACACAAAACTCTATTGGAACTGTCTAGGTTAACTCGGGAAATTCAAGTTCTAAAAAGGTTATATTTTTATAAATTTACAACCGATAGCGTCGTGATAAAAAGAACCAACATAAGAAAATTATGAAACGGCATGACAAGCTTAGTTAAAATTTGATTATATACACTTGATCACATAAAAACCCATTCCCACAAAAGTGAGTTTTGAGCCTTATCTTTAGATTAAATGCTCATCTTTCGTTTCTTGTGTGAATAGCCGCTTGGTTTCTTACGACTCTAGAACTTGCCATGATGATACATTCCCGATCCTTACCAACTTAAATCCGAGTAAGTAAATGACGGAGGCATTAGGACTAACCCTTTTTATTTCTACACCATTATTTTCTTTTTCTTTTTTTTACCACCTACCCAAAATCCCCCTAGTTAACCCCTTTGAGCCTAAACCTTTTCATTTCATAACCCAAAACAAAAACCCTTTCACCCACCAAAACCTTTTTATTTTTAACCCTTTTGTTTTAGTAACAAGCTCGGTTTTTTTTATGACTTTCAAAAAAAAAAAAAAAAAAGATGATGATGATGATGAAGCAAAAGAGAAATAAACAAACAAGTTTATCAAAAATAACTTTGTTTGAATAGTGGCTTCATCAAATTAAAAAAAAAGAGGTCTTACGAAAACCGATGCTTTTTACGCCTTTCGCCCTTTTACTAACCACTAACCCAACCACCTACCTTTAGCCCAAGCCAAACCTTTCACCCCAAAAGTCCTCTTGATATTTACAAAGGTGTATAGTTAAAAAGGAAGAGGATTGATTGCTTGGCAAGCTTATGGTATGAGTAAGTTCCATGCCGCTCTCGAGTGTTTCACAAAAATACATATTCGGCCGAGTGTTGAGTGATTCCCCATGAGGTATGTAAACTTGTATATAAATAAAATTTTAAAGAGGCATCTTATGCCCAAATAAGTAATTTCTCTTATGAAAAGTTCAAAATAAATCATAATGAATAGGATTGTAAATAACATAAAAATAAAGCCTAATAAAGAATCTTGGATTCCCGGAACTCTATGACAAGCCCAAAAACCTTCTCTTCTACCAATTCCATTTGGGAGTGTAAAGCCACATTATAAAGAGTTTTGCTTGAGGACAAGCAAAGATTCAAGTGTGGGGGTATTTGATGTGTGTAAAATGCAACATATAAATTACATCAAATAAGGCATAAAACTAACCCTTTTTAGTACTAATGTTGGAAAAAGTGTGTTTTTGTCTTCCTTTTGAATTTACAGGGTCAAATGAGCTTAAACGAACAAAAGGAACAAATATACAGCCAAAACCAACATAAATACAAAGAAAAGGAAGAAACGTGGCATGCCCACCCCTCGACAACAACTCCTAAAGCAAAAACAAGAAGAAAGCTGAGCATGGGGCTGTGCCCAGCTGAGCATGGGGCTGTGCCCAGCCCCACACGGGGCGTGCCCAGCTCAGCACGGGGCGTGCCCAGCTCAGCACGGGGCAGTGCTCAGGATGGACAACCCTGGCACTAAAGACAAACCTGTAGAAGCTTCTATTGCCCACCACGGGGCCGTGTCCAGTGAACACGGGGGCGTGGCGAAAGTAAGGCAGGCGCATTAATTGTAATTGCGAATTACAATTAATGAAGAGAGAGAATGTCAGACAGGCACGGGGGCGTGCCCAGCGGACACGGGGGCGTGTGGAGCTAATAAAGACAAACTGTATTAATGAAGAAAGAGAAAAGGGGGGACACGGGGCCGTGTCCAGGCTTCTGTACAGGCTATAAATAGGAGTGCTTGGCTCAAGCTCAAACCATCCCTTGGCACACCACCTCTCTCACACTTCATCCACCACCCACCACCATCACAACACCATCATCCACCACCATCATCCATTGTCCATCGTAGAGTGTGTGAGTCGTCTCGGGATCCAAGATTGATCGTAAGAGTTCTTGAGAATCAAGGCCATGTTTGACTAAGTCTCTTACATCACTTGGTGAAGACAAAGTGTCTAGTATAATACTTTTTATTTCTAATCTTTTGCACTTTTTATTTGGTTTTGTATTAATGACTTTAATAACTAGTTACTTATGTTGAAGGTGATCTTTCCTTATCGTTTGTCCGTGGTGTCTTGGCATTATTTTACTGTCTATATAAAATAAAGGATTTTCACCATTCATATCTCCACAGTCTATATGGAGGTATGTTGCCTACCTGGTCGGGGGTTAAGGGAACGGTTTGGTAAAGGTCTTGCCATTGTTCAGCGTTTAGAGGTCCTGCAATGGACCTGGGTCAAATTTAGTAGGACCTCCTTCAATGCTTCACGGTATTGGATGGCGGGGGTCCAAACTCTTTGACCCCCTCATAAGTTAACTACTATTAATACTATAACCCGGCTATTTAGGACTGTATCCCTGCTGACTCAGACTACTTAGCCGTGGGTAACGTCACCGCCAAAAGCGGGGCCTACCACAATACTGCATTAATAACTTAATTCATTATCTTTCAATAATCCACCCTTTTAGGATTGTATCCTTGCTGACTCAAACTACTGGGGTGAGGGTAACGTCACCTTCAAAAGAGGGGCCTACTACAATAACTAAGATAATCTCTTAATTATGTGCAAAAGTGCGGAAATAATCAAAGGTTATACTAGATACGAGTCGGAACCAAGTGATTCATCTTGTCTATCTGTTTTTTTTTTATTTTTTTTTTCAGCATTTTAGTTAGTTTTTATTTTTCTTAGTTTAAAACATTTTTTCTAAACTTTTTATTTTGATTAGACGTTGAGGATAAACCGGTACTAAAAGCTCTTGTGTCCTTGGACTACCTCGGTATCTTACCAACGCTATACTACACTCAACGATGGGTGCACTTGCCCATATGTGTGTTTAGTGTGAGTGAAATATCGTGTTTTATAAATTTAAAACTTGGCTAAAATAAGTGTTAAAAAGGGCTTAAAATATACACCTAATATACACGACACTTCGCATGCATCAGTATCCAAGTCCAATTTAATGACCCTGGGTACTTAATTTGCCTACCAAGTCCAACTTAATGACCTTGGTTGACCCGTACAAAGCACACTAACGTTTTGTTCAAACTTTTTCAAACATTTTTCTGAAAATTACAAGTTTCAACTTAATGAACTTGTTTTGACTTTTCATTTTCACAGATTTAACATGATAAGATCCCAACTCATCTGTCCAGCTCAGAAACTTCCTGCATTTCCCTCAAACTGCGAGTCTGAAGATCAGCTTTCCACTTTGGATTGTCGATAAAACAAAACAGAAATGTAAAATCTTTTTGGATTTAAGAAAGTTTCTAGACAAGAAAACTATGAAATCTTTTTGAGTTTTGAATGTTAAACTGAAATGAAATGTAGTAAATGTAAACTATTTACAAACATATTTTTGGTGAGTGTGTTAGGGAATCATATCAGCTACCGACAAGCTACAAGTACCGTTAAGCTTTGATTTCATACTCAGAATTAAACAATTCGCTTAGATTGCCGATATACTGATCCACTTAAGTTCTCACACAAATTTCAATCTGTCCAGGATACGAATTTAGTGTTTTAGAGACTTAGCTTATACGCGTGTACCACCTCAGAATATACTCCCGTATCCAGACTACTATATTCAGTCTTACAGGTGAGTGCACAATAATGATATATGTAAGGGGTTAAATGCGAGACCATGAGAGCTCAGGCTATTGCTTCCGCAAAATCAGAGAGATGATGGTTCGACTTTAGGTGGGTCCCCCTTGGGGATCTTCTTTACAAAAGCACATGATTAGCATTTTTCAATGTTTCATCATTTTTTATGCTGAGGGGGGGGGGGGCTTTAAGATTAAAGAAATGTAAAGTATTATACGAGGACTAGGCTATTGCTCCCGCAAAATCAGAAGTCCTGGTATAATACCCCAGATATCATCACGTACAAAGACCTAGTATGTCAGAAATAGAGCCTTTTAAATAGGATTTCAGGGTTTACCTATATATCCAAGAGATGTTCCCCACGTAAAAAGCAAGTTGTGATTTAGCTTTATATCCCGAACAAACCTATTAAATGTGTAAAAACCTACCAGCATATCATCAGCGAGACTGCTTAACACTTTTAAACTTTACATTTCTTTAGCATACCGTAACTGTCTAGCTGATGTACTATCATTTTCCCTTTTTACACAAACTCTTTTTTGGTTTTCTATTGTTTTTGGATTTTGAAATATCTCATGTTTTTGGGTTTTTGAAATTTTTTTATTGTTTTTGTATTTTCTGGAAAAATATAAATATAACCTATCTCCCCCTAAATACCAAAACAGGTAAAAAATCGACAAACCATTGCAGATTGCTTTTCAACATCATCTACAGTGGTACCTTCATCTACGTCAATGATCCCATCCGCAACCGATAGTAACTTCATACCATTAAGTTTCAAAAGATATTGAAAACGGGTTTTGTCTAATGCTTTGGTATGTAAGTCAACTTTTTGTTCATCGGTGTGGATTTTTTCTATTCGTATCAACTTCTTCTCGAAACAATCTCGGATGAAGTGATGACGAATTTTAATGTGTTTTGTTTTAGCGTGATGAACATGATTTTTTGTTATGTTTATAGCTGCCTCATTATCAACAAAGATAGGGGAGTTAAGAAATTGCAAACCGTAGTCTCGTATTTGTTGCTGGATCCACAAGATCTGAGAGCAGCAGCTGCTAGCAGATACATATTCGGCTTCACATGTGGATAAAGCAATAGAGGTCTGCTTCTTACATTGCCAGGTGACCAATCGAGGTCCGAAAAACTGTCATCCCGCTGTTGTTGACTTAGCGTTCACTTTACAGCATCCGAAATCAGAATCAGAATATCCCTCGAGTGTGAAATTGTCTTCCTTTGGATACCACAACCCCAATGATGGAGTTCCTTTCAGGTAGCGTAATATCCTTTTCACAATAACCATATGCGAGACTCTGGGACTTGACTGAAACCGTGCTGCGAGGCAGGTTGGATACATAATATCCGGTCTTGATGCCGTCAAATACATGAGCGATCCGATCATGGAGCGATACAACGTTTCATCTACTTTATTTCCAGTGAGATCAAGGTTTATCCAATGGTTCGTCGCTAACGGGGTGGACATTGTTGACATTCCTGACATCCCGAATTTTTCCAGAACATCATGAACATACTTTATCTGATGTATGAACTGTCACACCCCGACCACGTATAACATACAAAACGTGGCGGAAAACGTCGGGGAGTGTTGTAACATAATTAATTGTTTCATAACCATGGCATTCAAAGTTGTATTTTATTTATCAACAAGCGTGTTACATTGTCAATACAGGAAATAAAGAGTTTATAACATAATTAAACTAGTTCTATCTTCGTTTTATGTCTCTAAGGCACAGGTCCGCCCTAGTGTCACGATCATCATCCTACGGAAAAGCTCCTGAAAACACATGTGAAAATAGGTACGTCAGCATAAAAATGCCTGTGAGATACATAGGTTTTGTGAAAATATGATTCATGACTTAAGTTTAAGAAATTGTTTAATAACAGTCAGTCATGAACCTTGTAAATTGTTTTGTCTTGTAAATCATTTGAAAAATGATAAAATAAGATGATACGTATAAATAAGATCATAAAGTATGGTTTAATAAATAACCAAGTAAAATGAGTTTGCATAAGATAAGTTTGTTTTGTAAAACAATGTCTTGTGAAAAGTATGTTATTTGTATAAAATGTCATATGTCTAAATTGAAATGATTCAAATAACGCTACACTATGTAATACCATACAAACACTTATATATAGGAAGTACTAACGGCGTATCCACCATGCTTGTATCATATTACACATGCCTCGTTACTTAAATCACTTAAACAAACCACCAATGTATAAAGTCTATGTTTAAACCAATAGTCAAAAGTCCTTGTATAAGCCATGTCAAATGTTTATAAGTCCAAAAGTAGTCAAGTAATGTGTAACAAATGTTATGTATTGTAAGTAAAGTATTGTCACATAGTCTAAAATGTATAAATGTACAAAACAAAGTATTTTGAATATATCAAAAAGTTATGTTTTGCAAAGTAATGCATGTTACATTGATACAAACATTTATGTGGTAAGTTAACGCATACATTCAAGCCTTGAGACAGTCGGATAACCCTTTTAGTCAAGATTATCAAAAGTAATGTTTTCGGATTCAGTCATTCCTTACATCCAAACAAACCCGGGATGTCAGGAATGGGATTTGTCAAGTCCTATGGTACCAGTACTTACTACCGAGCGGTGTAGCTAATGTTAATGAACGTATAATAGTCTCGTTTGTGCAAACCAAATGTCATAGCAAAAGTGAACATGTTATATAAAAACAATGTACTAAGTATGCTAAGTTAACATACAAAGCAGAAAAGTCATGTAAATCAATGTGCTAGCATGCTATCAGTTAACATACATAGCAGAAATGTAATGTAAAACAATGTACTAAGTATGCACACAATGGACATACTTAGCATGAAATGTAATGAAATTATGTACTATAATGTACTAACAAACATAGCAGGTATATGATGTGAAAACAGGAAAGCACGAAAGTAACAAGAAGGACTATAACCATCGTGATTACAATCACGTTGCGAAGTTCAAACGAACTTCGCATTGACCATAAACTGGTCAACGCAGAAAGTCAAACAAAGTTTGACTTTCAGACTCAAAAAGACTCGAAAAGCAATAAAAGAACGAAAGAATACTTACGAAGGGTCCCCGAATGCTAATCTAGATCAAAATAACTCAGGTATGAAACAATGGTTCCAACTTAGAGTCTTTTTGATCAGATTCTTGTGAGTTTGAAGCAAATGGGGGTGGGGTATTTATAGTTTTCGGTCCACCGTTAGGATCGTTTCTTGGAGAAGAGGGAATGATCTTGCTCGTACACTTGTCGGAAGGTTGTGGTAACTGATTTTGGCCACCACAAGTGATTAACAAGTGGCACTTAACCTTTGGAGAATGTTTAGGGGCAGATAACAGCTGCCAAAATCGATTTTCTGCATCTGGACACTGCTTGCGCACCGTAACAAATAAACCCTTACGGTGCGCAAGGGCCAAGTTTGGCAGATTTACAATTTTGGTCCCTGTTGTGCTATAAGGTCATTTCCGACGCGTTTAAGGCCCGTTAACCCCATTTCAAAGCTCTAAAATGAAGTTAAAGTATAGGGAACTTAAAATGTGCTCAAAAATATCTCAGATGTCGGTTCGTTTAGCCGTACGGTTGCGATGTTCGGTTAATTACGACGGAATGCGCATAAGCGCGAGAAACGATCCAAATGGCGTGACGAATGGATTTTTCTTATGCCAAACACTAAAATAAAATATTTTAGTGCTTACATAAATTTTTGGATGTCCGGATGTATTCAGAACGTAAGTTATGCGCGAAAATGCAAACTTGTGCACTTTTTGACGCTTTTAGTCCCTGAATGACCCAAAAGTTTATTTTAGCACACCGAACCCCTCAAAGCCTATTTCTAAGCTATGTGAAGGATATTTATGGTATGTTTAACTTATGGTCATGTTCCGGAATGTCTGTTACAGTTCAGATTGGCATACTTTAGCGGTTTGTCAAGTTTAGTCCCTGTAAGCGAATTAACTTGTTTTTGCCATACCAAAGCCTTCAAAACTTATTTCTAAGTTATGTAAAGGTTATTTAAGGTATGTTAAGTATATTTTGATGTTCCGGAGTATTTTTCGCGTTAAACTAAGTACGTTTACGCACCAGTTTGCGTATAACTCTCTAGAAAGTGATGTAGAGTTTGAAATTACATAAAAGTTAAAACATGAAAAATGTAAAACACAACCAAACAAACATTGGGATCAAATAACATTGTTTTATTGATAATAGAACTGTTCAAAATGATTACAAGCACGGATGTTACAGTCTCCCCTACTTTTGGAAATTTCGTCCCGAAATTTATTTATAGGAAACTCGTGGAAAAAGATGCGGATATTTCGCCTTCATTTGATCCTCGCATTCCCAAGTAAACTCAGGTCCACGTTTAGCTTCCCAGCGAACTTTGACTAGCGAAATTGATCAGCGAACTTGATTTTAAGCGAAATAAACCAGCGAAATTGACCTTCTGACCAGCGAAATTAACAGCAGTCCAGCGAAATTATCAGCAAATTTAAAAACCAGCGAATTTAAAGTGGTGGAATTTTTGTTGGCAAGCGTCGAGAAAATTTGACTGTTTTGCAAATAGAAATTGATCCGTAGCTCGTTAGACAGAACCGTTTGGACCGTTGAATTCCTTTGATTTTTAGGGTAAAAAAAAAAATGTCGGAAAAATTTGGTAACCTCTGTTTTCGGAAAAATTCCGATTTCGGTTTTCGACATTAGATATCATTGGATTCGTCTTTTCGAGACGATTCTAACGGTGTAATTTGGTAACCTCTGTTTTCGGAAAAATTTTGTACGGTTTTACCAGTCTGATTAAGTTAAAATGTCGAACATGTCTAAATTGAACGAACTCTTAAGAATGGAACATGAGGTGGGTACAACGAACAAACCACCTAAGATGATGAAGGTGGAGAACTACTTGACATGGAAGGATCGGTTTCAATCCTTTGTTGAGTACCAGGACACTCGTATGTGGATGTGTATAGAGGATGGGTATGCGAACCCAACTCATGACTTTGAGGGAAGACAACGTGTAACTGCTTATGTTGATATGGATGCTGAACAGAAGAAAATGTATGAGGCTAAAAAGAGAGCCTTGGCAGCCATTAAAATGTCTTTACCTGATGGCATCAAGCATACCTTTAAGAAGTACACTACTTCAAAGGCAATGTGGGATGCGCTAGAAAAGAGATATGAAGGAAATCCTGATGTCAAGAAGAACAAAGTTGATTTACTGAAGAAGCAGTTTGCTGTGTTTAAGCACATGAAAAACGAGTCTCTTGAGGACGTCATCACTCGATACTATCATTTGATGTCAGAATTGGACAATTATGATATAGAATGCTATACTGACATAGAGAAAAATGACAAGCTGCTGGATGCTCTACCTACTAAATGGGATATCTACACTCTCATGATAAAAGGAGAAGCAGATTATGACACAAAGGAGCTAGAAGAAGTGGTTGGAAAGCTAAGAGCTTATGAGCTCAACATGAAGAAAAAGGACACTGGATATGATCAGGTTCAAGATCCAGGGATCTACAATGGGCTTACATCGTCTTCATCTCATGATGCTTCTAGCGACTCAGCCACTGCTTTTCTCTCGCATGAAGATGAGCAGGTCACAGTAAATGATGATGGTGATGTGTGTTTTGTAGCTGCTTCAGGTGGATCAACAGGAGCTAAGAGAACATCTGGTTCTAAGCAGAGTAGTGGTGTTAAGTCGATGCCAATGAGTGTGAAGTCTGCTGAAGAGCATCTTGCTCTACTTGCTTCATTTGTTGCTTCATATGAAAACTACATTCAGGGGAAGATATCTGATCCTGCCACTTTAGATGAAGATTACGATCAGATTGACCCTGATGATCTTGAAGATATGGATTTGCAGTGGCAAATGGCCATGATTACTAGAAGAGTGAAGAGGTTTATGAACCGAACTGGAAGAAAGTTTATAGGAAAGACTGTTGGTTTTGATAAGACTAAAGTGAGATGCTTCAACTGTCAAAGTTATGGGCATTTCGCCAGGGAATGTCAAAAACAAAAGCAGGATACTTCGAGTCAGAGTTCAAACAATAGAAATGCTTCAAACAACTCTAACTCGAGAGCGCTGATCTCTACTGCTAGAGAAGGTTCATATGACTGGAGTGTTCACTTGGAGAATGATGACAATGTCACTCAGGCGTTCATGGCAGAGATAACGCAAATTGATGATGGTGAAGCTACAGTAGATGATGTTAAAGTTGAGAAGAAAAGTGATGCTGAGGCAGAGGTGAAGGCAGAGAGTAAAGCTGAAGAAAAGAAGGCTGATCAGACATCAGATGCTGAGGAGAAAAAGCAAAAGTCTGACCAGGAACGGGAAGCTGAAGAAAAGGAAGCTGAATACAAAAGAGTGAAAGATCAGCTTGCAGCTCTCATGGCCAACCTTGATAAACAAACAGGAGAGGTAAAGTCTAATTCTGTGTGTTTAAAATGTCGTGAATTACAGGGTGAAGTTGATAGGTTGTCCACACTAAACCAAAGTCTGGTGGGCGAGATGTCTACCATAAAAGAAGCAAACTTTTTTGCTAAAAGAAACGAATCGTCATACTTGAAGAAAATACAAGGTTATGAAACTAAAATTGAAGCTGTAACCTGTAAACTAAATGAAAAACTTCAAGTCATAAACTTAGCTCATGACATGATGGCTGAGAAAACAAAAGAGATTTCTGATAAATGCAAAGAGTTGTCAGATGCACAACTAAGAATTGTTGAACTTGAAAAGAAATTAGGTCAATTCAGGGATTCTACTTTTGTTATGAAACATATGATGGGTGGCTTGAAGAAAAGTAATGACAAAACCAGTGTGGGATTTCATGGTTTCAATGAAGTTCCACCTCCTGTTAGTCATGACTATTCTTTCTTGCCTAATGAAGATGAGCTCATGGACTTTGGGTCAACATTGCCAAGTAGTTCCACGTCACGTCAAGGAAATGTGTTTGAGAATGCTGATGCTAAGAAGGATAATAACAGCAAACCTGTTTTGAAAAAGAATACATCACATCCTAAAAATAACAATCCAACTTTTGTTAAAAAGGTTAATTTTGTTCAAGGAAGTGACATGAAAAACGAAACCGCTGTTATTAAAAATGAATCTAATATAGAGTTTGCTAAAAATAAGAACAAAGAAAATTCTGAAACTAAGCAAGCTGAACCAAATCCTTCTAAGGCATCATCACAAGAAAAACCCGAATCTAGTTCAAAGGCTTCAAAAAAGAAGTCTTCGAAACAGAAATCGTGCTTCAAATGTCACACCAAGGGACATGTAGCTAGTTGTTGTCCTAACAAAAAGAGTGAAGCACAAGTGAGTGAGGAGAAGAGAGAGAAGTCACCAGAGAAGAGTGGTGATAAACAGGAGAAGGAGTCCAACTCTTCAAAGAAATCTGCTCCTAAGCAACCAGAAAATGTTGCTGTTGGTGAAGATAAGGCTGAAAAAGGAACTCCACAAGTTCCTCGTTTTCAAAGAAATCAACCAAGATTTCAGCCTAGATCTCCACCAGGCAGATTTGAGAGACCTAGAAGCAGTTCACCTAGAATGAACAATTTTAATGCTAATAATTTCAGAAGTCAAGGTCAATATCAAAATCGATACCAACATAATGGTGGTCGAACTTTTTATAACAATGGCTTTAGAAATTACAACAATAATGCTTCTTGGAATCAAAATGCAAGATATCAAAATCAAAATTTTCAAAGGTCAAATAGTCCAAATACGTATAGGAACCCTCAGGACCAAAGACCTAGTGGAAATCAAAATCAAATTCCATCAACAAGTCTGAGATCCAAGACTCCAGTTAGGAGTAATGGATTTTGGATGGATGTTCCAGTAGTTGGTGAATTTGGACGACCCAAGACCATTAAGGCTTGGGTCCCCCAATCTAACTAATTTTTTGGTTGGTGTGTGCAGGAGCTGCTAAGGAGGATTATCAACTTATGGTATGTTGATAGTGGCTGCTCCAGGCACATGACGGGGGATGCGAGATTGTTGACTGAATTTGAAGATTATGATGGTGGAAAAGTGAATTTTGCGGGTGCTAAAGGTGGTAGAATTACAGGACGAGGAAATGTGACCAATGGGAAGATTACACTGGACAAAGTGAACTATGTGGAGCAGCTTAAACACAATCTGATGAGCGTGTCACAAGTCTACGACAAGGGTCACTCGGTCCATTTTACCAAGAATGAAGCATTAGTGTTGAAACCAGGTTTGAAGATTCCGGACGATTGGATAGTGATGCGAGCGCCAAGGAGAAATGACACTTATGTCATGGACATGGGTGCTAAGGATACGACTGCTGTGGTGGCGTGTTTACTATCAAAAGCATCTGAAGCTGAATCGATGTTGTGGCACAGACGCATGGCCCATATTCACTATCGAAAAATGAATTACCTTGTTAAAAATGAGCTAGTGAAAGGGGTTCCAATGCAGAGGTTTCACGTGGAAGATAAATGTCTTCCATGTCAAAAGGGAAAACAACATAAGAAACCTCACAAATCTAAAACAGTAAATTCCATAGATGCCCCTTATGAATTACTTCACATGGATTTATTCGGTCCAGTGAACGTAAGGAGCATAGGTGGAAAGTACTATTGTTTAGTTGTCACTGATGATTATTCACGATATTCATGGGTTTTCTTTTTAGGTACAAAAGATGAGACGGCGGAGATGCTGATAGATCTTTTTACGAAATTGGAAAACGTCCATGATGCAAGGATAAAGAGGATAAGGAGTGATAATGGCACGGAGTTCAAGAATCGAGTTCTGGATCTCTACTGTGTTCGCAAGGGAATTGAACATCAATATTCTGCTCCTTATACACCTCAACAAAATGGAGTTGCTGAGAGGAAAAACAGGACGTTGATTGAAGCTGCTAGGACGATGCTTTCAGATTCAAAGCTACCAGTTCTTTTCTGGGGAGAAGCTGTGAATACAGCTTGCTACGTCCTGAACAAAGTTTTGACTGTTAAACGTTTTAACAAAACATGTCATGAATTAATGTTTAACATAAAGCCAAACTTGGAAGGCTTTGAACCATTTGGATTACCCTGCACCATTGTGCGTAATAAAGATAAACAAAAATTCGGTGAGGTGGCTGACGAAGGCTACTTTCTAGGTTACGTACCTGGCGCACCGAATAAAAGGGTTTTTAATCTAAAAACTGGTAAAATTGAGGTTGTTTATAATGTGGAGATAACTTCATACAAACCTCAACAATCAACGAGTGGTCCAGCTATATTATATGATTATGAAAGCACTTTTAAGTCATTTAATATTCCTGAGTTTCCAAATGCAGATGATTCTCAGTTGATTCAAACAATGATTGGTGGAGACGATGAAGGCGAGTTCATGCCTAGATCGAATGTTGATATGACAGATGCTGCGGAAACTTCCCATGGTGCTGCTGATCCTGATTCGAGTGATAGTGACTCTGAACCCATTGAGGGGGAGGATTTCATTAATCCATTTGCCGATCAGAACATTCAAGGGGAGGTTGGATCAAACCTGGGTGATAATATTGAAGTTGATACTGTTGCTACTACACGAGCAAATAGAGATCATCCAGTTGACATGATACTTGGAGATCCTAATGCAGGTGTTCAGACAAGAAGAAACATAGCAGCGAATTCTGGTTTATTTGTGTCGATTGAGAAGACTGGGATTGTGAACGAATGCTTGTATAGTTGCTTTATTTCCCAAGAGGAGCCTAAAAACATTCATATGGCTCTTAAAGACAATTCATGGGTTGAAGCTATGCAAGAGGAATTGGCCCAGTTTGCAAAGTTGAAGGTTTGGGAGTTGGTTGATCTTCCTAAAGGTGAAAGAGAGATAGGCACTAAATGGGTGTTTAAGTGCAAGAAGGATGACAGAGGGATAGTGACGCGAAACAAGGCTCGATTGGTGGTAAAAGGTTTCAATCAGCAAGAAGGGATTGATTACAATGAAGTGTTTGCACCAGTGGCAAGGTTGGAGGCAATTCGTTTGTTTCTAGCTTTCGCAACATTCAAGGGCTTCAAAGTTTACCAACTAGACGTGAAGAGTGCATTTCTTTACGGGAAAGTCCAAGAAGTGGTGTATGTCTCACAACCAGATGGGTTCGTTGATCCAGACTATCCAGATCGAGTGTACAAACTTGATAAGGCTTTGTATGGGTTACATCAAGCTCCCAGGGCGTGGTACGAGACACTGTCTACACATCTGATCAAGAATGGTTTTGAAAGAGGTCAGATTGACAGTACACTGTTCATCAAGAGAAAGAAGGAAGATTTTCTGCTAGTACAGGTGTACGTGGATGACATCATCTTTGGGTCATCAGATGAGAGCATGTGTAAAGAGTTCGAGCAGGTGATGAAGAGCAAGTTCGAAATGAGTGCTATGGGTGAGCTGTCTTACTTTCTGGGATTACAAGTTGAACAGAAGGAGGATGGGATGTTTATTCATCAAACGAAGTATGTGTATGACATTTTGGATCGGTTCAAAATGAATGATTGCTCTACTTTCAACACACCCATATGTGAAAATCACAATCTTGGCCCAGATCATGAAAGTACTGAAGACGTTGACCCTACTCAATACAGGGCGATGATTGGTTCTCTAATGTACTTGACTGCTTCAAGACCAGACATCATGTTTGCCGTATGCTTGTGTGCTAGATATCAGGCAAATCCAAAAGAGTCACACATGAAAGCAGTGAAGCGTATTCTTCGTTACTTGAAGGGGAAACCTAAACTTGGGTTGTGGTATCCAGCTGATAGTGATTTGAATTTTGTCGCTTACACTGACTCAGACTTTGGGGGATGCAAGTCGAACAGAAAGTCTACAACAGGTGGTTGTCAGTTCTTAGGAGGCAGGATCGTGTCTTGGCAATGCAAGAAGCAATCATGTGTGTCTACATCTACGTGTGAAGCTGAATATATTGCTGCGGGTAGCTGCTGCTCTCAGGTTCTCTGGATACAACAGCAAATGCGCGATTACGGTTTGGATTTCACTCGTACTCCTATTATGATAGATAATAATGCCACGATTTCTATAACTAATAATCCCGTGAAACACAGTCGCACAAAACATATTGACATACGTCATCATTTTATACGGGATTGTGCTGAAAAACGACTAATTGAATTACATCGAGTTGACACAGAAGATAACCTGGCAGATCTTTATACTAAAGCTTTTGACAGGGCTCGCTTTGAACATTTAGTCGAACTCAACGGGATGAGGAATCCTGAATAACTGGTTTTTCATAAGAATTTTTGTAAATAGTTTACTGCTTTTCTTAAAAATCAAAAATAAAAAAAAAATTTGAAAAATCAAAAACATAAAAAAAATAGAAAATCAAAAATGAGTTCACTGTGTGAAAAAGAAGAAATGATAGTACATCAGCAAGTTAGACTGTCACACTGAAACTGAAATTAAATTGCTTAAGTGTGATAGCAGCTTCTTTATATGATGTACCAGTAGGCAAAAAGCATGAAATAATCAACTTACCAATGTGATATAAACCTAAATGAAATGAATATGAGTGGGGAACACATCAGTGGTGTATGGTTTAATGACCTTAAATCTTGCGTTGATAGATTGCCAAAATCTGAAGTTTTGGGTCTTTATACTGATATTTCATCTAGGGATATCTTGACTGTCTTTCTGTTCAGAACTAAAATTGTACATGACCTCAGGAAAGAATGTCACTTGGAATTAGCACATTTCTATTTGAATGTCTGTATGTTGTCCCGATACACACAATTTTGATCTGATTCTGAAATCTTCTCTGAAAAAAGTCGTGTACCTCCTCTGCTGCATCCAGATATATGCTGACCTGGAGGTGCTAGGCAACGACAGCTTCTGCTGCATCCAGATATATGCTGACCTAGCTGTACGTTGTCGCGCTATAGATCTAATACACCCGAAAGAGGCCCTCTAGTGCCCAAATGAAACCCAATAAACCTATATCAAACTGAGAAAACTCATTTGATCTGTATATTATACCATCTCTCCTAAAGATCTATTCTGTTCTCTTCTCAACCTATTCCCAGTTAAGATTTCAGAAATCTGGATTGGACTTGTGAAATATGTGGTAGGGAAGATACTTGCATGATAGAGTGTGTTGTTTATATTTCCAGGATTTGATTACTATTTATTTGGGTGTTCATTGTTAAGCAATCAAAACATGATAAAACAGATTATATGCAGACTGAGACATTGTCAGGATATCTTAAAGGATGAATTCAGTATACTCACCTACTACGATGAAACTTTGTGCATACCTTGATCGTGGGGGTATATCCTGAAGTGGGACACACTAGTATATCAGTAATTAATATTACCTTAAAGTATCATATGGTAATGGTACTTGAAATGTTCATGCATTTTGTTTAAGTGGACAAACATACTGGTAATTGTCTTGGACTGCTTTTCACGAAAAATTAAATAAAGAATTGTCTAATTGTGTGAAACAGTTTGATTGTGCTGATATGATCTTCTTACCAGTGATTCTCACAAAAATAGAGTGTTTATTGCTTTTGTATTTATTTGCTTTCAGAAAAATATAAAAATCCAAAAATAGTGTCTTTTCTGTTTAAAATTCTTAACGTACGGAAAACTGTTATTCTTGGAGGAATTGTTACTGATAGGGGGAGACGGTGTTAGAAAGTGAGTTCAAAATTTTAAATCATGCGGGTTATAGGGTGTGTGATTAAAAAGTTTTGCATGTTGGTGATAAACTGGAAAATGCTTAATCTGTTATGCAGTTTTACAAATCTCTTGAATAATAATAATTTGTTTAACTTATGTTGAAAAATTCTTATGGTTTCTTGAGATGTTTGTTTTATAGTATACAGATTGAAGTAGTATGTTGCTGAGAAGTTGTTGTGTTGCTGAGTTGCTGTGAAGATGAGAGTTTGATTGGATGCATGGTAGAACCTCCTTTCTATATTGCAGACAAAGTTGAAGAGTTTGAAGATTTCTATTCAAAAGCTGAACTGGAGTTTACTCAAACGCTAAAGTTTTTGAAGTTTTGGTGATTGGATGCATCAGCTTAGGGTGAGTCTGTTGCTGACAGAAGCTGTTGAAGCTGAAGCTATCCAAAGACCAAAGACAGTGCAAGACTACATGAAGATTGCAAGATGACTGAAGACAAAGTTATTTTATGAAGCTATTGTCAAGGGGGAGTTTGTTGGTGCATGTTTGTGACAACAGCTTAGATTTGGTCTTTGGATATCTTGTAATTAGTTAAACGATAAACAGTTAGCGGGTTTAGCTTTGTAATAGTTAGTTGTAATGTTTGGGCTAACTAAACCCAACGAATTGGGTGTGTGGAGGCGAATTGGGCTTGTCCAATTCGCAGTCCATGATGTTTAACCTTGGCCCAAGTAGTAACCTTGTGTTATATAAACAAGGTTAGACTTTAGGGTTTAGGTTAATCAGCCAAAACAGTTTGTGAGAGATAGAATTTCGTGAGAGCTAGGGCTTGGACGAAATTAGTGTTGGTTAGGGTTTTAATTGATTGTAAACTGCAAGTTGGATAATCAATAGAAAACCCAGTTTGAAAGTGATTTGCTGTTTTCTGTTTCTACTTGTTTCTGTGATATTCTGATCAAGAGGATTCCGCACTCTTGATTGGAAAGACAATTCTGTGAAAGATCCATTCGGATAGGGGACCTACACGGATCAGCAAGAAAAGCTTGAATTCCAGTGAATTCGTTGTCGTAGATCTTGATTCAGCTCCCTGGATGCTCTGATACCACTTGTTGGTCCCTCGTACATGATCTGTTCGTCAGGAACTTAGATGAATCGACTTTGACTAATGTGCGGAATCCATTTGATCAAATCACATATGTACGACAGAGTATTCAACGATTAAACGCAGTATGATCTTTCTATTCAACTGTTATGAAAGTACAAAAGCGCCTGTAGAAGTCAGACTTGACAGAGTTCTCTCTAGAGTCAAAAGTTCTAAATGAGATACCCGAACGGGGTATTTATAGGCAACTCGGGAACAAGGTTAGTGCTGATCGTTCGGATGACATGTTGTCCGAACGGATGACATCCTGTCCGAACGGATAACATGCTGACCGAACGGATGAGTGCTGTCCGATCGGATGGCCCATCCGATCAGGTGACACTAGTTAACAAAGTCAACACTTTACAAAACAGTCTCGTTTCTTGAGTTGTCGATCTATCTAACACATACATTACATAATTGTTTACAAAGGACACAAATATACAAAATATGACTAAATGCTGATGGAAGCTACAGACGTATACACTAACAGACGCGTATTTTGACTGAAACTATGACACGTCACTACACCTAATCAACATGGTAATCAGTAGGTAGTCACATGGGACTATAACCATCGTGATTACGTTCACGTTGCGAAGTTCAAACGAACTTCGTGTTGACCATTAACTGGTCAAAGCAGAAAGTCAAACACTATTTGACTTTCACGCTTAAAAACGCATAAAAGAACGAAAGAGGACATACAAAAGGTCCAAGAATGGAGGTTTTGATCCAAACAACTCAAGTATGGAGCATAAAACCCCAACTTAGAGCTGAATGAATCAAAAGGTGTGAAATGAAATGAAAATGGGTGGGGGTATTTATAGGATTTCCAAGACCGTTAAGATCGTTCCTCGATAAACGAGCTTCAATCTTGAGCGTACAAGTGGGCACAAGGTTTTGTGATACTAGGGGCATCCAAAACCAGTCCATAGAATGGTAGAAACCATGTGCAAAACAATGGGAGCAGCTGGGTTTTAAGAAAATGAAGTCTACTGACTTAGTGAAGGCTTACGGACCGTAAGAACCACCATACGGTCCGTAAGGACCTGATTTGCTGGCAGTGACTTTCATTAATTGGTAAAAGAGGCCCCTGCATCTCCAAACTTGATTTTTAATGCGTTTTGGCACGTTTAAGCCCCGTTAACCCCACTTGAAGGCTATAAAATGAAGTTAAACTATAGGGAACTTAAAATATGCTCAAAAATATCTCGTATGTCGGTTCGTTTGGTCGTACGGTTGTGTTGTTCGGTTAATTACGACGAAACACGAACGGACGCGAAAAACGATCCAAATTACGCGACGAATGAGATTTTATCAAGCCAATCACTAAAATAAAATATTTTAATGATTACATAAATTTTTGGATGTCCGGATATATTCAGAACGTAAGTTATGCGCGAAAATGCAAACTTATGCATTTTTTTGACGCTTTTAGTCCCTATTGATCAAATAAGTTTATTTTTGCGCACCAAACACCCCAAAGCCTATTTCTAAGCTATGTAAAGGATATTTAGGGCATGTTTAACTTATGATCCAGTTCCGGAATGTGCGATACTATGTGAATCAGCAGACTTTCACAGTTTGACGCAAATAGTCCCTGAGTGTGAATAAACTTGTTTTTGACACACCATAGCTTTCAAAACTTATTTCTAACTTATATAAAAGTTATTTAAGGTATGTTAAGCCTATGTCACTGTTCCGGAGTGTTTGTTGCATTAAACTGATCAGTTCGCGTTTAACTTTCCAGAAAGCGATTTAAAGCTTGAAAATGAACTAGAATCAAAATGTGAAATTGTAAAACCAAAATAAACAAATTTTTGAGACCAAAACACATTTTTTCTTTGATAAAAGATAGTGCCCTACATTGTGTGTGTTTACGGAGCAAAAGTGTCACAGTCTCCCCTACTTCAGGAAATTTCGTCCCGAAATTTATTCGAAGGAGACCGTAGAGTGAAATTGAAACAACTGATGGATAAGCAAATTGCCAGATCCCAAAGATGCGGAGCATCTTTTGGAGGGGAATTCAAAATGTGATTTGGGATATTCAAAGTATCTCAAGGTATCCAACCCTTTGAAACTTGTGATAGCCGACTAGTGTTCAAAAATCATTTAAGCATGGCACTATGTTATACTAAGCTCCTAGTGTAATTCCTAGCAAAGAAAGGGGTGTACATTCAAGCCCTACACGTACACGGTTTCTAACGTCCCACGAGGTACATCCAATGCACCATGAGCATCTCATGCATAGGAGACGGGTCAACATACCTATGGCATCAAGATCGTCACCTTTAACACCAAAATATATTCCCGGTCGGCTTGATTTAAGTTAATGAGTGTACTCGCTATCGTCTATCGGAAATAACCACACAAATAACACTTAACACATAATCACATAATGGTCCAAGATAACATAAAATCACCAAGTGATCTTAGTAACGTTCTGAAGAATAACACAATAAGAACACTTATATATAGGAAGTACCATCGGCGTATCCACCGTGTTCTTATCGCATCATACTTCTCCTGTTACCTTAATCACTCTAAATTTTATGCTAGAATACTTAACAAGGCTTACTATGATTCTCATGCATCGAAACTCATAATTAAGTGTGCACCCATAATTACTCGTTTCGTCACATGGTCCACATAGCTCCTCTTGTTAAGAAAGGGTAAACAAATAATAAGGTCGAACTATCGTCTAAATCAAATAAACATCATCATAACATAACATCTGTCAAATCGAATTGCATTTCATACTAGCAATAATAGCACTACTTATTTTGCATACAACAAATTTAGTAGTAGGTATTTTATTCTAGTACAAATATTTATATATGTTTCATATCATACCCCCAAAACCCACTCGCGGAGTATCACCACTTGGAGGCATGACTGACCAGGATCAAGCAACCAATCATATTGAACATTGTAAGTAATAAATAAAAATTCATCCCAATAATACGAAAGGTGTTCAAAACAAAACATAGTTAAGTGTTTAGCGAAAGCATAAATGTGAAAACCCAACATAAGTATTCAGTTCGAAATGATATAATGTTTTTAACATGGCCTACTGTCCAAGTCCCACACGATCGCGCCTCCCAGTGCAAGCTCCATAAGTACCTATCGACCTGCAAGGCATGTAACAACGAGTCAACAACAAAGTTGAGCGAGTTCACAGTTGTTTGTTCAGTTATTGAGTTCGTTTCAGAAATCGTAAGTTTGTTTCATAATCACGTGTTACTCAGTACCCTTGTTTCCCAAATCTTTACGATATTTAGTGGGGGCTTCCCATGTTGTATATTGCTAGACTAGTTATATCTATAGGTGTCCTTCCCAATCCTAGGACAGTGATAAGTATAAGATTACGTAGGTTTTACGTAAGTGCCCTTCCCAATCCGAGGACAGTGGTAAATATGAGTTTACGTAGGTTTTACGTAACTGCCATTCCCAATCCGAGGACAGTGGTAAATATGAGTTTACGTAGGTTTTATGTAAGTGCCCTTCCCAATCTGATGACAGTGGTACGTAGCGAGTACGTAGGTTTAGCGCTGGCGTCCTTCCCAATCCGAGGACGGTGGTAAGTAGTCTAGTAGCGGTAAATGTACAACAGTTGTTTGTTCAGTTATTGAGTTCGTTTCAGAAATCGTAAGTTTGTTTCATAATCACGTGTTACTTAGTACCCTTGTTTCCCAAATCTTTACGATATTTAGTGGGGGCTTCCCATGTTGTATATTGCTAGACTAGTTATATCTATAGGTGTCCTTCCCAATCCGAGGACAGTGATAAGTATAAGATTACGTAGGTTTTACGTAACTGCCCTTCCCAATCTGAGGACAGTGGTAAATATGAGTTTACGTAGGTTTTACGTAACTGCCATTCCCAATCCGAGGAGAGTGGTAAATATGAGTTTACGTAGGTTTTACGTAAGTGCCCTTCCCAATCTGATGACAGTGGTACGTAGCGAGTACGTAGGTTTAGCGCTGGCGTCCTTCCCAATCCGAGGACGGTGGTAAGTTGTCTAGTAGCGGTAAATGTACAAGTTCTGTCGTAGTTATTCAATCCCATTCCCAACCCACCGGGAATCCCATGCCTTAGAAGTGTGAACTCACCTTGGTTTGCTCGGTATGCTAAACTATGTGCTCACAAGTAATCAATCAAGTCCTATAATTATGCACGTATGCGAAATCAGTTTATGTTGGTAAAGTTTCACATGCAATCTATATCACCGAATGTACTTGGCAGTTGACATCATGCACCACTAAATCAGTTAATCAGGTTCACATAATTCATGCTTCACATGGGTGATTTCTCAGTCTATTCTAACAATATTAGCCATTAACATACCTAACGGGGTTAATGGGTTTAACAAAGTTACCATACTTAACAAGATTAACACACTTAGCATAGTTAACACACATGGCAGAGTTAATCAGAATTAGCAGAGTTATCATACATAATGAACTTAACGTACGTAGCATAGTTAACATAACCCAGTTAACATACTTAACATAGTTGGCATACTTAACACAGTTAATACTTAACAGGGTTAACCACTGAACAGAGTTTATAACTTAACGGAGTTAGTGTGTCCAAGCATTCCACGAAATCACTTGGGACGAAAACACTTCTGGCGGCGAAATCACTTTTGGCGACGAAATCACCCAGCGACGAAATCACGAAGTGTTTTCGTCGATGTTCCGTTTTCGTCGGTGAAGAGTTTTCGTCGGGCACATCGTGTTCATCACTAACAGTTACAATTCCAGAACCCTAATGATCATCTACAATACGCCGACTTCATCATATAATCATTCAGTCATATCAATTCATGCGATCCTCTATACATACAAGGCATTAATACGAAATCATTCCACACTGAATTAATATGATTATCATACATTAAATTGAACATGCACTGAGATCTATCCAAATACTATCACAACATCAGATCTAACCCACATGATGAACATCAACCCTATCCATCCTTCATTATAACATTCGAAGATATACATATATACACAATATCAACCGAACATTGACAGTAACCATAATACAATCGATCATAACCTCAGCTTCTAAGGATTCCTACCAAACCAATCGATCCAATTCACAACATGATCACATAACAATTTGCAGTCAATATATAACAATCATCTAATATACGTAATAACAATCTAATTACCGAGATAATATACTAACCAGTTATTACAAGAGACTAGCAACGTAGCAACGGTTCCCAAAGAGCTAGAGATTGCCGTCGGGTTCAAAGGGTAAAGAGAGGGAGAATGTGAGAGGTGGCTAGGGTTTCCGAATGCACTCATATGTAAAAGTGGAGAACAAAACCTTAAACAGACTGCTACTGGGCCAAAGGCCCATATGTTGATTTCGTCGGCCCCAAAGTGGACGAAAACACCTTAGTGTTTTCGCCAAGGGTGTTTTCATGGGTGGGGTGTTTGGCAACAATTCCTATTATTAATGCAAGAGATGTATAATACATACACATATAATATACACATCACGAGACAACACTTATATTATATAAAAACACACTTTGCACTTAAATACCAAGTTAAGTCGAATAAAGACCTTGAAAACTAGGGTTGTCACATTATCCCCAACTTGAAAGAAATTTCGTCCCAAAATTTAGCACGTGGTTACTGAGGAAGCTAGTTGCGTTGTGTTGTTTCCTGGTTTTCCTGGGGTGTCACATCATCCCCCCGTTGGTTTGGAATTTCGTCCTGAAATTCTGCAGTAGCTTCAGTCTCAGTAATGGTTGCACTGTTTTCGAACAACTGGGGATACTTGAGTTTCATTTGATCTTCTCATTCCCAGGTAAACTCTGGGCCACGACGGGAGTTCCAACGAACTCGAACAAGAGGGATTCTGGTGCGCTTGAGGACCTTAACATCCCGGTCCGTGATTTCAACTTGTTCCTCGATGAATCGCAACCGATCGTCGACTGTGAGCTCCTTGAGAGGAACTATGAGGGTCTCATCTGACAGACACTTCTTCAGATTCGACACGTGAAAAACGTTGTGAACTGCACGCGGGTAGGTTTAGTTTGTAGGCCACTTTGCCTATTTTCTCTATGATTTCGAACGGTCCGACGTAACGCGGATTGAGTTTGCCTCGTTTGCCAAAACGAACTACACCTTTCCAAGGTGAGACTTTGAGTAGTACTCGATCCCCAACCTGGAACTCGAGTGGTTTCCTGCGCTTATCAGTGTAGCTTTTCTAACGATCACGAGCTGCCGCCATTCGTTGCCGTATCTGGGCAATCCTTTCTGTAGTATCAACTACTATTTCTGGGCCTGTGATTTGGCTGTCACCAACTTCTGCCCAGCAAAGAGGTGATCAGCATTTACGTCCGTACAATGCCTCAAACGGAGCGGCTTGAATGCTGGTGTGGTAACTGTTGTTATACGAAAACTCCACCAAAGGGAGGTGTTTTTCCCAGCCGTTGCCGAAATTGATTACACATGCACGAAGCATGTCTTCTAGAGTTTGGATGGTGTGTTCAGACTGCCCATCCGTTTGCGGGTGATAAGCTGTGCTCATGTCTAATCGAGAGCCAAAAGATTTGTGCATCGCTTGCCACAGTTCTGAAGTAAAGCGTGCATCACGATCGGAAATAATGGAGGTTGGCACCCCGTGCCTCGAAACCACTTCCTTAAGGTAAACATCTGCTAAGGTGGAGAATTTATCCGTTTCTTTGATAGCCAAGAAGTGTGCAGACTTTGTGAGTCGATCCACGATCACCCAAATAGTATCATTTCCACGTTGAGATCTAGGCAGGCCAGTAACGAAATCTATGGAAATTTGCTCCCATTTCCATTGTGGTATTTCTGGTTGTTGGAGTAGGCCCGATGGTTTCTGATATTCAGTCTTGACTCTCGCACAAGTCAAACACTTGCTAACGTAAGTTGCTATGTGAGCTTTCATGTTAGGCCACCGATACGTAGTTCTGAGATCGTGGTACATCTTATCCGAACCAGGATGTACCGAGTAATGAGACTTATGTGCTTCATCCATTACAAGTTCTCGTAAGTTTCCATAGAGTGGGACCCAGATGCGTCCTGTTACGTAGTAGGCGTTGTCTTCCTTTTGTTCTAACCGTTGCCTTGAGCCGCGTAGGGCTTCAGCCCTGACGTTTTCTGGTGTCAATGCTTCTGCCTGAGCATCTCGTATCTGTGTAGGAAGACTAGACTGGATGGTAAGTTGTAATGCTCGCACGCGTTTAGGTGTAGTATCTTTTCGACTGAGGGCGTCGGCCACGAAATTGGCTTTGCCCGGATGGTACTTGATGGCACATTCGTAGTCATTCAATAGCTCGACCCATCGACGTTGTCGCATGTTCAACTCCTTCTGTTTGAAGATATGCTCTAGACTCCTGTGATCGGTGTAGATGGTGCACTTGGTACCGTACAGGTAACGTCTCCATATCTTAAGTGCAAAAACAACAGCTCCCAGCTCCAGATCATGTGTAGTGTAATTCCTTTCGTGAATCTTAAGTTGGCGCGAGGCGTAAGCAATGACTTTATCCCGTTGCATCAATACACAACCAAGACCCTGAATTGACGCGTCGCAATAAACCACGAAATCGTCTGTGCCCTCTAGCAATGAAAGAATAGGTGCGCTACCAAGTCTATTCTTTAAATGTTGGAACGCTGATTCTTGAGCATCACCCCAACGATAGGTGACACCCTTCTGAGTTAGCAAAGTAAGTGGCTGCGCAATCTTGGAAAAGTCTTTCATAAACCTTCTGTAGTAGCCCGACAAACCCAAGAATTGGCGGATTTCTGTTGGTGTACGGGGTGCAGGCCAGTTCTTGATCGAGTCTACCTTCGATGGATCAACATGAATCCCATCCTTGTTTACCACGTGGCCTAGGAAATGAACTTCATGAAGCCAGAATTCGCATTTCGAGAACTTAGCATAAAGTTGCTCTGTTCGAAGCAGTTCCAAAATAATCCGCAGATGCTGCTCGTGCTCCTCCTGACTCTTAGAATAGATCAGGATGTCGTCGATGAAAACAATAACAAACTTATCCAAGTAAGGTTTGCACACCCTGTTCATAAGATCCATGAAGACTGCCGGTGCGTTCGTCAAACCGAAAGGCATGACCAGGAACTCGTAATGGCAGTAACGAGTTCTGAATGCTGTCTTAGAGATATCCTCATCTCGGACTCTCAGTTGATGGTAACCCGATCTCAGATCAATCTTGGAGTAGTAGCTCGACCCTTGCAACTGGTCGAATAAGTCATCAATGCGCGGGAGAGGATAACGATTCTTTATGGTCACCTTGTTGAGTTCCCGGTAATCTATGCACATCCGAAAGGTACCATCTTTCTTCTTCACAAACAACACTGGAGCTCCCCAGGGCGAAGAGCTAGGACGAATGAAACCCTTATCCAAGAGTTCTTGCAATTGTTTGGACAGTTCTTCCAGTTCGGTTGGGGCTAAGCGATACGGTGCACGAGCTATTGGTGCTGCTCCAGGAGCTAGCTCGATTTGAAATTCGACCTGGCGATGAGGCGGTAGACCAGGTAATTCCTCAGGAAACACTTGAGGAAAGTCGCGTACAACTGGAATATCCTCTATTTTCTTCTCTTTCGATGATGCGTCAGTAACAAGTGCTAAAATTGCAGTGTGGCCCTTTCGCAAACACTTCTGGGCCTTAAGGAAAGAGATGATACCTACAACTGCACCACTCTTTTCACCATGAATCACCAAAGGTTCTTCACCAGAATGATGAATGCGGACGATCTTCTCCTTGCAAAGGATCTCTGCTCGATGTTGCGATAACCAATCCATACCAACAACAATGTCGAAACTACCCAGAACAATAGGAATGAGGTCGATAGAGAAGGTTTGACCAGCTAAGAAGAGATTACAACCCCTAACTATGTGTGTGGCTTCAAGACTTTTACCGTTTGCTAGCTCTACCATGTGCTTGGTGTTCAAAAGTGTTGGGGTACGTTTAAGCATTTGACTAACTTTTAGGGACACATAACTGGTATCGGCACCCGAATCAAATAAAAAATTAACATAAAAGTCATCCAGTAGAAACTTACCCATCATGACGTTGGGATCATTCCTAGCATTACCCTGACCAATCACGAACACACGGCCCCGGGCACCATTGTCTCCATTGTTTCCCCCGTTGTTACCCCCATTGTTGTTTTCGTTCCCTTGGTTATTGTTCTGATTCTGATTTAACTACGGATAGTGTCTCTTGAAGTGACCTTCAGCGCCACACTGATAGCATCCCCTGTTACCCTGTTGTTGTTGTTGATTCTGCTGTGCTTGCTGTTGCTGCTGACGATTCTGATTTGCAGGCCGTGAGCTCCTGCAATCCTTGGCTTCATGACCCATCTTGAGACACCTCTGACAACGTCCCTTGTTGCACTGACCACTGTGGTGCCTGTTGCATTTGTTGCACTTTGGGTGGTTTCCTCGATATCCACCCTGCCCTTGACTACCAGAAGATTGCTGACCAGGACTCTGGTAGTCATCGGTCTTTCGTTGCTGTGCCTGGGATTGAACTGTAGTCGAACCCTTACTGGAGGCTCCATCCCATTTTCGTTTGTTGTCACTAGGTATAGCAGAAGTAGTAGTAGCAGTAGCACCTATACGCTTAGGCAGCTTGTTCTGTTCCACTGCCTGGTCTATGAGACGATGAGCAAGACGAGTAACATCCTGGATGGTAGCAAGGTTAGCAGCAGTCACATGACTTTGAATCTCTGGTACTAAGCCTTTGAGGTACAGCTCGATACGCTTGATGGGGGATCCACCATAGTTGGACATAACACTGCCAGTTCGTTGGATCGCTTCGTATACGCTTCTATCTCTGATCCCGTCATCTTCAGATTAAAGAACTCCACTTCCAGCTTGTGGATGTCATCACGATTACAGTATTTTCGCTTGATCAGTTCCTTGAAGTCGTTCCATGGGGTGGCGTTTGCAGCTGCCAGCCCTAACATTTGAACTTGCGCGTTCCACCAAGTCAACGCAACGCCTTCGAGAGTACCAGTGGCATACTTCACCCTACGAGCCTCAGGGCATTCACACATCTCGAAGACCGATTCGAGCTTCTTGAACCAGTGGAGGAGTCCTACGGCTCCTTCAGTGCCACTGAAAGTACTAGGACGACAGTCCATGAACGTCTTGAACGTGCACACAGGCGGCTGGGCATGCTGGCCTCCTGCTTGAGCGGCTGCAAGTGCCACAGCAACTTGTTCGTTGATCAAAGCCATCAGCTGGGCTTGAGTCATATTGACACGTCCACTCATGATCTTCATACCAAAGGAAACATGAGTGAGAGAGGTTCGCGAAAATGCGATGACAGAAGAGAGTAAGCACGCATGTGTTTTCAAACAATAGTTGTTACGTTCATCTAAGCATACCATAAGCAAAGTTCTATGTAACTACCAAGTAGGTAATATAAACATAAACCATATCACCTATAGTGTTGAGCCTTGCACGTGGAGCGAAGCGTCGTTGTGGATCGTTGAGCACTGTACAGGTTATAGTCTGGTTTTAAAGAAAACTTTTTCCCTTATTAAACCAAGTTCACTATAACCAATGGCTCTGATACCAATCTGTCACACCCCCAAAATCCACTCGCGGAGTATCACCGCTTGGAGGCATGACTGAACAGGATCAAGCCACCAATCATATTGAACATTGTAAGTAATAAATAAAAATTCATCCCAACAATACGAAAGGTGTTCAAAACAAAACATAATTAAGTGTTTAGCGAAAGCATAAATGTGAAAACCCAACATAAGTATACACTTCGAAATGATATAATGTTTTTAACATGGCCTACTGTCCATGTCCCACAACGATCGCGCCTCCCAGTGCAAGCTCCATAAGTACCTATCGACCTGCAAGGCATGTAACAACGAGTCAACAACAAAGTTGAGCGAGTTCACAGTTGTTTGTTCAGTTATTGAGTTCATTTCAGAAATCGTAAGATTGTTTCATAATCACGTGTTACTCAGTACCCTTGTTTCCCAAATCTTTATGATATTTAGTGGGGGCTTCCCATGTTGTATATTGCTAGACTAGTTGTATCTATAGGTGTCCTTCCCAATCTGAGGATAGTGATAAGTATAAGATTACGTAGGTTTTACGTAAGTGCCTTTCCCAATCCGAGGACAGTGGTAAATATGAGTTTACGTAGGTTTTACGTAAGTGCCCTTCCCAATCCGAGGACAGTGGTAAATATGAGTTTACGTAGGTTTTACGTAAGTGCCCTTCCCAATCCGAGGACAGTGGTACATAGCGAGTACGTAGGTTTAGCGCTGGCGTCCTTCCCAATCCGAGTACGGTGGTAAGTAGTCTAGTAGCGGTAAATGTACAAGTTCTGTCGTAGTTATTCAATCCCATTCCCAACCCACCGGGAATCCCATGCCTTAGAAGTGTGAACTCACCTTGGTTTGCTCGGTATGCTAAACTATGTGCTCACAAGTAGTCAATCAAGTCCTATAATTATGCACGTATGCGAAATCAGTTTATGTTGGTAAAGTTTCACATGCAATCTATATCACCGAATGTACTTGGCAGTTGACATCATGCACCACTAAATCAGTTAATCAGGTTCACATAATTCATGTTTCACATGGTTGATTTCTCAGTCTATTCTAACAATATTAGCCATTAACATACCTAACTGTGTTAATGGGTTTAACGAAGTTACCATACTTAACAAGATTGACACACTTAGCATAGTTAACACACATGTCAGAGTTAATCAGAATTAGCAGAGTTATCATACATAATGAACTTAACGTACGTAGCATAGTTAACATAACCCAGTTAATATACTTAACATAGTTGGCATACTTAACACAGTTAATACTTAACAGGGTTAACCACTTAACAAAGTTTATAACTTAAGGGAGTTAGTGTATCCAAGCATTCGACGAAATCACTTGGGACGAAAACACTTCTGGCGGCATGAAATCACCCAGCGACGAAATCACCAAGTGTTTTCGTCGATGTTCCGTTTTCGTCGGTGAAGAGTTTTCGTCGGGCACATCGTGTTCATCACAAACAGTTACAATTCCAGAACCCTAATGATCATCTACAATATGCCAACTTCATCATATAATCATTCAGTCATATCAATTCATGCGATCCTCCATTCATACAAGGCATTAATACGAAATCATTCAACACTGAATTAATATGATTATCATACATTAAATTGAACATGCACTGAGATCTATCCAAATACTATCACAACATCAGATCTAACCCACATGATGAACATCAACCCTATCCATCCTTCATTATAACATTCGAAGATATACATATATAAACAAAATCAATCGAACATTGACAGTAACCATAATACAATCGATCATAACCTCAGCTTATAAGGATTCCTACCAAACCAATCGATCCAATTCACAACATGATCACATAACAGTTTGCAGTCAATATATAACAATCATCTAATATATGTATTAACAATCTAATTACTAAGATAATATACTAACCAGTTATGACAAGAGACTAGCAACGTAGCAACGGTTCCCAAAGAGCTAGAGATTGTCGTCGGGTTCAAAGGGTAGAGAGAGGGAGAATGTGAGAGGTGGTTAGGGTTGTCGAATGCACTCATATGTAAAAGTGGAGAACAAAACCTTAAATAGACTGCTACCGGGCCAAAGGCCCATATGTTGATTTCGTCGGCCCAAAGTGGACGAAAACACCTTAGTGTTTTCGCCAAGGGTGTTTTCGTGGGTGGGGTGTTTGGCAACAATTCCTATTATTAATGCAAGAGCTGTATAATACATACACATATAATATACACATCACGAAACAACACTTATATTATATATAAACACACTTTGCACTTAAATACCAAGTTAAGTCGAATAGAGACCTTGAAAACTCGGGTTGTCATATTTCATACTTAACCAAACAGGTAAAATGCAACATATATAAATCATGCATTGTCATCATAATAGAAGCATATCGAGGAAAATATTTTCAAATCATGTGCTAGGTATGCTAAGTTAACTAACTAAGTACGTTAAATCAACATACGAAACAAATTGAATTTATAATCATGTGCTATACATATTTGATAAACAAATCATGTATATAATGCTATGATCATAAAACAGTATTAACTTGTATTGATCGTGTTACCAAGTTTGTACGAATGCACCAGAGTGCATTCATATTATACTAAATTATAAGATTTAGTTCCTAAAGAACGGAATCCTCAAAATTAGCATGTAATTATAATTACTAGTAGTGTAATCACATTAGAGTTTGAAACTTGGAAATGAATAACATGGATAGAGATAAACTTCTTGAAATTTATATTGTTATTACAAACATAGTGCAAAAATATGTACATTGATCTTGAAAATAAACAGGAAATTTAGAGGTTCAAATGATCATAAGCGCTTGATCATTAGCTTGAGCCTTGTTGATGTTGAATACTCGTCCATTAACTTTGGCAAGCTTGGGCCAGTTTCGCTTGAAATGATTTAGATCACCACAATTGAAACATGCTCTTGGGCGAGTCTGAGTAGGGGTTGCTCGACTCTGGATACGGCAGGTTGCAGCTAGATGTCCAAATAAACCACAGATTATATACTGGGGACAAGGGGAATTTGTTGCATGATGATAATCGCAATGGTTGCACCGAGGTTGCTTTCCATGATAAACTCCTTTAAAGGGTACTGAATTTAGGGGAACAAGTGTAGGAATTGCAAAACTTTTTGAAGTCTTGCGCTTCCTAGAATTTTTTCAAGATTCGGCCTTTGTTCTTTTCGAATTCTCATTAAAAGTTTTGGCGTTTCGTTTGTACTTAGAAAATTTAGCGTTAACTTTGATTTACTCAAATCTTGTTTATAAGTCTCTTTTTTTTTGTATTTAGATTATACAGTGTTGTGGATTTTGTTTTGAAAATAAGAATTGTTTGAGAAATAGATTTTTGTAATATTTTTGGATTAGAGAATACAAACCGAGTTAATGGTTTGTATCATAAATTCTTTACCTGTTAAAAATTTATTACTTTTAAGACAAAAATGTTTTTAAATTAAAATTTTAAAATAACGGAACTTTGTGTTGAAATTTTGAAAATTTCCCATCCAAATGGTAAAAAATTGAAAAAAAAAATAAAGGCAGTATTTTGAAAATAAAATATGATCTCGTAGAGTCGTGAAATGAAATGAGATTCATTTCAACTGTATTGAATCAAACATATCACCGAAGGTAATATAATGAAATGGTATTGGGAAAGGAAGGATGCTTCGATTGTCATAAAGAGCAAACACATTACCGAGGGTAACATGAATGAGTAGGGTTACAAAGGGCATTTAGAAATCATTCGGTTGGGTCAAGATGGATAGGTCTTTATAATGCTTCACAAAGACATGCTTTAGCCTATAAGTGGACACTCACCCTAAGAGTTCCCAGGTAAGAGTGACTGGTCCGAAAATGCGGATTTGTACGAACACTCTAGCCTTAGACAGAAAACTCGGGGTACAGGGATCCACCCTTCCAGATTGCATGTGTTCACATTATTAAAACCCGGGATTTTGATGAAAAACGTTTGAAGAAAACATTTAGGAAATCTTTTGATATAAATCGTTTGAGATAAAACATGCTGTGAAATATTTTGAAAAAAAAACTTTTAAGAAAACATTTTGAGAAAATATTTTAATGCAAACGTTTTGAGAAAAACATTTTGTGGAATACCTTAAGGCATAAAGCCTAAGGGTTTTAGGATAAACCATCTAAGGTTAGATGATTCGTAAATCATAGAGTAGTTGTGGCACGAATAAAGATGAGGATTAGGAAAGAGTTCCTAAGTCTACTCATGTTTGGGTCCTACGAAGGTTATAGACTAGGTTCAAGGCATGCTAATAACCTAATTCCCTATAACCAGAGCTCTGATACCAATCTGTAACACCCCAATCATGTAATATAACAACACGCGGTAGAAATATCGGGGAGTCACGTTACAAATTGCTCACAACTACTGGTTCTAAATTTTTTTCAATATTATTAACATTGTTTTATAAAAAAATAATACATGTAATTGTTCTTTTATTTTAGAAGTCTAAGGCCCGTATGCAGTCCTATGCGTTGCATGCTTGAACAATCGAAAACCTGAAACATATACGAAAACAGTCAGCATAAAAATGACGGCGAATACATAGGTTTTATTAGCCAAGTAAATGGCAAAACATTTGGTATTATAATCTTAATTGTGAAAACTCGTGACAAAATAGGTTTGTATATGGCAATATGATATTTACTAAGTCATTTTATGCCTTATATTGAAATCTCGATTAAACCATCGTAAAAATTTGTTAATGTGTTATTAGGAATCCAACCAAGGATTAATAATAACTGTTTTGAAATAAATCAAAACTTATATAGGTATTATATAAATCAAATCAATGAGTTATGATAATACTTCAGATATCTTTCTAAGAATCTAACATATAAAAATATGGGAGATTCTACAAAGATTTTGATAATCAAACATTGAAACAATTGTACACAAAATCCTAAAGTGATCCAGATAACGCTACAAGAATAATAAAATAAGAACACTTATATATAGGAAGTACCAGCGGCGTATCCACCATGTTCTTATTTTATTATACCCGTTTCGTTATCTCAATCACAACTACCACATAAACACATAATCGTCAACTTGTACCAATTCGTAAACACGCATTAAAGCACACAATGAATCCAATCAAGGACCCCAATATCCGTACTTTAAACATCCTACAAGAATCAACCTATGAAGATAGATAGATGCTATAAGGATTCGGGTTTTGCCACATCGTCTAATCTAACATACATTAAAGTACACAATGAATCCAAACAAGGGTTCCAATATTAGTACTCTAAACATCCTACAAGAATCAATCTATGAAGATAGATAGATGCTATAAGGATTTTGTTTCTGTTACATTGATTATGAATCAACACAATCTTAAATCCTAATGGTGATTCGGGATAACGCCACGAAAGGTAATACAATAAGCACACTTATATATAGGAAGTACCAGCGGCGTATCCACCATGTGCTTATTGTATTATCTAGTTTCGTTATCTAAATCACCAACAATCTACATAAAAACCAACCATCGAGTTGTAAAGTACTTCTTAAAATCTCACTATGAAGATAGGAAGATCTAATACTGTACTTCAAATATCCTACATGAATCTAACTATGAAGATAGGTAGATCACTTAAGGATAAAACATTACATTTGCATAATCGGAATAACACACATAAAAGCACTTAATGAATGTATATGCCATACATTTTGAAAATAGATCGATTACACATATGAATCACCCCAAAACATTTAAAAATAGTAAAAGAGGGGAACTATGTACTCACCTGAGGTTGCGTATAGTCACGGTTCAAAGGGTATAACAAATCTCAAAACACCAAGAGTTCAAGTGTTGAAGCGGTTCCTAGGGTAACAGATACTATGTTAGGGAATCGACACCTAAATCGGAAGATCGGGTAGAATGAGGTCTTGTCAACCAAATGAGTGTTGGAACTCATGTGATATGGTTTAACAAAGCCTACATTCTAAATCGAAACCTAACCTAAGTGCTTACGACCCATCATGACCCATTATGGTAGCTTACACCACTTTAACGCGTCATTTGCGCAAGAGCGCGTTCGAGACGCCTAACTAGTCCTCTGACAAGTATTATATGCCTTAACATATCTAATTATGTTATATATTCAGTTTAGATGTCAAAACATGTGTTACATATGCTTAAAATGAAATTATGCGAAAAGGGCATTTTGGTCATTTTCTTAAGGCATATAAACTACCTATCATACAACTAACTAAACGAAGTGACCATAAGGTATAACCTCAGAAGGTTATTCCCTATACAACTATGGTCACATTACATGTTTGGTCGGATCCTAATGATCGACCAAACGGGTCACGTTCGGAAGTCTAAGCGGTTGTCAAGTCTACTTGACTTATGACTCTACACCAGCACTATCCTAAAAGTGACGAGTTAAACATGTTAAAACATGTTTAACGAAGTTAGAAAACAAGTTTGGTATCAAACAAACGGTTTTGATACCTAAGAATAGTTTGGTTGCAAAATACGCAATAGACGCGTATTTTGACCGAAAATATGACTTGTCACTACACCTAATCAACGTGGTAATCAGTAGGTATAGTCAAATGGGACTATAACCATCGTGATTACGCTCACGTTGCGAAGTTCAAATGAACTTCGTGTTGACCATTGACTAGTCAAAGCAAACACTGTTTGACTTTCACGCTTAAAAACGCATAAAAGAACGAAAGAGGACTTACAAAAGGTCCAAGAATGGAGGTTTTGATCCAAACAACTCAGGTATGGAGCATAAAACCCCAACTTAGAGCTGAATGAATCAAAAGGTGTGAAATGAAAAGAAAATGGGTGGGAGTATTTATAGGATTTCCAAGACCGTTAAGATCGTTCCTCGATAAACGAGCTTCAATCTTGAGCGTACAAGTGGGCATAAGGTTTTGTGATACTAGGGGCATCCAAAACCAGTCCATAGAATGGTAGAAACCATGTGCAAAACAATGGGAGCAGCTGGGTTTTAAGAAAATGAAGTTTGCTGACCTGGTGAAGGCTTATGGACCGTAAGAACCACCATACGGTCCGTAAGGACCTGATTTGCTGGTAGTGACTTTCATTAATTGGCAGAACAGGTCCCTACATCTCCAAACTTGATTTTTGATGCGTTTTGGCACGTTTAAGCCCCGTTAACCCCACTTCAAGGCTCTAAAATGAAGTTAAACTTTAGGGAACTTAAAATATGCTCAAAAATATCTCGGATGTCGGTTCATTTGGTCGTACGGTTGCGTTGTTCGGTTAATTACGATGAAACACGAACGGACGCGAAAAACGATCCAAATTACGCGACGAATGAGATTTTATCAAGCCAATCACTAAAATAAAATATTTTAATGATTACATAAATTTTCGGATGTCCGGATATATTCAGAACGTAAGTTATGCGCGGAAATGCCAACTTATGCATTTTTTGACGCTTTTAGTCCCTATTGATCAAATAAGTTTATTTTTGCACACCAAACACCTCAAAGCCTATTTCAAAGCTATGTAAAGGATATTTAGGGCATGCTTAACTTATGATCAAGTTCTGGAATGTGCGATACTATGTGAATCAGCAGACTTATGCAGTTTGACGCAAATAGTCCCTGAGTGTGAATAAACTTGTTTTTGACGCACCATAGCTTTCAAAACTTATTTCTAAGTTATATAAAAGTTATTTAAGGTATGTTAAGCCTATGTCACTATTTCGGAGTGTTTGCTGGATTAAACTGATCAGTTCGCGTTTAACTTTCCAGAAAGCGATTTAAAGCTTGAAAATGAACTACAATCAAAATGTGAAATTATAAAACCAAAATAAACAAATTTTTTAGACCAAAACACATTGTTTCTTTGATAAAAGATAGTGTCCTACATTGTGTGTGTTTACGGAGCACAAGTGTCACAATTCCGTTAATAATACTTAAACGATTACAAAAAGTGCCCTAAACGGGTCTTTGAAATAGATAGACTGTCCACGCAGGGACTAAGGATAGAAACGAGTCCTCGCAGGGACTAAAATAAAAGAAATGTCAACGCAGGGACTAAAATAAAAGAAATGTCCACGCAGGGACTAAAATAAAAGAAATGTCCATGCAGGGACTTAATTGAAACTACAATACAAAGTAAATAAAATCTTCTACTTCTTCTTTCCGTTGATGAAATTTGCAAGACCCTTAAGGAATCTATGGGTCTTTCTTTCCCGTTCCTTCGCCTTTTGTTCAACCTCGTCCAACCTTTGTAAGATTTCTTGCGTTTGCGATTGTTGAGGTGAAGGTTGATAAGAAGGGTATTGATACCCTTGTACGGGATACCCAGTTGGGTATGCTAGTGGAAACGATGAGGGGTAAAGAGCGTTAAAGTGAACTACCTCAAGATATGGATCATGGGCAGGTGCTTGATATTCAAATGGGTTATTCCCAGTCGAACCTGGGTAAGTAGGTATTGGGTTTTCATAACACATAGGCGGTGGCGGTGGTGCAAAGGTAACCGGCAGGGGATCAATTTCCAGCACCGCGTTAGAAGGTCCACCCATTTGTGGATCTTCGGGGATTGGAGGGTAAGTTCTTGAAGCTTATGGGGAACTGAATCTCGGTCCCCCTCGCACGGACATCCGTACGTTCCTCCTCCGCCTTGGTGGCTCAGGAGGTGGTTGAGGTGGTTCCTCAACTGGCAATGGCGGTGGTGTTACCCCCTGGAAGTGTGGTTCCTCCAATGGAGGTTGTGGAGGAGTGTTGTGAAAAGAAGGGGTGTATTCCCACTTGTAGCTATTCCACCTTTCGGCCCATGCATTGGGGCCTTGGTATGGCGATCCTGCATAAGAAGAAACGCTGGAAATACTGATGGGATGCGTAGGCGTCCCAGTCGGTGGCATTGCTGGATCTGGATCACTATCCATATCCATGTCCTGCGAGAAATGATCTTCGGGGCCCAATGGGTTATAACCTGGTGGTTCATTGATATAATCATTAGGGTTAAATTGACCCGGTGAATAAGAATGTGGGATTCAGAATGGTGAAATGAGTGTGAGTGCAGCGAATGCTGTGAGTGATGTGAGTGGTGGGAGTGGTATGAATGTTGGGGTTCGTCTTGTTAAGGCGGGCCAAATGAATGGTCGTATGATGGTGAAGTACCAAGAGAAACTGAGTGTCTCGCTGGTTCGAAAGAGTGTCTCCAACCATCTCGTGAATCGAAGCTGCTAAATGACGCTGAAGGCATGCGTCTATGTGAGGGTCCAGCATGACTAGATGGTCATCCCCTCATGGGACCTTTTCCTTTTCGCCTGACACATGGCGGCATTTTATTAAAACCTGTCAAAACAAGAAAACAACATATAAACAACAACAGGAATGTAAAGAATAATCCTAGGTCATTTTCCTAGACTCGGAAGTCTAAGGAATGTGCTATTGTGTCATTGAGATTAAACACAAAAGGCTAGTGTTTAACTCACTCAATGTTGGCTCTGATACCAACCTGTCACACCCCGATATTTCCACATATTACTGGTGGGCCAGGTGGGGAGTATCGTGACGTAGTTAATATCATCATAGTTAATTAACACAATATTATAGCACGGCGGAAGGCTTGGTAGATTATTTTCTATTACAAACCCTAATGTCCGAGAGTTCGAAATAAAAGAATATACAGACTGGTTGTAATAGAGATCCACATGCAGATCATAAAAACAAATACAAGAAACTGAAATAAACAGACTTCAGGCATCTAAGGATTTGCAAGATCCTCTTAATTGACACCAAGTAGCTCCAGCCTAATTTCGAGAGGTAGCTGTCACTTAGTCTTTGGAAAATACGTCAGTTTTCACTGGTAAATACAATTAACCGACTCATTTGAAAAGAGTTTATGAAAATTGGTTTAGGCGTACATGGCACAAAATCATTTATAACTTGGGACAATCTTTATAAAATCTTGTATATAGATTTACATGTTTGTCATACAAATGGGGCCGGTTTGGAAGCCGGTCATGATTAACCGACTCACCACTATAAAACCCACAAAGGAGTTATCCCCAACATGTGGGTTATTTAGCATTTGCATCTGTCAGGTGTATGCCTACACCCCGTGCATAGGTCGTGGCCATTTACAAATGAAATGAGCTAAGGATATCCACGACACGGTCGTATTAACCCCCAATGTTTATGTTATCAAACAAAACAAATTAAAACGGGTTATGTAATTTATTAATCACAATCCGATTAAATGATTCCATACCCGACCAAGTGGTAATATTATACCGTATCCCAAGCCCGTATAAGGGAAAATAAGTTAAAAGTATTTACCTGAGCTAGATGTGCAAAGATGCTACTCAGCCGTATAATTCCTAAAACCTTATGCAAATATCTTCTACCGAAGCTACTTAATCTGTATGGAATGTTTATTAACCTATTAGGATACTAACGGGTCTTTATTTAAGTCAAAGACTTAGACCGGTAAGTTTGAAAGCTACTTTACGGTACGAAACGCTAGATTAAGCGGAGATCGAAATGGAATGTGATTTAGACCCGAAAATTTTGGATACTTGTATAATATGGGTAAAGTAAACACATTCTGGATTTTGAAGTTAAAATGATAAGGTTAAACCCATTTCGGCAAATTCATGTAAACTAGTTACATAAACCGAACCGAACGCATAAATGCTTAACGGGTAAGCGAATGAACCATATACGAGTCCTATATATTATTATGCTTAGAATATGTTAATACATCAGTAGGATGTTAACATATATGCCCAAAAAGTATTTAAAACCGAATTAAGTCCTATAAGGGCATTTTGGTCATTTTAAGATTTATAAAAGAGGTTTTAAAGGAAACTGATGTTCTGGTCTAAAACATTCTGTAAAAATATTTATTTTATAATTTTGTAACAGTAGGATATCATACATATGTGTGGTTTACCATTTATGGCCAAACTGTGCCCCGAAAGGGTATTTTGGTCATTTCACATATGTTGTTAAGGACAAAATTGGAAGTCTGGGTTCATGAGTTATACCTACTGTAAAAATATTGAAATTTATTTATAAATTCAGTAGGTAACAAGTCTTGGGTGCTAATTATGGTTTTAAAGCATACTATGCACTTAATTAGTGTAAACATCGATAATTGGCGATATTTGCGATGTTTATGTGATTCTAAGATTTTAACCAGCCTTGGATGTTTAAAATATTTTATTTTTCATATTAAATCAGTAGAAAAAGGTTTGGCATGTTAATCATATGTAAATCACATTTTATTAGCAAAAGGGGCATTATCGTCAATTATATAATTTATACGAGAACTCAATGTTATGGTCAGTATCTAATCTGACCCAACATTCCAAAAATCCCTAAAAATGATATCATAGCAGTAGGTAATGAGTTTTGTGTCAAAATCTATGTTTAAACATGATTTATGCATAAAAACGTAATTTAGTCTTTATAAAAGCTAAATTTGCGATAATTTGCATTACATCAGTTTGATACAAGAAAACAATGTCAAATTAATTTAGACATGTTTATATATAATTACTTAACTTATTTGTATGCTCACATATTCAAAAATCTCATTTTTAGACTATGAGGGCATAATGGTCAACTAAAAGCATAATAACAGAAACTTGCATATAATTCAGAATATTAAGTGACCAGGTAATATAACCTTAGAGGGTTATACTACAACATTATATGGTCCTAATGGAAGCTTAAAACATAGAAGAATTAAGCTTAATCGTGTCAGAACTGAAAGTCAAAGCAAAAGTCAAGCTTTTGCGACTTTCGGTTGCGACCCGACCCTAAACTCATAATTGTAGGGTTGAACATGCTTAGACATGTTCTAATAATATTTACCAAGTTATTTTGGTGACAAAACATGATTTATAACTTCTACATTATCAGTTTTAATTATTATTTAAAAATCTGACTAGTTTAACTTTTTGACTAGTTACTTTGACCCGACAATTAACTAAGTAAACGTGATAATTAGGAGGTGCCCTTTTGAGGGATTAACACCTACCTAGTTACGATCACGTAGCCATATTCGCCTCGAACAATGGCTGGACCGTTTAGGTATAAACCGAAAGTCAAAGCGTTATTACAACAACTTTGACTTTCGGTCTTTAAACACATAAAAACTAAACTAGAGTGGCTAAGGACACTTACAACAGGTCATTGCATGAAAATTGAACTATGGTGGGCTCTCTCTTAATCAGGAATCCCAGACAATGCTCAAGAAAACTCAAGCAAGGAGGTGAGAGTGAAAGTTTTGAATGTGCAAGGAATGTGGCTACCCCAAAGGGCCTATTTATAGTGCATGAGACTCCCTCAAGATCATCACATGTGTTAGGGATGTTGTAGGATGGCTCCAGGTACCCAAAGTGGTTTTAAAAACCATCAAAGGTTCATAGATTTCGAGTTATGTGAGTATGAAGTAGTTTGTGTGGAGAACAAGGATGAAACCTGCAGATGTCAACATAGTTCTGTCGAAATTAAGCCGTCACGTCACGCGACGGAATAGAGGATACAAGGTCGCGCAGCGCGACACCTTAAGTGACCAGCAAACCAATTTCATTCTTGGCAACTTTGGTCCCTACACCTTTATATGCATAATAACTTTTATTTTAGGCACTTCTAACCCTTGTAGTTAGTTTGTAGACGATCTAGGGAGTATAACCAAACACCATTAGGTCCGGTTTTGTTAAACGATCACCGAAAACACTAGTTTCATCTCGTTGACGCTTTTAACCCTTATTCTTGGAAATTTGCGTAAATAACACATAACGTTATCGAAACCTCGTGAATGTGTTATCACATATTCTTGAGAGTACAATTGAACATTACAAATCCCTGAGTTCATTAAAAGGTCACTCAGAGGTAAGAATTAACATGTTGACACATTTAACCCCTTTGTCTTGTAAACTTTCGTTTACTTTCACAAACGGCTTCTTACGTTCGAATATTCACTCGTTTAAGAATATATTCATCGTGTGTGGTCAATCAGAGGCACACGTTTGGCATGTTGACACTTTTAGTCCTTTCACATACGTATTTTCATCATTTAACAACTTTAGTCCTTGTAATTCAATCTTTCACATATTTAGGGTTTAGGACATGTGTCTACACAAAATTGGACACGTTTTTATGAGGTGTTACATAATGGGAACATCATGTGTGTTGCTGAAGTCGATGCAATGAGACGTGGTTTAGAAACTGAAACCAATATTTCATACCTTAGTTTTTTAAGTTATGGTTCCGAGAAGTGTGAGCTTCAAAACAACATCTACTAATCCGACCGATATAACTGATGATCGTGATCTTACATTTTTTTTAATTTGGTGGTGCAGAATCCTTTTGAATTATATAAATTATTCGCTATTCAAGAATCTGGTTTTGTTTCTTCAAGTTGTGCATCTTTAAACGATTTCAAACTTCCCGATTTAAATGCTTTTGTTAATGAAACTGGTGAAGATTTAAATGAAGAGCAACCAAATTTTGAAAATTCAATCCCCGATAATTTTCCCAGTAAAATAGAAACTGGTTCATCAATTCGCTTTGAGCCAGGCCATGTATTTAATGACAAAGAAGAAATGAAGCTTAAATAAGAAAAAAAATGTCTGTTAGAATGTTTTAAGTATAAAGTAGATAGATCATCGAAAACATGGTATGAAGTACCGTGTCTAGTTGACTCTTGTGAGTGGAGTTTTAGGGCATACAACTTCCTTCGTTGTAGTATATTTTATGTTAAATATATCAATGATAAGCACACATGTTCGAAGACACTGACATACCCACATCTTCGTCAGGCAAACCCAAAAGTGATGGTTCACTATTTAAAAGAAGCATTAAGAGAAAGCAATTGAATATATCGTTGCAACGAGATAGTCGAAGATGTCATACAAAGATTCCAAGTGGACATAACTTATATTCAAGCTTGGTGTGGAAAACAACACACACTGGAACTTCTACAAGTAGAAGTTCTTTTGCGGAACTCCCAATTTATTGTTACAATTTGGAGAAAGCGAATACTAGAACAATTACTCAGATTGAAAGATGTTGCAGTCAGTAAGATTTACTTTGTATTTAACTTTCTTAATTAACTATATTTTTCCTTGATTTTTAAATAATATTTCACTTTCAGGTTCGCTCTTCTATGTGTAATTTAAAACCGATGATTATCATAGATGTCAGAGATGTCGTGCACTTGAAAGGTGAGTTTAAAGGTACGATGTTTTTAGCAATTGGCATGGATGGAAACAACTAGATTTTACATGTTGCGTAAGGCATGGAGAAATCAGAGGATGGTGAATCTTGGACCTGGTTCCTGTCAAAGCTGTGTGAATGTGTTGGTGAAATTCCAAATATGGCGATCATATCCGATAGGTCAAATTCTATACACTTAGTTGTTAGGACCATGTTTCCACGTTATCACGGGCTTTGTTGTTGTCATTTAATGATGAACTTATATTACCGTCGAATAAAAAAAGAATACGAGACACTTTAGTGGAAGACATGTAAATCTTACAGGATGTTTGATTTTGATGAGTCTTTCACCTCACTATGTTTAACAATTCCGAGAATACGTAGCACTCTAACAATGCAAAGTCCATTAACGCTCCATCTAAACATCCACGGAAAATGCCAATAACTCAACTTATAGAATTCTTCCGGCAATCTGTTCAAAAATGGTTTTATGAACCCCGAATGCAGAGTATTCAGGAGAAACACTTGCTTACTGAGTAGGCATAGAAGAAAATTGAAAAGAAAATCAAAGGGTCTAGAACTTGGACTGTTGTTGGTGTCGGGTTAAACACGTTCGATGATGAAGATGAGACAAAAATGGGTTTTGTTTATTTTTTGAATCGAACATGCAACTATCATGTTTGGCAAGTGTTTGGTTTACCGTGTGGGCATGTGATTTCCATTTCTAGATTTTTAGGTGAAACGGATTGCAGTCATTATGCGTTCACGTGTTATTCCAATGAAATATACAAAAAAAATGTATGAAGAAGCGATAATTCCTCTTCCTCATAAATCTGAATAGGAGATACTAGAAGGGCTTATTTCTTGTACAACCGCCACATATTACAAAACGACAGGCTGGTCGTCCTCGAGAAAACAACTGAATCTTATCCCGAGGAGAAGAGCCCACTCCTCTATATTGTAGCCGGTGTAAATCATATGGCCATCATTGTGACCGGTGTAGATTAAGGAAAGAAACTGTTGACTAAACACAAAATACAACAATCCAACTTGATCCAGCAGAATTTAGAGAACATGTATCTGATAATACCTTTCAATCATACAACTTAGGTGATTATTAATTGTGTTGTTTTTTATTTAATCTAGAAAATTATGAAACAATTCTATGTAATTGAAATAGTAATTAAATTTGTGTAATTTTCACATGCTTACACACAAGCATTAAATATTAGTGAGTGTGAAACGCCTGGCATAGAGTTCATCCGCCATGTAGCGTCTGTATCTCATACAAGCATCTTGTAGGTTTCCTTCGTCCAATGTCATTGAACCAGATTTTGCATTAGCATACATATGAGCACACTTGAATTCCGACCAATGTGACCAATGTTATTAGGCCATAGAACATCCCTGACAAACTCCAATGCCTCAGTCTCGTTTATTCCGGTGTTGTTAGTGCATACATTTGTCGACTTCGTCTTGTATCGAGTCTTAGACTTAGAATGTTAGATTAGGGCACGTTGTGCGAGAAAATAGATTGAGTTAGCATGTAAATGTTCTGATTCCGCCCGAGAGGTTGATTCCGCTCGAAATGACATTATGTCATTTGGAGCGAAATCACAAGTTAGTGATTTCGCCCGAAATGACACAATGTCATTAGGAGCGGAACCCCTTCAATATATAAACCCCTTTTGAGCGAAAACAGTTAGAGGTCCTTGTTTCCGGTACCGAACTGCTGCCGAAGTTCCATCTGATCTGTAATAGCTGTGAAATCAATATACAAGGCAATATTTAGTGAAACAAGTTGTTTTCCGTGTCCGTTTCTTGTTTTCCGCACCTGAAATGGATTAGAACAGCTTTGATTGACTCGTTTGGGTCTACACGCGATCCTACAAGTGGTATCAGAGCTCAGGAGGAGGAGTTCTGCAGATTACAGCTGGATTTGATTGGATTTTCTATCTTCTACACCTTCTTTCATCAGTTCAGGAAGATTTCACGGTCAAAATCTGTGACAACTGCCACTTTCGGGTAATTTACGTACATTTAAAGCAATGATTTACATTATACAAGTATGTGTTTTGAATATTCGAATTACATGATTACATGATATACATCTTAGAGAACTCAAGGAATATTCATTTATGATGCACATTATTCATTTTTATTGGTTACATTTGAAATAGTGTAAACAATGCATCGAAACAACTAGAGTAGTACCTAGTAAACTAGTGTGCTGACGAGAACTCAGGTTCCGCATAAACCATCTAAATTACATCTTTAGGACTTAGACAAAAGTCCAACATCAAATATACATTAAACCCTATATGGGAATAAAAGGGTTTGGTTTAATATATTACCAATGTCCGGTAGCACCAAAAACTGCCCGAAAACTGCCGAAAAGCACTAAAAGCGACGATTTCTACACTTTTCCGCAGAAATTTTGCTGAAATCAGCTTTCTAATATTTTTACGACATGTAAAAATATTATTTAACATAGAATTCATGTGTGGATACATTAGGGTATCATCCGAACCAATAACTACATCAATTCACACAAGTTACACAACTTAGCGTTCAAATAACGTCTAACCGAAACAATTCGAAACGAATATCCGAACAATGTCGGATCTTTTTTTTAGTGACCATCTAATATTATTTAGATCATATTAGACTAGTAATGGTCACTTAACACCTTCTTAACACATTTATACACTTGAAACATTTAAACACCTAAACCTTGCTAAAAGTTTCTAACACTTTAAACACTTAATAACATTTCAACAATTCAAGACCCCCCCCCATGTTGTGAACGGTTTTAAAGGGGTCCCACACCCTATTTTTTTTGTTAAATATCTAGATATTTTATTAGTTACAAGTGGATGAAGTTGGTGCTTTGCTACAACACTTAACCATTAAGCAATACTAGCACCTTACACTCATTTTACATCTTTTATTACTTTTACCAAAAGCTCTCATCATCTTCATCCATCTTACCAAGAACACTAAAAACCCACTTCAATTTTAGTCTTTTATTAGATGATTAACATGGGTTTCCAAGTAACATAAGGTGATCTAAAGCTTTTGGAAGTAAAAGGAAGGGTTTTCATCCATACAAAAGTGTTCTACCATCAAGATCATCATCTTCCTAGTTCTTAATAATCTTCTAAGATCATCCCTAGCCTAGTGCTAGAAGTAAGCTTCTATATCTATTTTTTTTATACAAATATATTATGTTTATGATTGTTATTATTACTAATAATAACCAAGTAATCATACATAATAAACATGAAAAAAATACAAAGAAGCAAAGATAAAAATCATGATATAATTATGGTTGTTTATATTGTGATCTAAGACTTGTTATATGCTTATTTAATCTTGTTATGATGGTTATGATACAAATAAATTGTTAGAAGATGTTTTAAAATATGATCTAACAATTTTACATGTTTATGTTAAAGGGGTTTTTAACATAAGGGTTTAAAGAAATGATCATAACCTTTGTTCTTGTGAAAGTATTAAAGGTTTTTAGTTAAAAAAAAAACAATACTTCCACAAGATTATAAAAAGTAACATACAACTAGAGATTTTTATAAAAGTTGTTAAAACTAGAATTAAATTTGGTTTTTGAACTTGTTAGCATATGAAATGATCATGGTTAAAACCCTACATGATTTGGATATCATCTTGATAATTTCATGTTATAAAAGTTTCATATGTTTAGTTAAGATGTTGAGTAAATTGGTGGTGATTTGATAAAGAAAATGATATGTTTATAAAACATGGTTAGAATAAAATACAAAGGTTATATAGCCATTTTTCATAAAAACTTTATTTTATAAAGTAACCACATTTTTGGGTAAATCTCTACAAGAATGAAAAGGTTGTTAAAGAAAATTTTTATAAAATAAAAGACAAGAAAAATATATATTTTCTTAAAAATATATATTTGGTTACTTTAACAATTTTAGTGTGATGTATTACTTGATGTATTAGTTATATATATCAATGTAGGAACTTGTATCTAATGTCACATTTAAACTCAAAACACCTCATAATGAAAGTCCTACAAGACTTCACATATTTACGCCTTAAAACAACTTACGGACATTCCGAACTTTCGGACACAACTTATGGTCAAAACGGACGACGGGCGAATCTATGAACATATCGCCATTCTGTGAAGTTACTACGATGCTTAGGCGACCTTTCAACGCGGACGCAAGAATTTTGTTACCATTAACAAAATTCGGACATTTTGAAACTAATAAAAACTATTATGTTTTTATTAACTAAAAAGTATACTTAGTGAATTTTTATAAAAATGTTTTTATAAAAATGAAAGACTTATATTTTACTTAAGTGGGCTATTTTATAACAAATGGGCTTATTTTTCTTAATGGGCTTATTTTACTTAAGTGGGCTATTTTATAACAAATGGGCTTATTTTTCTTAATGGACTTATCTTCACAATGGGCTTAACATAAATTCATGGGCTAAGCCCAAACACCAAACATATGGGCCGAAGCCCAACACTATTCAAGCCCAACATTATTCAAGCCCAACACTATTCAAGCCCAACACTATTCAAGCCCAATACTATTCAAGCCCAACACTATTCAAGCCCAGCACTATTCAAGCCCAACACTATTGAGGCCCAACACTATTTGAGGCCCAACACTATTGAGGCCCAACACTATTGAGGCCCAACACTATTTGAGGCCCAACACTATTTAGGCCCAACATTATTTGGGGCCCAATAACATGAAAACATGGGCTTGGCCCAATGATACTATTATTGGAAACACAACTATACAAGTGATACATACAAGACACGAGAGTCAGCGGACGAGATCCGACTATACAACTCATTCATCGAATACACAATTAACGAACATTTGAACAACTCATTCATCAAATACAAAGTTAACAAACATTTGAACAACTCATTCATCGAATACACAGTTAACGAACATTTGAACAACTCATACATCGAATACACAGTTAACGAACAGTAAAGACATACAAGTCTTACACATATTCAAGACACAAGACTTATACTCAGGTCATTTACAAAGACCGAAGGGTCTAACAAATATAAGGACATTTGTAGGTCGCAACATTGTTCAAGACGACCGTATGTCAGATCACAGTTAGTTACTATTCACGGACGCAATTCTGTGAGTTCATGTCCCCTATTCATTTAAATGTTTTTCAAGCTTTACAACTATCGGGGAAAATACATGTACAATAGTATGATAAGTCAAGGAATGAAACACCTTAGATCATGTGCGAATTAGGGCCATACTATAAGCACCATTAATCCAATTTGGACCAAGGAACAAAGGACTAGATCTAATGGGTTTTGGCGAGCCCCACTCTTGGTCGTGGACCCATACAGAAGAGTGCGTTTGTGTCCCAGTCGATAGGAATCGGCATAAAATCGTCTAGGGTTGGTTTACTTCCTATTTTGTCACACATATTAATGTCCTTGCAAAACATTAATGATCACGATTTCATTGACGCTTTTCATACTACAATTGATACAAATACAGATACATCTCATATTTTGCAGATACATCTTATATCCAGTTTGGATACAATTACAATTGAGACAAATACATATTACATACTGTTTTGATACATATACATCTTTTACAGCTAAATTGCATGAACTCGCTCAACTTTTGTTGATGTTTTCAAACTTACATGTATTTCAGGGAATTAGTGGACCAATGCAAAGATTTCAGTTCAAAGAAAACAAGTATCAATACTCCATGCCAACTATTGAAGGGTTTGCCTATTATATACCGCCTCTTTGCGGTGATATAGTGGTCAAAGCCTTGACATTTTTAGACTTACATTTGATGTATGAAACAATGACAACTTATTTTCATTTGATGGTTCGTAAACAATGTACATAACTTATGTTGCGATCTTTTGAAACACTTATGTAATGGCAATGGAGTATGTTTATTCATATAGTTTGTTCATGTACATCGATATTTATGCAATGAAAACCAGACAGATCACACCTTGCGTTTCCGCTACGAGCTGGTGTGACAGCTTGGTATCAGAGCATCGATTGTAGTGAACCAGGATTCTTTATTGAGTCTAAGTCTACAATCACTAGGGATCTCTCATGAAAACCATCTTAAAACAAACACATGTTTTCATTTGCATAAACATTTTTCATGGTCCACTACAGCAAAAATTCATTTCACATAAATCAAGCGAGGACATTCCATGGGTGAAGTCTATGAGAAACAAACACAATACATTAATAGACTATGTGCCGACAATACATTACATTATCAGTTTATGCATTATAAACAGTTTACAAGTTCAGCTTATACAAGATAGAAATCCTTGACTGATAGGATTTTACGTGATTATATATATAGGTGATTCATATATATGTTGCATGAAATATTTTGCCAAGAACAAAATACCTTCAACTTCAAACTCTATTATTATTCTTTACTCACACGATGAAAATATCGACCTCATGTCTATTTCGGAGCTTATGGCGAACATGATTCCTAAGTGAAATCTTAAACTTAATTCCGTAAAATATGGTTGCTTTCTCGCGAATGCTGAGATGCCTGACCATGATAATGACGACGAGGCGGAGGTGGTAACCTTGGACAACAACTCCATTAGTGGGACGAGATCCCTGTGACTCATACTAATCAAGGTTGATATACTCTTGTCCCTACAAGGAAGATGAAGTACTCATCTTGAAGGTGCCCCTTCAGTTGTTATTGTTACAGATTCTTTCCATTTCTATTCCATCTAACGCTGTGCTGTTTTGTGAGTAATGAAAACGGACGTTGACACGTGATCTCTCATGAAGGTCCCTCCTATGTTGAAGGTATACAGACAATAGTGTACCCCCTCTGACTGATCGGCTGTTTTGTACGAGAGAACGCTAGGGTGACCATGCAAGGCAATTTATTATTACGGAGGCCTACGTAATAACAACTTGTAGTGCATGGGAATTCTGGTGGACTCCGCGGGCCAAGCTAATGATCACTATTCATTCAAAATTCTTAAGTTATTACTTGAGATTCAATTTTTCTTATCTATTAGAACATAAACTGAGGTGGTTAGTATAACACCATACAATACAATACAATACAATACAATACAATACAATACAATACAGGAAGACGACATGTATTTGTTCACACCTAACATTCGATCTATATCACGATTCAGTTGAGACTAGTCAATTAAACAAACAAAGCTTGTTATCCACTCATGGAGGATTTTCCTCAACATTCTCGAAATTATTGAACATGGGTTGGTTCCATGGTGTCTATGACACTTTACCCTACTTTACCTTACCTTACGTTATCATATTCCACCTTATCATATTCATTGGAAATGATACAATAAATTCCGTCGTTTGACATTTGTCTTTTCCCAATGAATGGTATGGCATGAGCCATGCTGCAACTCCCTCATTGCATTCTATTCGACATTTTTGTAGATTCTAATCATCTTGCTAGAGCTCGTGAAACTCAAGCACTATTACCATAATGGTCACATGGACAAATAAGACAAAGGATTTTCTCTACTTCGGACGATTGAGGGCATAGAGTAGGGAACCCATATTATAGGGACGGAGGCCACGGGTTGGTTTCCCCTCCTGAACGAATTATTTTTCTTCTTTTTCCATTTAAACATATGACCAATACACGCAAGAGGCATTACACCTTTTGGTTTTGGTTATCCACATTATCATTTATTCAAACATGTATGAACCATGCGGTCTTAAGGTTTCGATGACCGATTGCATTCTTCATTCTTGGGCGCATGATAGACTATATTTATCCAAATATATATGTCTAGATTCTTTTAATATTGAGTATTAAAAAGATCATGGCGCCAAAAGAAACAAACGTTTAAGTCAAAAGTTATGTGTTGAAAACCATTGCTTTTACACAAGACATGGTTTATACATGACATTGTTACGCAAGACATTGTTATACATGTCATTTGACGTTGGTATACACAAGACATTTTTGGTGGTTATTTGTAAGTGATGAGACGTGTGTAATATGATAAAATCATGGTGGATACGCCGCTGGTACTTCCTATATATATGTGCTTATATTATATTGCATATCGTGGTGTTATTCAAATCTCTTCGATAAAGACAAGACATGACATTTTTGCACAGGACACGACATCCTCTACACAAGACATAATATTCTATTTCAAGACATGATATATTTATACACTACATTTTTATTGGTTATTTATTTAACCATACATCATTCTTTTACATCATCTGATTTTCATATCTATTTTCATATGATTTTATAAAAGAACTCGATCATAACTGGAGCCAATGTTGTTGGTTACACTTGATGCTTTCATGATATCTCAAGGGTTGTTTCCATACTACGTAACACCCGAATTCAAACACCCTGAGTGTTACATTTTGGGTTTAGCCTCAGAGATCCGAAGCATAACCGCATCATCCCTCCCTAACTCGATCACTCAAACAATAACTCTCGCCATGAGAGAAATGAAGTCATGAGTACGTACACTCTACGATCATCATGTATCAATTCTATTAATACCAACACCGAGCTTAGCTATTGCTTTTAAATGTTAAGCATATACTTGAATTAGAGTCATGTTGGACACACATTACAATATCAAGTTAGCTAATGGGGAATTAGCTGAGACATATCAAATCATTAAGGGCCACCGGTATGTATCCTATTCGTCAACATTTCACATCCATGTTATTTTATACAATTGGCAATTTTAGCTTCATCTCAACATTTCACATACATGAGTTTCATGGCTAGGGACGGGATTGTCCTAGCTACAATTAGGGATTGGGTTATCCTACATCTAAACATATGGATCGGGTTATCCTACATCTAAACATATGGATTGGGTTATCCTACATTTAAACATAGGGTTTCTAAAACTATACAGTGAAGTCCTCGCCACACAGAATTTAAAATGTACTTGGCCTAGAGTCAAGTAAGCTAGACGTCTCCTCATTCTATAGAATTGGCAAAAAGTAAACTAGTCGAGTCTAGAGCTGAAATTCAATATCGATCTCTTCCCCGTTCAGTTGAGTAGTTTCGAAGTAGTGGTTGACATAGATTGGTTATCCGATAACCTAGCCAAAGTCTTATGTCACGAGAAGATCATTCGCCTACCACTACTGAACGAAGAGACACTTGTGATACATGGAGAGAAGCGCGACACCCCATTGCGGATCATCAATGGCATGAAAGCACATAAGTACTTACGGAAAAGTTGTGTTACCTTTCTGGCACATGTTGTCGACAAGAAGGCCGTTGGGCCGAAGCTGACAGATATTACGTTGGTAAAAGGGTTTCCTGAAGTCTTTCCGGAAGGCTTGCCAGGACTACCACCATATTAACAAGTCGAGTTTCACATCGACTTGGTACCGGGAGCCGCACCCATAGCCAAATCTCCATGTCGATTAGCACCTTCTGAACCTTGTAGCTGACCGAATAAGGATGTTGTGAGTTCATAACCCCCACTCTTTACCACTATACATCTTTATAAAGGTTTTGGGAGTGGAAAGACATGCAAGTTTTGCAAAAGTGCACAACATTTCGATGAATGAAAATTCATATTTCTAAACCATGTTACAAATGAATTTCCAACTAACTCAAATGGTTTATGAAAGGTTCTAGCTTCTACTCTAAGATATACTTACGATCGGAGTATCATCAGTTACGAATTCAAGAGGAAAGCATACCGAAAACGGCTTTTAAGACTCGTTACGGTCATTACGAGTTTCTCGTTATGCCTTTTGGTTTAACAAATGCACCAGCGGTCTTCATGAATTTAATGAATCGTGTGTGCAAGCCGTATCTCGACAAATTCGTCATAGCGTTTATTGACGACATTTGGATATACTCTCGATCGACTGATGAACAAGAGCAACATTTGAGAACCATTTTAGAGTTGTTAAAGACAATAAATTCGCCCCAAATCGAAAAACAAGATATAGCCTTACAACTTATTCTTAAGATTGGTGTATAGCATTTTACAATCTTATCATTATCCGACGATACCGATGACTCTGTTGTAGACTATGATGCTTCGCATCAAGGATTGGGTTGCGTACTCGTGCAACGTGAAAAAGTTATTGTGTACACGTCGCGCCAATTAAAAAGTTCACGAGAAGAACTATACCACTCTCGACCTTGAGTTAGGCGTGGTGGTATTCGCTTTAAAAAAAAATATGGCGACATTATTTATATGGTACTCAATGCATTATTTTCACGGATCATAAAAGTCTTCAACACATATTTAACCAAAAAGAATTAAATATACGTCAACGATGTTTGTTGAAATGTTGAACGACTATGATTGTGAAATAAAGTACCATCCGGGCAAGGCAAACGTTGTAGCAGATGCCTTGAGCCGCAAGGAGCGAGTTAGAACACTGAGAGTTCAAGCATAGAGAAGATGATTCACAAGCGCTCAGTGAAGAGCATATTCAAGCAGAAACACTTCGAGGCATGAAGGAACAACTAGTGCCGAAAGAAGATGGAACTTTATACCTTTTGGGTCGAAATCGAGTTCCATTCTTTGGCGGCCTTCGAGATGATATTTTGAGGAAGCACATAGGCCTAAGTAGTGAAAGAATACTACTGGTGGCCTAACCACAAAAGTAATAGCGCGACTTATATCGGAGAATGCTTGACTTGCGCGAAAGTCAAAGTCGAGTAGTAAAATCCCTCGGACTTGTTACAACAACCCGATATTCCCGTTTAAAAATTTGAACAAATATCGATGTACTTCATTACGAAGTTACCCAGGACCTCAAGAGGTCACGACATGATATGGGTAATCATCGATAGACTAACAAAGTCTGCACACTTCTTACCGATTCGGGAGAAGGATAGTAAAGAGAAACTAGCGGAACCCTATCTCAAGGAAATAGTGGCTCGTCATAGAGTGCCTATTTCAATCATCTCAAATCGAAACAGTCGCTTTGTTTCGAGAATTTGGAAATCATTTCAACAGGCCTTTGGATCTCATTTGAATCCAAATACGGCCTTTCATCCACAAACTGACGGCCAGAGCGAACGGACAATCCAAACACTCGAAGATATGCTTCGCGCATGTGTTATGGATTTAGGCGGTACTTGGGATACTCATCTACCTTTAGTTGAGTTTTCCTACAATAACAGCTACCATACTAGTATACAAGCTGCACCATTTGAGGCTCATTATGGTCGAAAGTGTCGCTCTCTGCTATTTTGGGCGGAAACAGGCGATAGTTAATTAATTGGTCCAAAACTAGTCCAAGATACTACGGATAAAATTTTTCAGATCCGAGACCGCATCAAGGCGGCTCGCGATCGACAAAAGATCTACGCAGATGGAAAACGAAAACAAGCATCTTTCGAGGTTGGAGAGAAAGTTTTGTTGAAAGTCTCACCTTGGAAAGGCGTAGTGAGGTTCGGTAAACGTGGAAAGCTTAACCCGCGTTACATTGGACCATTTGAAATCTTGGAAAAGATTGGCACTGTTGCTTACAAGTTGAAGTTACCAGATGAACTTAGCAGTGTACACGACACGTTTCATGTGTCGAATCTTAAAAAGAGTCCAACACAAGCAACCGTTATCATTCTTGCAGATGAAATTCACATTGATGACAAACTCCAATTCACAAAGCACCTGTTAAGGTTATGGACCAGAAGGTCCAGAAAATACAAAGGAGTCGTAACATATTAGTAAAAATTCGTTGGAACTCTCGACACGGACCCGAATATACTTGGGAACGTGAAGACCAAATCAAAGCCAAATACTCTCACCTGTTTGAGAACAATCCTGCAAAGGATGACTCAGCTTGAATTTCGGGACGAAATTCTCAATAACAGGGGGAGAATGTGACAACTGCCACTTTCGGGTAATTTACGTACATTTAAAGCAATGATTTACATTATACAAGTATGTGTTTTGAATATTCGAATTACATGATTACATGATATACATCTTAGAGAACTCAAGGAATATTCATTTATGATGCACATTATTCATTTTTATTGGTTACATTTGAAATAGTGTAAACAATGCATCGAAACAACTAGAGTAGTACCTAGTAAACTAGTGTGCTGACGAGAACTCAGGTTCCGCATAAACCATCTAAATTACATCTTTAGGACTTAGACAAAAGTCCAACATCAAATATACATTAAACCCTATATGGGAATAAAAGGGTTTGGTTTAATATATTACCAATGTCCGGTAGCACCAAAAACTGCCCGAAAATTGCCGAAAAGCACTAAAAGCGACGATTTCTACACTTTTCCACAGAAATTTTGCTGAAATCAGCTTTCTAATATTTTTACGACATGTAAAAATATTATTTAACATAGAATTCATGTGTGGATACATTAGGGTATCATCCGAACCAATAACTACATCAATTCACACAAGTTACACAACTTAGCGTTCAAATAACGTCTAACCGAAACAATTCGAAACGAATATCCGAACAATGTCGGATCTTTTTTTTAGTGACCATCTAATATTATTTAGATCATATTAGACTAGTAATGGTCACTTAACACCTTCTTAACACATTTATACACTTGAAACATTTAAACACCTAAACCTTGCTAAAAGTTTCTAACACTTTAAACACTTAATAACATTTCAACAATTCAAGACCCCCCCCCCCCCCCCCATGTTGTGAACGGTTTTAAAGGGGTCCCACACCCTATTTTTTTTGTTAAATATCTAGATATTTTATTAGTTACAAGTGGATGAAGTTGGTGCTTTGCTACAACACTTAACCATTAAGCAATACTAGCACCTTACACTCATTTTACATCTTTTATTACTTTTACCAAAAGCTCTCATCATCTTCATCCATCTTACCAAGAACACTAAAAACCCACTTCAATTTTAGTCTTTTATTAGATGATTAACATGGGTTTCCAAGTAACATAAGGTGATCTAAAGCTTTTGGAAGTAAAAGGAAGGGTTTTCATCCATACAAAAGTGTTCTACCATCAAGATCATCATCTTCCTAGTTCTTAATAATCTTCTAAGATCATCCCTAGCCTAGTGCTAGAAGTAAGCTTCTATATCTATTTTTTTATACAAATATATTATGTTTATGATTGTTATTATTACTAATAATAACCAAGTAATCATACATAATAAACATGAAAAAAATACAAAGAAGCAAAGATAAAAATCATGATATAATTATGGTTGTTTATATTGTGATCTAAGACTTGTTATATGCTTATTTAATCTTGTTATGATGGTTATGATACAAATAAATTGTTAGAAGATGTTTTAAAATATGATCTAACAATTTTACATGTTTATGTTAAAGGGGTTTTTAACATAAGGGTTTAAAGAAATGATCATAACCTTTGTTCTTGTGAAAGTATTAAAGGTTTTTAGTTAAAAAAAAACAATACTTCCACAAGATTATAAAAAGTAACATACAACTAGAGATTTTTATAAAAGTTGTTAAAACTAGAATTAAATTTGGTTTTTGAACTTGTTAGCATATGAAATGATCATGGTTAAAACCCTACATGATTTGGATATCATCTTGATAATTTCATGTTATAAAAGTTTCATATGTTTAGTTAAGATGTTGAGTAAATTGGTGGTGATTTGATAAAGAAAATGATATGTTTATAAAACATGGTTAGAATAAAATACAAAGGTTATATAGCCATTTTTCATAAAAACTTTATTTTATAAAGTAACCACATTTTTGGGTAAATCTCTACAAGAATGAAAAGGTTGTTAAAGAAAATTTTTATAAAATAAAAGACAAGAAAAATATATATTTTCTTAAAAATATATATTTGGTTACTTTAACAATTTTAGTGTGATGTATTACTTGATGTATTAGTTATATATATCAATGTAGGAACTTGTATCTAATGTCACATTTAAACTCAAAACACCTCATAATGAAAGTCCTACAAGACTTCACATATTTACGCCTTAAAACAACTTACGGACATTCCGAACTTTCGGACACAACTTATGGTCAAAACGGACGACGGGCGAATCTATGAACATATCGCCATTCTGTGAAGTTACTACGATGCTTAGGCGACCTTTCAACGCGGACGCAAGAATTTCGTTACCATTAACAAAATTCGGACATTTTGAAACTAATAAAAACTATTATGTTTTTATTAACTAAAAAGTATACTTAGTGAATTTTTATAAAAATGTTTTTATAAAAATGAAAGACTTATATTTTACTTAAGTGGGCTATTTTATAACAAATGGGCTTATTTTACTTAAGTGGGCTATTTTATAACAAATGGGCTTATTTTTCTTAATGGGCTTATCTTCATAATGGGCTTAACATAAATTCATGGGCTAAGCCCAAACACCAAACATATGGGCCGAAGCCCAACACTATTCATGCCCAACATTATTCAAGCCCAACACTATTCAAGCCCAACACTATTCAAGCCCAATACTATTCAAGCCCAACACTATTCAAGCCCAGCACTATTCAAGCCCAACACTATTGAGGCCCAACACTATTTGAGGCCCAACACTATTGAGGCCCAACACTATTTGAGGCCCAACACTATTTAGGCCCAACATTATTTGGGGCCCAATAACATGAAAACATGGGCTTGGCCCAATGATACTATTATTGGAAACACAACTATACAAGTGATACATACAAGACACGAGAGTCAGCGAACGAGATCCGACTATACAACTCATTCATCGAATACACAATTAACGAACATTTGAACAACTCATTCATCGAATACAAAGTTAACAAACATTTGAACAACTCATTCATCGAATACACAGTTAACGAACATTTGAACAACTCATACATCGAATACACAGTTAACGAACAGTAAAGACATACAAGTCTTACACATATTCAAGACACAAGACTTATACTCAGGTCATTTACAAAGACCGAAGGGTCTAACAAATATAAGGACATTTGTAGGTCGCAACATTGTTCAAGACGACCGTATGTCAGATCACAGTTAGTTACTATTCACGGACGCAATTCTGTGAGTTCATGTCCCCTATTCATTTAAATGTTTTTCAAGCTTTACAACTATCGGGGAAAATACATGTACAATAGTATGATAAGTCAAGGAATGAAACACCTTAGATCATGTGCGAATTAGGGCCATACTATAAGCACCATTAATCCAATTTGGACCAAGGAACAAAGGACTAGATCTAATGGGTTTTGGCGAGCCCCACTCTTGGTCGTGGACCCATACAGAAGAGTGCGTTTGTGTCCCAGTCGATAGGAATCGGCATAAAATCGTCTAGGGTTGGTTTGCTTCCTATTTCGTCACACATATTAATGTCCTTGCAAAACATTAATGATCACGATTTCATTGACGCTTTTCATACTACAATTGATACAAATACAGCTAAATCCAACATAAATACAAGAAAAGGAACATTAGTGGATTGCCCGAACCCTCAACGGCACATTCCAAAGCAAAATAGAGAAAACAGAAGGCTGAACACGCCCCGTGCTCAGCCAGCACGGGGCCGTGCCCAAGAAGCAGCAGAAAAGACAAACCTATAGAAGCTTCTATTGCCCACCACGGGCCGTGCTCAGCGGACACGGGGGCGTGCCGAAAGTACTGCAGGCGCATTAATTGTAATTGCGAATTACAATTAATGAAGAGAGAGAGTGTCAGACGGGCACGGGGCCGTGCCCAGCGAACACGGGGCCGTGCCCAGGCCTCTGTTCAGCCTATAAATAGGAGTACTTGGTTTCATTGCAACTCATCCCTTGGCACACCACCTCTCTCACACTTCATCCACCACCCACCACCATCACAACACCATCATCCACCACCATCATCCATTGTCCATCATAGAGTGTGTGAGTCGTCTCGGGATCCAAGATTGATCGTAAGAGTTCTTGACAATCAAGGCCATGTTTGCCTAAGTCTCTTACATCACTTGGTGAAGACAAAGTGTCTAGTATAATACTTTTTATTTCTAATCTTTTGCACTTTTTATTTGGTTTTGTATTAATGACTTTAATAACTAGTTACTTATGTTGAAGGTGATCTTTCCTTATCGTTTGTCCGTGGTGTCTTGGCATTATTTTACTGTCTATATAAAATAAAGGATTTTCACCATTCATATCTCCACGGTCTATATGGAGGTATGTTGGCTACCTGGTAGGGGGTTAAGGGAACGGTTTGGTAAAGGTCTTGCCATTGTTCAGCGTTTAGAGGTCCTGCAATGGACCTGGGTCAAATTTAGTAGGACCTCCTTCAATACTTCACGGTATTGGATGGCGGGGGTCCAAACTCTTTGATCCCCTCATAAGTTAACTACTATTAATACTATAACCCGGCTATTTAGGACTGTATCCCTGCTGACTCAGACTACTTAGTCGAGGGTAACGTCACCGCCAAAAGCGGGGCCTACCACAATACTGCATTAATAACTTAATTCATTATCTTCCAATAATCCACCCCTTTAGGATTGTATCCCTGCTGACTCAAACTACTGGGGTGAGGGTAACGTCACCTTCAAAAGAGGGGCCTACTACAATAACTAAGATAATCTCTTAATTATGTGCAAAAGTGCGGAAATAATCAAAGGTTATACTAGATACGAGTCGGAACCAAGTGATTCATCTTGTCTATCTGTTTTTATTTTATTTTTATTTTCAGCATTTTAGTTAGTTTTTATTTTTCTTAGTTTAAAACATTTTTCTAAACTTTTATTTTGGTTAGACGTTGAGGATAAACCGGTATTAAAAGCTCTTGTGTCCTTGGACGACCTCGGTATCTTACCAACGCTATACTACACTCAACGATGGGTGCACTTGCCCATATGTGTGTTTAGTGTTAGTGAAATATCGTGTTTTATAAATTTAAAACTTGGCTAAAATAAGTGTTAAAAAAGGGCTTAAAATATACACCTAAAATATACGACACTTTATCGCACATCAAGTTTTTGGCGCCGTTGCCGGGGACACAAGGATTTTAAGAAAGTTAGGAATCAACGGCCTAATCATCTTTTATTTTTTTTTTTATTTTTTTTAGGATTTTCTTAGTTTTTCAGCTTCTGCAGAGCTCAGCACGGGCCGTGCCCGGTCAGACACGGGCCGTGCCCAGCATCATCACTGGCAGTTTTTATTTTCTGAGTTACAGAGAGCTGAACACGGGGCCGTGTCGGTGCAACACGGGGTCGTGTCCAACTCCCAGTAACTGGGAATCCAGAAAACAATTACTGTATCTCTCAACACGGGCCGTGTTATCTGAGCACGGGGCCGTGGTGAACATTCTGACCAGCGTTCTTTTCTGTTTTTATTGCAGGACTCGGAACCCAGGCGCCACATTTGAACCTCCTACGTAGTGCATGAGCTCCAGTTCTAGTAGGGACATAAAAGAACCCCTAGAAGAACCCGAGCGCTTTCTCAGAAAAAGACTAAAAGCTAAAAATCAAGAGAAAGCTTCGGGGACCCACTTCCAATGGCGGACCAACGTACCCTCATGGATTACCTACGGCCTACCGTAGGCAATCTTGGCGCTGCTATCAATGCACCGAATGTCGAGGCCAACAACTTCGAACTTCGGCCGCATTTGATACAAATGCTCCAAAACTCCGCAACCTTCCACGGGCTTGCGGACGAGGATCCCCATCTACATATTACTAACTTTTTAGAAATATGTGATACCTTTCGGATCAATGGAGCATCAAATGACGCCATCCGCCTTCGAATGTTTCCTTTCTCACTAAAAGACCGAGCCAAAGCTTGGCTTAACACTCTCCCAGTTGGATCGGTAAACACCTGGGATGAACTCGCCCAAAAGTTTTTGTATAAGTATTTCCCTCCTGCTAAAACGGCTAAATTAATGACTGAAATTAATACATACTCACAAGAGGATGGGGAATCCTTATATGAAACTTGGGAAAGGTTCAAGGAGCTTCTAAGAAAGTGTCCTCACCATGGTCTAGCGGTATGGCAACAAGTATCCACTTTCTACAATGGATTGTTGCCACACACAAGACAAACACTTGATTCAAGCTCCGGGGGACTCTTAGGTAATCGTCGCCCAAATGAAATATATAACCAAATTGAGGAAATTGCTCAAACCAATTTTCAATGGCACACTCCCCGAGGTAATAAATCTATTGCCCCGGGCGCCCATAAGGTTGATGAAAGCACCTCTTTACAAGCCCAAATCGAGGCCCTCTCTTCAAAAATCAAAATGCTAGAAATGACAAAAACGGCCTCGGTTATGGCTTGTGAAGGGTGTGGTGGGTCACATGAAAATTGGAGTTGTATGAAAGAATTAGATGAACAAACTGAAACGGTAAACTACATGGATAATAGACCTAGGCCGTCGGGTCCTCCAACGGGTACCTACAACCAAGGATGGCGTAACCACCCAAATCTTGGTTGGAGAGATCCCGGCAATAGTAGTAACCAACAAAATCAACGAACTAATTTTCAACAACCGCAAAATTTTCCTCAACAACAAGGTGGAAGAGAAAGGCTTGAAGATACTGTATCTCGCCTCATCTCTGACACTGAAAAGAAAAACTCGGATCGATTTCAACAATTGGAATCGAATTTCAGAAATCAACAAGCTAGTATTCAAAACGTTGAAAAACAATTAAATCAACTAGCTCAAAATTTCTCCGAGAGACCACAAGGCGCATTACCCAGTAATACCGAACCAAACCCAAAGGCACAAGTCCATCTCATCACATTACGAAATCGAACCGTGGGTCCCGAGGATGCTCCATTGCCGCCAAATGGAAGAAGTCATTCTGGCCAACCTGTAACTCCTCCTGCGCCAGAAAAGGCTTCTACACCGAATCAAGAGCCCACCAAGAATCCTCCAATCCCGTACCCCGGTAGGTTAATTCGTCAAAAGACCGATGAGCAATTCGCAAAGTTCGAAAGTTTACTAAAACAATTGCATGTTAATATTCCTTTTATTGAGGTCCTAACCCAAATGCCTAAATATGCAAAATTCATGAGGGATTTCCTCACTCACAAAAAGAAAATTGAATCGTTGCAATTAGTTAACCTAGGCGAAGAATGCTCAGCTCTAGTACTCAACAAACTTCCACAAAAGAAAATCGACCCCGGGAGCTTCACAATCCCTTGTTCGATTGGGAAGTCCCCCGTCCGAAATGCTTTAGCCGATCTTGGGGCTAGCATCAACCTCATGCCCACCTCAATGTTCAAGCGACTCGGCCTAGGAGCAACAAGCCCTACAAAGATGAGCATACAACTCGCCGACAGGTCCGTCAAGTTCCCACATGGGGTCGTCGAAAATTTGCTAGTCAAGGTCGACAAATTCGTTTTTCCAACCGACTTTGTTATCCTAGACATGGAGGAAGACACCGAGGTCCCCCTCATCCTCGGGAGACCATTCTTAGCCACCGCTCAAGCAGTGGTGGATATGAATGACGGAACTCTAACATTGAAGTTTGGGGATGAGGAAGTGAAATTTGAATGTGGAAAGAGAGTAGAGGAAGAAGATCCGGTCAACTACATGAAGGTCATAGACTCAAGCTTGGATGACGCTCTCCGACGGTGTAACATAGGATGCAACACATCCCACTTGGGTAACATATGACCAGGCATTGGGTCTAGCCAAGGACCCTTATAAACGTGGCGCACCATGGAGGCATTCCACGGAACTATCCTTAGTTTAATTTAGATTAGTTTTTATGTTTTCTAGTTAGTTTAATTTTCAGGAATAAAACACACTCATGGTGGTAAAGGATGAAAAGGGGAACGAGAAAAATGATCCCATGCACAAGAACGAGGCAACCCGACAATTTTCTCCCTTTCAGAAGGTTCAACACGGGCCGTGCCCAACCAACACGGCCCCGTGTCGGACCACCTGCAGAAAACGCCCAGTACAGGTAACTGGACACGGGCCGTGTTCACCCAACACGCCCCCGTGTCCAGACTTCTGTTCCTCTTATTTCAATTTTGTTACTGGCACTTGAACACGGGGCCGTGCCCGGATAACACGGGGCCGTGTTCAGTGCCCAGTAACACAAATTTTCGCTTTTTAAACACTATTTTACACATCTATTCAACCTAAAAATTTATTTTTGGGACACATTGAGGACAATGTGTAATTTAAGTGTGGGGGGATGCTAAAACCTTGAATTTTGCAAGTCCTAAATACAAGCCTTACACAAAACTCTATTGGAACTGCTAATCACCCCAATTTTTTTCAAAAATTTCAATTTTATTTTTTTTACTTGTCTAGGTTTAACTCGGGAAATTCAAGCTCTCAAAAAGGTTATATTTTTACAAAGTTACAACCGATAGCGTAGTGATAAAAAGAACCAACATAAGAAAATTATGAAAAGGCATGACAAACTTATTTAAAATTTGATTATATATACTTGATCACATAAAAACCCATTCCCACAAAAGTGAGTTTTGAGCCTTTATTGAGCACACAATTTCATATCATTTGACTAAATGCTCATTTTTCGTTTCTTGTGTGAATAGCCGCTTGGTTCTTACGACTCTAGAACTTGCCATGACAATACATTCCCGGTCCTTATCAACTTAAACCCGAGTAAGTAAATGATAGAGGCATTAGGACTAACCCTTTTTCATTTCTACACCATTATTTTTTTTTTCTTTTACCACCTACCCAAAAAAATCCCCCTAGTTAGCCCCTTTGAGCCTAAACCTTTTCGTTTCATCACCCAAAACAAAAACCCTTTCACCCACCAAAACCTTTTTCATTTTTAACCCTTTATTTTAGTAACAAGTTCGGTTCTTCGTAAAAAAAAAAAAAAAAATGAAGCAAAAAGAAAATAAACAAACAAAGTAATCAAAAATAACTTTGTTTGAATAAAAGCTTCATCAAAAATAAAAAAATAAAAAAAATAAAAAAAAAAGTTGCAAAAATACGAAAACCGACACTTGTTACGCTTTTTAGCCCTTTTTCTACTAACCACTAACCCAACCACCTACCTTTAACCCTAGCCAACCCTTAACCCACAAAGTCCTCTTGATATCTACAAAGGTATAAAAGTTAAAAAGGAGGAGGATTGATTTCTTGGCAAGCCTATGGTAGGAATAAGTTCCATGCCGCTCTCGAGTGATTCACTAAAAATACACTTTCGGCCGAGTGTGAGTGATTTCCCCGTGAGGTATGTGAACTTGTATATAAATAAAATTCTAAAAAGGCATGTTATGCCCAAATAAGTAATTTCTTTTATGAACAGTTCTAAATAAATCATTACGAATAGGAATGTAAATAAATAAAAATAAAACCCAAAAAGATCTTGGAAATCCCGACACTCTATGACAAGCCCAAAAACCTTCTCTTCTACCTATTCCATTTGGGAGTGTAAGCCAAATGTTAAAGAGTTTTGCTTGAGGACAAGCAAAAGTTCAAGTGTGGGGGTATTTGATGTGTGTAAAATGCAACATATAAATTACATCAAATGAGGCATAAAACTAACCCTTTTTTTAGTACTAATATTGGAAAAAGAGTGTTTTTGTCTTCCTTTTGTATTTTCAGGATTAAATGAGCTCAAAAACGCAAAAGAAGCAAAAAGACAGCTAAATCCAACATAAATACAAGAAAAGGAACATTAGTGGATTGCCCGAACCCTCAACGGCACCAAAGCAAAATAGAGAAAACAGAAGGCTGAACACGCCCCGTGCTCAGCCAGCACGGGGCCGTGCCCAAGAAGCAGCAGAAAAGACAAACCTATAGAAGCTTCTATTGCCCACCACGGGCCGTGCTCAGCGGACACGGGGGCGTGCCGAAAGTACTGCAGGCGCATTAATTGTAATTGCGAATTACAATTAATGAAGAGAGAGAGTGTCAGACGGGCACGGGGCCGTGCCCAGCGAACACGGGGCCGTGCCCAGGCCTCTGTTCAGCCTATAAATAGGAGTGCTTGGTTTCATTGCAACTCATCCCTTGGCACACCACCTCTCTCACACTTCATCCACCACCCACCACCATCACAACACCATCATCCACCACCATCATCCATTGTCCATCATAGAGTGTGTGAGTCGTCTCGGGATCCAAGATTGATCGTAAGAGTTCTTGACAATCAAGGCCATGTTTGCCTAAGTCTCTTACATCACTTGGTGAAGACAAAGTGTCTAGTATAATACTTTTTATTTCTAATCTTTTGCACTTTTTATTTGGTTTTGTATTAATGACTTTAATAACTAGTTACTTATGTTGAAGGTGATCTTTCCTTATCGTTTGTCCGTGGTGTCTTGGCATTATTTTACTGTCTATATAAAATAAAGGATTTTCACCATTCATATCTCCACGGTCTATATGGAGGTATGTTGGCTACCTGGTAGGGGGTTAAGGGAACGGTTTGGTAAAGGTCTTGCCATTGTTCAGCGTTTAGAGGTCCTGCAATGGACCTGGGTCAAATTTAGTAGGACCTCCTTCAATACTTCACGGTATTGGATGGCGGGGGTCCAAACTCTTTGATCCCCTCATAAGTTAACTACTATTAATACTATAACCCGGCTATTTAGGACTGTATCCCTGCTGACTCAGACTACTTAGTCGAGGGTAACGTCACCGCCAAAAGCGGGGCCTACCACAATACTGCATTAATAACTTAATTCATTATCTTCCAATAATCCACCCCTTTAGGATTGTATCCCTGCTGACTCAAACTACTGGGGTGAGGGTAACGTCACCTTCAAAAGAGGGGCCTACTACAATAACTAAGATAATCTCTTAATTATGTGCAAAAGTGCGGAAATAATCAAAGGTTATACTAGATACGAGTCGGAACCAAGTGATTCATCTTGTCTATCTGTTTTTATTTTATTTTTATTTTCAGCATTTTAGTTAGTTTTTATTTTTCTTAGTTTAAAACATTTTTCTAAACTTTTATTTTGGTTAGACGTTGAGGATAAACCGGTATTAAAAGCTCTTGTGTCCTTGGACGACCTCGGTATCTTACCAACGCTATACTACACTCAACGATGGGTGCACTTGCCCATATGTGTGTTTAGTGTTAGTGAAATATCGTATTTTATAAATTTAAAACTTGGCGAAAATAAGTGTTAAAAAAGGGCTTAAAATATACACCTAAAATATACGACACTTTATCGCACATCAACATACAAGACACGAGAGTCAGCGGACGAGATCCGACTATACAACTCATTCATCGAATACACAGTTAACGAACATTTGAACAACTCATTCATCGAATACAAAGTTAACAAACATTTGAACAACTCATTCATCGAATACACAGTTAACGAACATTTGAACAACTCATACATCGAATACACAGTTAACGAACAGTAAAGACATACAAGTCTTACACATATTCAAGACACAAGACTTATACTCAGGTCATTTACAAAGACCGAAGGGTCTAACAAATATAAGGACATTTGTAGGTCGCAACATTGTTCAAGACGACCGTATGTCAGATCACAGTTAGTTACTATTCACGGACGCAATTCTGTGAGTTCATGTCCCCTATTCATTTAAATGTTTTTCAAGCTTTACAACTATCGGGGAAAATACATGTACAATAGTATGATAAGTCAAGGAATGAAACACCTTAGATCATGTGCGAATTAGGGCCATACTATAAGCACCATTAATCCAATTTGGACCAAGGAACAAAGGACTAGATCTAATGGGTTTTGGCGAGCCCCACTCTTGGTCGTGGACCCATACAGAAGAGTGCGTTTGTGTCCCAGTCGATAGGAATCGGCATAAAATCGTCTAGGGTTGGTTTGCTTCCTATTTCGTCACACATATTAATGTCCTTGCAAAACATTAATGATCACGATTTCATTGACGCTTTTCATACTACAATTGATACAAATACAGATACATCTCATATTTTGCAGATACATCTTATATCCAGTTTGGATACAATTACAATTGAGACAAATACATATTACATACTGTTTTGATACAGATACATCTTTTATAGCTAAATTGCATGAACTCGCTCAACTTTTGTTGATGTTTTCAAACTTACATGTATTTCAGGGAATTAGTGGACCAATGCAAAGATTTCAGTTCAAAGAAAACAAGTATCAATACTCCATGCCAACTATTGAAGGGTTTGCCTATTATATACCGCCTCTTTGCGGTGATATAGTCGTCAAAGCCTTGACATTTTTAGACTTACATTTGATGTATGAAACAATGACAACTTATTTTCATTTGATGGTTCGTAAACAATGTACATAACTTATGTTGCGATCTTTTGAAACACTTATGTAATGGCAATGGAGTATGTTTATTCATATAGTTTGTTCATGTACATCGATATTTATGCAATGAAAACCAGACAGATCACACCTTGCGTTTCCGCTACGAGCTGGTGTGACAGAATCGTTCCAATTTTTTACAGCTTGTGTAAAAATACATGTTAACAAACCCTTGAAAGTTACAAGTTAAAATTCGGACTTAAAGTGGGTGAAATGGACTCGAGAAGTGATTCCGCTCGAAAATACATATACTGATTCAACTTGAAATTGTTGATTCCACTCCAAAATATTTTTGATTCCGCTCCAAAGTTACCAAAATTGTTGATTCCGCTCCAAAGTCTTAGCTGATTTCGCTCCAAAGTTACCAAAGCTTCTGATTTCACTCCAAAGTGTTTGATCTAGCTTCAAAGTGTTGATTCCGCTCCAACTTCAGTTCTGATTCTGCTCCAAACTGCATTTTTCTGATTCCGCTCCAAATTACAAAAGTCTGATTCCGCTCCAAATTGCAAAAGTCTGATTCCTCTCCAAATTGAAAAAGTCTGATTCCGCTCCAAATTGCATTTTTCTGATTCCGCTCCAAATTGCAAAAGTCTGATTCCACTCCAAGTTGCTCTGATTCCGCTCCAGAATACCAAATCAGCTATTCAGCTTGAAACGGTGTTTGAAACTAAGTTGCTTGTGATTCCGCTCCAAATAGTATTGTGGTTATTCCGCTTGGATCTGTCTGTTTTTGAAAAACTTGTTACCAAATCATGGCTGAAGAGTTTTACAATGCTTTCGCAACACCGGTTGTTCCTGTTACTGCTGCTGAGACTTTATACAGCGAGAATGAGACGGGTACTCATCAGAAACCACCGAAACTCATGTACATTGAAGATTTTCAGGGTTGGAAAAATAGATTCGAGAATTGGGTACAAGCATACAAATTTGATGCATGGTGTTCGTTATTGAAATATTATGAGAAACCAAAGAATGAACGGGGTATTGAAAAGGCTTTTAGTGATTATACAGAGAGTGACAAATTGCAGTTTACAAGTGAGAAAATGATGATAAGTATTCTTCAACAAGCGATTAAAGAAGATATCTTTATTTTGCTTCAACATAATGGGACAGCTAGATCAACTTGGGAGGCTTTGATTCAGAAATTCAGAGGGAGTGCTGATATGATCAAAAACAAAAAGGCATTATTAAAGAAATCATTCGATATGTTTACAGCTTTCGATCATGAAACAACAAAACAGACTATTGATAGATATTGTCATCTGGTATTGGAAATGGGTAGATTGGACATCAAGAAAGAGGACGATGAGTGGGTCGATAAACTAGCTGAGGCGTTACCAAAGCATAAGTGGGGAACATATTTGATGGCTGTGAAACTCATGAGGAAGTCCGAGAGCATGAATTTGGCACAATTCATTCAGAAAATTGAAGAGCAGGAGCTGGATATTCAAAAGACGGCTATTATGACATGTCACACCTCGACCACGTATAACATACAAAACGTGGCGGAAAACGTCGGGGAGTGTTGTAACAGAATTAATTTTTTCAAATCCATGGCAATTGAAGTTTTGTTTTATTAATCAAACATGAAAGTTTACATTGTTTTAAACAAGAACTAAAGAGTACATAACATAAATTAACTAGTTCTTGTCTCGTTTTAACTCACTAAGGCACAAGTCCGCCTAAGTATGTCTTGATAAGTCCTATGCATCATCTCCTGAAAACACATGTGAAAATAGGTACGTCAGCAAAAAATGCCCGTGAGATACATAGGTTTTGTGAAAACAGAATTCATGACTTATGTTTGAGAAAATGTTTAGTCATGAACCTTGTAATTTGCTTTGTCTTGTAAATCATTTGAAAAACGATAAGATCAGATGATATGTATAAATAAGAGAATAATGTATGGTTAAATGAATAACCATGTAAAATGAGTTTGCATAAGATAAGTTGTTTGTAAATCAATGTCTTGTGAAAAGTATGTTATTTGTATAAAATGTTATATGTCTCAAATTGAAATGATTCAAATAATGCTACAATATGTGATACCATACAAACACTTATATATAGGAAGTACCAGTGGTGTATCCACCGTGCATGTATCATATTACATACGCCTCGTTACTTAAATCACTTACTCAAACTAAACCACCAAAGTAAAATGTTTAACAATTGTAGAAATGTTTATGTATAGTCAAATGTCTATTGTCAAATGTAAATCATGTCAACAGATACAACTGGTTCACACGGTTCAATAGTTACAAACAGTTCATATAATCAAAGGGTTACGACGGTTCACATAGTCAAATGGTTACAACGGTTCAAAATGTAGTATAATGTGTTCATATGCTGGATGAGCATATGCAACAGAAATGCAATGTAAAACAATGTACTAAGTATGCACGTAATGGACATACATAGCATAAGTGTAATGTAAAACAATGTATTAAGTATGCACGTAATGGACATACATAGCATAAGTGTAATGTAAAACAATGTACTAAGTATGCACGTAATGGACATACATAGCATAAGTGTAATGTAAAACAATGTACTAAGTATGCACAAAATGGGCGTACATAGCATGAAATGTATTGTAAAGTGATGTACTAAGTATGCACACAATGGGCATACATAGCATAAAATGTATTGTAAAGTGATGTACTAAGTATGCACACAATGGGCATACATAGCATAAAATGTATTGAAATCATGTACTATAAATGTACTAATAAACATAGCAAGTATATGATGTGAAAACAGGAAAGCATGAAAGTAACAAGTAGGCACATGTGTTTCACCCCAATACAGTTTGGAAAACAGTAAAAGAGGGGTCTATGTACTCACTTGAGATTGCTTAGTAATCCTTGAGTAACAACCAAACAATGCTAGAGATCACGGATATCAAACGACACCTAATATAGGTAACTATGTTAATATACCGGACCAAAATCGGAAGATCGGATAGAATGAGGGACCGTAAACCAAATGAGTATAGAAACTCATGTAGTATGGTTTAACAAAGCCTACATACTAAATGAAACCTAACCTAAGTGCTTACGACCCATTACGACCCGTTTAGGTAGATTATGCTACGTTAACGCGTCGTTTGCGTAAAACGCGTTCGGAACGCCTAACTAGTCCTATGATAAGTAAAATATGCCTTAACATGTCTAATATTGTTACCAAATCAGTTTAGATACCAAAAGTTATGTTGGGGGGGGGGGGGTAGTTGCACGGACCTCCCATCCGCCGGAGTATTGCAACTCCGCAAGCTAGCTTAGCCCCATAGCTGCCTGGCGGTGATTACCCACGGTGAAGAGCCCCAACACCCCATAAGGGCATTGCCAGGAATCGAACCGGTGACCTCAAGAAGAGGTCTGGGTGAGGCTGGCCAACTGGGCTACCCCAGAAGGTTATACCAAAAGTTATGTTACATATGCTTAAAATGAATTTTGGCGTAAAAAGGGCATTCTGGTAATTTACCTAAGGCATATATACTACCTATCATACAACTAACTAAACGCCGTGACCACAAGGTATAACCTCAGAAGGTTATTCCCTATATACTATGGTCACCTAATGTGCTTGGTCGGATCCTAATGATCGACCAAATGGGTCGGGTTCAAAAGCATAAGCGATTGTTTAGATCGCTTACCTTACGACCCAATATAAGCACTAAACTAAAAGTGATGAGCTAAGCATGTTAAAACATGCTTAACTAAGTTTAGAAAACAGGTTTGGTATCAAAACAAACGGTTTTGATACCCAAGAGTAGTTTGGTTACAAAATACGCGAGAATGCGCATTTTGGCCGAAACTACGACTCGTCACTGAGCCTAGATAACGTGGTAATCAGTAGGTATAGTCACTAAGGACTATAACCATCGTGATCACGCTCACGTTATGAAGTTCAAACGAACTTCGCATCGACCATAAACTGGTCAATGCAGAAAGTCAAACAAAGTTTGACTTTCGGACTCGAAAAGCAATAAAAGAACGAAGGAACACTTACAAAGGGTTCCCGCAAGATTGATTTCCAAGTAATCTCAGGTAGGAAGTGTATAAACATAACCACTTAGAGAAAAACTCAGATTTCAAGTGGGTTTTGCAATGGGGAAGGATGGATATTTATAGTAAATGGACCACCGTTAGGATCGTTTATCGAATAACGTGCCTTGATCTCACCCGTACACTTGTCGGAATGTTATGGTAGCTCATTTTGCCCACCACAAGAGATTGACATGTGGCATTGGCCTTTTCTGCATCTGATCCATGCTTACGGACCTCAACACTAAGAATGTTGAGGTCCGTAAGGACCTTGCAGGTCTGAAACTTTCAAAACTGGCAGAACAGGCCCCTGTGCGCGTATCGTCGTGTTTTGGCACTTCTAACACCTGTCAAACCCAATTTCAAGCTCCACAATGATGTTAAAGTATAGGGAACTTAAAATGTGCTCAAAAATATCTTGGATGTCGGTTTGTTTGGCCGTACGGTTGCGTTGTTTGGTTAATTACGACGGGAGTCGTAACGAACGCAAAAACAATCCAAATTGCGCGACGAATGGATTTTTGACAAGCCAAACACTAAAATAAAATATTTTAGTGCTTACATAAATTTTTGGATGTCCGGATGTAGTCAGAACATAAGTTATGCGCGAAAATGCAAACTTATGCACTTTTTTGCACTTTTAGTCCCTGAATGGCCCAAAAGTTTATTTTAGCACACCGAACCCCTCAAACCCTGTTTCTAAGCTATGTAAAGGATATTTATGGTATGTTTAACTTATGGCCATGTTCCGGAATGTCTGTTACAGTTCATATTGGCATACTTTCGCAGTTTGTCAACTTTAGTCCCTGTAAGCGATTTAACTTGATTTTTGCCATACCAAAGCCTTCAAAACTTATTTCTAAGTTATGTAAAGGTTATTTAAGGTATGTTAAGCCTATTTCACTATTCCGGAGTATTCGTTGCATTAAACTGGTTATATTTTCGCATCAGTGCGCGTATAAACTTCCAGAAAGCGATTTAGAGCTTGAAATCGAACAAGAATTGATATTTGCAAAAGATACACATATTTATACAGATCCCAAGTATGAAATACAATATTTCATTGGCTTGGCATTTGTTTGATGGTCGCAGTGACCCAGGTGTCACAGTCTCCCCTACTTTAGGAAATTTGGTCCCGAAATTTATTCGTTAGAGTCCATCTGTGACTTTGTGTCAAGTAACCACCAGATATACAAGGCATAATCCTGTCATTTCCTTAACGGACAATCTTCAGAAATGAAAATGAACAGACGGAGTCATTTTCCTCAACGAGTATTCTTCAGAAACAGAAATGAAGGAATAAGCAAACGGGGATTCATTTCCTCAACGGAAAATCTTCAGAAATGAAAATGAACAGACGGAGTCATTTTCCTCAACGAGTATTCTTCAGAAGCAGAAATAAAGGAATAAACAAACGGGGATTCATTTCCTCAACGGACAATCTTCAGAAACGAAAGTGAACAAACGTAGTCATTTTCAACGGGTGCTTCCTCAGAAACGGAAATGAAAAAGGATAGTCAACCGGATATTCATTTCCTCAACGGACAAATCTTCAGAAACGAAAATGAACAAACGGAGTCATTTTCAACGGGTGCTTCCTCAGAAACGTAAATGAAAAAGGATAGTCAAACGGATATTCATTTCCTCAACGGACAAATCTTCAGAAACGAAAATGAACAAACAGAGTCATTTTCAACGGGTGCTTCCTCAGAAACGGAAATGAAAAAGGTTAGTCAAACGGATATTCATTTCCTCAACGGACAAATCTTCAGAAACGAAAATGAACAAACGGAGTCATTTTCAACGGGTGCTTCCTCAGAAACGGAAATGAAAAAGGATAGTCAAATGGATATTCATTTCCTCAACGGACAAATCTTCAGAAACGAAAATGAACAAACGGAGTCATTTTCAACGGGTGCTTCCTCAGAAACGGAAATGAAAAAGGATAGTCAAACGGATATTCATTTCCTCAACGGACAAATCTTCAGAAACGAAAATGAACAAACGGAGTCATTTTCAACGGGTGCTTCCTCAGAAATGGAATTGAAAAAGGATAGTCAAACGGATATTCATTTCCTCAATGGACAAATCTTCAGAAATGAAAATGAACAAACGGAGTCATTTTCAACGGGTGCTTCCTCAGAAACGGAAATGAATAGGGCTAATTCTAGACACATGACAAAACTCGCTGTGGTTTCTGTGCACTAAATTCCATAATTATGTATGCATCCATAATTACGTAATTCCTTGCACAGTCCGCACAGTTTTTCTTGTAATGTTTAGGGGAAGAAAATCAAACCTGTGATGAGGGTGACTAGACTACCATAGGGTCCTTTTAATTAGATCGACAAATGATCTTTTTAATTAGGCCACCAAGGAGTCCTTTCAGCTATATCATCACATGATGTTCCTAGCCAGATTTTTGGATCAATATGTTTAACTAGACCACTCAAGGGGTCTAATTATGCAGTAGTACTTTATAACCCAAGGGACTTAACTACAACGTAGAAGTCCATTAAGGATTTTAGATAACAAAAACTTGGATTACTTCAAAAACATAAAAGGGAACACATAAGCACATAATCACATAGTTGCTTAACTCAGTTATTAATTTGTTATTAACTTGTTAGTGATTGAGTATGGATATTCAAAGTACACCAGGAAACCAGTCGCTGGACTTCAATGTCCTCTTGGATCTATCTGAAAAGATAGGATGATCTCCCAAACTTCGATTTTGTTTTCAAAGAAACGTAATATTCGAATTAAGGAACACAAAAATTTTAGGATTTACGGAAATATCCTTAAGTACCCTTATTAAGGATTTATAGTGGTACTTTGGGTATTCACCCAGTGTTGTAACTTGTGCCTTGTACTTCGTTTTCCTTAGAAGAAACGGGTACTTAGGAATTTCGTGGAAAACGCAAGAGATCATAAGATGGAAAAATTTTGGGGGTAGTTTGCTTTACAAGGAATACGATTCCTTGATTGTCGGTATTGAAAGAGATATATTGTTTATACATACAACTACATAAATACATTGCAATGTAAATAAAAGTTCATTTATAAACAATGAAAACAACTGTTTCATGGACCATGACAACAAAAGAAAATAATACATAAGACGTGATTATTTCTAAACGATGTTGTCGGTCAGATGCTCATCCCTGTGCTGGATTTGCATTAGCAAGCTTTGGGCAATTTCTTCGGAAATGACCCATCTCGCCATAGTTGAAACAAGAACCTGGTAGAAAACGACCTTGAGCGAGATTGTTGCCAGCTTGGTTTGGTGCAGCTGCAGCTGGGCAGACTCTTGCTGTATGGCCTATAAGTCCGCAAGTTTGGCATTTGCGGCACTTTACATTGACATGATGATGGAGGCTACATTGGTTGCACAAGGGTGCAGTTCCATTGTATGGCTTCCTAGCAGGGGGTTAAGCTGGTTGGTTGGGGACGGCTTGATCATTGTGAGTAACCACGGTGAAGTTCTGAGAAGCCTTTCGCTTCTTTGACTTCTTAGGGGATCCAGTCTGTTCATCCATGGTCTTTGATTCCTCGATTGTGTTCGATTCCTCGACCGGTTTCTTGTCACCTTTTCGGAAAAGTTTACCTTTCCTGACCTTTGATTCAGTCAAGGTTGCAGATAGCTCAATGGCCTGTCTAACTGTAGTAGGGTTGCTACCAGTCACAATGTCTTGTATTGAGTCAGGGAGGCCATCAATGTACTTTTCGATTGCCTTATCCAAAGGCGTGACCATGTTTGGGCATAACAGACTTAACTCCTCATAACGGTCCGTGTAGGCTCGATGCTCACTGCTATCTTGCGTAAGATCGTCAAATTCCCTTTCCAAGGCCCTGATCTCATGACGAGGACATAATTCCCTCATCATAAGGGCCCTAAGTTCAGCCCATGTCTGTGCTAGAGCAACTTCTGCACCACGATCTCTCATAACCTCGTTCCACCACGTAAGGGCCCTCTTCTGGAACACACTCGAAGAAAACTCGACCTTGCAATTGTCAGGACACTGCACGTGGCGGAAAGTATTCTCAATGCTCTCGAACCATTGAAGAAGCCCAGTCGCTCCCTCAGAACCACTAAACTTGAGTGGTTTAGCCGAGTTAAAACTCTTGAAATTGCATGGACCATTGTTGTTGTTGTTGGCTTGGTTCCATTGAGCTAAGAGGTTTGGGAATTGAGCAGCCATTTGTTGCGCAATGATTTCTACCAGTTCGGCAGTCGCTATCTGGTTTTCGCGTCGAGGAGGCATTCTAAAAGAGAAACAAGAAAGAAAACAAATGAAATGGCATTGGGTAAGAATAGGATGTTACAATTACCGACCATAATCATGGTTGATGGTCATTTGTTTGAACCACGAAGCAAACAAACAACACAAAGGCTGAATCAAAGCAAATAGATTCTCATAGTGTATCGCGAAGACATGCTCGCCTATAAGTGGACACTCACCCCAAGAGTTCCCAGGTAAGAGTGACTGGTCCGATTATGTGGATTTGTACGAACAGTCTAACTCTAGCCTTAGACAGAAAACCCAGGGTACAGGCATTCACTTTTCCAGTTTGCACGTGTTCACACTATTTAGGACCCAAAACTTTGACGAGAGTTTTGAAAATTCAAAGGGGTTCAAAACCTTATAACAGAGGGTTCAAAACCTAGTAATCAATCATCCTAGAACAGATGATTAGTTTTCAAAGCGGTTTTGAAATTTATGTTCTTGTTGTGGTCGTCGCCTAAGGATAGGTGACGGTATTGTTTTATAACTAAACGCAAGTAAACTCGCGTTAGGGTCCTAGGAAGGTTATAGTCTAGGTCAAAGCATTACTAATAGCCTAATTCCCTATAACCATTGGCTCTGATACCAACTTTTCTGTCACACCCCGACCACGTATAACATACAAAACGTGGCGGAAAAATTCGGTGAGTGTTGTAACAGAATTAATTGTTTCAAATCCATGGCAATTGAAGTTTTGTTTTATTAATCAAACATGAAAGTTTACATTGTTTTAAACAAGAACTAAAGAGTACATAACATAAATTAACTAGTTCTTGTCTCGTTTTAAGTCACTAAGGCACAGGTCCGCCTAAGTATGTCTTGATAAGTCCTATGCATCATCTCCTGAAAACACATGTGAAAATAGGTACGTCAGCATAAAAATGCCTGTGAGATACATAGGTTTTGTGAAAACAAAATTCATGACTTATGTTTGAGAAAATGTTTAGTCATAAACCTTGTAATTTGCTTTGTCTTGTAAATCATTTGAAAAACGATAAGATCAGATTATATGTATAAATAAGAGAATAATGTATGGTTAAATGAATAACCATGTAAAATGAGTTTGCATAAGATAAGTTGTTTGTAAATCAATGTCTTGTGAAAAGTATGTTATTTGTATAAAATGTTATATGTCTCAAATTAAAATGATTCAAATAACGCTACAATATGTGATACCATACAAACACTTATATATAGGAAGTACCAGCGGCGTATCCACCGTGCTTGTATCATATTACATACGCCTCGTTACTTAAATCACTTACTCAAACCAAACCACCAAAGTAACATGTTTAACAATTGTAGAAATGTTTATGTATAGTCAAATGTCTATTGTCAAATGTAAATCATGTCAACAGATACAACTGGTTCACACGGTTCAATAGTTACAAACAGTTCATATAATCAAAGGGTTACGACGGTTCACATAGTCAAATGGTTACAACGGTTCAAAATGTAGTATAATGTGTTCATATGCTGGATGAGCATATGCAACAGAAATGCAATGTAAAACAATGTACTAAGTATGCACGTAATGGACATACATAGCATAAGTGTAATGTAAAACAATGTACTAAGTATGCACGTAATGGACATACATAGCATAAGTGTAATGTAAAACAATGTACTAAGTATGCACACAATGGGCGTACATAGCATGAAATGTATTGTAAAGTGATGTACTAAGTATGCACAAAATGGGCATACATAGCATAAAATGTATTGTAAAGTGATGTACTAAGTATGCACACAATGGGAATACATAGCATAAAATGTATTGAAATCATGTACTATAAATGTACTAATAAACATAGCAAGTATATGATGTGAAAACAGGAAAGCATGAAAGTAACAAGTAGGCACATGTATTTCACCCCAATACAGTTTGGAAAACAGTAAAAGAGGGTCTATGTACTCACTTGAGATTGCTTAGTAATCCTTGAGTAACAACCAAACAATGCTAGATATCACGGATATCAAACGACACCTAATATAGGTAACTATGTTAATATACCGGACCTAAATCGGAAGATCAGATAGAATGAGGGCTCGTAAACAAAATTAGTATAAGAACTCATTTAGTATGGTTTAACAAAGCCTACATACTAAATGAAACCTAACCTAAGTGCTTACGACCCATTACGACCCGTTTAGGTAGCTTATGCTACTTTAACGCGTCGTTTGCGTAAAACGCCTTCGGAACGCCTAACTAGTCCTATGATAAGTAAAATATGCCTTAACATGTCTAATATTGTTACCAAATCAGTTTAGATACCAAAAGTTATGTTACATATGCTTAAAATGAATTTTGGCATAAAAAGGGCATTTTGGTAATTTACCTAAGGCATATATACTACCTTTCAAACAACTAACTAAACGCCGTGACCATAAGGTATAACCTCGGAAGGTTATTCCCTATACACTATGGTCACCTAATGTGCTTGATCGGATCCTAATGATCGACCAAACGGGTCGGGTTCGAAAGCATAAGCGATTGTTTAGATCGCTTACCTTACGACCCTATATAAGCACTAAACTAAAAGTGACGAGCTAAGCATGTTAAAACATGCTTAACTAAGTTTGGAAAACAGGTTTGGTATCAAAACAAACGGTTTTGATACCCAAGAGTAGTTTGGTTACAAAATACGCGAGAATGGGCATTTTGGCCGAAACTACGACTCGTCACTGAGCCTAGATAACGCGGTAATCAGTAGGTATAGTCACTAAGGACTATAACCATCGTGATCACGCTCACGTTATGAAGTTCAAATGAACTTCGCATCGACCATAAACTGGTCAATGCAGAAAGTCAAACAAAATTTGACTTTCGGACTCGAAAAGCAATAAAATAACGAAGGAATACTTACAAAGGGTCCACGCAAGATTGATTTCCAAGTAATCTCAGGTAGGAAGTGTATAAACACAACCACTTAGAGAAAAACTCAGATTTCAAGTGGGTTTTGCAATGGGGATGGATGGGTATTTATAGTAAATGGACCACCGTTAGGATCGTTTATCGAATAACATGCCTTGATCTAACCCGTACACTTGTCGGAATGTTATGGTAGCTCATTTTGCCCACCACAAGAGATTGACATGTGGCATTGGCCTTTGGGGATTGTTTAAAGGCTGTTAATCAGTAGGCAAAACGATTTTCTGCATCTGACCCATGCTTACGGACCTCAACACTAAGAATGTTAAGGTCCGTAAGGACCTTGCAGGTCTGAAACTTTCAAAAATGTTAGAACAGGCCCCTGTGTGCGTATCGTCGTGTTTTGGCACTTCTAACACCCGTCAAACCCAATTTCAAGCTCCACAATGATGTTAAAGGATAGGGAACTTAAAATGTGCTCAAAAATATCTCGGATGTCGGTTCGTTTGGCCGTAAAGTTGCGTTGTTCGGTTAATTACGACGGGAGTCGTAACGAACGCAAAAACGATCCAAATTGCGCGACGAATGGATTTTTGACAAGCCAAACACTAAAATAAAATATTTTAGTGCTTACATAAATTTTTGGATGTCCGGATGTAGTCAGAACGTAAGTTATGCGCGAAAATGCAAACTTATGCACTTTTTGGCACTTTTAGTCCCTGAATGGCCCAAAAGTTTATTTTAGCACACCGAACCCCTCAAAGCCTATTTCTAAGATATGTAAAGGATATATATGGTATGTTTAAGTTATGGCCATGTTCCAGAATGTCTGTTACAGTTCAAATTGGCATACTTTCACAGTTTGTCAACTTTAGTCCCTGTAAGCGATTTAACTTGATTTTTGCCATACCAAAGCCTTCAAAACTTATTTCTAAGTTATGTAAAGGTTATTTAAGGTATTTTAAGCCTATTTCACTATTCCGGAGTATTCGTTGCATTAAACTGGTTATATTTTCGCATCAGTGCGCGTATAACCTTCTAGAAAGCAATTTAGAGCTTGAAATCGAACAAGAATTGATATGTGCAAAAGATACACATATTTATACAGATCCCAAGTATGAAATACAATATTTCATTGGATTGGCATTTTTTTGATGGTCGCAGTGACCCAGGTGTCACATGACAAATCCAAATGCTAAACTGGATGTCAGTTTGTACTACCAAGGGAACAAGTTTGAGGCTACCCCCAGTCAAATTCCAAAAATTAGTACTACTTTTAGTGTAGATGGTTCTTCAAGTCCAAATACTAGCACTACAACTCAAAGTGGTGGATATTCTTCATCATTTTCAAGCTTTGATCCAAACAGCACAACATCAAGTCCTCAACAGCAGAATTCTACAAATCTTCAATGCAATGTAACATTGAACATTCAGAATGGTCAACATCTTTCTCCAGAGCTGGCTAAACAACACATGGCATCTCTTGTCGCCATGTTAGAGTCATATGAAAGCTTAGTTGCAGGAAGAATTGGAAATCCGATGCTTACGAAAGAAGATTATAACCAAATCGATGCAGAAGAACTTGAGTTGATGGATGTGTAATGGTGTTTGGCTAGTGCATGTAGGAGAGCAGAAAAGTTTCAAAAAATTACTGGCAGAGATGAGTTTCAAGGAATGGCTGCCTCTCCATTAGGTTTTGACAAATCAAAAGTTACATGTTTCCGTTGTAAAGGTAAGGTCCATTTTAAAAGAGAATGTAAAAACCAAGAAGCAACTGGGAATCAAGAAAAGAGCAATTATTATCATAAATCAATCTTTCATCAGATTGATCAACAACCTCAACAAAAGGATCAGAAAACTGCTCATGGAAAAATGATCGAAGATGCAAATAAGAAAGCTTATTTTGGGATAATAGATCAAGATGATGAGTTTGTTGCTGAGGGATTTAGTTGGGACAAATACATACCTGGAACAGCTCTTGTTGCTAAAATTCTGGGTGAAGATGAGACTAATCAGAAAAGAATCCCAATTTTTCTAGATCTTGGAAGTGATGTTGATACTGATGATGAGGAAGAATATCTTAACAAATGTAGAAAAAGCATTGATCCTGACAGTTTTAATTTTTTCTATGCAGATAAAGTTGAGATGCTGAATCAAAAGAAGATTGACAGGTTGAAGAGAGAGCTGGAAGCAGCAAAGTTACTCGCTGATGAAAAAGCAAAGACAGAAGTTGGAGAAACAAAAGTTGAAGTAGTGACTGAAAATGCAATAAAAAAATTGTTGAAGTGGAGAAAGTGGTAGAGAAAATCGTCGAAGTTGAGAAACTTGTAGAAGTTGAGAAAATAGTCGAAAAGTTAGTTGAAGTTGAAAAAGTTGTTGAAGTAGAAAAGATTATTGAGGTTGAGAAGATAGTTGAAAAAATGGTTGAAGTTGAAAAACCATGTTTAAAATATTCAGAATCTTGCAAAGATTGTGAGGAGAAAGACAAGAAGATTGCTGAATTAGAGAAAGTTAAAGAAGATTTACTGTCTGATGTGAAGTATGTGAAAGAGTCATACGATGTGCTGAATAGAACAGTTGATGGTCTGAAAAAGACAAATTCAGAAATTGAAAAAGCAAATGAAAAAATGAGCATAACATTAATGACAAAGCAGAGCGTCATCAATGAGTATATTGAAGATTGTGCTAAGCTGAAGCAAGACTTGGAACTTGAGAAGATTGAGAGTGAAAGGATTAAACGATTACTTTTGAGTTATACTACATGTGATTATTTGATTGATCGTGTATATCCTACTGTTGCAGGTCTTGAAGCTTTCAAGAAGAAAGAAAATGAAGATACTGATACTGGTAAGAAACCAAGTGTCAAGTATAACAGATGTCCGCCCCCGATCCATGAAAGTTATTCTCCCAGGAATCCTAACGAGGAGCGTCTAAAAAAGGCAGTCAACATCAAGTTAAAGTCTGAAATCATTGATATATTACCAGACAATATTGATGTTACATTCACAGTGTCTGACACTGATCATGAGTCTGAGTTAGTAAAGAAAGTTATCGATCAGGTGTTAGATACGAATGAAGAGTTAAAGTCGGAGTCTAAGTCTGATAGTCCGAGTTCGTCTGAAAAGAGTCCGAGTTCATCGGTTAAGAGGGTTAACAATAAGGAATTATTGTTATCAAAATCTAATTTGAGTGATGGTTCAATCAAAGTAGCTTATACTTTGAATGATTCAGACAAATTATATTCTGAGAATGAATTTCCAATAAGAAGTGTAAAAACTTAAATGATCAAACAGGTTTTCAAACTAACAGAAATTAATATTTCTGAAATAAAAGATTTAAATCTTGATGGAAAACCTAACAAGTACACTTCTTCAAGAATTCAACAGAGAGTAAAATAGAAAATGGGTTATAATTGTGGTTATGGTTTTCAAAAGAAATCAAACCATAATGGTAATCTCAAAAAGAAAGGTCTTGGTTTCAATTCATCAGAAAATTATAAAAACCAGAAAACTTATAAACCAAATTCAAAATTTATTTCAGGAGGAAGTTCAGAAGAAGAACAAAAGAAACCGTTCTGGAAACAATCAAATCAAGAGTTTCTTGCTCAAGTGAAGAATAATGTGAGAAAGTTTGCTCAAAGAGTTGATAGAAGAACCTATTTCAAATGCCAAGAAGTTGGACACATAGCTTAGAATTGCCCCAAGACCAACTACCAAAAACAGGAAGTTTCTTCTAACTCTGTTTTGAGAAAGACTTGTGTGGATAAGAAAGAACAACCTGTAAAAAATGTTAAAAAGTTTGAAAATTCTACTTCTGAGGAAGGAGAAAGTTCAAAACGGTTTTACAAAAGAAGAGGTGATTTGAGTAAACAAAAGTGGGTGGTTAAATCTGAGGGTAATTCTGACAATGAATCTGATTCCATAAAATCAGAGGAGTCTTTGGTTGAGAAAAAGGTTGTGAATTCCGTTCTAGAGGTGAACGATGAGGATTTTCCTCTATTGTCAAAAGAAAATTTGATGAAGAAAGTGGGAAAGGTAGAGATCTCAAATCAATTCTTCGCTGATAAGGGAGAATTTGATATTGAGAAGGCTTTCAATGGGAAAGTCAAACATATTTTCGGTAAGATGGTTGACAGGAAGGTTAAAACTGCAAAAGATTTTTATAAATCAAAATGTTGGTGGGATAGATGTGTCCCAGAATCTCCCAAGGCTGGTCAGGCTTGGGGGAAAGTTTTTCCAAACTAAAAATCCTGACTTGCCGGAGCTCCCAGGTTGGTAAGAGTGGAGCAGGTATCGGCATCTTTCTTAGCAAATGATCCTACAAGTGGTACAGTTGGTAAAAGTACAGGTGATATCTTTAAATTGTTATTTTTTTTAATCTACAAGTGATTATGATTGGTGAGTGAACCTGTAAGTGGTTGAAAGAGGTTTTTCACCTACAAGTGGTTAATCAAGGTCATTAAGTTGAACTTGATTGGACCATACTTACAAGTGATATTTTGGAGAACAATGTGATGAACCCCTAACCTACAAATGGTTTCTTAATATCAACAAAACTTATTTTCCGGAAAAACCATTTGATTAAAACAAACTTAAGTGTTTTGAAATCACAATGGGAAAATAGTTTGTTGTAAGGGGGAGTTCTGATTGTTTATGCCAAGTGAATGGAGAATTGAAGCGATTTGATATCCGTCACATATTAACGTCACTTAATTTGGTTATTCCCAAAGCACCCTTTTTTTAGACTTTGTCACTATATCCCACGCGACTCAAGACATTTTGTTTTCATCACTAGAGCCTGCCTAGAGAAAATTCCTCATCATTTTTTCCAAGAGATCCGTCACTTTAACTGGGGCTTTGTATATGGATAAATAGTAGACCGGTAAGCTAGCAAGCACCAACTTAATTAAGGTTAACCTTCCACCCATGGACAACAAATTGGCCTTCCAAGAAGCTAACCGACTTTTAACTGTCTCGATAACCGACTACCAGTGGACACTCATGTTCATATTCGCGCCGACTTTAATCCCCAGATAAACAAACGGGAATTCCCCAACTCTACAACCCAAAATAAACACCAAGTCACTCACCTCTGCGCCTTCAACCCCAATACCGAATAAGAGAGACTTCCGTATGTTAATTTTTAGGCCCGAGCATATATAAAACACTCTCAGAAGCGTGGCCGTTTTTTGAATGTTCTCCCTCGACCAATCCCCCAAGATCATCGCATCATCTGCATATAATAAACGAGAGATAGCTGGTCCCCCAACATAAACTCTAAGATCCTTTATCTCCCCCGAATCACAAGCCTTTGTAACCATATACGAGAAGGCCTCCATCACAATAAGAAAAAGAAACGGAGACAAATGGTCACCTTGTCTAATCCCCTTTTGGCATTGAAAATTAAACGTGGGCGAACCATTAACCAATACGGCCGATCTAGCGGATTCAAGGATGCCCATAACCCATTGACACCACCTAGTTGGGAACCCCATTTGACCCATCACCGCGATAAGGAAACCCCAATTAACATTGTCGTACGCCTTTTCAAAGTCAATTTTAAGTAAAAATGCTTTTCTCCCCGTCTTTTTAACCCACCCATATAACTTATTAATCATAAGCGGACCGTCCAAAATGAATCTTTCTTTAAGAAAAGTCGTTTGCGAATAATATTCAAGTTTTCGAATTTCTTCACTGTCATCATCACTCTCTTCATCTGATGAGTGATCAAAGATTGGTGCTTTTTCTGAAGCCTCTTTTGTTGAAACTGGTTCTTCTTCTTTCTTTTTAGGACTGAATTGCTGAGATTCGTAATAAGCATTGATCTGTGCAAAATGCAACATATAAATTACATCAATTGTGTCATAAAACTAACCCTTTTTTAGTACTAATGTTGGAAAAAGTGTGCTTTTTCTTCCTTTTGTATTTTCAGAATTAAATGAGCTCAAATTAACAAAAGAAGCAAAAAGACAGCTAAATCTAACATAAATACAAGAAAAGGAACAAACGTGACATGCCCGACCCCATGATAGCATCTTCCCAAGCAAAACAAGAAAACAGAAGGTTGAACACGCCCCGTGCTCAGTGAACACGGGGGCGTGCCCAAGTCCCAGCAGAAAAGTTCTTGACAAGATTGATCGTAAGAGTTCTTGACAATCAAGGCCATGTTTGCCTAAGTCTCTTACATCACTTGGTGAAGACAAAGTGTCTAGTGTAATACTTTTTATTTTTAATCTTTTCGCACTTTTTACTTGGTTTTATATTAATGACTTTAATAACTAGTTTCTTATGTTGAAGGTGATTTTTCCTTATCGTTTGTCCGTGGTGTCTTGGCATTATTTTACTGTCTATATAAAATAAAAGATTTTCACCATTCATATCTCCACGGTCTATATGGAGGTATGTTGGCTACCTGGTCGGGGGTTAAGGGAACGGTTTGGTAAGAGTCTTGCCTTGTTCAGTGTATAGATCCTGCAAGGACCTGGGTCAAATTTAGTAGGACCTCCTTCAATACTTAACGATATTGGATGGCGGGGGTCCAAACTCTTTGACCCCCTCATATGTAAGCTACTATTAATACTTTAACCCGGCTACTTAGGACTGTATCCCTGCTAACTCAGACTACTTAGCCGAGGGTAACGTCACCTTCAAAAGAGGGGCCTACCATAATATGCATTAATAACTTAATTAATTATCTTTCAATAATCCGACCCTTTAGGATTGTATCCTTGTTGACTCAAACTACTGGGTTGAGGGTAACGTCACCTTCAAAAGAGGGGCCTACTACAATAACTAAGATAATCTCTTAAAAAGTGAAAAAATGCGGAAATAATCAAAGGTTACACTATACACGAGTCGGAGCCAAGTGATTCATCTTGTCTATCTGTTTTTTATTATTTTATTTTCAGCATTTTAGTTAGTTTTTATTTTTCTAGTTTAAAAACCTTTTTTCTAACTTTTGATTTGATTAGATGTTGAGGATAAACCGGTACTAAAAGCTCTTGTGTCCTTGGACGACCTCGGTATCTTACCAACACTATACTACGCTCACGATGGGTGCACTTGCCGATATGTGTGTTTAGTGTTAGTAAATATCGTGTTTTATAAATTTAAAACTTGGCTAAAAAAGTGTAAAAAGGGCTTAAAATATACTTAAACTTATATACACACTTCACACGCATCAAGTTTTTGGCGCCGTTGCCGGGGACACAAGGATTTTAAGAAAGTTAGGAATCAACGGCCTAATCATTTTTTTATTTTTCTTTTTTTTTAGATTTTTCTTAGTTTTTTCAGCTTCTGCAGAACTCAGCACGTGCCGTGTCCGCTGAACACGCCCTGTGCCCAATCATTGGAACTGCAATCCTGTTTTAAGTCGGACAGTAAGCTGAACACAGGGTTGTGCCCATTCAACATGCCCCGTGCCCAAGATTCAGTTACTTTGAAAACAAAACCGTAAGATCCCGACGGTTGGTAATTTCTGACACAAACATGAGTGATACTGATAATTTTTACTTTCGGCACTCTTATGGTACGTGGTGTCAAATATGTGGTGGTTCCCATAAGGAATTAGAATGTTATTTTCTAAATTACAAGCCCCACTATATAGACCCATCGTTTTCATGTATCCTTAAGAGGGGCGAAAGTAAAAATAATCCATATCTCTCCCTTGAATGCTCTCAACCGGATTTTCTAGGAGAAATGCTTCTTGATGAACTATTTCAATTAGAAGATCTAATTCTTAATTGGTTAAAAGAACTTAGGATAGATTTCAATAATTTATCCCAAGACGATAACCAAGAAGAAGTGTTGGGATCGCATTCAAACAACTTCGTTGCTCCCGACGATACCTCTAAATCTAGCGAGGACTTGAGCGATAGTCGTCCCTGTGTCGATTGTGTCATGAAGGACTCCCCATCGACTTCGTTCGATGCATACATAGACCTGAGCGATTCGGCATACACCTTCTTTAACGAGAGCCCGGGAAAGGGTTGGACTTGTCAACCTACATATAGCATAGGAATCACCCTCACCGACAACCTCTTGCGTTCTCGTCTTAATCTAGAACAATTAAGGTATCTTAGGCACTTTGGGGTTGTTCCATCCAGAAAGGAACCACCCGATCCGGATAAGTTCCTTAAAAGTAGACAAACTTCATAAAACAGCCTTTCAACACGGGGCCGTGCCCAGGTCAACACACTCCCGTGTCCACCAAAAGATTCCCTTCTGACTTTTTGTCAGAATACGGACAAAACGTGTCAAGATCTTATCTGCACACGGGGCCGTGTCCAGTATGCTATCGTTTTCTATAAATGCAGCCAAGAATCCTGCACATTTGGACCATCCAGGGACAGAGATTTGAAAGGTTCTTCTCACCTACCATCCTAGGTATGTTCTAAAAGAAGGTTCTAACAAACATCTTGTCCTTTCCTCTTTTATCCATTACCTTCTTCTTCATCTTTCTTGCAACAACACCTCCATTGAAGCTTGATTCCAAGCTTTATTGTGATGTTTGTTAAGCTTTTGTTCAAAGAATCTTGTTGAAAATAAGTTACACAACATTGTTTTAAGTTATTTCTGTTCAAAAATGCTTCATAAGTTGGAAAAATAATTTGAAACTCCAAGATTCCTTGTTCTAAAAAACTGCAAAAAGGAGAACATGGGGTCGTGCTCATTGAGCACGGGGCCGTGTCCGTCATACTATTTCATTAAAATGAACTATTTTTGGTTTGTTTTCGTAGAATGTCTAGTCAAAACAGTGGAACCTCTTCTGCGCACTCCAGAAACAGTCGAAGGGAAATAAGGTCATCAATTGAAGCAACTCTCGTATGATACGTAATGGCGTTACGTGAAGCTCTTGACGAAATGACTTCGGTAGAGGAGGTCCTAATAGACCAACCATCTGGTCAACCTCAAAAAGACAAATTTTTCTTATTCAAAGAGGTTGAGGTTGGAACTGCTGAAAGCTTAAAAATGAATGATAAAAACTTTCCGCCACTTTACACTACAAAAACTCACATTAATGTCAAGTTACCTGAGTCAAAAGAGGCTTGGGTAGCATCAAAATCTCATTAAATGTTTTTGATATGTGCAGGAGCTTCCGAGATCCATTTCACGTTGGATTATGGATAGTGGAGCTTCTCGGCACATGACAGGAAAGACAGCGCTGTATGATGTTAGAAATATCAATGGTGGTTATGTGGGATTTGCTGGTCATGAAGGTGGTAGAATTATTGGAGAAGGAACGTTATCCAATGGGATTGTAACGCTTGAGAGAGTTAACTATATTACTGAGCTGGAGAATAATCTGCTTAGTATATCACAGATTTGTGACAATATGTATACCACTCACTTCATAGACAAAGAATGTTTGATCTTGAAACCAGGATTTGTTGTTCCTGAAGAATGGATTATCACGAGGGCACCTAGAGTGAATGATTTTATATGTGTTAGACATGAGTGTAGCAACTACAACAACAGGTCAGGCACATTGTTTTGTTTCTAGAGCAACTGAGAAAGAATCAAAGTTGTGGCATCGGAAGATGGGGCATATACATCTTAGAAAAATGAATTACTTGGTGCACAATGATTTGGTTCTTGGAGTTGATATCAAAGGATTTCATCTGGAGGGGGAGTGCATTAGTTGAATTAAAGGCAAACAGAAGAAAAAGTCACACCCTAAAAAGCAAGTCAATTCAGTTTCCAGACCATTAGAGAGACTACATATGGATTTGTTTGGTCCAGTAAACGTCAAAAGTATTACAGGGGATCTCTACTGGCTTGTGGTTACTGATGATTATTCCAGATTTTCGTGGGTATCATTCTTGAAGATGAAAGATGAAACATTTGGCAGTTTGATGACATTGGTCAGAAAGATTGTAAATTTGTACCAAAGGCGTATCAGAAGAATTAGAAGTGATAATGGTACTGAGTTCAAGAACAACAAGATGGAAGAATATTGTGATGAAAGAGGTATATTGCATGAGTTTAGTTCTCCATACACTCCGCAGTAGAATGGAGTTGCAGAACGTAAAAACAGGACGCTAATCGAAACGGCCAGAACAATGCTTGCTGATTCAAAATTACCGATAAATTTTTTGGCAGAAGCAGTTTCAGCCGCATGTTATACGCTCAACAGAGTTCTCACTGTCAAGAAATTTAACAAAACATGCTTTGAGTTGATCAATAACCGCAAACCGAATCTAAAGTATCTTGAACCGTTCGGGTCACCCTGTACTGTTCTAGAGCCTTTTGGAAAGTTTGGTCCGAAGAGTATTGAAGGAATATTCGTTGGTTATGCAAGTCTGATGCGTGCGAAGTGTTACTTATTTTAGGTGTATATTTTAAGCCCTTTTTAACACTTATTTTAGCCAAGTTTTAAATTTATAAAACACGATATTTTACTAACACTAAACACACATATGGGCAAGTGCACCCATCGTTGAGTGTAGCTTAGCGTTGGTAAGATACCGAGGTCGTCCAAGGACACAAGAGCTTTTAGTACCGGTTTATCCTCAACGTCTAACCAAAATAAAAGTTTAGAAAAATGTTTTAAACTAAGAAAAATAAAAACTAACTAAAATGCTGAAAATAAAAATAAAAATAAAAACAGATAGACAAGATGAATCACTTGGTTCCGACTCGTATCTAGTATAACCTTTGATTATTTCCGCACTTTTGCACATAATTAAGAGATTATCTTAGTTATTGTAGTAGGCCCCTCTTTTGAAGGTGACGTTACCCTCACCCCAGTAGTTTGAGTCAGCAGGGATACAATCCTAAAAGGGTGGATTATTGGAAGATAATGAATTAAGTTATTAATGCAGTATTGTGGTAGGCCCCGCTTTTGGCGGTGACGTTACCCTCGGCTAAGTAGTCTGAGTCAGCAGGGATACAGTCCTAAATAGCTGGGTTATAGTATTAATAGTAGTTAACTTATGAGGGGATCAAAGAGTTTGGACCCCCGCCATCCAATACCGTGAAGTATTGAAGGAAGTCCTACTAAATTTGACCCAGGTCCATTGCAGGACCTCTAAACGCTGAACAATGGCAAGACCTTTACCAAACCGTTCCCGTAACCCCCTACCAGGTAGCCAACATATCTCCATATAGACCGTGGAGATATGAATGGTGAAAATCCTTTATTTTATATAGACAGTAAAATAATGCCAAGACACCACGGACAAACGATAAGGAAAGATCACCTTCAACATAAGTAACTAGTTATTAAAGTCATTAATACAAAACCAAATAAAAAGTGCAAAAGATTAGAAATAAAAAGTATTATACTAGACACTTTGTCTTCACCAAGTGATGTAAAAGACTTAGGCAAACATGGCCTTGATTGTCAAGAACTCTTACGATCAATCTTGGATCCCGAGACGACTCACACACTCTACGATGGACAATGGATGATGGTGGTGGATGATGGTGTTGTGATGGTGGTGGGTGGTGGATGAAGTGCGAGAGAGGTGGTGTGCCAAGGGATGAGATGAAATGAATCCAAGCACTCCTATTTATAGGCTGAACAGAGAGCTGGACACGGCCCCGTGTCCGTCTGACACTCTCTCTCCTCATTAATTGTAATTCGCAATTACAATAAATGCGCCTGCTGTACTTTCGACACGCCCCCGTGTCCGCTGAGCACGGCCCCGTGATGGGCAATAGAAGCTTCTATAGGTTTGTCTTTTCTGCTGCTTCTTGGGCACGGCCCCGTGCTGGCTGAGCACGGGGCGTGTTCAGACTTCTGTTCTCTCTATTTTGCTTTGGAAGGTGCCGTTGAGGGTTCGGGCAGTCCACTGATGTTCCTTTTCTTGTATTTATGTTGGATTTAGCTGTCTTTTTGCTTCTTTTGCGTTTTTGAGCTCATTTAATCCTGAAAATACAAAAGGAAGACAAAAACACTCTTTTTCCAATATTAGTACTAAAAAAGGGTTAGTTTTATGCCTCATTTGATGTAATTTATATGTTGCATTTTACACACATCAAAGTCCGTTACGACGAGTCTTCGTTCCAAGTCTGAAGCGGATTATTGAAGCTACAAATGTTGAATGTCAAGGCCATACAATGCCACCACAAAATCCTGGCGACTCATGGCGTTTCAATTATGATACTTTGTGGGAGTCGTTCGACATGGAGGAAGAACCAGAGTTCTTTGACGAGTTGGATATTCTAAGAGAGTATGAAGATTCAGACGAAATATTTCCAGCAGAAACTTATCGAAAACGACAAACTTCAAATGATGATGAAGCAGGTCCAAGCAATGCTGGAGAACATGACAATGTTGAACAAAATGAAGTTATTCAAGATAATCAGACAGTTGAAAATGATAATCAAGAATCTGAAAACAGACCTGTATTTGATCGTGATGATTCAGATTCTGAGGGGGAGATAATTCAGTTTTCAAATCAAACTATTCCAGTCAGTGAACAAGTTGCAAATCAAAACGTCACAAATTTGGAAGGCGAAGTAGATGTTTCAGGCGAAGTGATGCCAAGAACACTCTCATATCATCCAGAGGAGTTGATAATCGGAGAGTTGCAGTCAGGAGTCCGCACTCGAAGACAGCTTGATCAAGAGCTTACATGTTTTTACACAAAAGTTACTCCTTTGCAAACTGAATTCTCATTGAGTTGTTTTATTTCGCAGGTTAAGCCAAGAACTTACAAAGCGGGGATAGATTTCACCGAAGTATATGCCCCTGTTGCAAGACTTGAAGCAATCAGAATCTTCCTAGCATTTGCATCGTGGAAAGGATTTAAAGTTTTTCAGTTAGATGTGAAGTCGGCATTTCTCTATGGCAAAGTGAAAGAGGAGGTTTATGTCGGACAGCCACCGGGCTTCACCGATCCAATTCACAAAGATAAAGTTTATCTCTTAGATAAGGCGTTATACGGCTTACATCAGGCCCCGAGAGCCTGGTATGAGACTTTGTCTCAACATCTGTTAGCCAACAACTTCATCCGATGAAAGATAGATGCCACTCTGTTCACAAAAGAAGTCGACGGACATCTTCTGATAGTCCAAATTTACGTGGACGACATAATTTTCGGGTCTACAAATGAACAACTCTGCAAAGATTTTGAAAAAGTTATGACGCAGAAGTTTGAAATGTCATCAATGGGTGAGATGAAGTTTTTCTTGGGACTTCAAGTTGATCAACTTCCCGAGGGAACTTTCATACATCAAACGAAATACGTTCATGATGTTCTTGAGAAATTCGGGATGTCAGGGATGTCACCAATGTCCACCCCATTAGCGATGAACCATGGGATAAACCCTGATCTCACCGGAGAGAAGGTAGATGAAACACTGTATCGCTCCATGATCGGTTTGTTAATGTACTTGACGGCATCAAGACCGGATATTATGTATCCAACCTGCCTCGCAGCCCGATTTCAGTCAAGTCCTAGAGCCTCGCATATGGTAATTGTGAAACGGATTCTACGCTACCTGAAAGGAACTCCATCTCTGGGGTTGTGGTATCCAAAAGTTGGCGATTTCACGCTCGTAGGATATTCTGATTCTGATTTCGGATGTTGCAAAGTGAACGCTAAATCAACAACAGTGGGGTGCCAGTTTTTCGGACCACGATTGGTCACTTGGCAATGCAAGAAGCAGACCTCTGTCGCTCTATCCACATGTGAAGATGAATATGTATCTGCTAGCAGTTGCTGCTCTCAGATCTTGTGGATCCAGCAACAAATGCGAGATTACGGTTTGCAATTTCTAAACTCCCCTATCTTTGTTGATAATGAGGCTGCTATAAACACAACAAAAAATCATGTTCATCACGCAAAAACGAAACACATTGAAATTCGTCATCACTTTATCCGAGATTGTTTTGAGAAAAAGTTGATACGAATAGAAAAAATCCACACCGATGAACAAAGAGCTGACTTGCATACCAAAGCATTTGACAAAACACGTTTTCAATATCTTTTGAAACTAATGGTATGAAGTTGCTATCGGATGCGGAGGAAATCGTTGGCGTTGATGAAGGTACCACTGTAGATGATGTTGAAAAGCACTCTGCAATGGTTTGTCGAATTTTTACTTGTTTTGGTTTTTAGGGGGAGATAGTAGTTTTAATTTCAGAAAATACAAAAACAATAAAAATTTCGAAAATCCAAAAACATCAGAAAATTTGAAAAGGCCAAAAACATGATAGAATTCAAAAAGAGTTTGTGTAAAAAGGGAAAATGATAGTACATCAGCTAGACGGTTACAGTACGCTAAGGTAATGGAAAGTATTAAATGCTATAAACAGTCTCACTGATGATGTGCCGATAGGTTTTTACACGTTTAGTAGATTTGTTTGGGATATAAACCTAAAATTCTTACTTGCTTATTTCGTGGGGAACACTACTTGAATTTATAGGTAACCCCTGAAATCTCGTTTGAAAGATTTCTTTTTCTGATATACTAGGTTTTTATACTCAGTGATATCTGGGGTATTATTCTGGGACTTCTGCTGAATGGAAGTTCTGACCTAGTCCTCGAATAATACTTTCCGCAATGCTTGAAACAGAGCATCACCCTCAGCATATATGATAAGACAATAAAATTGCTTAGCAATGTTGTTGTAAAAAAGATCCTCTAAAGGGGGCACACCCAAAGGTTGAGTCATGATCTCTCTGCTGAACGGTAGTTCTGACCTGAGCTCTCATGATTCTTCATAAATTATTAACCTCTACAGATATCATTTGTGTTATAATTGCCTGTAAGACTGAATATTGGGATCTGGATACGAGAGTATATTCAAGAGGTGGGACACACGTATAAGTTTAAGTGTCTAAAACATTAATTCCGTATCCCGAACAGATTGAAATTTGTGTGAGAATTTAAAAGGATCAGTATATCGACAATCTAAGTGAATTGTTTAAATGCTATGTATGAAATCAAGCTTAATGGTACTTGTAACTTGTTGGAAGCTGATATGATTCCCTAACACGCTCACCAAAAATATGTTTGTAAATAGTTTTCGTTTACTGCATTTATTTTTCTGTATTTCTTTTCTAGTCTAGATGCTTGATTAAAATTCCAAAAAGATTTTATATTTCTGCTTTATTTTCCGACAAACCAAAGCGGAGAGCTGATCTTCAGATTTGATTTGAAGGCAGTAAGTTTCTGAACTGGATGATGAGTTTGGAGCTAATCATTTAAATACTGTGAAAATGAAAAGTCAAATACAAGTTCATTAATTTGAAACTTGTAATTTTCAGAAAAAGTTTGATTAAAACATTAGTATGCTTTGTATCGGGTCAACCAAGGTCATTAAGTTGGACTTGGTCGACAAGTTAAGTACCTAGGGTCATTAATTTGGATCTAGATACTTAAGTGGATTTTCAATCACTGATTTGATCAAAAAGTCAAAATGTCAAAGATTTGAGAAATATAGGAATGCTTGGATCAAACAGCTGACCGATCGGACAGCATTGCTAGCCGATCGGACAGCACGCCGACTCAATGACACCTATAAATAGGTGGTCAAAGTTCAGTCAAAACGGCTACATGTTCGATCGGCTGACCTTTCTCTCTCAAACTTTCTTCATCTGATTTCTCATTGATTCTCTTTGGATTAGAACATTGGTTTGTTGGTTCGCACATCATTCACAATGCCAAAGGTAAGTTTTTCACATCAAAATCTATCATCTGTTCCATATGTTCTTCATGTCGTAACTGTCATTTTTTTAATAATCAGATCTAGGAATTTCTAGACATTGTTGATGAATTCTAAGTACAGGGTCTTGGTCGGAATGATAAGATCTATAGATTTACCGGTTTAATTTGTGTAATATCATGTTTAAATTGTATAGATCTGGTGAATAGCGCTACGGTTGTCGGCTAGGTTTTTTGTGAAATTAAACCTTGTTTGGAACGAATTAGAGAATAATGAACATAGGGTTTTGACCACGACAAGATTCTTATCATAGATCTATGTTCAATTTTTGATAATCTGTCTGAAAAATTTTCTGTGTATGAGTGTTCTTGAATGTTCTTGAAGAGATGTCAACCGATCGGACGGCAGTCCGATCGGACAGCTATCATAGTGGTTGCATAAAGTAGTGTTGCTTGTTAAGATAGATCATGCCTTGGAGTTTGTGCCATATTGTGTCATCAATGTGTAGATTGTTTCATGTTGAATTTTTGTGCTAGCCGATCGGACGACATTACCAGCCGATCGGACAGCGTTACCAACTGATCGGACGGCGTTGCCAGCCGATCGGACAGCATTCATTGAAATCTGTGCAAAATTATGCTAGCCGATCGGACAGCATTTTCTGCCAGCCGATCGGACAGCATTGCTAGCCGATCGGACAGCGTTGCTAGCTGATCGAACGGCTTGTTCAAGGGATTCTCAGTGTTAGAAAATTTTTTCAAAAATTTCCATCTTTCATGAATCAAATCCTGTGTAAATAATTAAGAATGCATATCTTTACAGGGAAAAGGAAAGGATACGGATAAGGGTCACAATGTATATTGTGTAATTGATGAAGCTAACACAGAGAATACAGTGGTTGAGAAAATGGCAAAATTCTTAAGAGAAAGCAGAGTTGCAAAGGCTTTATCTGACAGAACTGTTATATATGAATCTCATGTAGGAACCTTCTGGAGCACAGCTAGATATGAAGAAACTGATAAGATGATACAGTCAGTTTTAAGAAAGAAGGACAAAAAGGGAAAAGATATAGATGTAGAGTTTAATTTCGGTGTTGGAGACATTAGAAGGGTTCTAGACTTAAAAGATTCTGATGACGATCCAACAATCATGTCTGAAAGATGACTAAGACAAGTTTCTCAAAGGCCTACAGATTTCTGTTGCATTGCATGGTTCATTCACTGTCACACAGGAAAGGTGCATATGATGAAGTATCAGATTACATCATGAATATCATCGCAAGTTTGGTATTGAGCAGACGTTACAACATTTCTCAAATAATCTTTGAATATATGAAGGAGAACTGTCAAAATAAAGGTGACAAGTATATCATGTATCCAAGATTCATAATGATGCTGATAAATGATAAGTTCAAAGATCTTCCAAAGAATAAAAGTGACATTATGGACATGAGAAACATAACAACTGAGACCATAGCAAGAGTCACCAAAGAAGATGATGCAAAAACAAAACAGATGATATGCAAAATCAAAAATCCAGATTATGTTGCTCCTGAGAATGATAAATGGAGACATGAGAACAGTGATTCAGACAATGAAGATGAGAAGATGATTGATTTAAAAGAAAAGAATACTAGATGGTGGGTTGAGAAAGTTAAAGATGGGAAGAGAAGGAGAACTCCAAAGACGTCCCCTGCAGTTTCTATTCCGAAGAATGTAGAAAAGGGTATAGTGAAAGGGGGAGTCATAAGCTAATTAGAATTTTATATTGTTAATAGTTTTTAATAAATCTGTCAAAATCTGTTTTGTAGGGTCTTCTGGAGAACCGCAACTAAAGCTAAGAGATGAAACAGTTTTGGAACCATCAGCAGTTATTCAAGAAGGAGCTGAGTTGTTGTCTCAATCTCTTCAAAGTTTTTTAAAGAAGAATGCGGATGCTGCTAAAGGTGTTAAAGGCAAAGAACCTGAAGGTACTGTTCAAGATATATCAAGTGATGAAGATTCTGAAGCCACAGAATCAGAATCAGAACTTGATCCAAATACTCTTGGCAGAGGCAAAGCTCAACTCAAGAAAAAGGCTTCAAAGAAACAAAAGACTTCAGAAGAGTAAGATTCTTCTTTTGAACCAAATCAACCAAAGAAACAACTAAAGAAGCGTAAAGCTGTTCAAACTAGAGTAATTCCTAGAAGTGTGCGAGCAAAGAAAGGAGAAGCTCAAGTTCAAAGGATCAAGGAGGCAAAGGTAAGAAGCAGCCTGAATCATCTAAGGCTAAAGAACCAGAAAGTCAACAGAAAGTTGGTCAAGATGACTATGTTGAAGTAACAGAGGGTGGAGTATTTTCTTCAAGATTTCCGCAAATTCCTGAAAACATTGAGATTCCAGAATCTTCACGTCCAAAAGTTTCAGATGATTTCTTTAGCAATCTTCCACCTGCATCAGGAGATCCGTTAGAAGATTTGATTTTTGAAGATGATTTGTTCAATAATGAAGCAGTAAGGATTCTGGAAAAGAAAGTTAAAGAGCTTGAGAAAGAGAAAGTAAAAGCTGAAGAAGAACGTGATGTCTTATTAAAGCAAGTGAATAAGTTGATGAAAGCTCATGACCAAATTAGATTGGTGCTGATCAATCATGAAGAAGAAATGAAGAAAGTAAAGGATGATGGAGATAATAATTCTAAAGTCATTGAAGTTCTAACTGCAGAAATTTCTTCATTAAATGAGAAGACAAAGAATCTTCAGGATGTGAATCAGACACTAAATCAGCTTCTCAGTGAAATGAGTGAAGCTACATCTAATGAAATGAAAGCAATGAAATTGGAGATGGAAGCTATGAAAGCAGATAAAGTGGTGAAGGATGAACAACTTCGAATGCTATACTCTGTTATGGAAAGTCATTTAAAAATGGATGTTCAAGCTGCATTCAATGAGATTGAAGTGAGAAGAGTTGAGGAAAGAAGACTTGAAAGAGAAAGAAGACTAGCTGAAGATGCAATTCAAAAGAACAAAAGTATTGTTGAAGACATTCAGGAAGCTGATGGTTCTTCAAGTCAAATTGATGTTGAAATGATTGATACTGAAGTGGTTCAAGAACAACTTGCTGACGAACAAGCTAATGAAGATATTCAAGAACAAGAACAAGATGCTGATGAAGTTATTCATAGAGTTTCTGCTATACAAAAGAAGAGAAAGGCCAAAGAAGTGCTTCTACTTGAATGGAAGACACATCAATTTGTACTTGTTGGTGATGCTTCTATAGTGCCTTATAACATAAAAGAAGCTGTTCGCAGAATGAAGATTATGAAAAGGAGAAAAGAAGCAAAGAAGGCACGAGGAGAAGAAGTTAGTGATTCTGATGTTGAATTGTTTGGAGATGAAGAAGAGAATGAAGATGATAATGATGATGAAGATGAGTCTGCTCAGAAAGATGATGATAAGAAAGATAATGATGATAAGAAAAATGATGATAATGATCAAGGTGCTTTGGGATTGCTGGTTGAGAATCCCATTGACGGAAAGAAAATTGAGGAGTTTCTGAATGATCAGATCAATGAACAAGAAGATGATGATCAGCAAGAAACTTCTACATCTGGAAAACTGCACGCAGATCAGGTATTCCTCACGAATCCTACTGTCATTTACTTACATGATAAACATGAGGAAGAGATTGAGGTTAGGAGGTCAAGAGAAGAGATGTTGGAAGAATTGGGATTAGAAGAAGGGAAATTCAAATTCGATATTGAAGAAGAGATTCCTCAGTCATCTGAAGACATATTTGAACCAAGATATGCTTTTGAAGCTGATCATTACAATAATGTAATTGTTGAAGATGCTTCAGATTCATCTGATGAGGAAACTGATTTCCACTATTCTGGTGTTGATGCGACTTTTCCATCATTTGCTGAAATGTTCAAAGACCGAAATGAAGATGTTAGTGCAGTATGTCTATCGCCTCCGCCATCTCAAGACCGTAGCAAAAACTGTTAAATTCTAGCTTTTATTGTAATATCTAGTTAGTAAAAGGCAATGTGGCATAATTGTAAATAAGGAAAGATTCCTTATTCCCTTGGCCAATAAATAGATGCCTTAGGGTTTAGATTTAGGACTTTTGCCACATTAGAGACTTGGAGAGCTTGGTGCTTAGAGAGAGAAAGTTGCAAACCGTGATTCTCGGAGCGTGTACTTGTTATAATAATCAATAAGAATCACGTTAAAATTGTACGTTCTTGTGTTCGGTCCATGCACGTGTACGGATTCCGCACATCACACGTGTCGTTACGCAATCGTTCGGAGTGAAAACCGATCCAACATACGTTCACCCGAAAAGTCTTGTTTACTCCGAAACTCCACAAATTTAATATCTAATACTCTTGTGAGTGAAATATTAAATTATTTACAATGTTTTTGGGTTCGTTAAAGGTCAATCAGAGGTAACTTTAACATGTTAACACTTTTAACCCCTATGTTTCACAAGATCCTTATTTTGAGCACAAACGACTTTTCAAGTTCGATTAATTGTTCATTAAATAATACGAACATTGTGTGAGGTCAATCAGAGGCACAAGAATGGCATGTTGACACTTTGGATCCCTTTATTCACATATTTACAATGTTTGACAAATTCAGTCCCTCCAGATCATACCAGTACACGTTTAAAGTTCATGACATGTGTCTTTATTATATTGGTCATGATTTTACGAGGTGTTACATTCAATTACCATGTGTTGTGAAACAATAATTCTGTTACAACACTCCCCGACGATTCCGCCGCAGTTTGTTGTTTTACGCGGTCGGGGTGTGACAGAAGAGTTGGTATCAGAGCTCATGGTTATAGGGAATTAGGTTATTAGTAATGCTTTGACCTAGTCTATAACCTTCCTAGGACCCCAACACAAGATCCTTGTGTTTAGATCTTAAAACAATACCATCACCTACCTTTAGGCGACGACCACAATAAGAACTTAAATTTCAAATCCGCTTTGAAAACCAATCATCTGTTCTAGGACGATTTATTATAAGGTTTTGAACCTTCAAAGTTTTTAAAATCCCATCAAAGTTGGGTCTTATAATGTGAACACGTGCAATTTGGAAGAGTGGATGCCTATACTCTGAGTTTTCTGTCTAAGGCTAGAGTGTTCGTACAAATCCACATTATCGGACCAGTCACTCTTACCTGGGAACTCTTGGGGTGAGTGTCCACTTATAGGCTAAAGCATGTCTTCGTGATACATTAATATGACCCGCTTACTTTGATTAGTCATCGTCTCATTTGTTTGCCTTAGGAAACAAACAAATGATCGCAATCTTTATGCGTTGTCATTGTGTTTTGATTATCCAATAACATTTCACTTGTTTCCTCCTATGTCTTCCATTTTCCTTTAGGATGTCTCTTCATCGCGGCGACACTCAGATGAACGAGCAGGCTACCAAGATTGCCCAACGAATAGGCGTAGTAATCCAGAAGACTGCTGAATTAGCTGTCGCCATGTCTCGTCTCAATGATGAAGCCACCCGAGAAGCATCAAAAGAAGCAGAAGCCAAGCCTTTGAAAAGGTCAAAGAAGCGTAAAGCCTCAAAGAATCCTCCAGCCGTTGCACCAAATCAAGCAGGACCTGTCCAGGTGGCAGCACCACCAGCCAAGAAGCCGTACTTGGGAACTGCTCCATGGTGCAATCAATGCAACCGTCATCATCCAAATCACATACCTTGTTTCAAATGTACCCACTATGGACGATGGGGACATTTGGTTAACGTGTGCCGCTTTGCTATCCAATTCAAAATTGTTGCAAATCTTTGCTGCTGCTCAACCTTCTGCAAAGAAACCTTATGCTGGCACTGAACCGATATGCAACAAATGTAATGCACCTCACCTAGCTTACCTACGGTGTCGTCTGTGTGTATCATGTGGGCAAATCGGTCATCTAGCAAATGCTTGTCGATTCAACCCAAGCCAAGGTGGTCCAAACCAACCCCAAGTCAACCTTGCACAAGCTCGTTTTCCTCCTGGTACTTGCTACATCTATGGCGAGACGGGTTATTCAAGGATCAAATGATCAAAGCTTGTCAATGCAAATCAGACCCATGGATGAGCATATTGGCTGTTTAGAAGACGCTGCTGCTTTGATTTAGTTTAAATCTAATGTTTTTGTCCCTTTTGTTTTTCTTGAACTCTGAAACAATTTGTTTGGTTTATAAATAAATAGTTGTTCACCATTCCAATGTACAAGTGTAGTTACATGTGTGTATGGCATACCCCTACTATACCTACACCAAAGAACTATGTTCTTTATAAAACAAACTACTCTCGTAGTTCTCTCATACACGTGATCGCTCATTATTTTCTCAAAAATTCTAAGTACTCGTTTCATTCTAAGAAACAAAGTACAGAATATAAGTGACATTTTGAGTAATCACTTTAAATCCTTGGTTAGATAACTAAGGGTATTTTTCGAGCTCATACCCATATCATTTCATTCTAGTTTCCATAACAACATACCTAGTATATGTTTTTCAAAAAAAAAAAACAACCTTCATGATTTCAAAATATTTCATATTGTTGAAAACAATTTTAACACAGTATATTTTCTTATATCTAGTGCATGATTTCAAAAACATTATCCATATTTTCAGAAAACTTATACATAATTTCAAAATTTATCTCGCGTGATTTTAAAACATTTTATAAACATACTTACATATGATTTCAAAAGCATCATCCATGTTTTCAAAAACCTTATACATGATTACAAAATTCATATCACATGATTTTAAAACAATTTATAAACATATTTACCTAATACATCTACCGCATGATTTCAAAAGTATTACGTAAGGTTTTAAAACCATTAAACACATTTCCAAAGAACCCCATGCATATTTTTTGAAAAAACATTTCGCTCGTATGATTGATTTAACATATGTAGTACCCAACCTCCAAATTCTGCTTCATATGTCGCCTTGGCATATCTAGCACATCAACCTCATGAACATTCTACCTCGTGTATCGACTTAAGCACGTCTAGTGCAAGGTTTCGAAGCATCTCCCGCTTTTCAAATTCCAAAATCCATATAGGATCTTCTTATCTTCACAATTAGATCCTTGTGGATGATTATCGCTCAAATCGGAGTCCCTAATTGAATTCTTTGTATGCCTTAATACGTACATTACGATTCAATAAGGACAAAGCCGAATTCCTATTAAGATCTTCCTATCTTCATAGTTAGATTCTTGAAATATTTAAAGTGCTAAATGAAATCCACGGATTAGATTCCTGGTATGCTTTAAATACTCGTGTACAAGTTAACAAACAAATTAACAAAATGATAACAAATTGAAGATCAAGTTAAACAATTATGTGTTTATGTGTTTTCTTTTGTGTTTTTGTGTAATCTGGTTTTTCTTTATCCATATCCTCGTAGAATCTTCCATATCTTCATATGAGGGATTCATTGTAGGAAATCCAAAGGTCCTACCTTAAATCCTAAACGGCATTCTACGTAATAGTTAAGACCCTTGGATTATATAGTACTATTCCATAATTCAGAAGAGACCCTTGGGTGGTCTAGTTAAAAAGATTGATTCAGAATCTGGCTAAGAATGACATGCGATGATATAGCTAAAAAGACTCCTTGGTGGTATATTTAAAGAGATCATTTATTGATTTAATTAAAAGGACCCTACGGTAGTCTAGTCACAATCATCACAGGTTCGTTCATTGTTTTTCTTCCCCTACCCATTATAAAATGCACTGTGTGGACTATGCAAGGAATTACGTAATTATGGATGCATACATAATTATGAAATTCAGTGCACGGAAACCACAGTAAGATTTATCATGTGTAAGAACCGATAGTGGCAACAATAACGAAACGTGAACAATGTAATGGAGGTACGGTGGACGCACCAATGGCGCTTCATATACTTGTATATAAGTCTCCTTCTTACATTGCAAGCGTAATGTCATTTAAAGTTACTAGAATTTCAGAAATTTAACCAGTGTTGTTTTATCTTTTTGACTTCATGTTTCGAGCTCTCACAAGTTTCCTCTAAATAAATTTCGGGACGAAATTTCCTGAAGTAGGGGAGACTGTGACATCTGTGCCTGCACGGCCATCAAACAAATACCAAATCAATGAAATATTGTGTTTCATACTTGGGATTTGTATAAATATGTGTATCATTTGCACATATCAATTCTCGTTCGATTTCGAGCTCTTAATCACTTTCCGGAAAGTTATACGCGAACTGATGCGTAAACGTAATCAGTTTAACGCGACAAACACTCCGGAACAGTGACATGGGCTTAACATACCTTAAAAAATCTTTACATAACTTAGAAATAAGTTTTGGAGGGTTTGGTGTGTCGAAATCAAGTTTATTCGATCGCAAGGACTATTTGCGTCAAACTGCAGAAGTCTGCTAATTCGTATGGTATCGAACATTCTGGAACTTGACCATAAGTTAAACATACCATAAATATCCTTTACATAGCTTAGAAATAGGCTTTGAGGGGTTCGGTGAGCAAGAAATAAACTTTTTTTGATCAAACAGGGACTAAAAGCGTCAAAAAGTGCGTAAGTTTGCATTTTCGCGCATAACTTACGTTCTGAATATATCCGGACATCCAAAAATTTATGTAATCATTAAAATATTTTATTTTAGTGATTGGCATGATAAAATTTCAATCGTCGCGTAATTTGGATCGTTTTTCGCGTCCGTTCGTGTTTCGTCGTAATTAACCGAACAACGCAACCGTACGGCCAAACGAACCGACATCCGAGATGTTTTTGAGCATATTTTAAGTTCCCTATACTTTAACTTCATTTTAGTGCCTTGAAATTGGGTTAACGAGTCTTAAACGTGCCAAAAATCAAGTTTTTAGCATGCAGGGACCTGTTCTGCCAAAAGTTGAAACTTGGAACTGAGCTCCCCCGAGCCACGCGCCAGCCCAGGGTCTCCCTGGCGTGCCACGTGACAGGGTCCAAAAATCAGCAGCCCAGTTTCAGCATCCAGCTTGATTTCCAGGGTTATTTATGCAAAATTCTCAATACCTGGAGCTGGTTTTGGGTCCCCATTGTATTGTAATACCATGTGCACAAGTGTAGGGTCAAGATTGATCCCTACAAACACTTGGAATGATCTTGATGATCCAATCTTCCTATAAATAGCATGGGTCTCTCATTGGGTTGTTTGCTCATTTCATTCAAGATCAGCTCTAAGTTGGGGTTTTCACTTGTTGAAGCTTCATACCTGAGTTTTCTTGATCTTGATCCTAGCTTGGACCCTTTGTAATTTTCTTTCATGCTTGTTTATGTTTTTCAAGCATGAAAGTCAAACAGTGTTTAACTTTCTGCTTTGACCAGTCAATGGTCAACACGAAGTTCGTTTGAACTTCGCAACGTGAGTGTAATCACGATGGTCATAGTCCCTTGTGACTATACCTACTGATTACCACGTTAATTAGGTGTAGTGACGAGTCATAGTTTCTGTCAAAATGCGCGTTTATGAGTATTTTGCAACCAAACTATTCTTGGGTATCAAACCCCTTTGTTTTGATATCAAACTTGTTTTTCTAACTTCGTTAAACATGTTTTAACATGTTTAACTCGTCACTTTTAGTTTAGTGCTTATATAGGGTCGTAAGATAAGCGGTCTAAACAACCGCTTAGACTTTCGAACCTAACCTGTTTGGTCGATCATTAGGATCCGACCAAACATATTTTGTGGCCATAGTTGTATAGGGAATAACCCTCCGAGGTTATACCTTATGGTCACTTCGTTTAGTTAGTTGTATGATAGGTAGTTTATATTGTAGGATCGAGAATCGATCTGAACGAGTCTTCAGAAGAGCTCTAAATTGATTCAAAGGCGGGATACGATGAATCAGAGATTGTATCAGCTTGATATTCACAATTAACTGTCTCTTGTATTGATTAGAACGCGTTTACAAGGCTAGAGACACTTCGGCAGAGCTTTGCTACCGGAATCCAAAAGTTACAAATGAAATGACAACATGACCTATTTATAGGGAGACCAGGTCGTCTGAGCTTCATACGAACTGGACAAACCCCAGTTCGTATGAAGTGACCACTTCGTTTGAACTTCCACTTCGTTTGAACACTCATGCGAACTTGACATCATTCTTGTTCAGATCCGCAACGAATTCAAGACTCGATATAAGACGAAGTCGACAGACGCATGCACCAACAGACTCCCCCTCGGATGTTGACGAGTCTGAAGTGTCGAGTCTTCAACATATTCAGTCTTTATCAGTCTGTCTGCTCTCCTCTGAAATATCTGACAGTGTAAGCATCCTCAAACTTTATCTCTTTCTCTTCTTCAGCATCAACAGACTTTCCACGAACAATCTCATCTACTCGAATGTCCTCAGAATCCCCCTTTCGATATGCTGGGATCGCAATCTAGCATGTTGAAATCACAGAGTCCTCAGGTATCGAAACCTTGCTCTCTATCACTCAGAATCAGGATCTGTGAGGTCCCTATTCACAGGATCTAATCTTAAGGAACAAGATGAATCGACTTTGTCTAATGTGCGGAATCCATTATGACAAATCACAGATAATCAACACAGAATTCAACTCTTAAATGCTGTCTGATCTTTCTATTCAATCGTATATTAAAGTATAAGAGTTCCTCTGAAAGTCAGACTGACATGAGTTCACCAGAGAGTCAAAAGTGAAAAAGTTACAAATGACCTGATTGAACAGGTATTTATAGGCAGAGTCAGGATAGAAGAAGTGCTGTCCGATCGGACGCCTGTCCGATCGGCTGGCATTGCTGTCCGATCGGACGCCTGTCCGATCGGCTGGCATAGCCAATAAAATACAGCACTTTACAGTAACATCCCATATCCTGATCTGATAAACTAACATACATTACAAAAGACACAAATATACAAAACATGACTACATGCTGACGGAAGCTACAGACGTATGTACTAACAGACTCCCCCTCGGATGTGGATGTAGCTGTAGTTCCTTCCAGCATAGTCTTCAATTTCTCCTGTTGCATCTTCTTTCACGAGCTCTCGGTCTTCTCATCTCTGCTTTTTCTTCTAACATTCTTTTTCTTTTATGTCTTCCTTCGGTCAACCACCAATTTCTGTAAACAGGATCACCATCACGCTTCCGATCCCATTTTGGTATCTTGTTTTCTTCAGATTCAATTGGTGTTTGATCTGTTGGAGGTACAATCCCCAATTTATGTCTTCCCATCTTAGCAGCATGCTCCGCAATCTTTTTGGAACGTTGTTCACGCTTGTATCTTTTCAAGAACTCATCAATCTCCAGATCTCTCCATTTTGTCTTCCAGTATCTTCCAGAATTGATGTCTTGCGCAAAACAAACATCCACAATGGTTTGATATTGCATTGCTTGCTCTCTGTCAGGCTTTCATATACTATCTTGTTGTAAAACAGGCAATCTATGTCTTTCTTTTAGCAGTTCACAAGCCACATAGGATCTAACACACAGATTCTTCTAGCTTCTCCAGTGGACTTGTTATGTAATGAAATTATTGCCTCGGCCGTAGATTGATTGTATAACCACCCTTCAAATTCATCATGGAAAACTTGCTCCATTGCCCGTAAAGGCATGTTCTTCAAAAAACAAGGAGGCTTGATATCCAGAGTAATATCTTTTTCACCATTCTCTAAGATTTTGACAATTTGATCTGGGTAATGTGGTTTCCAATCAGGATATCTTTTCTTCGCTTGCAGCTTCACATAGTTCCATAAATGTTGATCATGTTGCTTTACATCCAAACCATGGTAAAATTCTTTAATGTTCTTTGTTTTTACCAATTCATCTATATCCCACCATGGAAGAGTTTTGATATCGGCTAAAAACTCAAAGTACTGGACCCCCTGTTCTCGTCTGATTGCATAAACTTGTAAATCTTCCAAATAACCCCAAGAAAGAATATCGCCCCAAGAAATATCTTTGTTGTGAGTGAAGAACTGAAGTGCCCTAAGTTTCTTTCTCTCCTTTGGCATAACTTTGAACCACTTCTTTCTTTCTTCAGCAAGGTTTTCTCTGGGTATGGTTTCTAGAATACCTTCGGTAGACACTTTCTCCACAATCTTTCTCCTGATTTCATCTTCTGTTAGTGCAGTATGTCTATCGCCTCCGCCATCTCAAGACCGTAGCAAAAACTGTTAAATTCTAGCTTTTATTGTAATATCTAGTTAGTAAAAGGCAAGGTGGCATAATTGTAAATAAGGAAAGATTCCTTATTCCCTTGGCCTATAAATAGATGCCTTAGGGTTTAGATTTAGGACTTTTGCCACATTAGAGACTTGGATAGCTTGGTGCTTAGAGAGAGAAAGTGGCAAACCGTGATTCTCGGAGCGTGTACTTGTTATAATAATCAATAAGAATCACGTTAAAATTGTACGTTCTTGTGTTCGGTCCACGCACGTGTACGGATTCTGCACGTCACACGTGTCGTTACGCAATCGTTCGGAGTGAAAACCGATCCAACAAGTGGTATCAGAGCAGGAGCTCGATTGCACGGATCAAACACACAATTACGAACTTGAATTCAGCAGATTCAGATCGAAATTTCACTCAGATTTGTCAAAGTTCTTCATCTTTCATCTCTGTCACGTTTTAAACAGAAAATCGTCAAATTAATCAACTTTTTACGGTTAAAATCGGCTAAAATTTCTTGTTGGATCGGTTTTCACTCCGAACGATTGCATAACGACACGTGTGACGTGCGGAATCCGTACACGTGCGTGGACCGAACACAAGAACGTACAATTTTAACGTGATTCTTATTGATTATTATAACAAGTACACGCTCCGAGAATCACGGTTTGCCACTTTCTCTCTCTACTTTCTCTCTCTAAGCACCAAGCTCTCCAAGTCTCTAATGTGGAAAAAGTCCTAAATCTAAACCCTAAGGCATATATTTATTGGCCAAGGGAATAAGGAATCTTTCCTTATTTACAATTATGCCACCTTGTCTTTTACTAACTAGATATTACAATAAAAGCTAGAATTTAACAGTTTTTGCTACGGTCTTGAGATGGCGGAGGCGATAGACATACTGCACTAACAGACTCCCCCTTGGATATTTCCGCAGTCAATCTCAATCATTGAGTCAAACTCGTAGCGTCTTTTCTTTCTCTCTCTCTCTAGCTCGAACAGAATCCCCGTGGATCTGTCTTCAGCTTCAGCTTCTTCCTTTCAGTAGACTCCTCAGGCTCCCCCTGTCGTCAAGCTTCCGTGCTTTGGGATCGAAACCTGGCTTTTCGGTTACAAGCTCCTCTGGGATAGTTACATGGCTCCTTGAATGCATGCTCCCCCTTTCGTTGAGCTCGTTTTCAGACTCCCCCTTAGACACAGGTATCGGGATCGTAGTCTAGCTTCACAAGTTCACAAATTCAGGATCAATTCCTGGCTCTATTCTGCATATGCTCAGGATTTGAAACCTGGTTAACCTGCATATCCTCTACCTCAACATAAGTTTCACAAATTTATAACATTTAGTTTTAAGAAACTTACTGGTAGAAATCATTCTTTCATCAACAAAAATAGTTACATCAAGTTCAAGTGAATGACCTTGATTAACTAAACACACAATCTTTCAAAACATTTGTATATAACATTCAAATTTTTCAACATATTCTCCCAACCCAATGTGATTCATCATGTTTAGCACTCGGAATTTTGAAAATCCGCTTTCCAACATCAGTTGTCGAAAATCTTTTTGTATTTTTCAAAATTAAGCTAAAACACACTAAAATCTTTTTGGATATTGAGTTTGAAGAAATGCAGTAAAGAAATATATACAGACAATATTTTTGTGAGCTTGTGTAAGAGGATCATATCAGTTCATGAGACAGATCACTAGCACCGTTGAGCTTTTAACACTTTAAGTTCTAAACGATTCACGTAGATTGACGATATGGTTGTCCTCTTAAACTCAATCTAAAAACTTTCGAAATGCTTACCGATACATTAAGGTATATTAATTTTGCACTAAATTCTTATGGACCCCACGATCTCAGCATATCCCCTCATCATGTAATACACTAACTCAAGTAATGCCTTTAAACTTTCATCAACTGTGATATGTGCGAAAACAAAGCAGAATGTTTAAACATTAACAATCAGGTCGTTACTTCCGTATACGCAGAGAAAGTCCAATGTTTAAACAAAATAAGAAAATAAAACAAGTTGAAGTTGTTTAGGCTTTAACCACCAGGTCGATACTCCCGTATACGCACAGGTGATCCAAAGCTTAAACGAAACACCAAAGAAAATAAAGCAGAACGTTTAGGCAATAACATCCAGTTCGATACTCACGTATACGCAGAGGATGTCCAATGCTTAAACAAAATAAAGAAATAAAACAAGTTTAAATCTTTGCAAAATGAAAACACAGAATCACAGCGACTTTTTCAGCAAGTTGTGAAAGTTCACAGACTTAACCGGTTTTATGTCTTTCGACATTCAGCAATTACTGAGTAGGTACACAATCAAGAAGGACAAAACTAAGTACTATTCTTTCAACCATGTTTCCCACTAGAACTAGGCTTTTTCATTTAAGTTTGTATCGTTATCGCAAATCTACTAGTCTAGCTGAGCCTATCGTCACATCCTTAGTGAGATCGTTTATCACATTTGACATTTCATTTCTTTAGCATGCTGTGATAGTCCACTGATTTACTATCATTTCCTCTTTTCTCAACAAAACTCATTTTTGCTTTTTCGATGTTTTTGACATTTTCAAATTTTCAAATTTTTTTTTTAAATTTTTCTCCCCCTAAAATCAAAATATGTTTCAATTTTCATTTTCAAAGGAAAATTTGAAAACAAACTATACAAGAAACGTGACAAACTGAAATCAAATCGTTTCAATTCGCCATTCACTTGGCATAACAATCAGAACTTCCCCTGACAACAAACTATTTTCCCATTATGATTTCCGGAAAATTAAGTTTGTTTTAATCAAAAATGGTTTTTCCGGAAAATTAGTTTTGTTTGTCTTTTTACAAACTCAGGGTTTCATCACATTGTTTACCTTTATCCACTTATCGGAAAGATAAATCAAGTACAACTTAATGTCCTTGATTAGTCTTTTGTGATTCGAAATATCACAGTTACCAACCTGTGAATTTCTCAAGAAAGATGCCGATTCCTACTCCACACTTACCAACCTGGGAGTTCCGGCAAGTCAGGTTTTTCATTTAAACAAATTCACCCAAGCCTGACCATTCTTGGGTTTGACAGTTTTTACCTCAACAGATGGCTCTTCTGGTTTTGACAAACCAGAATCATTGCCTGAATATGGCTTGTCTGACTTTGTTGAGCCAGATTCATCGCCGACATGTGGCTCATTTATTTCCGAAGAAACAGATTCATTGCCACAAACTTTCTTCTTCTTCTTTCCCTCTTTCGTCCTCAGATTTATATCTGATGAATCCGTTTTGCTTGATTTGTCATTCTTTGGCGAACAAGACGATTTATCAGAACTTTTATCTGTTTTACCAGTTGTATCCGAGGACAAAATTTTCTCCAAGTATTCTCTTGCCTTCTTTCTTTTCTTCCTCAGTCTGTCTTTCTGCCCCTGTGAAAGCTTCACTTTCTTTTCTTGAACTTTCTGTTCTTGAACTTTTGGTTCTTGAACTTTCTATTCCTTGGGCTTGACATAGACTGGTTTCTTTGCCATTTTCTGAGATTCAGCCATCGATCTTCCCTTTGATCTCATTGGGCAATCTCTGGCAATGTGTCCTCTAATGTGGCATTCATAGCACCTTCTTGTTTCGAATATCTGACTTTGACAGTTAATAGCAATGCGTCCTTGATAGCCACAAGTGTAACACACTCTGTTATCATACCTCTCACTACCTTCATACCAAACAGCATCTTCATACCACACACTTAGATCATAGCATTGATTTGCCTTGTGGTACTCATGTCTCCTCTTGTATCCTTGATTTGGCATTTGAGCACTGTGGTCAAACCTGCACCACTGATTACCAACTATTTTTTAGTTTTGATTTTTAAATTTTTGTGATTTTTTATTGTGATTGGATGATTGATCTAATGAGCTTTTATTTTCTTTTTGAAAATTTTCCGATGTTTTATCTTTTTGTTTCTGTTCCACATTCTTCTTTACAGGTTTTTGCGTTGAGCATTCACCTTTCTCAGTAGAATGTAAAACAGTATTTTTAAACATTTCATTTAATTTCAAAAATGTTTTTCTTTTTTCTTCTTTTTCTTTTTTATCATCAGATTTATCATCACAATCTTCAATTTTGACTTTGTCAAAATTTGTGACATTGTCACTTATTGAAACTGAATTGATCGGTTTTGGACAAACATATGATGAAGAAGTCACAAAACTTTTCAATTTATTCTCTAAATTTTTTATTTTCTTTCTATCACATTCAGCTTCTTTTTCAATTCGAATAATTGTCTGACGATGGGAATTGATTACCTTTTGCTTTTCAATATTGTTCTTGCTAAAAACAGATCTCCCATCTTCAAGAATCTGTATTTGACTTTGAAAATCTTTTTCAATTTTTAATTTTTCATTTTCAAAACTTTTGATTTTATCTTCAAAAATTTTATCTGAAAATTTCTTTTTACTTTCATAGTCTTTTTCTTTTTCTTTCAAAACCTTGTTTTCTAATGTCAAACTGTTCAAGTCGTTAAACAGTTTAACATTCTCAGATTTCAGCTTTTTGATTTCCAATGTCAAGCTCTCCACATCTTTCAAGAGTTTAACATTGTCTGCTGCAGATTTGTCACATTTTGAGCACACAATTTCAGAACTTGAAAATCCATTCTTCTTGGATTCTTCTTTCTTGGAAATTACTTCTTCAAGAACCTGTTGTTTTTCCGTAACAGCTTCTTTCACAACTTCTTTAGTCCTCGCAACTTCACATTTTGAAGTTTCATCTTTTTCTTTTTCTTTTTCCTCTCCGTTTCCCCACCATTTCCTTTGCCAATAATCATCTTCCTTTTTATTTCTTTGATTATGGTTTCCATATCAAGAGTGTTATGGTCAATAGCAATGTTTCCCTGGGGGTCAAGATAACATTCTCTGTCTGGATCCCATCTATTTGCTCTTTTTGCTTCAAGATAGATACCAGATATTCTGATCATTCTGTTTTGAGCTATCATCTTTCTGTAACCATACTTCTGTTCTTCAGTTCTGTTGTCTTTCCAAGGTATAGGTTCAGCAGATCTTGCCATGATTTTATATTCTTGAATTACCTCGGAATCACCTGCAAACAAAACAAACAAACAGTTTAAAAACGAAGTGAATATGTGAAAGTATGTGACGTGGAATTAATCTAAGACTCGTATCAAAGATTTGTGGACTTGTTCAATGTAGTTCGGGTGAGTTATTCGACCAGATTACTTTCTCGTTTGATGGCACAAAAAGACAAAACTGTTTGACCGATCGGATAGACTTCAACGATGAGCTTTGAACTTCACAAAAATTGCGTGATATACCTAAAATTAAACAACCTGATTGAGCCTTTATGTTTAGCAATTATGATAGCACATGCAATTAAAATGGCTGACATTCAACACTTATCTCATGCAAAACTAAATCAAATCACGTGCAAACAATTATAATATGGCCTACATATTACACATGAGCCTGACAAACTTCATTTATTATCACATGCACTTTTGAACAAACAATCACCTCTTTTAATACAATGTTTGAATATATGTGTAGCCGACAATTCTGATTGCAAACAAAAACTCACATGAACTTTGACTTAAATGAAATGGAACAAGTGATGTTTGAATCAGATTGTTGTGACGCAGATTGTTATGACACGAATTGCTATCCGTGCGGACAAGTCTCCGTGCGGATAGGTCAACTAATAGTCAACACGGATTGCTATCCGCTCGGATGGTAATCCGCTAGGATAGGTCAACTAAAGTCAACACGGATTGCTATCCGCGCGAGTGGTCAACAAGTCAACACGGATTTGATATCCGTGCGAGTGGGTCAACAAGTCAATACGGATTGCTATCCGCTCGGATAGTAATCCGCATGGATATTCTTCTATGTTATCCGCACGGGTGGGAATCCGCGCGACTGAAAGTAATCCGTCCGGATTACTTGTTGACCTTTTGACCTCGAGCGAGTTGTCCGATCAGATTACACGTTGACAAATTTTGAATATTATTGAAATGATTTAATAAGTGGCCGACAATCAACAAATCAACTTCAATCTTATAGGACCTCTACATAATCCAATCACAAATGAGCCTTTCAATCGGTGGGTCTGACAACTCTTTTATTTAATTAAGGTGATTGAGCCGATGAACTTTAAATCACATATACACCGATTGCATTTAATGATGGCAGATAAATGTTGACTAAGTGACAAGTATTGGGTTCACGTGGCAAATGATGTTATCCGCACGACGAAGTTATCCGTGCGAGTGGATTGCTATGACCCGGATTGTTGTTCGTGCGGACAAGTTGTCCGTGCGGAGAAGTTGTCCGTGCGAGTGGTTTATTCGTGCGGATAAGTTATCCGCGCGAGTGGTTTATTCATGCGGATAAGTTATCCGCGCGAGTGATTTATCCGTGCGGACAAGTTATCCGCGCGAGCAATCAGTCAACAAAGATCAACACGGATTTGATATCCGCACGGGTAATAATCCGCTCCGAGAGGTCAACTTAAGTCAACCCGGATTGTTTATCCGCACGAGTAATAATTTGCTCCGAATTATTTATTCGCGCGAATCAAACAGTCAACAAGTCAACAATAATGAATGATTGTAAAATGATATGCTATGGTGCGGATTACTGTCCGCGCGGGTGGCAGAGTCAACAAGTCAAACTAATTCGCACGGATTGCAAGAATGAATGATTTGTAAAGATTTGTTGTTCGTGCGAGTAAGCTAGTCAACAATAGTCAACCCGGATTTGTTATCTGCACGGATTGCCATCCGTGCGGTGAACATCAGCAGCAACATTCAACATTTTTAACAAGCTTCGAACCACAAAAATTCAGATTTCTCACAAACAACTTTGAATTAAGATCTGAAAATTTGTAGGCTTGTAGATCAATGAATTTCGCACAACATATCCAAATTTTAGCCGATTTTAACCGTAAAAAGTTGATTAATTTGACGATTTTCTGTTTAAAACGTGACAGAGATGAAAGATGAAGAACTTTGACAAATCTGAGTGAAATTTCGATCTGAATCTGCTGAATTCAAGTTCGTAATTGGGTGTTTGATCCGTGCAATCGAGCTCCTGCTCTGATACCACTTGTTGGATCGGTTTTCACTCCGAACGATTGCGTAACGACACGTGTGACGTGCGGAATCCGTACACGTGCGTGGACCGAACACAAGAACATACAATTTTAACGTGATTCTTATTGATTATTATAACAAGTACACGCTCCGAGAATCACGGTTTGCCACTTTCTCTCTCTACTTTCTCTCTCTAACCACCAAGCTCTCCAAGTCTCTAATGTGGCAAAAGTCCTAAATCTAAACCCTAAGGCATCTATTTATAGGCCAAGGGAATAAGGAATCTTTCCTTATTTACAATTATGCCACCTTGCCTTTTACTAACTAGATATTACAATAAAAGCTAGAATTTAACAGTTTTTGCTACGGTCTTGAGATGGCGGAGGCGATAGACATACTGCACTAACAATGTACGACTAACCAGGAGCTTAACGAAGTTAGATTATGACCCAAGGCCCATAAAAGTTAACCATGGGGGTCCAAAATGCAATAAATGAAAGTAAAACCAAGTTAAAATGGACCAGGGACTGAAAGTGCAAAGTTTAAAACATTTTTCCCAGTTTTGAAGGTTGTCGCGGGCCGCGTAAGCCAAGGCCTAGGCTTACGCTGGCCGCATGGAAGTGCCAGTAACAGAAAGGTGTTGACAACTACGGGTTTGGCCTGTTCCACCGCCTTAGAAAGCTGGTTTTTGAATTCAGGGACTGTACCAATGGTATTTCATGCGTAGGGGACACCTGGGATGACCAGGAATCATTTGTAGGCTTGTGTGGATTGATCTTGTGAGTTTTGAATTCCTATATAAGAGTTCTTGTTTGCTAGTTGTCATGCACATTCACAAAAATCATTCTCAACACACTCTCTGGAGCTATTTGGACTTCAAGCAAGATTTCTCAAGCTCCTAATTCGTGCTAAGAGCCTTTGTAAGCATTCTTAGCCCCTCTAGTTCAAGATATATTAGTCTAATGACCGAAAGTCAAAGTCGTCGTAATTAAGCTTTGACTTAGTGATTAATCACTAATAGTCCAGCCATTTTTCGAATTGAAAGTAGCTATGAGTTGGTAATTATATGGGTAATAAGTCCTTAGAAGGGCACCCTCTGATTTCCACTCTAACTTGGTCAATTGTCGGGTCAAACTTAATTATAAAAAAGTCAACAGAAGCTATTTTTGCAATTAAATTCATAACTGATAATGTAGAAGTTATGGAACTTGTTTTAACACTAAAATGACTTGGTAAATAATGTAAGAACATGTCTAAGCATGTTCCACCCGACAATTCTGAGTTTAGGCGCGGTTCGGAATCGAAAGTCGCAAAAGTAGACTTTTGCTTTGACTTTCAGTTCTGACCCGATTTAGCTTGTTTTAGATATGCCTTAAGGTATCTTTAGGACCATATTATTGTTGGTGCATTCATCTGTCGTTTTCGTCTTATGTCGAGTCTCGGGTTCGTTGCGGGTTTGACCAAACATGATGTCATCATATCTAATAATGACATCATAATGGTGACACAAATGATGACATTATCACATGACATCATCATGTGAAATGCATGAAAGTTGAAATCAGATTTATATGTTTTGTCGGATTCGCTTCAAGACAATCATTGTAAGATTTCGCTTCAGTCAACATGTAGATTTCGCTTGAGGACTTCCAAGCGAAATCATGATATCTATAAATAGGATAGTGTGATTATCATTTGTAACGGTTCTAGATATTCTACACCGAAGTGCTGCCGGTGTGAATACTGATTGTAAACGACGTTATATCAATACAATCAGTGTTAAAGTGATACGCAAGCTGTTTTCGCAATCGGTTTCTTAGTTTCCGCCTCTGAAACTGATAAATCTCTTCTGAACGACTCGTTCGGGTCGCAAACCGATCCTACAAGTGGTATCAGAGCACAGGAGGAAGAGATCTTGCCAAAACAGCTCGTTTTCATCACTTTTTCTGATTTTCTACACCTTCTTTCAAAATCGAACAAATTTTTACGGTTAAAAACGGCTCAAATTCACATATAGTATGCGTAAACATGTATTAACAAATCTTGTAAAGTTTCAGATCGAAATTCGTCTTAAAAATGGGTTAAAATCATTTGCTCGCTTGAAAGTGATTCGAAGTTGCTGACATCATCAACTGTTCAAGCGAACATAACACGTTGTGACCGCTTGAAACTGCTAGTCGCTTAAAAAAAAAAAAAAACAACCTTGTCATGACCGCTTGAACATACTGACTTCTTGATTTTTTTTTAAAAAAAAGTGCATCGTGTGTTGTGTGATTCTTTATTCGAGAGTGTCAGTATTTCGGGAATTGAAATCATGTGTTGAGTATAAGTTTGCATGTGATATGTATTAAAAGTTGTTGATTAAATCAGATCGCATGTGTTGTTGAAAACTTTGAGGTTGTCAGTTGGTCACTATTAGTGCTTTTATCGAAAATTGTTGTTGAATATTAAATGTTGTCAGTTAAATCAGGTTACATGTGAAAGTATTGCTCACCTACATCGACTGAATTCAAACATGAGTCAACAATTCACGTGATATACTTGTTTAGATAAGTTCAAGACCAAGCGGTCCAATGATATTGTTTGTCTATTAAAGATGTTGGCCATGTTATAAGTGAGGTCCAATTAAAATCAAAAGATGTTGTCCGCACAATTAGAATTGTCGTGACTTGAAATTGTTGAGTTAGTGGATTCAAGTTGAATTAGTGGATAAGTCGGCCCAATCATAGAATTTATAAAAAATAGTTTGGGTATCTTGTTTTGTGTTGGAATTTTGGTTGAAAGGTGATCTTACTTGGATTTGATATTTTGTTTAACGAGACTATCTTGATTTTTGTGTTTTCCACAACATGGATATCAATTTCTTTAATATGACAAGAGAAACATTGGATAGAATGAATGTTTTAAATAAAGAATTTGACTCGTTTTCAGGTTGTCCAGGAGAAAGTACAAAGAGTATCATTGAGAGGTATAGCCATCTTGTTCGCTCAATGTCTAAGACGGGTATTAAAAAAGAATCAAGAGAATGGGTTGATAAATTAGCCAATGCCATACCTCAACAAGAATGGGGTACATATCTTTTGGATTTAAAAAGAACGGGAGAATACCATAGATTGGAAATTTGTCGATTCATTAAGAAACTTGAAGAACAGATGGAGAGAAATGCTGAGAAGAAGAAAAGTCAAGGTGGAAAATCGATATTAAAGAAGAGCAAGAGTAAAGGTGTCCAAGTGGGAAAGGAACAGACTGAAGAGATTTCAGTTATGAAGGAAATTTGTGAGAGGTTGAAATTAGAAAATGGCAAACTGTTAAGTAACTTGAACAGTTTGACATTGGAAAACAAATTTTTGAAAGAGAAAGAAAAGGATTTTGAAAGCAAAAAGAAATCTTCAGAAGATGAAGATTTCTGGATAAAGTTGGATAACAAAAATCTGAAAGTCAATGAAACAAAATTTCAAGAACAGTTAAAAGTTTTGAAAAATGAAAAATCTGTTCTTGAAAACATTAAAATTGAGAATGAAAAAACAATCAAGTCTCATCTTGAAAGAATATCTCAGCTTGAAAATGAAGTTGAGAATTCGAGGAACAAAATTGATGAGCTTGAAAAAAAATTGAAAGGTTTTGTGACTTCATCTGAGTCTTTGAATTATCCCTGTCCAAAACCGATCAATTCCGTTCCTATGAGTGATTGTGATGAGAAAACTGATGATGAAAATGAGGAGTTTTATTCAGCAGACGAGTCTGATTCAGAATCTGATGCTGAAAATGAGAAAAAGAAAACATATTTGAAATTAAAAGAAATGTTTCAAGAAACTGTTCTACATTCTACTGAAAAAGGTGAATGCTCAACGCAAAAACCTGTAAAGAAGAATGTGGAACAAAAACAAAAAGGTAAAAAGCCATCAGTTCAATCATTCAATCGCTTCAAAAATACACAAAAATTAAAAAATGAAAACTCAAAAAATGTTGGTGAAAAGTGGTGCAGGTTAGATCATAGTGCTCAAAAGCCAAATCCAGCATACAAGAGGAGAGATGGATATCACCAAGCCAAACAGTGCTATGATTTAAATGTTTGGACTGCAAATGGTGATTGGTACAATAACAGAGTGTGTTACCGATGCGGTTATCAAGGACACATTGCTGTTAACTGCCAGAGTTGGAGTTATGAGACGAGGAGATGTTTTAATTGCAATATCAAAGGACACATTGCCAGGAATTGCCCAAGGAGATCAAATGAAAGATCGAGGGCTAATTCTCAAAAGCAGGTGAAGAAATCAGTCAATGTCAAGCCCAGAGAACAGAAAGTTCAAGAACGTAAAGTTCAAGAACAAAAAGTTCAAGAAACGAAAGTGAAACTTTCACAAGGGCAAAAAGACAGACTGAGGAAGAAGAGGAAGAAGGCCAAAGAGTATCTGGAAAGGATTGTGTCCTCGGATACAACTGGTAAAACAGATAAAAGTTCTGATAAATCGTCTTGCTCGCCAAAGAATGACAAATCAAGCAAAACGAATTCATCAGATACAAATCTGAGGACAGAAAAGAAAGAGGAAAAGAAGAAGAAAGTTTGGCAATGAATCTGTTTCTTCGAAAACAAAGGAGCCACATGTCGGCGATGAATCTGGCTCATCAAAATCAGACAAGCCACATTCAGGCGATGAATCTGGTGTGGTAAAGCCAGAGGAGCCAGTTGTTGAGGTAAAAACTGAGAGTTCTAGTCTAACAATGGATGATGCAAATTTTCCACCATTGTTAAACAAGAATTCAAAATCACCCAAGGCTGGTCAGGCTTGGGTAGATCTGTTTAAATGAAAAACCTGACTTGCCGGAGTTCCCAGGTTGGTAAGCGTGGAACATGAATCGGCACATTTCTTGAAAAATTCACGAAAGTGATATTTCGTCTTACCAGTGGTAAATCAGGGACATTAAGTTGTACTTGATTTTCTACAAGTGGTTTATGATATGAAAACAATGTGATGAAACCCCTAACCTACAAGTGGTTTGAAAATCAACAAAACTAATTTTCTGGAAAAACCATTTTGATTAAAACAAACTTAAGTGTTTTGAAATCACTATGGGAAAATAGTTTGTTGTGAGGGGGAGTTCTGATTGTTTATGCCAAGTGGATGGAGAATTGAAGTGATTCTCATCATGTTGTCATCTTTGTACAGTTTGATTTCAAATTTTTCCCAGAAAATCGAAAATTGAAACATATTTTAGATTTTAGGGGGAGTAAAAATTTAAAAAATTTGAAAATTTGAAAAAGTCAAAAACATTGAAAAATTAAAAATGAGTTTCGTTGCAAAAAAGAGGAAATGATAGTACATCAGTGGACTATCACAGCATGCTAAAGAATTGGAAAGTAAAATGTGATAAGCGATCTTACTAAAGATGTGACGGTAGGCTCAGCTAGACTAGTAGATTTGCGATAACGATACAAACCTAAATGCAAAAGCCTAGTTCTAGTGGGAAACATGGTCAAAAGCATAGTACTTAGTTTTGTCCTTCTTGATTGTGTGCCTACTTAGTAATCGCTGAATGCCAAAAAGCATAAAAACTGGTTAAGTTTGTGAACTTTCACAACTTTGCTGAAAAGTAGCTGTGATTGTGCATTTCATTTTGCAAAGATTTAAACTTGTCTTATTTCTTTATTTTGTTTAAGCATCGGACATCCTCTGCGTATACGTGAGTATCGACCTGGATGTTGTTGCCTAAACGTTCTGCTTTATTTTCTTTGGTGTTTCGTTTAAGCTTTGGATCACCTCTGCGTATACGGGAGTATCGACCTGGTGGTTAAAGCCTAAACAACTTCAACTTATTTTTATTTTCTTATTTTGTTTAAACATTGGACTTTCTCTGCGTATACGGAAGTATCGACCTGATTGTTAATGTTTAAACATTCTGCTTTGTTTTCGCACAAATCACAGCTGATAAAAGTTTAAAGGCATTACTTGAGTTAGTGTATTGCATGATGAGGGGATATGCTGAGATCGTGGGTTCCATAAGAATTTAGTGCTATCTAAATGTACCTTAAAGTATCGGTAAGCAGATTGAAAGTTTTTAGATTGAGTTTATGTGGACAACAATATCGTCAATCAACGTGAATCGTTTAGAACTGAAAATGTTTAAAGCTTAACGGTGTTGATGATTTGTCTTAAAAACTGATATGATCCTCTTGCACAAACTCACAAAAATATGTTTGTACATATTTTATTTCTGCAGTTAATTTCTATTATTGCATTCTTGTTTCATTATTTTGAAAAATTCAAAAAGATTTTCGACAACTGATGTTGAAGAGCTGATTTTCAAAATTCCGAGTGCTAAACAAGATGAACTGGTTTGGGAGTGTGTGTTTAACAGAAAAATTTGTTTTGGGAAAGAAATTGAGTTTAGTTAATCAGGGTCATTAATTTGAACTTGATGTAACTATTTCTAGTAAGTTTTTCTTATTGATTTAAGTGAAAACTTATGTTGTGTTGAGAAGTGTGTAGGTGATGTGCTGAACAAGAGATAAAACCAGGGATTGATCTCAAGGTGATAGCTAATTCCAGACAGCGATCCCATCATGATGAGAGGGGGAGTCTGACGAAGTTAGAGCCAAAGAGAAGATCCTGATATATGCGAAGAAAGTGAACAGACGGATAAAGACTGAATATTGAGAATACTCGACATTTAAGACTCGTCAACATCTGAGGGGGAGTCTGTTGGTGCATTCATCTGTCGTTTTCGTCTTATGTCGAGTCTCGGGTTCGTTGCGGGTTTGACCAAACATGATGTCATCATATCTAATAATGACATCATAATGGTGACACAAATGATGACATTATCACATGACATCATCATGTGAAATGCATGAAAGTTGAAATCAGATTTCTATGTTTTGTCGGATTCGCTTCAAGACAATCATTGTAAGATTTCGCTTCAGTCAACATGTAGATTTCGCTTGAGGACTTCCAAGCGAAATCATGATATCTATAAATAGGATAGTGTGATTATCATTTGTAACGGTTCTAGATATTCTACACCGAAGTGCTGCCGGTGTGAATACTGATTGTAAACAACGTTATATCAATACAATCAGTGTTAAAGTGATACGCAAGCTGTTTTCGCAATCGGTTTCTTAGTTTCCGCCTCTGAAACTGATAAATCTCTTCTGAACGACTCGTTCGGGTCGCAAACCGATCCTACAATTATAAGTTAGTAAAACCCTCTGAGGTTATACTACATGGTTCCTTATTTATCCGATTCATTTGCATGTTTCCGTTAATTGCTTAAATATTGACCATTATGCCCTATTGATATTAAAACGATATTTTTGAAAATGAGATAGGACAAAAACCTTTATTACTGATTTATAAACATGTCTTAAAAATTTGACATCAGTTTGAGGTCTAAATTAGGAGTTATGCTCAATATCGTAATTTGAAAGTTTTTTATTAATTAAACTACATATTTAGCATAAAGCCTATTTAAACCCGAATTTTGACACCAAACCTTTTACCCACTAATGTAATATAATATTTTGGGATTTTTGAAGATTTTTATTAGTTTTTAAACGGATCATAACATGGGGTTCTTGCTTTGATTCGGTAATTGACAGTTATACCCTTTTTACTAATAAAATGAGTTTTACATAACAATTTGATATCAAATCTTTTGCTACTGATTTTGTATGATAAATAAAATTTTTTAAGCCTTCTGGGCTGATAAAAATATCAACTTTCCTTATATAACCCGAAAATCGCCTAAAACCGACTTTTTACGCGTTATAAACGCATAGTATGGGTTAAAACTATTTTTGGCACATAAGACTCAATACCTACTGATGTTTTAAGTAAATTTTTATACTTTAATAGTAAGTAAAAGTTTTAAACTCATATTTCTAAATTTGACCTTTAAAGCTCATGTGAAATGACCAAAATACCCCTACGGTGCATAGTTTGGTTATGAATGATAAATTTCACATATATGCAATACCCTACTGATATGACTTGCAAAAATAAATATTTTTACTGATCATTTTAGACCAGAACCTCAGATTAATATTTAATCTCTTTTATAACCTTTAAAATGACCAAAATACCCCTATGGGCTTAAATTGATTTTAAATCCGTCTTGGGCATAATGGAAGGTATCCTACTGATATCACAACATATTTAAGGCATATTAACTTGTGAAACCTGTATATGACTCATTTGGTTACCCGTTATGCATTTTTCGCATTCGGTATGGTTTATGTGACTAGTTTGCACAAATTGACCGAAACGGGTCAAACCTTATCATTTCACTTCAAAATCCAGAATGTGTTTAGTTTACCCATATTATACAAGTCTTCATACTTGTCGGGTCTAAATCACATCCTAATCCGGTCCTCGCTTAATCTTGCGTTTTGAACCGTAAACCTTTCTTTAAAACTAACCGGTCTAAGTTTAAACTTAAGTAAGACCCGTTAGGAATCTAATAGGTTATTAAAACCTTCGTTCCAGATTCAGGAGCCCAGTAAAAGATATTTGCACTTGTTGATTGTATACGGCTGGGATAAATTTGTATAATTTTCTCAGGTAAATACTTTTAACTTATTTTTCCTTATACGGGCTTAGGGTACGGTATATAAAATACCGCTTGGTCGGGTATTGAATTTTTAATCGTATGAAGGTTAAATTATTGAGATAACCCATTTAATATGTGTTGTTTGTTTTAAGCCTTTGGGGGGTTAATGACCATGTCCTGGATATCCTCGGCTCATTCATTGAAATGGCCACGACTTAAGCACGGGGTGTAGGCATACACCTGCTGGTGCGTATGTAAAATAATATGCATGCTTGTTCGAGAATAACTCGTCGTGGGTTTATTTATGTGGTTTGTCTATTAATCTTTAACCCGGTATTCAACCCGGGCTACTGAACGTATAACAAACATATAATTCTTTTACAAGATTATTTTTAAATAATTATCCCAAGTTATAAAAGATTATTTATGACTTGTGGACTTAAATAATTTTTCTTAAAACATTTTCAAAAGAGTCAGTTAATTGTATTTACCAGTGTAAACTGACGTATTTTCCAAAAGGTTAAGTGCAGGTACTAGGCGAAATAGGCTGGCTGCTCCTGAGTGAATAAATAAAGAGTCTTGCAAGCTTTGTCACTTAAAAATCTGTTGAACAATACTTCCCTTGTTTTAATCCACCTGTGGATCCTTTTACATTCCGTTTGTAATACTTATGTTACTTTCATTCGGTTTGTAATATTATTACTTTTAGACTTCCGTGCATTGAACTGTGATAAATTGACTATGATGATATCAACTACATCACGATACTCCCCACCGGGCCCATCGGTAATACGTGGAAATATCGGGGTGTGACAGGTTGGTATCAGAGCCAACATTGAGTGAATTAAACACTAGCCTTTTGTGTTTAATCTCAATGACACAGTTGCACATTCCTCGACTTCCGAGTCTAGGCAAAGGACTTAGGACTAAATCCTAATCTTTTGTTTTGTCCTTTATTGTTTTCCTTTGTTGTTTCTTTTGTTTGTTTGATAGGATCAACAAAAATGCCGCCAAGATTCCGAAGAGGAGGACGAGGCAAGGGGCCATTCACCGCCCCCAACGATCATGAGGCCGGACCTTCCTACCGGCGAACTCCGTCAGCTACCATGAGCACTAATCCCCAAGAAGACTGGAGGACCTATTTAGAGCCTGCGCGGCATTCTGTCTCGCTTAGCTCCTCACCTTCCAACCATGATTCTTTCGGGCTCCATCAAGGCAATGAGTCCGACCATTTACGCCATTCCTACTTACCATTGCAGCGGTCGGGTTCTCACCGCGCCTTTCAGGACCCGGGCCCGTATTTCCAGAGCCGGTTTAACCCAAAAAATCAGATTGAAGAACAAATGGGTCATAACCCATTGGGCCCCGAAGACCATTTTCCTGAAGCTCAGGACATGGATATGGATGATTACCCTGATCCTGCCGAACCACCTTCTGGGACACCCACGCATCCCATAGAGATTTCAGATGGGTCGTCTTTTCATGGATCACCTTATCGGGGTCCAGACAGTTATGAAGCAAGGTTTGCTTCATACCCTTGGGAGTTTACTCCCTCTTTCAACCCATCGCAGCAGCAACCGCAGCAGGATCCCTCTGAGGATTCACGTTTTGTAGCAGTCACTCCACCGTCACCGCCACCGCCAGAGCAGCAGTCGCCTCCGGAACCACCGAGGCGTAGGAGATCAGGAGCACGGATGTCCGTGCGAGGGGGATTCCATTTCAGCACCCCTCAGCATTCAAGTGGCAGTCACTACCCGCCACTATATGAAGACTCGCAGATGGGTGGGCCTTCGAACCTCGTTTCTGAGGTGGACTTTGTGCCAGTCGCGCCTCCACCACCACATGTGGTTTTGATAACCCAATTCCTTCTTACGCCGGTGCAGCGGCGTATAACCCTTTTGAGCAGCCAGCCTACCCGGGGTATAACTACTACAATGCCCCTGATGTTGATCCGTATCTTGTGACAGCAAACTACAATGCTCTTCATCCCGAAAGGCCTTTCGCCGCTTCGTACCAATCTGGGTACCAAGTATATGGGTACCAATACCCGCCACCTGCTCAACCCCCGGAGCATCAGCCGCCGCAGCCCCCGCCACAACAACAGGAGATTCTTCAAAGGTTGAGCCAGGTGGAACGCGAGGTTCAAGAGGAGCGTAGGAGCCACCAGGGATTTCTTAAGGGATTGGCGAATCTGACCAAAGGGAAGAAGAAGAGGGATTTTTGAAGAATTCCTTATTTATTTATGATGTAATTTCTTTATTTTCAATCAAGTCCCTGCGTGGACATCTATTTATGTATTCAGTCCCTGCGAGGACTTGTATTTTCAGTTTAGCCCCTGCGTGGGCAAGTTATTTCTGTTAAAGTCTTGTTTAGGGCAAATATGTACTCCCTTTTAATTTTAGTGGAATGTTTTAATTTAAAAAAATTCATTTTGTCATTATATGCATAAATATAAGATATGAAATAAATCAAAATATCATTCCAATTTAATATTGATCTGCCTTTTTATATTAAAAGAAAATCTTGAAGGTAAAACCTAGCCATGTGACATTTTAAGACAGGGCCATGATGGTAGTTCCTTGTAAGATTCAAAATCCTTGTTAACATCTGAAAACATGTTAACACTCCTGGCAAATATGATTCGATAAAATCACGTAAGTCATCCTTATTGTAGGATCGTTATCGGACCTATTTGAGTCGTTCAGAGAAGTTCGTATCCGAATTAAGAGGTGGAAACTAATAATTCGGTGCTATTCAAGCTGAATTCACTTTAATCTTGCTGCTTTATTGATTAATAACTCGATTACATGATCTGACAGCACTTCGGCAGAATACCGGAACAAAACACCTTCAACTATGTGTCTATCTATCTCACCTATCTGATTCGCTCTAACAGCCCCTATATATAAGAATTCTGATTCGCTCCAACAAACATGACAAATAAGCGAACCAGCTTGATAAACCTATAAGCGAACCAGACTATTACAATGACACATGAGCGATCCTAGACTTATGACACAAGAGCGAACTAGACTTTGAACACATGAGCGGACCTCATCTTAATGACATACTAACAAAATCTAGATCTATCACATGTAATCTATTTTTGTCTTGTTGTGTAATGATGTCATGGTGATGTCATCTTGATGATGTCATCATGACATCATGCTTTAACATCTCTGCAACGAACCCGATCTTCGCAACAAACCCGAGACTCGACATAAGACGTAGTTGACAGACGTAGTGCACCAACAAACTCCCCCTCGGATGTTGACGGAGTCTTCAGTGTCAAGTCTTTGCATCTTTAGTCTTTATCAATCTTCAATCTTCATCTGAAGTATTTGTCATTACACGAATCCTCATTCTCTATTTTTATCTTCAACAAACTCCTCTCTTTCAAATGTTGAATATCATGGTGTCTTCAGACTCTCCCTCTCAATCTGCTGGGATCGTAGTCTGGAATTCACTTTCCACAGGTTCTTAGATTGAAACCTGGCACTCATCTAACATAGGTTTAGGAACCTAGCCAACCTGCAAAACTCTACCCAAAAATAAATTTTCTGATAACAATTTGTGGATAAGATTTTCAAATCTAATTTACCACTTGCAGGAATAACATTTATATTTCAAAAAAAAATTTCCATTCTATTTCAACATTCTTCAAACACTTTCACCCAAACCATTTGTTCATCATGTTTAGCACTTGGAATTTTGAAAATCAGCTCTTCAACATCAGTTGTCGAAAATCTTTTTAAATTTTTCAAACTTTATGCTAAAACACACTAAAATCTTTTTGGATTTTTGACTGAAATAGAAATGCAGAAAATGAAATATTTACAAACAATATTTTTGTGAGTTCGTGCAAGAGGATCATATCAGTTTTTGAGACAAATCACCAACACCGTTAAGCTTCATTTCATTTTAAGTTCTAAACGATTCACTTAGATTGTCAGTATGTTTGTCCACTTAAATTTTCACACAAAGTTCAACTGATCCGAGATACGATATTAATGTTTTAAGCACTTGAACTTATCCGTGTGTCCCACTACTTGAATATACTCCCGTATCCAGATCCCAATATTCAGTCTTACAGGTGAGTATACCACAGATGATATCTATCAGGGGAATAAATTATGCAACCGTGATAGCTCAGGTCAGAACTTCCGTTCAGCAGAGAGCCTAGTTGACTTTTAAGTGTGTCCCCTTTAGAGGATCTTTTGAATTACAACAGCCATGATTAGCATTTTTCAATGATTCATCATTTTTTAGCTGAGGGTGGTGCTATTTTTCAAGCAAGCAGAAAGTATTCTCCGGGGACTAGGCCATTGCTTCCGCAAAATCAGAAGTCCCTGGATAATACCCCAGATATCACTGAGCATAAAGACCTAATATCTCAGAATAAGGGACCTTTCAAACAAGATTTCAGGGGTTACCTATATATCCAAGAAGTTGTTAACCCACAGAATAAGCAAGTTTGAAATTTAGGTTTATATCTCGTCACAATCTACTAAATGTATAAAAACCTACTGGCACATCATCAGTGAGACCGTTTATCACTTTTTTATCTTACCAAATCTTTAGCATGTTGTGATCGTCCACTGATGTACTATCATATCCTCTTTTATGCAGCAAAACTCATTTTTGATTTTATCATATTTTTAGCTTTTTCAAATTTTCAAATGTTTTTGGATTTTCTAAAATTTACTCCCCCTAAAATGCAAACACATTTTAGGAAATTTGAAAACAAACTGTACAACAACGTGACAACTGATATCGAATTGCCTCAATTCGCCATCCACTTTGCATAAACAATCAGAACTCCCCCTCACAACAAACTATTTTCCCATCGATTTCAAAACACTTAAGTTTGTTTTAATCAAATGATTTTTCCGGAAAATAAGTTTGATTTTATCACTTGTAAAGTTGGGGATTAAATCATCACATTGTTTTTCAACCACTTGTAGAAAATCAGATACAACTTAATGTCCCTGATTTACCACTTTTAAGATCAATCCAATCAAACATTTTCAACCAAACATCATCTGTTAGTTGAATTCTCAAGGTGCCGATTCCTACTCCTCGCTTACAAACCTGGGAGTTCCGGCAAGTCCTGCAAAAACTTCTCAAACATTATGCAAATATGATAAAGAATGATGCCGATTCATGATCCACGATTACCAACTTGGGATCTCCGGCAAGTCAGGTTTTTATTCTTTGAAAAATATATCCACCCAAGCCTGACCTTCCTTGGGTGTTACCGAGTCAACATCACTCGGTTTCTTACCTCCCCTCTTCTTCTCGTAGAACTCTTTAACCCCTTTGACTTTTCGATCAATCATTTTTCCAAAAATATGTTTTACAGTAGGGTTAAAGACCTTATCAACATCAAAAACCTTTTTGTCATTATAAAATTGATTTGAAATTTCAACTTTCCCAACTCTCTTTTTAAAATTTTCAGCACACAACGGTGGAAAATTTTCATCGTTCATAGTTGGAACTGATTTCTCAACACGTGGCTCCTCTGATTTTGTGGAATCAGATTCATCACCAGAATTATTACCTGAACCCTTCACAACCCATTTTTGATTTATTACATTTTCTTTTCTTTTTACCACATTCTTTGAACATTCACCAATCTCAAAGGTAGAATTTTCAAAGCCAGTAAATGGTTTGGTTGTAAGTTCAGTTTTCTCCACAACTTTCTCTTTCAATTTACCAAATACTTCCTGTTTTGGTTTGAATATTTTCGGACAATTCCTAGCAACATGACCAGTAATCTTGCACTGAAAACAGGTTCTGGTTTCTATCTTCTTTGGCACAGCATTTTTCTTCAACTCTTCTTGCTTCTTGGCAAGGAATTCCTGATTTGTCTGCTTTCTGAATGCTTGCTCTTTCTCATCATTCAAAAAATTTCCTGAAACAAACACAGTTTTTGGTTTAGAAAATTTTTCATTTTTATAGTTTTTCGGTGGTACAAAACCAAGACCTTTCTTTTTGAAATTACGATTATGGTTTGGTTTCTTTTGGAAACTATAACCACAATTGTAACCCATTTTCTTGTTTAAACGTTGTTGAACTCTTGAGGTGTAATGATTAGGTTTTACATGAAGATTTTCATCTTTTATTTCAGAAATATTGATTTCTGTTAATTTGAAAACCTTTTTAATCATTTCAGTTTTAACACCTCTTATTGGAAAAATCTCATCAAAATATAATTTGTCAGAATCTTTCAAAGTATATGCCACTTTGAATGATTCATCATTCAAATTAGATTTTGATATCAAAAACTCTTTATCATAAACCCGTTTGTCCTTTTTGACTGTTGTCTTTGACGCATCGGACTCAGACTTTGACTTGGATTTGGACTCCGGTTTTGACTCCTCACAATCATCTTTATCTAACACCTGATCGACCACACTTTTTATCAACTTTGACTCATGATCAGTGTCGGACGACGTGTATGTGACATCAATATTTTCTGGCAAGTTATCCGATGGCCCAGACTCCCATTGTAAGTTTATTGCCTTTTCGACTCTTTTGGAATTTGGATTTCGAGGTAAAAATCCATTTTCGACCGGGGGCGGACATCTAGTGTAGACCACACTTGATTTCTTACCAGAAGTCTTTACTTCATCTTTTGTCACAGATTTCTTTTCTTCAGACATTTTTATTTCTTCAAATGTCTTCAAATTCTCCACTACTGGATAAATCCTGTCAACAATAAAAGAAGAACATGAGTAACTGTTTAATAACTTTTTAACTTTCTCAGTCTCTATCTTTTGTGTTGCCAGCTCCAACTCTAAATCAGCACATTTCTTGATATAAAAGTTAGCATCATCCAGCTGTCTAAGATATGCTACTTTCAAAGTATTCATCGCTATTGCTTGTTCACCACTCGAATCAGTATATTTGTTAATTTCTCTGTTCATTGTGTCATACGATTCTTTCAACTTGTGAATATTATGCAATAACTCATTGTTTTGTTTGATTAATGAATCACAGTTTATGCACTTTTCAGGAACTTTGACAGGTTCTGCATCAACTTTGACTTCAAATTCAGAAACCTCTTTGACAGTTCGGTTTGATTGTAAAAATTCAGCTCTTCTCTTTTTCTCAGCTTTAGCTTCAGCTTTCAATCTCTCTTCTTCTTCTTCCTCTTCTTCAAGCTTTCTTCTTCTTGCTTCAGCAGCTTCCATGACTTTTCTGCACCTTTCGGCACATTTTAGATCGTAAGCATTAGCAAAAGTTATCTCTTTCAAGTGAAATCACAAGAATATACTTTCAAGCAAGATCTCTGTTTGAAGCAGAATCACAAAGTAATTTGGAGCTGAATCAGAATTTTGCAACTTGGAGTCGAACTGGTGAATATTTTGTGTGGAATGAAGATTGACACACTGTGCGGACTGCTAAAATCTGGATCAAAATCAACCAAACTTTTCAATGACCTCACTAAAACACACAACCTTGAGCGAATCTCGGTATCAAACAACTTGAATCGAATTAAGTTGAATGATTTGATATCAATGGGTCGAAAAACTTTGATTGATGATTGGGCCGAGGATCTTGTATAACTGTTTTGGGCTGATGTAACAAATTTAAGACAAACAAACTAATTTGGCAGATCACTTTATATATTTTAGTTGGATCTTTATCACATGCCACTTTGATCTCATAAATGGTCGACAACTATTACACCAATTGATTTCTGATAGAACCGTCAACTTACACTACACAAGTGCCGATGTAAAAGACTTTAAGACAACTGACAATTATCTTTGTTCACATGCGCATGAACCGACAAAGTTGACCATTACTCAAGTCTCATTGGACCAACACTACCTAGTGGGACGGTGATGTTACTATCAATACTAATTCACATGATGGACTTTAAAATTTGTATCAAATGTGCCGACAATATGAATCTTGGGCTGATTAATATGATATCACTAAAAATCTGATTGGACCCTTCTTGTTCTTATGCAAAAACTAATCAACTCACATGCACCTTTGACCAAAACACTCATGTGACCAACTTACACATCTTTATCAAATATGTAATTTCAATTCACATGCGACTGACACAACTCATTTGAATTCACATGCCATGATGTCAACACCACCTTTAATGATCACATGCAACGATTTTAATTCTTATCACCTAATCACTTTGAAGCTGAATTCCTAAGTGTCACTATGAGCGGACCACCACTGTCACTAAAAGCGGACCACAACTGTCACTAAAAGCGAATCACAACTTGTTCAAATGAGCGGACCAGAAGTTGTTCAAATAAGCGATCCAGACTGATGTTGTAAGAGCGAACCAGACACCTCACTTTCGAGCGAACCAGAATTTGTTCTAAGAGCGAACCAGAATGATGTTGTAAGAGCGAATCAGACACCTCACTTTCGAGCGAACCAGAACTAAAAACTGATCCTTTGAGCGGTCCAGATGCTTACGTCACCTTTTGCGAAAATCTGAACAAGTGAACCACCTAAAAAACAACTTTCTAGGTCGATTTTAGTTCTGAAAACTTCAAAGATTTGTTAATTCATGATTCCGAGTGAACTGTGTAATTTTGAGCCGTTTTTACTGTGAAAAATTTTGAAAAACTGAAGAAAGTGTAGAAAAACAGAAGAATTATCAGCTAAAATGGCAAGAACTCCTCCTCCTGAGCTCTGATACCACTTGTAGGATCGTTATCGGACCTGTTTGAGTCGTTCAGAGAAGTTCGTATCCGAATTAAGAGGCGGAAACTAATAATTCGGTGCTATTCAAGCTGAATTCACTTTAATCTTGCTGCTTTATTGATTAATAACTCGATTACATGATCTGACAGCACTTCGGCAGAATACCGGAACAAAACACCTTCAACTATGTGTCTATCTATCTCACCTATCTGATTCGCTCTAACAGCCCCTATATATAAGAATTCTGATTCGCTCCAACAAACATGACAAATAAGCGAACCAGCTTGATAAACCTATAAGCGAACCAGACTATTACAATGACACATGAGCGATCCTAGACTTATGACACAAGAGCGAACTAGACTTTGAACACATGAGCGGACCTCATCTTAATGACATACTAACAAACTCTAGATCTATCACATGTAATCTATTTTTGTCTTGTTGTGTAATGATGTCATGGTGATGTCATCTTGATGATGTCATCATGACATCATGCTTTAACATCTCTGCAACGAACCCGATCTTCGCAACAAACCCGAGACTCGACATAAGACGTAGTTGACAGACGTAGTGCACCAACACTTATATTGGATTCTTCCAATTCCTTTCTTTATTATTTTTAACATCCATTTGTGATGTAGGGCCTACAAGCCATATTCATTGTCATATAAGACAAAAGACAGTTGTAGTCTACAATTCTCTATCAAGAAAAGGTAATAAACTATGATTCAAGCCTTAATGCCTCGATCCTATAAGATCATGGCTCATAAATTAAATTGTCCCTGTGACTTGGCCTTTTGTGCCATTATAATATATTAATAAATTATGACTGATGATAATTATAATGAAAAATCCTGAATGAAAATACTTAATAAATTAACCAATATGGTTTATCAATACCATAGTTAATAAAATTATCAAGATGACAATTCTGTTATAGACTTCTGAATGGATCATTATTATTATATATGTAGCAATCAAGCTACATGGCAAAATCTGAAGAAATCAACAGTCACCCTATAGAGAATCATGATACTACCAGAATCAACGTAACTGGTACGGAACATCAAGCATTGATTGACAATGCTGTTTCTAAAGCCATGGACAGGCAATTTAGAGAATCTAGTGGTACACACTCTAAGACTCACTCTATGGCTCACAGTAAGCCACCTTCTAAATCTCATGATTCGAAGAAGGATGATGCCCAACACTCATCAAATCAGCACAGTATCCCGTCTAAGAAGATTGTATTCGATCAAGAGCCACATACAAAGACCTGTTCATATAAGTATTTCGTCTCCTGCAAGCCCAGAGATTTCACTAGGGAAAAAGGCGCCATTGATTGCATGACGTGGCTAGATGAGATGGATACGGTGGTCGATATTAGTGGATGTGCCGAGAAAGATATTGTGAAGTATGTTTCACAGTCATTCAAGGGAGAAGCCCCAGCTTGGTGGAGGTCCTTAATCCAGCTACTGGAAAGATTCTGTTATACAACTTAACATGGGCTCAGTTTATTGCTTTGATCAAAGAGAATTTCTGTCCTCAACATGAAGTTGAGAAGATCAAAACTGACTTCCTGACATTGGTTATGAAGAACTTAGACTGTCAGGCATATCTCACAAGTTTTAACACCATGTCTCGATTGGTTCCTTACTTGGTGACACCGGAACCAAAATGTATAGCCCGTTTCATTGGGGGTTTAGCCCCGGAGGTTAAAGCTAGTGTGAAAGCATCAAGACCTACTACCTTTAGGTCAGTAGCTGATTTGTCATTATCTCTTACCCTTGATGAGGTCAGGCAGAGATCGCTTAGGAATTCTGATGCAGGGAAGAGGAAACGTGAGGATGATAACTCACACCGTTCAGATAAGAAGCATAAGGGGAACTCTAATCACAAGAAAAGTTCAGGGTTCAAGAAGGATGACCAACAGTCGGGTGAGAAGCCCAAATGCAAGACCTGCAAGAAGCGCCATCTGGGAAAGTGCATGTATGAATCAAAATCCCAATCGCAGCCTAGGGCTTGTGGGATCTGTAAATCTAGTGAGTATAAGACGTTGGATTGTAAGAAGATAAAGGATGCAACTTGTTACAACTATAATGAGAAGGGGCATATCAAGTCCAACTGCCCAAAGTATGCAAAGAAACCTGAAGAAGGTAAGAAGACCAATGCTCGAGTCTTTCAAATGAATGCACAAGAAGCGATTCAGAATAACAACGTGATAACAGGTACCTTCCTTATCAATGATTTTTATGCAAGGGTATTATTTGATTCGGGTGCAGATACGTCATTTGTAGATAATACGTTTTGCAAGTTATTAAATCTGCCTGTTAAAACCCTAAGCATAAAGTATGAAGTAGAATTGGCCGATGGTACCATAGAAACTGCTTCAACCGTGTTAGATGGATGTTTTATATCCATTAGGAACCACTCTTTTCCTCTGTCTTTGCTTCCTTTGAAACTAGCTGGATTCGACATAGTAATAGGCATGGATTGGTTATCTCATAACCAAGCTCAGATCGTTTGTGACAAGAAACAAGTGGTTATCAAGACTCCGTATGGTGAGCCACTTACCACACAAGGAGATACTCAGTATGGGTTGCCTAAGCAAGTTTCTATGCTTAAGGCGTCAAGGTGTTTAAAGAAGGGTTGTGTCATTTACATGGCACAAGTAACTATTGATGAACCAAAGCCCAAGGTTGAAGACATCCTTGTTATCTCTGAATATCCAGACGTATTCCCTGAAGGACTACCTGGTTTACCACCACATAGGCAAGTGGAGTTCAGAATTGACATTATTCCTGGAGCAGCACCTGTTGCAAGAGCACCTTACAGGTTAGCACCGACTGAGATGAAAGAATTGAGAACTCAACTGGATGAATTGTTGGCCAAAGGTTTTATTCGACCTAGCTCATCTCCTTGGGGAGCACCGATTCTGTTTGTGAAAAAGAAAGATGGATCGATGCATCTATGCATCGTGAGCTAAACAACGTCACAATCAAGAACAGATATCCATTGCCCAGGATCGACGATTTGTTCAATCAGCTTCAAGGAGAAAGTTATTTCTCCAAGATTGATTTAAGGTCAGGATAACATCAACTGAAGGTTAGAGATGAAGATGTGCACAAGACTGCATTCAGAACTCGCTATGGTCACTACAAGTTCTTAGTGATGCCTTTCGGGCTCACTAATGCACCAGCAGCGTTCATGGACCTCATGAATCGCGTTTGCAAACCCTACTTGGACAAGTTTGTCATCGTCTTCATTGATGACATTCTTATTTATTCAAAGAACCAGGCCGATCAAGAGAAGCACCTTCGATGTATCCTTAAACTTCTTCAGCAAGAGAAGCTCTATGCCAAGTTCTCAAAATGTGAGTTTTGGCTTCGTGAAGTCCAATTTCTTGGAAATATGGTTAGCGAGCGTGGTATCCAGGTGGATTCCGCTAAGATTGAAGCCATCATGAATTGGAAAGAACCGAAGACGCCCACAGAGATTCACAGCTTCTTGGGCCTGGCAGGGTATTACAGGCGTTCTATTGAAAACTTTTCAAGGATTGCAGCACCCCTAACCTCACTAACCCGAAAGAATATAAAGTTTGATTGGGGTCCTAAGCAACAAGAATCCTTTGAGATTCTTAAGCAAAAGTTGAGCAATGCTCCGGTATTGACATTTCCTGAAGGAATTGAAGAGTTTGTGGTATACTGCGACGCATCGCACACTGGAATGAGTTGTGTACTCATGCAAAGGGGCAAGGTCATTGCCTACGCCTCAAGACAATTAAAGGTGCACGAAAAGAATTACACCACCCACGACTTGGAATTGGGTGCCATTGTGTTTGCACTAAAACTTTGGAGGCATTATTTCTATGGTACCAAGTGTGTGATCTATTCTGATCATAAAAGCCTTCAAACTTGTTCAACCGGAATGAACTGAACACGAGACAACGTCGATGGATGGAGACACTGAACGACTATGATTGTGAAATCCGATATCATCCAGGCAAGGCGAATGTAGTCGCCGACGCTTTGAGCATGAAGGAAAGAGTTAAGCCCATTAGAATCAATGCCAAGAGCATTGAATTGAAGAACAGCTTGAATAAAAGGTTGTTAGCCTGTCAGAAGGAAGCTATACTAGAAGCTAACTATCCGAATGAAAAGTTGGGCGTAACTGCTGAACAGTTATCGTATGGCAAGGATGGAATCCTAAGATTGAATGGGTGAATATGGGTTCCAATTTATGGAGAACTTAGGGATGTGATTCTTCAAGAAGCCCACAGCTCCAAGTATTTTGTTCATCCTGGCTGTGATAAGATGTACCAGGATTTAAAGGCAAATTACTGGTGGATAGGTTTGAAGAGATCTATAGCCACTTATGTGGCCAAATGTTTGACGTGTGCTCAAGTTAAAGAAGAACACCAGAAGCCGTCAGGTTTGCTGCAACAGCCTGAACTTCCCACCTGGAAGTGAGAAATGGTAACAATGGATTTCATCACTAAGTTACCAAAGACGAAGCGAGGAAATGATACTATTTGGGTTATAGTCGACAAGTTGACTAAGTCAGCCCACTTCTTGCCTATCAAGGAAACACACAGCTCAGATAAGTTAGCTTAGTTGTACGTGGACGAGATTGTATCTCTTCATGGAGTACTGTTGCGTGCGATGTGTTATAGGTTTTTACGTATATTTTTAGCCCTTTTTACACGTTAGTCAAGTTTTAAATTTATAAAACACGGTATTTTACTAACATCAAACACACATATGGGCAAGTGCACCCATGGTGAGCGTAGTATAGTGTTGGCAAGATACCGAGGTCGTCCAAGGTCACAAGAGCTTTTAATACCGGTTTATCTTCAACGTCTAATCAAATCAAAAGTTTAGAAAAATGTTTTAAACTAGAAAAATAAAAACTAACTAAAATGCTGAAAAATAAAATAAAAATAAAAACAGATAGACAAGATGAATCACTTGGATTCGACTCGTGTTTAGTGTAACCTTTGATTATTTCCATACTTTTGCACTTTTTAAGAGATTATCTTAGTATTTGTAGTAGGCCCCTCTTTTGAAGGTGACGTTACCCTCAACCCAGTAGTTTGAGTCAGCAAGGATACAATCCTAAAGCGTCGGATGATTGAAAGATAATTAATTAAGTTATTAATGCATAACGTGGTAGGCCCCTCTTTTGAAGGTGACGTTACCCTCGGCTAAGTAGTCTGAGTCAGCAGGGATACAGACCTAAGTAGCCGGGTTAAAGTTTTAATAGTAGCTTACATATGAGGGGATCAAAGAGTTTGGATCCCCGCCATCCAATACCGGTGGGTATTGAAGGAGGTCCTCCTAAATTTGACCCAGGTCCTTGCAGGATCTATACACTGAACAAGGCAAGACTCTTACCAAACCGTTCCCTTAACCCCCGACCAGGTAGCCAACATATCTCCATATAGACCGTGGAGATATGAATGGTGAAAATCTTTTATTTTATATAGACACTAAAATAATGCCAAGACACCACGGACAAACGATAAGGAAGAATCACCTTCAACATAAGAAACTAGTTATTAAAGTCATTAATACATAACCAAATAAAAAGTGCGAAAAGATTAAAAATAAAAAGTATTACACTAGACACTTGTCTTCACCAAGTGATGTAAGAGACTTAGGCAAACATGGCCTTTGATTGTCAAGAACTCTTACGATCAATCTTGGATCCCGAGACGACTCACACACTCTATGATGGATGATGGATGATGGTGGTGGATGATGGTATTGTGATGGTTGTGGGTGGTGGGTGAAGTGTGAGAGAGGTGGTGTGCCAAGGGATGGTTTGCAAATGAGCCAAGCACCCCTATTTATAGCCTGAACAGACGCTCGGGCACGGCCCCGTGTCCACCTTCCTTCTCTTTCTTCATTAATTCATCTTGTCTGCATTAGTTGACCACGCCCCCGTGTCCGCTGGGCACGACCCCGTGTGCAGAAGCGTATCTGTACTATCAAGATTTCCCCAGATTCTGCGAATTTTAGAGTTGACCACGGCCCCGTGTCCGGTGGGCACGCCCCCGTGGTGGGTGATAGAAGCTTCTACAGCTTTGTCTTTTCTGCAGACACTTGGGCACGCCCCCGTGTTCACTGAACACGGGGCGTGTTCACTGAACACGAGCCTTCTGTTCTCTTATTTTTGCTTGGGAAGATGCTGTCGGGGGGTCGGGCATGCCACATTTGATCCTTTTCTTGTATTTATGTTAGATTTAGCTGCCTTTTTGTTTCTTTTGTTCATTTGAGCTCATTTAATCCTGAAAATACAAAAGGAAGACAAAAACACACTTTCTCCAACATTAGTACTAAAAAAGGGTTAGTTTTATGCCACATTTGATGTAATTTATATGTTGCATTTTGCACACATCAAATACCCCCACACTTGAATCTTTGCTTTTCCTCAAGCAAAACTCTTTATAGTGTGGCTTTACACTCCCAAATGAAATGGGTAGAAGAGAAGGTTTTTGGGCTTGTCATAGAGTGTCGGGATTTCCAAGATTCTTTATTAAGTTTTATTTTTATTTATTTACAATCCTATTCATCATGATTTATTTAAAACATTACATAAGATAAATTATTTATTAGGGCATAACATGCCTTTTTAAAATTTCACTTATATACAAGTTCACATACCTCACGGGGGATCACTCAACACTCAGCCGAAGATGTATTTTATTGAATCGGTCGAGAGAGGTATGGAACTTATTCCTACCATAAGCTTGCCAAGCAATCAATCCTCCTCCTTTTTAACTATACACCTTTGTAAATATCAAGAGGACTTTGGGGGTGAAGGGTTAGGCTTCGGTTAAAGGTAGGTGGTTGGGTTAGCGGTTAGTAGAAAAGGGCGAAAGGCGTAAAAGCATCGGTTTTCGTAAGACTTGCTATTTTTGTAATTTTTTATTTTGATGAAGCTCGTTATTCAAACAAAGTTATTTTTGATAAACTTGTTTGTCTATTTCTTTTTGCTTCATCCTCATCATTCAAATATTTTTTATTTTTTATTATATTTTTTATTTTTTTCAAAGTCATGAGAAAAACCGAGCTTGTTACTAAAACAAAGGTTTAAAAATAAAAAGGGTTTTGGTGGGTAAAAGGGTGTTTGTTTTGGGTTAAGAAATGAAAAGGTTTAGGCTCAAAGGGGTTAACTAGGGCGATTTTGGGTAGGTGGTAAAAAAAAGAAAAATAATGGTGTACAAATAAAAAGGGTTAGTCCTAATCCCTCTGTCATTTACATACTCAGGTTTAAGTTGGTAAGGACCGGGAATGTATCGTCGTGGCAAGTTCTAGAGTCGTAAGAACCAAGCGGCCATTCACACAAGAAACGAATAATGAGCAATTAGTTTAAAGATATGTATTTGTATGCTCAATAAAGGCTCAAAACTCACTTTTTGTGGGAATGGGTTTTTATGTGATCAAGTATATATAATCAAATTTTAACTAAACTTGTCATGTCGTTTCATAATTTTCTTATGTTGGTTCTTTTTATCACGAAGCTATCGGTTGTAAATTTGTAAAAATATAACCTTTTTAGCGGTTCCAATAGAGTTTTGTGTAAGGCTTGTAATTAGGACTTGCAAGATTCAAGGTTTTAGCATCCCCCCACACTTAAATTACACATTGACCTCAATGTGTCCAAAAATAACTTTTTAGGCTGATTGAATGTGTAAAAAGGTGTGAAAAAGCAAAAATTTATGTTACTGGGCGTCTGGACACGGCCCCGTGGTGTCCGGGCACGGCCCCGTGTTCATATCGCCAGTAACAAAATTGAGTAAAAAGAAACAGAAGCCTGGGCACGGGGGCATGTTGGGTGAACACGGCCCGTGTCCAGTTACCTGAACTGGGCATTTTCTGCAGACGGCTGAGCACGGGGCGTGTTGGGTGAGCACGGCCCCGTCCTAAACTTGTTGTAATGAAGAAAAGTTTGTCGGGTGGCCCTGTTTTTAATAGTAGCTTACATATGAGGGGATCAAAGAGTTTGGACCCCCGCCATCCAATGCCGGTGGGTATTGAAGGAGGTCCGGCTAAATTTGACCCAGGTCCTTGCAGGATCTATACACTGAACAAGGCAAGACTCTTACCAAACTGTTCCCTTAACCCCCGACCAGGTAGCCAACATACCTCCATATAGACCGTGGAGATATGAATGGTGAAAATCTTTTATTTTATATAGACAGTAAAATAATGCCAAGACACCATGGACAAACGATAAGGAAGCATCACCTTCAACATAAGAAACTAGTTATTAAAGTCATTAATACATAACCAAGTAAAAAGTGCGAAAAGATTAAAAATAAAAAGTATTACACTAGACACTTGTCTTCACCAAGTGATGTAAGAGACTTAGGCAAACATGGCCTTTGATTGTCAAGAACTCTTACGATCAATCTTGGATCCCGAGATGACTCACGCACTCTATGATGGACAATGGATGATGGTGGTGGATGATGGTGTTGTGATGGTGGTGGGTGGTGGGTGAAGTGTGAGAGAGGTGGTGTGCTAAGGGATGGTTTGCAAATGAGCTAAGCACCCCTATTTATAGGCTGAACAGAGGCTCGGGCACGCCCGTGTCCATTGGGCACGGCCCCGTGTCCACCTTCCTTCTATTTCTTCATTAATTGCAGTTTGTCTGCATTAGTTGACTACGCCCCCGTGTCCGCTGGGCACGCCCCCGTGTGCAGAAGCGTATCTGTACTATCAAGATTTCCCCTGATTCTGCGAATCTTAGAGTTGACCACAGCCCCGTGTCCGCTGGGCACGCCCCCGTGGTGGGTGATAGAAGCTTCTACAGCTTTGTCTTTTCTGCTGACACTTGGGCACGACCCCGTGCTCATTGAGTACGGGGCATGTTCAGCCTTCTGTTCTCTTGTTTTGCTTGGGAAGATGTTGTCGGGGCGTCCGGGCATGCCACGTTTGTTCCTTTTCATGTATTTATGTTAGATTTAGCTGCCTTTTTGCTTCTTTTGTTCATTTGAGGTCATTTAATCCTGAAAATACACAAGGAAGACAAAAACATACTTTTTCCAACATTAGTACTAAAAAGGGTTAGTTTTATGGCACATTTGATGTAATTTATATGTTGCATTTTGCACACATCAAATACCCCCACACTTGATTCTTTGCTTGTCCTCAAGCAAAACTCTTTATAATGTGGCTTTACACTCCCAAATGGAATGGGTAGAAGAGAAGGTTTTTGGGCTTGTCATAGAGTGTCGGGATTTCCAAGATTCTTTATTAGTTTTATTTTTATTTATTTACAATCCTATTCGTCATGATTTATTTAAAACATTACATAAGATAAATTACTTATTAGGGCATATCATGCCTTTTTTAAAATTTCATTTATATACAAGTTCAGATACCTCACGGGGGTCACTCAACACTCGGCCGAAAATGTATTTTTGTGAAACACTCGAGAGCGGCATGGAACTTACTTCTACCATAAGCTTGCCAAGCAATCAATCCTCCTCTTTTTTAACTATATACATTTGTAAATATCAAGAGGACTTTTTGGTAAAGGGTTAGGCTTCGGTTAAAGGTAGGTGGTTGGGTTAATGGTTAGTGAAAAGGCGAAAGGCGTAAAAAGCGTCGGTTTTCGTAAGACTTTTTATTTTTGAAATTTTTATTTTTATGAAGCCATTATTCAAAAAAAGTTATTTTTGATAAACTTGTTTGTTTATTTCTCTTTTGCTTCATCATCATTATCATTTTTTTAAGTCATAACAAAGACCGAGCTTGTTACTAAAACAAAAGGGTTAAAAATAAAAAGGGTTTGGTGGGTGAAAGGTTGTTTGTTTTGGGTTAAGAAATGAAAAGGTTTAGGCTCAAAGGGGTTAACTAGGGGGATTTTGGGTAGGTGGTAAAAAAAAAGAAAAAATAATGGTGTAGAAATAAAAAGGGTTATTCCTAATGCCTCTATCATTTACTTACTCGGGTTTAAGTTGGTAAGGACCGCGAATGTATTGTCGTGGCAAGTTCTAGAGTCGTAAGCACCAAGCGGCTATTCACACAAGAAACGAAAAATGAGCAATTAGTTTAAAGATATGTATTTGTATGCTCAATACAGGCTCAAAACTTACTTTTTGTGGGTATGGGTTTTTATGTGATCAAGTATATATAATCAAATTTTAACTAGGTTTGTCATGTCGTTTCTTAATTTTCTTATGTTGGTTCTTTTTATCACGACGCTATCGGTTGTAAATTTGTAAAAATATAACCTTTTTAGAATTTGAAATTCCCAAATTAAACCTAGACAAGTAAAAACAAGAAAATTTTTGAAAAAATTTAGGGTGATTAGCGGTTCCAATAGAGTTTTGTGTAAGGCATGTATTTAGGACTTGTAAGATTCAAGGTTTTAGCATCTCCCCCCCCCCCCCCCCCACACACAATTTAATTACACATTGTCCTCAATGTGTCCCAAAAATAAGTTTTTAGGTTGATTGAATGTGTAAAAAGGAAAAGCAAAATTTTATGTTACTGGGCGTCTGGACACGGCCACGTGGTGTCCGGGCACGGCCCCGTGTTCAGATCGCCAGTAACAAAAGTTTGTAAAAAGAAACAGAAGCCTGGGCACGGGGGCGTGTTCAAGGAGCATGCCCCGTGTCCAGTTACCTGATCTGAGCATTTCCTGCAGATTGTGCAGCACGGGGCCGTGTTGGGCGGCCACGGCCCGTGCTGAACTTGCTGTAATGAAGAAAAATTTGTGGGGTGGCCTTGTTTTTGTGCATGGGGTGCTGGTTCAAGTTTCCCTTGTTATCCTTCATCATCCCGAGTGTGTTTTATTCCTGAAAATTAAAACTAAACTAGAAAACATAAAAATTAATCTAAACTAAACTAAGGATAGTTCCGCTGAATGCCTCCGTGGTGCGCCACGTTTATAAGGGTCCTTGGCTCGACCCAAAGCCTGGTCATATGTTACCCAATGAAGGATCGTGAAACGACCTAACGAGTCGATCAGAAGAGTGCTCAAACAGAATCAGAGGCGGAATTCATTGATTCGGTCTTCGTTTAGCTTGTATTCACTATTAAATGTCTCGTATATTAATCTCTAAACAATTTACAATCTGGAGACACTTCGACAGCACCTTGGCGTCGGAATCAAGAACATTAAAAATGAATCCGTTTGAAGGGTATTTATAGACTAGAGCTGTCCGTTTGAAGGTGACATGCCACCCTTCAAACGGTCATGTCTCTCAAACTAACACTCTCAAACGGTCAACCATGTTCAAACGGTTACCATCTCAAACGGTTACACTTTCAAATACATTCTGTTTCTATCTAACTTCTTTGTCTTCATTTGAACATGATGTAATGATGATGCAATATATATGATGCCATCAATAAATAAGATGACATCATTTCTTGATCAGATCCGTAACGCAACCAAGACTCGATATAAGACGAAGTCGACAGATGTATGCACCAACAGACTCCCCCTCAGATGTTGACGAGTCTTAAGTGTTGAGTCTTCGCATCTTCAGTCTTTATCAGTCTCTTTTCTTTCTTAGCATATACCAGGATCTTCTCTTTGGCTCTAACCTCGTCAGACTCCCCCTCTCATCATGATGGGATCACTGTCTGGAATTAGCTATCACCTTGAGATCAATCCCTGGCTTTATCCTTGATCAGCTCATCTTCTGCACACATTTTTCTCACCAAAAACATAAGTTTTTACTTAAATCAATAAGAAAAACTTACTAGTAATAGTTACATCAAATTCAAATTAATGACCCTGATTAACTAATCAAACTTTTCTTTCACAAAACAAATTTCTTCTGTTAAACGCACACTCCCAACCCTGTTCATTATGTTCAGCACTTGAAATTTTGAAACTCAGCTCTTCAACATCAGTTGTCTAAAATCTTTTTGAATTTTTCAAAATTTATGCTAAAACATACTAAAATCTTTTTGGGTTTTGAAATAGAATGAAATACAGTAAAGAAATATTTACATACAATATTTTTGTGAGTTTGTGTAAGAGGATCATATCAGTTTTTGAGACAAATCACCAACACCGTTAAGCTTTAAACATTCTAAGCTCTAAACGATTCACATCGATTGACGATATATTTGTCCACTTAAACTCAATCTAAAAACTTTCAAAATGCTTACTGATACGTTAAGGTATATTAAGATAGCACTAAAATTCTTATGGACCCCACGATCTCAGCATATCCCCTCATCATGCAATACACTGACTCAAGTAATGCCTTTAAACTTTTATCAACTGTGATTTGTGCTAAAACAAAGCATAATTTTTAAACATTAACAATCAGGTCGATACTTCCGTATACGTAGAGAAAGTCCAATGTTTAAACAAAATAAGAAAAATAAAACAAGTTGAAGTTGTTTAGGCTTTAACCACCAGGTCGATACTCCCGTATACGCAGAGGAGGTCCAAAGCTTAAACGAAACACCAAAGAAAATAAAGCAGAACGTTTAGGCAATAACATCCAGGTCGATACTCACGTATACGCAGAGGATGTCCAATACTTAAACAAAATAAAGAAATAATACAAGTTTAAATCTTTGCAAAATAAAATGCACAATCACGGCGACTTTTTAGCAAAGTTGTGAAAGTTCACAAACTTAACCAGCTTTATTTCTTTCGACAATCAGCGATTACCGAGTAGGCACACAATCAAAAAGGACAAAACTAAGTACTATGCTTTCAATCATGTTTCCCACTAGAACTAGGCTTTTGCTTTAGGTTTGTATCGTTATCGCAAATCTACTTGTCTAGCTGAGCCTATCGTCACATATTTAGTGAGATCGTTTATCACATTATATCTTTCCATTTCTTTAGCATGTTGTGACAGTCCAACTGATCTACTATCATTTCCTCTTTTTCACAACAAAACTCATTTTTGCATTTTTTAATGTTTTTGACATTTTCAAATTTTCAATTTTTTTTAAAATTTTTACTCCCCCTAAAATCAAAATATGTCTCAATTTTGATTTTCTGGGAAAATTTGAAAACAAGTTGTACAAGAAACGTGACAACATGATGAGAATCACTTCAATTCTCCATTCACTTGGCTTGAACAATCAGAACTCCCCCTGACAACAAACTATTTTCCCATAGTGATTTCAAAACACGTAAGTTTGTTTTAATCAAAATGGTTTTTCCGAAAAATAAGTTTTGTGTTTCTTTTCACAAATTCGGGGATCTTTCATCACTTTGTTTTCTTCAATCACTTGTAAAAACTAACATTTTTAAGATCAATCCAAAAACATCACTTGTAGAAAATCAAGTACAACTTAATGTCCCTGATTTACCACTTTTAAATCGAAATCACTTTCGTGAATTTCTCAAGAAATATGCCGATTCATGTTCCACGCTTACCAACCTGGGAACTCCGGCAAGTCAGGTTTTTCATTTAAACAGATTCACCCAAGCCTGATAGTCCTTGGGTGATTTTGAATTCTTGTTCAACAATGGTGGAAAATTTGCATCATCCATTGTTAGACCAGAATTCTCAACTTTTACCTCAACAAATGGCTCCTCTGGTTTTACCATACCAAAATCATTGCCTAAATGTGGCTTGTCTGACTTTGAAGAGCCAGATTCATCGCCAACATGTGGCTCCTTTGTTTCCGAAGAAACAGATTCATTGCCACAAACTTTCTTCTTCTTCTTTCCCTCTTTCGTCCTCAGATTTGTATCTGATGAATGCGTTTTGCTTGATTTATTGTTCTTTGGAGAGCAAGATGATTTATCAGAACTTTTATCTGTTTTACCAGTTGTATCCGAGGACAAAATCTTCTCTAGATACTCTCTGGCCTTCTTCCTCTTCTTCCTCAGTCTGTCTTTTTGCCCCTGAGAAAGCTTCACTTTCTTTTCTTGAACTTTAGGTTCTTGAACCTTCTGTTCTTTGGGCTTTGCTTCGACTTTGACTGGTTTCTTCTTTGCCATTTTCTGAGATTCAGCCCTCGATCTTCCCTTTGATCTCATTGGGCAATCTCTAGCAACGTGTCCTCTGATTTGGCAATTATAACATCTTCTCGTCTCATAACTCCAATTCTGGCAGTTAACAGCAATGTGTCCTCGAACACCACAAGTGTAACACACTCTGTTATCATACCAATCACCACTTTCAGTCCAAACATTCAGATCATAGCATTGTCTGGCTTTGTAGTAATCATCATTCCTCCTGAAAGCCGAATTTGGCTTTGAAGCACTGTGGTCAAACGTGCACCACTTATTACCAACAATTTCTGAGTTTTGATTATCTACTTTTTGTAATTTTTTATTGCGATTGGATAATTGATCTGATGAACTTTTATTTTCTTTTTGAACATTTTTCAAAATTTTCTCTTTTTGTTTTTGTTCCACTTTCTTCTTCAAAGGTTTTTGCTTAGAGTATTCTCCCTTTTCAGTTGATTGTGAAACAGTTTCTTGAAACTTTTCTTTTAATTTCAAAAACAAATTCTTTTTCTTCATTTTTTCATTTTCATCATCATATTTCTCATCACAATCTTCAACTATGACTTTGTCATAGTTTGTGACATCGTCACTTATTGGAACTGAATTAATAGGTTTTGGACAGGGAATAGCTGAAGTATTCACAAAAACTTTCAACTTTTCTTCCCATTCCCTGATTTTACCTTCTAAATCTTTGATTTTCTTCTGAGCACATTCAGCTTCTTTTTCAAGTCGAATAATTGTCTGAAGATGAGAATTTATCATTTTTTGCTTTTCAATGTTATTCTTGCTAAAAACAGATCTCCCATCTTCAATAATTTTTATTTGACTTTGAAATTCTTTTTCAATTTTTGATTTTTCATTTCCAAAACTTTTAATTTTATCTTCAAATTTTTTTCCATTTTCTTTCAACTTCTTGTTTTCTGATGTCAAACTATTCAATTCATTTAACAGTTTAACATTTTCAGATTTTTGCTTCTCACAAATTTCCTGCAAAATAAAAATTTGTTTAACATCAGTTTGCTTCTCATCCTTCAACTTTTTGACTTCCAATGTCAAACTTTCCACATATTTCAAGAGTTTGCCATTGTCAGCTTCAAGTGTATCACATTTAGAGCATACTGATGTAGAACTAGATTCTTCTTTCATTAAAACTTTCTCTTCCTCTATCTTGTATGTTCCTACACAAAAACTTTTAACGAAATCAAGAGGATTCATATTCTTATCAATATAACAACCCCTCTTAATGTCATAGTTCATGACACTTTTTGCTGCAAGACACACACAAACTCTTTTGTCTATTTCAACAATTACATCCAAACTCATTTTATCTAAATTTCCTTTTATTTTATCCATCAATTCTCTCTTTTTCTTATTATTTTCATGATCATATGCTTTGAGCTTTTTGATAAAATCTTTTGGATGTAATTTTGAGAACCCAGAAAATCCAGAATCTCTTTTAAGATTTTTTTAAAAAATCATCCCATTCTGCAGGTAATGCATCTGCAAGCTTTGATACTTGTTCAGCATCTGTCAACTTTATCTCATATATTTTCAATTTGTCCAGTAAATAGTTAAATATGCTTTTCAACTCCTCAAATGTCTCATTCTTTTTACACATAAAATTTTCAAGTCGCATAATCCAAATCCGTTTATCATCTTGTTCATAACTTCTTGCTCTATACCAACCATATCCATCATTTAATCGTTCAATATGATCATTTTCTTTTTCATCAAACATTTTTGCCATATTTCAAACACAACCTGTTCAAACACTTAAATCAGATTGGGCCTCAAATGATGTCTGATCACATGCAATATCACATGGGTCGAGACACTTGTTATTTGACTGCCAAATATGATTGGGCCGAGAACTTTGAATTCCACAACTGTTATGAAGATCAAATGAACTAGATGATTGGACCAATTAATCCACTAAACCGACAACAATGTGACAAAGGACTATGATTGGGCCATTCATAATCAGCACATGGATCGATCAATATTGATTATCTTTCAAAACAATGTGGCCGACACTATCAAGTAACAAATTAATTGATCTCTATTTGACCAACCACAATACCACATGCACCACTTAATCCGACAACATTTAAATGAAACAATTCTATTGGACCTTTAATTTTGATAACCGATATGTTCACTATGGCTGATGACAAACCAGTATCACATGCAACTTTTTGAACGAAAACAACATGTGATCGACTGACATCCTTGTGAAATGTTACACAAAACACGAAGCACTTTTCTCGTGAACAACAAAAAACAGTTCAAGCGGTCATCGTTTTCAAGCGGTCATCATTTTCAAGCGGTCATAGTTTCCAAGCAATCGTCATTTTCAAACGACAACCTCAAACATAATAGCTGCTCTCAAACGGGATGGACAGTTTCAAACGTTCACGATGGCAACTTTCAAACGGTCAGGTTAGTTTTCAAACAGACAGGTCAGTTTTCAAACGGACAGGTCAGTTTTTCAAACGGACAGGTCAGTTTTCAAACGGGCAGTTGCTGCTTCGTTCAAACGGACACCAGTTTTCAAGCCTTTTTTACCAGTTTTTCTTTGAGTTTAGATTTGATATTCTCAAGGGTTTGTTAAAACACAATTACGCACACATTGTGAAAGTTTGAGCCGATTTTAACCGTGAAAAGTATCAATTTTGTGAAAGAAGATGTAGAAAATCAGAATTTGCTAGCGAAAACGAGCTAAACGGTAAGAACTCTTCCTCCTGAGCTCTGATACCACTTGAAGGATCGTGAAACGGCCTAACGAGTCAATCAGAAGAGTGCTCAGACAGAATCAGAGGCGGAATTCATTGATTCGGTCTTCGTTTAGCTTGTATTCACTGTTAAATGTCTCGTATATTAATCTCTGAACAATTTACAATCTGGAGACACTTCGACAGCACCTCGGCGTCGGAATCAAGAACGTTAAAAATGAATCCGTTTGAAGGGTATTTATAGACTAGAGCTGTCCGTTTGAAGGTGATATGCCACCCTTCAAACTGTCACCTCTTCAAACGGTCATGTCTCTCAAACTAACACTCTCAAATGGTCAACCATGTTCAAATGGTTACCATCTCAAACGGTTACACTTTCAAATACATTCTGTTTCTATCCAACTTCGTTGTCTTCATATGAACATGATGTAATGATGATGCAATATATATGATGTCATCAATAAATAAGATGACATCATTTCTTGATCAGGACGAAGTCGACAGATGTATGCACCAACACCCAAGTGGGATGTTTTGCATCCCATGCTACACCGTCGGAGAGCATCATCCAAACTCGAGTCAATGACCTTCATGTAGTTGACCGGGTCTTCGTCTTCTACTCTTTTTCCAACTCCGAACTTCATTTCCTCGTCCCCAATCCTTAATGTTAGTGTTCCATCATTCATATCTACCACTGCTTGGGCCGTAGCTAGGAATGGCCTCCCAAGGATGAGTGGTACTTCGGCATCTTCCTCCATATCTAGTATGACAAAGTCGGCTGGGAATACAAATTCGCCGACTTTGACCAATAGATTTTCAGCGACACCTTGTGGATATTTGACGGATCTATCGTTGTATGCTTATTTTTGTAGGGCTTGTTTTCCCTAAGCCGAGTCGGTTGAACATTGATGAGGGCATGAGGTTGATGCTTGCCCCGAGATCGGCTAGTGCATTACGAATGGGGGATTCCCCAATCGAGCAAGGAATTGTGAAGCTTCCGGGGTCAAGCTTCTTTTGCAGGAGTTTGGTGAGTAGTAAGGCGGAGCATTCTTCGCCTAAGTTAACTAATTGCAATGATTCAATTTTCCTTTTATGAGTGAGGAAGTCCCTCATAAATTTTGAATATTTAGGCATTTGAGTTAGGACTTCGATAAATGGAATATTAACATGGAATTGTTTTAGTAAATTTTCGAACTTAGTAGGCTCTTGGATTGGTGGAGATGCCTTCTCTGGTTGGGATGTGGGTGGAGTTGTGGTTTGGCTAGATTGGCTTCTTTCAGTTGGTGGTAGCGGAGCCTCTTCGGGACCCACGGTACGGTTTCTCAATGTTATGAGATGGACTTGCGCCTTTGGGTTGGTTTCGGTATTACTTGGTAATGCGCCTTGTGGTCTCTCAGAGAAATTTTGAGCTATTTGATTTAATTGTTTTTCAATGTTTTGAATGCTAGCTTGTTGATTTCTAAAATTCGATTCCAATTGTTGAAATCGATCCGAGTTTTTCTTTTCGGTGTCGGAGATGAGGCGAGATACAGTATCTTCAAGCCTTTCTCGTCCACCTTGTTGTTGAGAGAAATTTTGTGGTTGTTGAAAGTTTGTTCGTTGGTTTAGATTTTGTTGGTTACTACTATTGTCGGGTTCTCTCCAACCAAGGTTAGGGTGGTTACGCCATCCTTGGTTGTAGGTACCCGTTGGAGGACCCGACGGCATAGGTCTATTATCAATGTAGTTTACCGTTTCCGTTTGATCATCTAATTCTTTCATACAACTCCAATTTTCATGTGGCCCACCACACCCCTCACAAGCCATAACCGAGACCATTTTTGCCATTTCTAACTTTTTGATTTTTGAAGAAAGGGCCTCGATTTGAGCTTGTAAAGAAGTGCTTTCATCAACCTTATGGGCGCCCGAGGCAATAGATTTATTGCCTCGGGGAGTGTGCCACTGAGAATTGGTTTGAGCAATTTCCTCAATTTGATTATAGATTTCAATTGGGTGACGATTACCTAAAAGTTCCCCGGAACTAGAATCAAGTGTTTGTCTTGTGTGTGGCAACAACCCATTGTAGAAGTGGATACTTGTTGCCATACCGCAAGACCATGATGAGGGCATTTTCTTAGTAGCTCCTCGAACCTTTCCCAAGTTTCATATAAGGACTCTCCATCCTCTTGTGAATATGTATTAATTTCAGTCATTAGTTTAGCCGTTTTAGCAGGAGGGAAATACTTATATAGAAACTTTTGGGCTAGTTCATCCCATGTGTTTACCGAACCAACTAGGAGGGTGTTAAGCCAAGCCTTAGCTCGGTCTTTTAGTGAAAATGGAAACATTCGAAGGCGGATGGCGTCGTTTGATGCTCCATTGATCGGAAAGGTATCACATATTTCTAAGAAATTAGTAATATGTAGATGGGGATCCTTGTCCGCAAGCCCATGAAAGGTTGCGGAGTTTTGAAGCATTTGTATCGAAGGCGGTCGAAGTTCGAAGTTGTTGGCTTCAACATTCGGTGCATTGATAGAGGCGCCGAGATTACCTATAGTGGGTCGTAGGTAATCCATAAGGGTACGTTGATCCGCCATTGGAAGTGGGTCCCCCGAAACTTTCTCTTGGTTTTTAGCTTTAAGTCTTTTTCTGAGAAAGCGTTCGGGTTCTTCAAGAGGTTCTTTTATGCCTCTACTAGAACTGGAGCTCATACACTACGCAGAAAGTTCAGATGTGGCGCCTGGGTTCCAAGTCCTACAATAAAAACAGAAAAGAACGTTGGTCAGAAGCTTCACCACGACCCCGTGCTCAGATGAACACGGCCCGTGGTCGGAGATACCGTGATTGTTTTCCGGATCCCTGTTACTGGGGAGTTCGACACGGCCCCGTGTTGCACCGACACGGCCCCGTGCTCAACTCTTTGTAAGTCGGAAAATAAAAACTGCCAGTAACAATGTTGGGCACGACCCGTGTCCGACCAGGCACGGCCCGTGCTTAGCCCTGCAGAAACTGACAATTTAAGAAAATCCTAAAAAAACAAAAAAATTAGAAAAATAAAACGATTAGGCGTTGATTCCTAACTTTCTTAAAATCCTTGTGTCCCCGGCAACGGCGCCAAAAACTTGATGCGCGTGTGGTGTGATATATATTTAAGTATATTTTTAGCCCTTTGATTATTTCCGCACTTTTGCACTTTTTAAGAGATTATCTTAGTTATTGTAGTAGGCCCCTCTTTCGAAGGTGACGTTACCCTCAACCCAGTAGTTTGAGTCAGCAAGCATACAATCCTAAAGGGTCGGATTATTGAAAGATAATTAATTAAGTTATTAATGCATATTATGGTAGGCCTCTCTTTTGAAGGTGACGTTACCCTCGGCTAAGTAATCTGAGTCAGCAGGGATACAGTCCTAAGTAGCCGGATTAAATTATTAATAGTAGCTTACATATGAGGCGATCAAAGAGTTTGGACCCCCGCCATCCAATACCGGTGGGTATTGAAGGAGGGCCTACTAAATTTGACCCAGGTCCTTGCAGGATCTATACACTGAACAAGGCAAGACTCTTACCAAACCGTTCCCTTAACCCTCGACCAGGTAGCCAACATATCTTCATATAGACCGTGGAGATATGAATGGTGAAAATCTTTTATTTTATATAAACAGTAAAATAATGCCAAGACACCACGGACAAACAATAAGGAAGAATCACCTTCAACATAAGAAACTAGTTATTAAAGTCATTAATACATAACCAAATAAAAAGTGCGAAAAGATTAAAAATAAAAAGTATTACACTAGACACTTGTCTTCACCAAGTGATGTAAGAGACTTAGGCAAACATGGCCTTTGATTGTCAAGAACTCTTACGATCAATCTTGGATCCCAAGACAACTCACACACTCTATGATGGATGATGGATGATGGTGGTGGATGATGGTATTGTGATGGTGGTGGGTGGTGGGTTAAGTGTGAGAGAGGTGGTGTGCCAAGGGATGGTTTGCAAATGAGCCAAGCACCCCTATTTATAGCCTGAACAGACGCTCGGGCACGGCCCCGTGTTCATTGGGCACGGCCCCGTGTCCACCTTCCTTCTCTTTCTTCATTAATTGCATCTTGTCTGCATTAGTTGACCACGCCCCCGTATCCGCTGGGCACGACCCCGTGTGCAGAAGCGTATCTGTACTATCAAGATTTCCCCAGATTCTGCGAATCTTAGAGTTGACCACGGCCCCGTGTCCAGTGGGCACGCCCCCGTGGTGGGTGATAGAAGCTTCTACAGCTTTGTCTTTTCTACAGACACTTGGGCACGCCCCCGTGTTCACTGAACATGGGGCGTGTTCAGCCTTCTGTTCTCTTGTTTTTGCTTGGGAAGATGTTGTCGGGGGGTCGGGCATGCCACGTTTGATCCTTTTCTTGTATTTATGTTAGATTTAGCTGCCTTTTTGCTTCTTTTGTTCATTTGAGCTCATTTAATCCTAAAAATACAAAAGGGAGACAAAAACACACTTTTTCCAACATTAGTACTAAAAAAGGGTTAGTTTTATGCCACATTTGATGTAATTTATATGTTGCATTTGGCACACATCAAGTACCAGTGTCTATTATCTCTGATAGGGATACGAGATATACATCGCACTTTTGGAAAAGTTTCCAGCAATCATTAGGTACTCGATTAAATTTCAGCACTGCGTATCACCCTCAAACGGATGGTCAGAGCGAATGTACGATACAAACACTTGAAGATATGCTACGAGCTTGCATTATTGATTTAGGTGGAAGTTGGAATGATCATCTTCCATTGATAGAATTTTCGTACAATAATAGCTATCATTCAAGTATTCAAGCCGCACCCTTTGAAGCTTTGTATGGAAGAAGGTGCAGGACACCAGTTTGCGGGGCAGAAGTTGGAGATGTCCAACTAACAGGACCTGATATAGTCCTGGAGACGACAGATAAGATTGTGCAAATACGTGATCGTCTCAAAGCTGCCAGTGATAGGCAGAAAAGCTACGCATATAAAAGGCGTAAACCTCTAAAATTTGAGGTAGGTGACAAAGTGTTACTTAAGGTATCACCATGGAAAGGAGTAATTCGTTTTGGCAAGAAAGGCAAATTAAGCCCAAGATACATAGGACCATTCGAGATCATCGAATGTGTCGGAACAGTGGCATACAAACTAAACCTGCCTGAAGAACTCAGTGGAATCCATAATGTATTTCACATTTGCAACTTAAAGAAATGTCTAGCTGATGAATCGCTAGCCATGTCACATAAGGATGTGCATATTGATGAGAGCTTAAAGTTTGTTGAAAAACCTTTATCGATCGAGGATCGACAGGTTAAGAAGCTTAGAAAGAAACACGTACCGATTGTGAAGGTTAAATGGGATGCCCGTAGGGGTCCCGAGTATACGTTAGAGGTTGAGTTCACAATGAAACAGAAGTACCCTCATTTATTCCAGTAAATATCGAGGTAGAGATTTCTTTTAAGGGGGGTGAGGATTGTAGGATCATGAAACGACCTAACGAGTCGATCAGAAGAGTACTTAGACAGAATCAGAGGCGGAATTCATTGATTCTGTCTTTTTTTAGCTTGTATTCACTATTAACTGTCTCATTTATTGATCTTGAAATGATTTACAGCACGTAGACACTTCGACAGCACCTCGGCGTCGGAATCAAGAAGGTTACAAATGATTTCGTATGGAGGATATATATAGGAGCTGTAATTTCGTTTGAAGGTGACCATGTGCAGTTCAAACGAAATTATATATGTTGATTTCGTTTAAACTTGCACATGGCACATTCAAACGAAATTAACTCCAATCCACCCAAAACTTTATAATTTTCTCGTACAGCATGCCTTATTCTAACAATAGTAATACAAGACTCGATACAAGACGAAGTCGACAGACGTATGCACTAACAGACTCCCCCTCGGATATTGACGAGTCTGAAGTATCGAGTCTTCTCATTCTTCAGTCTTTACCGGTCTTCGGGCTCAGACAGAATCAGAGGCGGAATTCATTGATTCTGTCTTTATTTAGCTTGTATTCACTATTAACTGTCTCGTTTATTGATCTTGAAATGATTTACAGCACGGAGACACTTCGACAGCACCTCGGCGTCGGAATCAAGAAGGTTACAAATGATTTCGCATGGAGGATATATATAGGAGCTGTAATTTCGTTTGAAGGTGACCATGTGCAGTTCAAACAAAATTACATATGTTGATTTCGTTTGAATGTGTCATGTGCAATAGTAATACACCCAAAACTCTATAATTTTCTCGTACAACGTGCCCTATTCTAACAATAGTAATACAAGACTCGATACAAGACGAAGTCGACAGACGTATGCACTAACAGACTCCCCCTCGGATGTTGACGAGTCTGAAGTATAGAGTCTTCTCATTCTTCAGTCTTTACCGGTCTTCGGGCTCTTTCATAATCTGAGACTCTTTCACAATCTGAGACTCTTTCATAATCTGAGACTCGAATGAAGATGAAGTCGACAGACAACTGCACAAACAGACTCCCCCTTGAATGTTGATGGAATCTTCTGTGAGAATCTTCATCATAACGACTCTTCAATCTTGATCGGTCTCCTTTCTTTCTTAGCATGTACCAGGATCTTCTCTTTGGCTCTAACCTCGTCAGACTCCCCCTTTCATCATGCTGGGATCGCCGTCTGGAATTAGCTATCACCTTGAGATCACATCCTGGCTTTAATTATGTTCAGTTCATCTCCTGCACAAATTTTCTCACCACCACATAAGTTTTCACTTAAATCAATAAGAAAAACTTACTGATTGAAACCATTCAATCATAATAGTTACATCAAGTTCAAATTAATGACCTTGATTAACTAATCTAAACTTCTTTCTTAAATCAAAATTTTTCAATTCAGCACACACACTCCCAAACCAGTTCATCTTGTTTAGCACTTGGAATTTCGAAAATCAGCTCATCAACATCAGTTGTCGAAAATCTTTTTGTATTTTTCAAAAGTTTATGCTAAAACACACTAAAATCTTTTTGAATTTTTTTAATGAAATGAAATGAAATGCAATAAAGAAATATTTACAAACAATATTTTTGTGAGTTTGCATAAGAGGATCATATCAGTTTTTGAAACCAATCACAAACACCGTTAAGCTTTAAACATTTTAAGTTCTAAACGATTCACGTAGATTGACGATATTGTTATCCACTTAAACTCAATCTAAAAACTTTCGAAATGCTTACCGATACATTAAGGTATATTAATTTTGCACTAAATTCTTATGGACCCCACGATCTCAGCATATCCCCTCATCATGCAATACACTATCTCAAGCAATGCCTTTAAACCTTTATCAGCTGTGATTTGTGCGAAAACAAAGCAGAATGTTTAAACATTAACATTCAGGTCGATACTTCCGTATACGCAGAGAAAGTCCAATGTTTAAACAAAATAAGAAAAATAAAACAAGTTGAAGTTGTTTAGGCTTTAACTACCAGATCGATACTTCCGTATACGCAGAGGAGGTCCAAAGCTTAAACGAAACACCAAAGAAAATAAAGCAGAACGTTTAGGCAATAACATCCAGGTCGATACTCACGTATACGCAGAGGATGTCCAATGCTTAAACAAAATAAAGAAATAAAACAAGTTTAAATCTTTGCAAAATGAAAAGCACAATCACAGCGACTTTTTAGCAAAGTTGTGAAAGTTCACAAACTTAACCAGTTTTATGTCTTTCGACAATCAGCGATTACTGAGTAGGCACACAATCAAGAAGGACAAAACTAAGTACTATGCTTTTGACCATGTTTCCCACTAGAACTAGGCTTTTTCATTTAGGTTTGTATCGTTATCGCAAATCTACTAGTCTAGCTGAGCCTACCGTCACATCTTTAGTGAGATTGTTTATCACATTTTAACTTTCCATTTCTTTAGCATGCTGTGACAGTCCAACTGGTCTACTATCATTTACTCTTTTTATACACCAAAACTCATTTTACATTTTTCAATGTTTTTGGTATTTTCAAATTTTCTAATTTTTTTTTAAATTTTACTCCCCCTAAAATCAAAATATGTTTCAATTTTGATTTTATGGGAAAATTTGAAAACAAACTGTACACATAAAGTGACAACATGATGAGAATTACTTCAATTCTCCATTCACTTGGCTTAAACAATCAGAACTCCCCCTGACAACAAAACATTTTCCCATAGTGATTTCAAAACACTTAAGTTTGTTTTAATCAAAATGGTTTTTCCGGAAAATTAGTTTTGTGTGTCATTTCTCAAACATGGGGATCTTTCATCACCTTGTTTTCTTCAATCACTTGAAAATTTTACCAAATTTTCAACACAATCACTTGTAGAAAATCAAGTACAACTTAATGTCCCTGATTTACCACATGTAAGACGAAATCACTTTCGTGAATTTCTCAAGAAAGATGTCGATTCCTGCTCCACTCTTACTAACCTGGGAGCTCTGGCAAGTCAGGTTTTTCATTTAAACAGATTCACCCAAGCCTGACGGTCCTTGGGTGATTTTGAATTCTTGTTCAACAATGGTGGAAAATTTACATCATCCATTGTTAGACCAGAATTCTCAACTTTTACCTCAATACGTGGCTCTTCTGGCTTTACCACACCAGATTCATCGCCTGAACGTGGCTTGTCTGACTTTGATGAGTCATATTCATTGCCAACAACTGGCTCCTTTGTTTCCGGAGAAACAAATTCATCACCAGGAAGTGAATTCTCCACTTTCTTTGATTTCCCTTTCGTCCTCATATTTGTATCTGATGAATCCGTTTTGCTAGATTTTTCATTCTTTGGAGAGTAAGACGATTTATCAGAACTGTTATTTGCTTTAACAGCTGTATCCGAGGACAATATCCTTTCGAGATACTCTCTCGCTTTCTTCCTCTTTTTCCTTAGTCTGTCTTTTTGCCCCTGCGAAAGCTTCACTTTCGGTTCTAGAACTTTTTGTTCTTTGGGCTTTGCTTCGACGTTGACTGGTTTCTTCTTTGTCATTTTCTGATATTCAGCCCTCGATCTTCCCATTGATCTCATTGGGCAATTTCTGGCAATGTGTCCTTTGATATTGCATTCAAAGCATCTTCTTGTCTCAAACCTCCAGTTCTGGCAGTTAACAGCAATGTGTCCTTTCACACCACAAGTGTAACACACCCTGTTATCGTACCAATCACCACCTTCAGCCCAAACATTCAGATCATAACATTGTTTGTCTTGGTGATATCCATCTCTCCTCTTGTATGCTGGATTTGGCTTTTGAGCACTGTGGTCAAACCTGCACCACTTATTACCAACAGTTTTTGAGTTTTGATTTTCAACTTTTTGTGATTTTTTATCATGATTGGATGATTGAACTGATGAGCTTTTATTTTCTTTTTGAAGATTTTTTGGTTTTTTATCTTTTTGTTTTTGTTCCACATTCTTCTTTACAGGTTTTTGCGTTGAGCATTCACCTTTCTCAGTAGAATGTAAAACAGTTTCTTGAAACATTTCATTTAATTTCAAAAATATTTTTCTTTTCTCAACTTCATCATCAGTTTTCTCATCACAATCTTCAATTTTGACTTTGTCAAAATTTATGACATTGTCACTTATTGGAACAGAATTGATTGGTTTTGGACAAGGAATCGAAGAAGTATTCGCAAAACCTTTCAAATTCTCTTCAAGCTCTTTGATTTTATTCCGAGCATTTTCAGCTTCTTTTTCAAGTCGAATAATCGTCTGAAGATGAGAATTTATTGCATTTTGTTTTTCAATATTATTTTTACTAAAAACAGATCTCTGATCTTCAAGAATCTTTATTTGACTTTGACATTCTTTTTCAGCTTTTAATTTTTCATTTTCAAAACTTTTTATTTTATTTTCAAAAACTTTTTCTTTTTCTATCAAAATTTTGTTTTCTAATGTCAAACTGTCCAAATCACTCAACAGTTTGATATTTTCAGATTTCAGTTTCTCATAATTTTCCTGCAATTCAAGAATCTGTTTATCATCAGATTTCTTTTCATCCTTCAAATTTTTTATCTCCAATGTCAAACTCTCCAAATCCTTCAAGAGTTTGATATTGTCAGCTTCAAATTGAACACATTTAGAACACACAGATTCAGAATTTGAAGATCCAAGCTTTTCTGATTCTTCATTCTTTGAGATTTCCTTTTTCTCTATCTTGTATGTTCCTGCACAAAAAAAATTTAACGAAATCAAGAGGATTCACATTCTCATCAATATAACAACCCCTCTTGTAATCATATGTCAAAACATTTTTTGCACTAAACTCTTCTTTTAATTTCAAGAATCACATTCAAACCCACATTCATCAAATTCTTTTCCATTTCATTTATCAAATCTTTCTTTTTCTTTTCACTTTCATATTCATAATTTTTAAGTTTGTTGATGAACTCTTTTAGATATAACTTTGAAAAACTAGAATCTTTCTTTAATTTTTTCAAGAAGTCATCCCATTCGGTAGGTAATGCATCAGCAAACTTTGATACTTTTTCAGTATCTGACAGTCTTATCTCGTGTTCTTTCAAATGTTCAATTAAGACTGTATATCGGTTTGCTAGATCATCCAATTTTTCATTTTTCATACACAAAAAGTATTTAAATCTTTTCTCCCATCCAATCTTCTTCACATTTCTATAACTATCATCTAAAAACCCTCGATGCCAATTGTTAAATCTTTCAAAATAATAATTTTCTGTTTCATCAAACATTTTTGCCATAATCCAAACACAACCTGTTTAAACGAAATACCAAGTTCAAACGAGATACCCTTCAAGCGAAATTCCTTTCAAACTAGATCACAACCTTCAAATGGAATTACCAGATAATTTCAAACGAAATCAGTATGTAATCTCAAACGAAATCAGCAGGTAATATTTAAACGAAATCAGCCATATTGTTCAAGTGAGATACCCAATTCAAACGAAATTACCATGTATTTTCAAACGAAATCAGTTAAAAGGTGCACTCTCAAACGAAATCATCAAGCTATTTCAAACGAAATCAGGGTGATGTCATCATTTCGGTCTGATTTTGGTCCAATTGAACAAGTTTTAAGCCGATTTTAGATCTGAAACTTTCCAGGATTTGTTAAAACACAATTACGCACACATTGTGAGAAATTTAGCCGATTTTAACCATGAAAACTTGTTTAATTTTGAAAGAAGGTGTAGAAATCAGAATTTTCCAGCGAAAACGAGCTAAACAGTAAGAACTCTTCCTCCTGAGCTCTGATACCACATGTAGGATCGTGAAACGACCTAACGAGTCGATCAGAAGAGTACTCAGACAGAATCAGAGGCGGAATTCATTGATTCTGTCTTTATTTAGCTTGTATTCACTATTAACTGTCTCGTTTATTGATCTTGAAATGATTTACAGCACCTCGGCGTCGGAATTAAGAAGGTTACAAATGATTTCATATGGAGGATATATATAGGAGGTGTAATTTCGTTTGAAGGTGACCATGTGCAATTCAAACGAAATTACATATGTTGATTTCGTTTGAACTTGCACATGACACATTCAAACGAAATTAACTCCAATCCACCCAAAACTCTATAATTTTCTCGTACAACGTGCCCTATTCGAACAATAGTAATACAAGACTCGATACAAGACGAAGTCGACAGACGTATGCACTAACAAGGATGTAACACCTCGTAAAATCACGACCAATATAAAAAAGACACGTGTCATGAACTTTAAACGTGTACTGGTATGATCTGGAGGGACTGAATTTGTCAAACAATATAAATATGTGAATAAAGGGATCCAAAGTGTCAACATGCCATTCCTGTACCTCTGATTGACCTCACACGACGTTCGTATTATTTAATGAATAATTAATCGAACTTGAAAAGTCGTTTGTGCTCAAAATAAGGATCTTGTGAAACATAGGGGTTAAAAGTGTCAACATGTTAAAGTTACCTCTGATTGACCTTTAACGAACCCAAAAACATTGTAGATAATTTAATATTTCACTCACAAGAGTATAGGATATTAAATTTGTGGAGTTTCGGAGTAAACAAGACTTTTCGGGTGAACGTACGACTAACCAGGAGCTTAACGAAGTTAGTTTATGACCCAAGGCCGATAAAAGTTAACCATGGGGGTCCAAAATGTAATAAATGAAAGTAAAACAAAGTTAAAATGGACCAGGGACTGAAAGTACAAAGTTTAAAATAGTTTTCCCGGTTTTGAAGGTTGTCGCGGGCCGCGTAAGCCAAGGCCAAGGCTTACGCGGGCCGCTTGGAAGTGCCAGTAACAGAAAGATGTTGACAGCTGCGGGTTTGGCCTGTTCTATCGCCTTAGAAAGCTGGTTTTCGAATTCAGGGACTGTACCAATGGTATTTCATGCGTAGGGGACACCTGGGATGATCAGGAATCATTAGTAGGCTTGTGTGGATTGATCTTGTGAGTTTTGAATTCCTATATAAGAGTTCTTGTTTGCTAGTTCTCATGCACATTCACAAAAATCATTCTCAACACACTCTCTGGAGCTCTTTGGACTTCAAGCAAGTTTTCTCAAGCTCCTAATTCGTGCTAAGAGCCTTTGTAAGCATTCTTAGCCCCTCTAGTTCAAGATTTATTAGTCTAATCACCGAAAGTCAAAGTCATCGTAATTAAGCTTTGACTTAGTGATTAATCACTAATGGTCCAGCCATTTTTCGAATTGAAAGTGGCTATGATTTGGTAATTATGTGGGTAATAAGTCCTTAAAAGGGCACCCTCTGATTTCCACTCTAACTTGGTCAATTGTCGGGTCAAACTTAATTATAAAAAAGTCAACAGAAGCTATTTTTGCAATTAAATTCATAACTGATAATGTAGAAGTTATGGAACCTGTTTTAACACTAAAATGACTTGGTAAATAATGTAAGAACATGTCTAAGCATGTTCAACCCGACAATTCTGAGTTTAGGCTCGGTTCGAAACCGAAAGTCGCAAAAGTAGACTTTTGCTTTGACTTTCAGTTCTGACCCGATTTAGCTTGTTTTAGATATGCCTTAAGGTTTCTTTAGGACCATATTATAATTTAGTAAAACCTTATGAGGTTATACTACATGGTTCCATATTTATCAAATTCATTTGCATGTTTCCGTTAATTGCTTAAATGTTGACCATTATGCCCTTTTGATATTAAAACGAGATTTTGAAAATGTGAGAGGACATAAACCTTTATTACTGATTTATAAACATGTCCTAAAAATTTGACATCAGTTTGAGGTCTGAATTAGGAGTTATGCCCAATATCGTAATTTGAAAACTTTTTATTAATTAAACTACATATTTAGCATAAAGCCTATTTAAACCCGAATTTTGACACCAAAACTTTTACCCACTGATGTAATATAATATTTTGGGATTTTTGAAAATTTTTATTAATTTTTAAACGGATCATAACATGGGGTTCTTGCTTTGATTCGGTAATTGACGGTTATACCCTTTTTACTAATAAAATGAGTTTTACATAACATTTTAATATTAAATCTTTTGTTACTGATTTTATATGATAAATAAAATATTTTAAGCCTTCTGGGGTGATAAAAATCTCAACTTTCCTTATATAACCCGAAAATCGCCTAAAACCGACTTTTTACGCGTTATAAACGCATAGTATAGGTTAAAACTATTTTTGGCACATAAGACTCAATACCTACTAATGTTTTAAGTAAATATTTATACTTTAACAGTAATTAAAAGTTTTAAACTCATATTTCCAAATTTGACCTTTAAAGCTTATGTGAAATAACCAAAATGCCCCTACGGTGCATAGTTTGGTTATGAATGATAAATTTCACATATATGCAATACCCTACGGATATGACTTGAAAAAATAAATATTTTTACTGATCATTTTAGACCAGAACCTCAGATTAATATTTAATCTCTTTTATAACCTTTAAAATGACCAAAATACCCCTATGGGGCTTAAATTGATTTTAAATCCGTCTTGGGCATAATGGAAGGTATCCTACTGATATCACAACATATTTAAGGCATATAAACTTGTGAAACCTTTATATGACTCATTTGGTTACCCGTTAAGCTTGTTTCGCATTCGGTACGGTTTATGTGACTAGTTTGCATAAATTGACCGAAACAAGTCAAACATTATCATTTCACTTCAAAATCCAGAATGTGTTTAGTTTACTCATATTATACAAGTCTTCATACTTGTCGGGTCTAAATCACATTCTAATCCGGTCCTCGCTTAATCTAGCGTTTTGAACCGTAAACATTTCTTTAAAACTAACCGGTCTAAGTTTAAACTTAAGTAAGACCCGTTAGGAATCTAATAGGTTATTAAAACCTTCGTTCCAGATTTAGAAGCCCAGTAAAAGATATTTGCACTTGCTGATTGTATACGACTAGGATAAATTTGTATAATTTGCTCTGGTAAATATTTTTAACTTATTTTTTCTTATACGGGCTTGGGGTACGGTATATAAACTACCGCTTGGTCGGGTATTGAATTTTTAATCGTATGAAGGTTAAATTATTGAGATAACCCGTTTAATCTGTTTTGTTTGTTTTAAGCCTTTGGGGGGTTAATGACGATGTCCTGGATATCCTCGGCTCATTCATTGAAATGGCCACGACTTAAGCACGGGGTGTAGGCATACACCTGCCGGTGCGTATGTAAAATAATATGCCCGCTTGTTCGAGAGTAACTCACCATGGGTTTATTCATGTGGTGTGTCTATTAATCTTTAACCCGGTATTCAACCCGGGCTAGTGAACGTATAACAAACATATAATTCTTTTACAAGATTATTTTTAAACAATTATCCAAAGTTATAAAAGATTATTTGTGCCTTGTGCACTTAAATAAATTTTCCTAAAACATTTTCAAAAGAGTCAATTAATTGTATTTACCAGTGTAAACTGACGTATTTTCCAAAAGGTTAAGTGCAGGTACTAGGCGAAATAGGTAGGCTACTCCTGAGTGAATAAATAAAGAGTCTTGCAAGCTTTGTCACTTAAAAATCTGTTGAACAATACTTCCCTTGTTTTGATCCGCCTGTGGATCCTTTTACATTCCGTTTGTAATACTTATGTTACTTTCATTCAGTTTATAATATTATTACTATTAGACTTCCGCTGTGCATTGAACTGTGATAAATTGACTATGATGATATCAACTACGTCACGATACTCCCCACCGGGCCCACCGGTAATACGTGGAAATATCAGGGTGTGACATTGAAATTTTGTTTTATTATATTACAAGAGGTTACAAAATCTTAAAAACAAAGATACATAACATAATCAACTAGTCTTGCATCTTTTATTGTCACTAAGGCCCTCGTCCAATCCTATGTTTGCATCATAATCATCTAACAACAGCACCTGAAACACATGTGAAAATAAGTACGTTAGCATAAAAATGCCTGTGAGATACATAGGTTTTATTAATTTAGGATTCATGACTTATAAGTTTAAAAAAATATGTTTAACAAAGGTTAGTCATGATCCTTGTAAAATATTTTCTTTTATAAATCATACAAAAATCGATAAGAAAACATATGATATAAAAGAATAATGCATGGTTAAATAAATAACTAAGTAAAAATGAATTTGTACAAAATATGTTGTTTGTAAAACAATGTATTGTAAAGATATGTTAATTGAGTAAAATGTAATATGTCTAAACTGAAATTGTTTAAATAACGCTATGATATGTAATATCATAAAAGCACTTATATATAGGAAGTATCAGCGGCGTATCCACCATGCTTTTATCATATTACACACGCCTCATTATTTAAATCACTTACCCAAACAACCCACCAAAATGTCTTGTTTAAACAAATGTCAAAATGTTTATGTGTAAACAATGTCTATTGTCAAATGTAAATCATGTTTATGTATAATCAAATGTCATGTATGGTAAAATAAAAGTATCTATTCTAACCATATGTAAAATGTACAAAACAATGTATTTGAATAAATAATAGATTAAATCAAAAGTTATGTTTTGTAAAAATAAATGCATGCTTTAACTGATATAAACATCTATGCGGTAATGTTATAACGCCTACATTCAAGCCTTGCGAATGTGGCGACAAACCCCTAACAAGTTAAAGGTTCATCTAAATTCTGTTTATCAAACTCGGTCATTCCTTCCACCCAAACAAACCTAGGATTTCAGGAATGGGAGTTGTCAATTACTATGGTACCACTACCTACAAACGAACGACATGATCGGTGTTAATGAATGTATTTATGACTCGTTAAACAAACCAAATGTCATACCAAATGTAAGCATGTTTTATGAAAATAATGTACTTAAATATGCTAAATGACATACAAAGTAGAAATGTTTAATGTAAACCAAATGTGTATGTATGTTGAAATAAACATATGATACAAAATGTAATATATGAAAATCAATGTGCTAGCATGCTCAAAGAACATACATAGCAAAAACATGGAAGAAATCATGTACTATATGTGTACTAATGAACATAGCAAGTATATGTTATGAAAGCATGAAAAACACGAAAGTAACAAATAGGCACATGTGTTTCACCCCAAAATGTTTGAAAACAGTAAAAGAGGGGACTATGTACTCACTTGAGGATGCGTAGAAGTCTTGAATAACAACCAAGCAATGCTAGAAGGATCACGGAAATCAATCGGCACCTAATATAGATAACTATGTTAATAAACCGGACCTAAATCGGAGATCGGATAGAATGAGGTTTCGCAAACCAAATGAGTATTGGTACTCATATGATATGGTTTAACAAAGCCTACATACTAAATCGAAACCTAACCTAAGTGCTTATGACCCATTACGACCAGTTTAGGTAGCTTACGCTACCTTAACGCGTCGTTCGCGTAAAACGCATTCGAACCGCTTAACTAGTCCTATGACAAGTATTATATGCCTTAACATGTACCTAATCAGTGTAGATATGAAAATTTAGGTTACATATGCTTAAAATGAATTTATGCGTAAAAAGGGCATTTTGGTCATTTTCCTAAGGCATATAAACTACCTATCATACAACTAACTAAACAAAGTGACCATAAGGTATAACCTCGGAGGGTTATTCCCTATACAACTATGGTCACAAAATATGTTTGGTCGGATCCTAATGATCGACCAAACTGGCCGGGTTCGAAAGTCTAAGCGGTTGTTTAGACCGCTTATCTTACGACCCTATATAAGCACTAAATTAAAAGTGATGAGTTAAACACGTTAAAACATGTTTAACGAAGTTAGAAAAATAAGTTTGATATCAAAACAAAGGGTTTTGATACCCAAGAATAGTTTGGTTGCAAAATACGCATAAACGCGCATTTTGATCGAAACTATGACTCATCACTACACCTAATCAACGTGGTAATCAGTAGGTATAGTCACAAGGGACTATGACCATCATGATTACACTCACGTTGCGAAGTTCAAACGAACTTCGTGTTGACCATTGACTAGTCAAAGCAGAAAGTCACACACTGTTTGACTTTCATGCTTGAAAAAACATAAACAATCATGAAAGAGACTTACAAAGGGTCCAAGCTAGGACCAAGATCAAGAAAACTCAGGTATGAAGCTTCAACAAGTGAAACCCCCAACTTAGAGCTGATCTTGAATGAAATGAGCAAAGAACCCAATGACAGACCCATGCTATTTATAGGAAGATTGGATCATCAAGATCATTCCAAGTGTTTAGAGGGATCAATCTTGACCCTACACTTGTGCACATGGTATTACAATACAATGGGGACCCAAAACCAGCTCCAGGTATTGAGAATTTTGCACAAATAACCCTGGAAATCAAGATGGATGCTGAAACTGGGCTGCTGATTTTTGGACCCTGTCATGTGGTGCACTAGGGAGACCTTGGGCTGGTACGTGGCTCGGGGGAGCTCAGTTCCAAGTTTCAACTTTTGGCAGAACAGGTCCCTGCATGCTAAAAACTTGATTTTTGGCACGTTTAAGCCCCGTTAACCCCATTTCAAGGCTCTAAAATGAAGCTAAAGTACAGGGAACTTAAAATATGCTCAAAAGCATCTTGGATGTCGGTTCGTTTGGCCGTACGGTAGCGTTGTTCGGTTAATTACGACGAAACACGAACGGACGCGAAAAACGATCCAAATTACGCGACGAATGGAATTTTATCATGCCAATCACTAAAATAAAATATTTTAATGATTACATAAATTTTTGGATGTCCGGATATATTCAGAACGTAAGTTATGCGCGAAAATTCAAACTTATGCACTTTTTGACGCCTTTAGTCCCTGTTTGATCAAAAAAGTTTATTTCTTGCACACCGAACCCCTCAAAGCCTATTTCTAAGCTATGTAAAGGATATTTATGGTATGTTTAACTTATGGTCAAGTTCCAGAATGTTCGATACCATACGAATTAGCAGACTTTTGCAGTTTGACGCAAATAGTCCTTGCGATCGAATAAACTTGATTTCGACACACCAAACCCTCCAAGACTTATTTCTAAGTTATGTAAAGGTTATTTAAGGTATCTTAAGCCCATATCACTGTTATAGAGTGTTTCTCGCGTTAAACTGATTACGTTTACGCATCAGTTCGCTTGTAACTTTCCAGAAAGTGATTTAGAGCTCGAAATCGAACGAGAATTGATATGTGCAAATGATACACATATTTATACAAATCCCAAGTATGAAACACAATATTTCATTGATTTGGTATTTTTTTGATGGCCGTGGAGGCACAGATTTCACACTAATCCAAAATCTCCGTATCGTCTTGCACCATCTGAGATGCAGGAATTATCTAAACAGCTTCAGGAGCTTTCTGACAAAGGTTTCATTCGTCCTAGCTTTTTACCGTGGGGTGCTCCCGTTCTGTTCATTAAAAATAAAGATGGTTCTTTCAGGATGTGCATCGATTATCGTGAGCTCAACAAGCTTACCATCAAGAATCGTTATCCCCTACCTCGCATTGATGATTTCTTTGATCAGTTACAGGGTGCTACTTGCTTTTCAAAGATCGATCTACGTTCTGGGTATCATCAGCTTCGAGTGCTTGAGGAAGATATTCCCAAGACTGCTTTCCGCACAAGATATGGGCATTATGAGTTCACTGTTACGCCATTCGGTTTGAATAATGCTCCTGCTGTTTTCATGGACTTGATGAATAGGGTTTGTAAGCCTTATTTGGACAAGTTCATCATCGTTTTCATTGATGACATCTTGATTTATTCTAAGACGCGAGGCAATCATGAACAACATCTTCGTCTTACTATGGAACTCTTGAAGAAAGAACAACTTTTCTCCAAATTCTCCAAGTGTGAATTTTGGCTTAAGGAAGTTCAACTTCTGGGTCATATCGTTAACAAACAAGGTATTCATGTAGATCCCGCCAAGATCAGTGCGATTATGTATTGGGATACGCCTACTACTCCTACTGAGGTTCGTTCACTTCTTGGTCTCGCAGGTTATTACTGCCGTTTTATCGAAAACTTCTCCAAGATTGCAGTTCCTCTTACTGCTCTAACTCAGAATAATAAACCCTTCGAATGGGGATCCAAACAGGAAGAAGCATTTCAGACCTTGAAACAGAAACTCTGCGATGCACCTATTTTGTCTTTACCTGAGGGCAATGAAGATTTTGTCGTTTATTGTGATGCATCCAATTTAGGTCTTGGTTGTGTTCTCATGCAAAGGAACAATGTCATAGCTTACGCATCGAGGCAGTTGAAGATACACGAGAAGAACTACACGACTCATGATCTTGAGTTAGGTGCTGTAGTTTTCGCCCTCAAAATCTGGAGACACTATTTGTATGGTACAAAATGTGTGGTTTTCACTGACCACAAAAGTCTTCAGCATATTTTCAATCAGAAAGAACTTAATATGAGGCAACGACGTTGACTAGAACTTCTAAATGACTATGATTGCGAAATTCGCTAACATCCTGGTAAGGAGAATGTCGTGGCTGACGCATTGAGTCGTAAGGAACGTATCAAGCTTCATTATGTTCAGGTTCGATCTGATATTCAAACCCGCATTTCTCAGGCCCAACATACTTGTGTTACACAAGACTTGATGGGTAAATAATTACCATATCATATTAAGCCTGATCTTGAACTGAAGGACAATGGATTGTATTATTTCATGGACCATCTGTGGGTCCTAAGTCAAGACAATCTTCATACCTTGCTTAGGGATGAAGCTCATAAGTCTCATTATTCTATTCATCCTGGTGCAGATAAAATGTATAAGGATCTTCGAACCCAGTATTGGTAGCCCGGTATGAAGAAAGACATTGCCTTGTACGTATCCAAATGCCTTACTTGTCTTAGGGTTAAGGCTGAACATCAACATCCCTCTGGATTATTGGAGCAACCAGAGATTCCAATTTGGAAATGAGAAAACATTGCTATGGATCTGAATACCAAATTGCCACGTACTAAGAAAGGTCATGATTCCATTTGGGTAGTTGTTGATCGTCTTACAAAGTCAGCACATTTCTTGCCAATCCGTGAGGATTTATCTGGTGAAAAGCTTGCTAAAATCTATGAGGATGAGATTGTATCCCGACATGGTGTTCCTTTGAACATTTTATCTGACAGAGATGCTCGATTTTCGTCTCACTTCTGGAGAACCATGCAATGCAATGGGAACCCAACTCAATTTGAACACAGCTTATCATCCGCAATCAGTTGGTCAATCTGAAAGAACAATCCAGACATTGGAGGATATGCTTAGAGCTTGTGTGATCGATTTTGGTGGTAGTTGGGATTCGTATCTTCCATTGATTGAATTCTCTTACAACAATAGTTATCACTCCAGCATCAACATGGCTCCTTTCGAGGCTTTACACGGTCGAAAATGTCATTCACCAGTCTGCTGGAATGAGATCGGTGAAGCTCAGCTTACTGGACCTGAGCTCATTCTAGAGACTACAGATAAGGTCAAGAAAGTTCGCGATAATCTTCAGACAGCTCGAAGCCGTCAAAAGATTTACGCGGATAGACGACGCAAGCCCTTGGAATTTCAAGTCGGTGATCGCGTTCTACTCAAGGTTTCACCTTGGAAAGGTGTGATTAGATTTGGAAAGAAAGGAAAACTTGCACCTAGATACGTTGGACCATTCAAGATCATCGAAAGAATCGGAAAGGTAGCCTATAGACTTGAGTTACCTCCTGAACTTGGAAATGTTCATCCAACCTTCCACATGTCCAATCTTAAAAAGTGTTTAGCTGATGAAAACCTCCACATACCACTTGATAAAATTCGTGTTGATGACACGATGCACTTTGTAGAGAAGCCTGTGGAAATCATGGACCATGAGGTCAAGAAACTCAAACGCAAGCGCATACCTATCGTCAAAGTTCGCTGGGAATCTAAACGTGGTCCAGAATTTACTTGGGAACGTGAAGATCAAATGAATGCGAAGTATCCACATCTATTCTCACAAGTTTCCTCTAAATAAATTTCGGGACGAAATTTCCTAAAGTAGGGGAGACAGTGACATCTGTACTTGTAATCATTGTACCAACTCTGAATAGTTCATTTATCAATAAAACAATTTAATTTGACCCCAATGTTTTTTTATTTATGTTTGACATTTTTCACGTTTTGATTTTTGTTCAATTTCAAACTCTATATCGCTTTCTGGAAAATTATACGCAAACTGATGCGTAAAGTAATCAGTTTAATGCGATAAACACTCCAGAACATCAACATATGCTTAACATACCTTAAACAACCTTTACATAACTTAGAAATAAGTTTTAAAGGATTTGGTATGGCAAAAACAAGTTTATTCGGTCGCATGGACTATTTGCAACAAACTGTGAAAGTATGCCGATTCGTATAGTAACGAACATTCAAGAACATGATCATAAGTTAAACATACCATAAATATCCTTTACATAGCTTAGAAATAGGCTTTGAGGGGTTCGGTGTGCAAAAATAAACTTATTTGGTCAATCAGGGACTAAAAGCGTCAAAAAGTGCATAAGTTTGCATTTACGCGCCTATCTTACTTTCTGAACATATCGGACATCCAAAAAAAATTTAATCATTAAAATATTTTATTTTAGTGTTTGGAATGCTAAAATTTCATTCGTCGCGTAATTTAGATCGTTTTTCGCGTCCGTTCGTGTTTCGTCGTAATTAACCGAATAACGTGACCGTACGGCCAAACGAACCGACATCCGAGATGTTTTCAAGCATATTTCTTGTTCCCTATACTTTAGCATCATTTTAGAGCCTTGAAAATGGCTTAACGGGGCTTAAACGTGTCATAAATGGCCTTAGAAGCAAGTAGAGACCAATTCTGTAATTTCTGAAACTTATGCAGAACCGTAGCTCGCTCGTGGGGCGCGTAAGACTCAGCTGAGTCTTACGCGGGGCGCGACAGACCCCCAGATGTGCATAAACCAGTTTTTCTCAAACAGCAGCTGAATCTGGGTTTTTGGACATGGTTTTCTCACACTATGGGCTGGTTTTTTAGGTCCCATGGTATAAGAAACAGTGGGTAACAAATGTGGGCCAAGATCAAACCTTGTAACACATGGAACGATCTTAACGGTTCATGAAAATCTATATAAACCCACCAAATTTCATTTCAACACTTGCTCATTTCTGATTTTCTTCTTCATCTGCACAATTGGAGCTATCCCTTCTGGTTGAAGGCTCCTTTCTTCTAGTTTTCTTGTTCTATCTTCAAGCATTGGACCTTTTGTAAGCTTCTTTCATGCTTTTTATGCATTTCAAGCATGAAAGTCAAACAGTGTTTGACTTTCTGCTTTGGCCATTCTTTGGTCAACACAAAGTTCGTTTGAACTTTGCAACGTGAGCGTAATCACGATGGTTATAGTCCCTTGTGACTATACCTACTGATTACTAAGTTGATTAGGAGTAGTGACGAGTCAAAGTTTTAGTCAAAATACGTATCTATGCGTATTTTGCAACGAAGCTATTTTTGGGTATCAAAACACTTTGTTTTGATGTCAAACTTGTTTTCTAACTTAGTTAAACATGTTTAACTCGTCACCTTTAGTCTAGTGTTTGTATAGGGTCGTAAGTTAAGCGGTCTAAACAACCGCTTAGACTTTCGAACCCAACTGGTTTGGTCGATCGTTAGGATCCGACCAAACATATTTTGTGACCATAGTTTTATAGGGAATAACCTTCCGAGGTTATACCTTATGGTCACTTCATTTAGTTAGTTGTATAAATATTATGAGAGAAGTCAGAAAATGGTTAATGCTAAAGGATATAAGTCTTAACGCCGATAGGTGTAAGACGACGCATTCGAGAGAAGATTCATAATAATGAAAAGCTGACGAAAACCTAACCATGGCATGATGGGACACAGAATACAACCACGTTGTAATATGAGTCACTATATATGAAATTATAAACACGCAAAGGGCTTATGAGGGTAATATAGTATACCCGAATGACGAGGTATGAGGTAAGATGATGACCAATTAGTCTAGGCAATAAACAAGTTGTAGTCAAAATAATGTGCTGACCTATATAGAACGCTTGTCAATATAAGACTAGCGTGAAGTAAGTATGCCGAAGGACTCAGTGACTGGATGGTCAAAACACAGCCCGGTCAAGAAGGCAACAAAGATAGTTAGGTCTAGAACAAAGGACTGCTTAAAGAAGGTTTCGGGGACGAAACCCTTTCAAGGGGGTGGACTTGTAACATCCTGAAATTTATAAAACTTTATATTAGAATTTTAAAGTACTAAATAAATGAGAATAAGCTAACTAGGAAATAAATAACCTAGTTAGCTAGTTGTCTTGTAGTAACACATGAAGGGATTGAAAAAGTCTAAATTGTAAAGTTAACAAAGGTTGAGGGGCTTATGTTGTAAAACTTGAAACTTGAATTAATAAAAATAAAATAACACACACCAAACACACACAAAGGTGTGTCTGGTCGATCAAGAACAAAGGGGCGACAAAGGGCTCCCCACCAAACCCTAGTTCTTGTCAAAATTGATCAAATTGGAAGTCCTAATCTGTTCCAAATCAATTTCCAAGCACAAAATAGTGATCCCCTTTGAAAAAGGATCATAAGGTATGTAATTTCCATGGAAAACCTTCATCTAAATTTCTGAGTAAATCCATGAAAATCAGAATTGATGTTGCATGTTGGTCGTTTGGGATGAAATAGTGTCTAGGGATAAACACTAGTCAACTACTTGTTGAAGTTTTGCCTATTTCTTGTGAAGTTTATAATCACCATTGAAGGTGATAAGTGGTTTTGTAGAATTATGTTAAACACTAGGATTACCTTTGTTAACTTAGTGTATTTGAGCTCTATGGAGCAAATCCAGATTTGGTTGATATGAAAAATTGTCATGAACATGTGAAATAATGTTTAAATCTTGGTTAAATAGTTAGTCAAGAACTTGATTTTGAATTGTATGAAATCATGCTCATTAGGTGTTTGATATAATGCCTAAGAGAAAACAAGTGTTGAGAAATTGGACTAAAAACGCATATTTGATTAGTGTGGTAAATTATGCGTTATATACTATAAGAGGGTTCAAAACATCTATGGTTAAACTCTATAGGCAAGAAAATCGGAACGTCAAGTGGACAAGCTAGTGGTGATACGCGTTTGAAGGGAACGCTTTGAAGGTACGTAACTTTCAGTTTCGTTACAATAAGCATAAACAATTGTCTTAGAAATGTTGATGAGATTATAGTGTCAAATGTAAGTTTGGTATGTCATAGAAGTGACGAAGTTCACTCGACAAACCAAGCGGGTCAATAGGTTAGTTAGATATGTTGGTTGACAATATGGTTAATTAGTCATTTTGGAATGTAAATAAAGTGATGTAGCTCACTAGATAAAGAAACGGGTTAGAATATTTGTGGTAAGAAGTTTGGTATGTTGATGAAATGGTGAATTCCATTAGACAACAATAACGGTCGAAATGTTAGTGCTTGAAGTGACTTAAACGTCACTAATTAAATTGGAATTATAAGAGCGTAAATCATGGAATGGATGTGATATGCATAAGGTTGACAAGCCCGGGAATGGGTAATTATGGTTAGAAACCAATGTTGATAAAATATACAAGTATGCAACTTGATTCGTTACCTGGAGTAATTTGATAACAAGAGCATATTTAGTTGCGTTGTAGAATAAGGTAGCGTTGATTGAATGACAATGTTCGTTAATTGAAATAATAGGTTAAGAATTGGTTAGAAGTCGTTTGGTAGTCATCATAATGGAGGATTCCGTAGATGAGCCAAACGGGTCGAAAAATGATGAAATTGTATTGTTATAGGTATTAATAGTTAGCATAGGCGGTTACAATCTTACAAGCATGAATCCATGAGATTGGTAATAAAAATGCCGGCGATAATAAGCCTCGGAATTTGGGTAAAAAGTGCCTATGTTTACTATTAAAAATGGTAGTAAAATGAGTGTAACTTGAATGGGTCGAATAATGAAAAAATGACTTTTAGTCGTTCGGCCCGCAAATCAAATTTTCGGTAGGATTATTATAATAGGCACGTCGGAAATGAATTTACAGACGTATAGGAAAAAGAATCACCTAAAACGGACAACCGAGCAAAAAGTTATGAACGTTCAAAGTTTAGTTTCGGGAATTTCCGGAGCTGGGCAGATATGCAGGACCAGCTCCTGGACTTGCTGGAAAACGTACTCCCCCGCGCCATGCAGGGGAGACACAGTGAACTGGTGCGACACGCGGGGGCTCCCGCGCCACGCGACAAAGCGAACGTATCCTGCCGCGTCACGCGACAAAGCGAACGGATCCTGCCGCGTCACGCGACAGGATCAGTTTTGAAATTTTATTTTATTTTTCACATTTCGATGTCGGAACTTGTTTATATGTACAATATTAATGCCAAAAATAACTTTTAAGTGGTTTTGACTCTAGGTATTGAAGGGGTCTTTCCGGATGGCGATCAAGCATGTTTTGAAGAACTGAACACACACACTTTTGAAGCTTCCTCAATTATCTAGTTTTGTTGTGTAAAAAGTGGAATATGTAAACATTTTAAACTACGTTTTAGAATGTTGTAAACATGTTTAAATACTCAAGATGTAAAAGTTTTTGATAAGTGGCATTTTCTCATAAAATGATTACTTTAATTATTTATATTAACGTTAAAATAGTATGGGTGTTATAAGTTGGTAATCAGAGCTCAAGGTTGTTAACAAAGTGTGTTCGGTTTAAAGCTTGATCAAACATCCGGTAAGAATTAGTCATTTAGTAGATTCTATTTGAATATTAGAAAAAGGAAATTAATGTGCACGGGAAGAGTGCGTTAATACACTCAAGCCCGGAAAGTGCACTAAATGAGAACGGTCAAAGAAAGTTTCGAACTTGGCTAAACCGAAGCAAACAAAGTTATGTTATAAAAGAGATGTTTAATAATCGATATAAACATTTCAGTTTCAAGACATCCGGTAAGAGTTACTTATAATTGAGTTTAGATAAAAGTATACGATATGAAATATGTGAAAAGTGTATGGAAGGAGTGTATAAATACGCTCGAACCTGGGAAATACACTAAGTAAGAAAGGTAAGGCAAGATATGTACTTGACCAAACCGAAAAGGAATAACACATTACTTATGATTAAGTGAGCATGATACAAATTCCCGTATAATAAGATGGAAATGAATTAAATAATTATTGATAAACCATTATGGATGTTTCAGTTAAAGAAATGTCTGGAGTAACCGGAGATGATTCGACATCTCAATTGACTGAACAAATGAAAGCTAAGATTTCCGAGGCAGTCGGAAAAACTCTAGAAAATAGTCTATCACAGTATATTGATAGATTACAAACCACAATCGTGCCAGTGGTGGACAATATGATGGCTGAATTGAAAGACAGCATATTACAAGAAATAGAAGAAAGGAAGGTGTTGGATATGAATCCAAGTCCCATAAAGAAATCCAAGTCTAATAAAGCTCCCAAGAAAGGAGTTACAAAAAGTGTAGTACGTCAGTGTAAATTTTGTGGAAAAATTCACAAGGGAACATGTGGTAGGCCAAGACATAAGAAGTCTAAATGTCCAGAGAAGCTTGGAACCAAGGACACAACCGACACAAAGTCTGATGCCCAGAAATCAAGGACAAAGTTGTTTTATATAACAGCCACAGAGGCTAAAGCTGAACCTGATGTCGCTTCAGGTATACTCTTGTAAATTAAATTTTAAGTATGAATTTTTAATTATTACGAGTGCAAATAAATCACTTGTTTTATATCGATTTATTCAACATCCTACATTCACGTTAACGAAATTACCTATGCTTTGAGAAATAGAAATAGGTAATAATAAAAGTTCTATTGTTTATAAGAGGTGCTGAAACTGTACATTGAGCATCGAGGTAAAAGTAATCTCGATAGATATTGCAATGGGAAGGAGTGCGTGTACACTCGAACCCGGAAATTGCAATAATAATAAATAGCGAAGACAAGGTTATAGACTTGGCCGAACTAAATAAAACGCGTAGGAGCGTCATTTACATCGACATACGATGTAGATAAATTTAACGCAACGATAAACAATAATAAAATTAAATGAATTAATTATGTTATTGTTTCAATAGGGTTAAGGTTAAGGATGAGAAATTAAAATTCGGACCGAGAATATCCGCAAAAAAGAAGTTAAATGAATGATACCTATTATTCGCTACTATGAATAATCAAGTATCAATAAATGCAAATTTAGAAACTTGGGTATGGGTAACCATCCAAGTAATACATTATTAATCAAATCCTCATAAGAAAGAACGATGATTGCAGTGATGGATGTGATTATATAAAAGCCTAGTAAAATAAACCTTATGAAAGTGTTAGAATAAGAACGGGTAAACCCCAAAAGCCGTATAACCACAACAGTGGTTTTACCAGATAAGACTTAAGAAATGGGCTTTCGGAACATTAGTAAAAGAAACAGACCCAAGGGTCGCTAACAACCGAAAGGTGGCGTTCGGATCAAATAAGCAAAATGCTGGATAATAAAGGTTTAAGGAAGCCGGATGACGGGAGCGTGTTACATTAAGGTAATAAGCCCAAGGGAAGGGATAGGAATCAAGGTAAATAAAAATATAAACCAATAAACAAGAATGTTAGGGAATAGGGGTAAAGTTTGACTATCATAATGCGATGAAGTACTCACGAACAAGTCAAACAAGACGAATGAAAGAATAAAAGATTTGGTGGAATAAGGGAGACGGAAGACGCTAATACTACTGAATAGATCGAAACGAAGTCTTAATGCATGCCGGAATGGCTACTTTGATAATGAATTCGGTAAAATACCCGATTGATGGGTAGGAATACGGATATATGCGTAAACCAAGGGAAAGTGACGCAGATTAAAAGTCAAAAGACTTGGATTAAGAGTTATGACTAAAGGACAATAAAACTTCGCAAAAACAGAAATTTTGATAGTTAAGTTCAACTATTTTAATACTGGACGGGACGAATAAAGTATAATACTTGATATTCCAAGTAAGCACAACCCGAATAATGAAAATGAGAAATATTACTGAACCAATGTGATAGGTCGAAAAAGAGTATGGAAAGAAAAATGCAAACAACTAAAACCGGGGTGTTAAAAACAATACGATAACGAACCCGATAACGGGTTGAAAGGAATTGGAGGCATAAACCAAATAATGGAATAAGTAAAATAAACCAACGCGAAAGTGACGTAAGAAGTCATAGGGTCGGAAGGATAATCCGAAAGAAAATGAGTGTAGCTTTAGACTACGGTTAAGGTCAAATGAATTTTGAAAACAAAAGTCATTTATTCAAAATATAAAAAGGGGGTGCTTTGATGCCATATGTATACTTATGCAATTAAATAAAGATATGAATAGAAGATGATCCATGGGATCACCATAACCTTCAGGTTATAAACAATATAAAGGTCTACGGAACCGAAATGACCATTGGGTCGATAATATAAAGCGTGGGAACCAGTTATGATTTCTCGCGTAAAATGATAACGGAGAAGAATAATTCTTGTCGTCAATTTCTGGATATGACTAATCAACATGTATTAAAGAGAAGAACATTAAACTAAAATTCAGTTTTAGTAAAGAAACAACGTTCAAACAAATATGAATATTATGAGAGAAGTCAGAAAATGGTTAATACTAAAGGATATAAGTCTTAACGCCGATAGGTGTATAAGACGACGCATTTGAGAGAAGATTCATAATAATGAAAAGCTGACGAAAACCTAAACATGGCATGATGGGACACAGAATACAACCACGTTGTAATATGAGTCACTATATATGAAATTATAAACACGCAAAGGGCTGATGACGGTAATATAGTATACCCGAATGACGAGGTATGAGGTAAGATGATGACCAATTAGTCTAGGCAATAAACAAGTTGTAGTCAAAATAATGTGCTGACCTATATAGAACGCTTGTCAATATAAGACTAGCGTGAAGTAAGTATGCCGACGGACTCAGTGACTGGATGGTCAAAACACAGCCCGGTCAAGAAGGCAACAAAGATAGTTAGGTCTAGACCAAAGGATTGCTTAAAGAAGGTTTCAGGGACGAAACCCTTTCAAGGGGGTGGACTTGTAACATCCCGAAATTTATAAAACTTTATATTAGAATTTTAAAGTACTAAATAAATGAGAATAAGCTAACTAGGAAATAAATAACCTAGTTAGCTAGTTGTCTTGTAGTAACACATGAAGGGATTGAAAAAGTCTAAATTATAAAGTTAACAAAGGTTGAGGGGCTTATGTTGTAAAACTTGAAACTTGATTTAATAAAAATAAAATAACACACACCAAACACACACAAAGGTGTGTCTGGTCGATCAGGAGCACAGGGGCGACAAAGGGCTCCCCACCAAACCCTAGTTCTTGTCAAAATTGATCAAATTGGAAGTCCTAATCTGTTCTAAATCAATTTCCAAGCACAAAATAGTGATCCCCTTTGAAAAAGGATCATAAGGTATGTAATTTCCATGGAAAACCTTCATCTAAATTTCTGAGTAAATCCATGAAATTCAGAATTGATGTTGCATGTTGGTCGTTTGGGATGAAATAGTGTCTAGGGATAAACCCTAGTCAACTACTTGTTGAAGTTTTGCCAATTTCTTGTGAAGTTTATAATCACCATTGAAGGTGATAAGTGGTTTTGTAGAATTATGTTAAACACTAGGATTACCTTTGTTAACTTAGTGTATTTGAGCTCTATGGAGCAAATCCAGATTTGGTTGATATGAAAAATTGTCATGAACATGTGAAATAATGTTTAAATCTTGGTTAAATAGTTAGTCAAGAACTTGATTTTGAATTGTATAAAATCATGCTCGTTAGGTGTTTGATATAATGCCTAAGAGAAAACAAGTGTTGAGAAATTGGACTAAAAACGCATATTTGATTAGTGTGGTAAATTATGCGTTATATACTATAAGAGGGTTCTAAACATCTATGGTTGAACTCTATAGGCAAGAAAATCGGAACGTCAAGTGGACAAGCTAGTGGTGATACGCGTTTGAAGGGAACGCTTTGAAGGTACGTAACTTTCGGTTTCGTTACAATAAGCATAAACAATAGTCTTAGAAATGTTGATGAGATTGTAGTGTCAAATGTAAGTTTGGTATGTCATAGAAGTGACGAAGTTCACTCGACAAACCAAGCGGGTTAATAGGTTAGTTAGATATTTTGGTTGACAATATGGTTAATTAGTCATTTTGAAATGTAAATAAAGTGATGTAGCTCACTAGATAAAGAAACGGGTTAGAATATTTGTGGTAAGAAGTTTGGTATGTTGATGAAATGGTGAATTCCATTAGACAACAATAACGGTCGAAATGTTAGTGCTTGAAGTGACTTAAACGTCACTAATTAAATTGGAATTATAAGAGCGTAAATCATGGAATGGATGTGATATGCATAAGGTTGACAAGCCAGGGAATGGGTAATTATGGTTAGAAACCAATGTTGATAAATTATACAAGTATGCAACTTGATTCGTTACCTTGAGTAATTTGATAACTAGAGCATATTTAGTTGCGTTGTAGAATAAGGTAGCGTTGATTGAATGACAATGTTCGTTATATGAAATAATAGGTTAAGAATTGGTTAGAAGTCGTTTGGTAGTCATCATAATGGAGGATTCCGTAGATGAGCCAAACGGGTCGAAAAATGATGAAATGGTATTGTTATAGATATTAATTGTAACACCCGAAAATTTTACAAACAAAAACGTAACAACCCTCATTAAAAACTATTATTTCTTATGATTTATAGTCCAATAGGAAACCCTAATTAAGACACCCAATTAATTCTGCACAAACCCTACAAATTTCAGAACAATCAGAATCAGGATTTAGGGCCCCTAAAACTCAGGGGGGGTATTCCCTATGGATGATTATCCTATCTATTCGTTGTCAGTTTAGAAATTTAAGAAAATGTCGACTCAGCAGGCCTAGTCCCACGCGTGGCAAGGCTATAGTGAATTGCTGTGCCTTACGGACCGTAACATTAATAAGCTTACGGTCCGTAAGCCACCTTACGGACCTCAACATCGAGAAGCTTACGGTCCGTAAGCTAGATCAAATTCTGCTATAAATAGAGGACATTGGCACTCACTTTCTGGTGTTCAAACGATGAAAGAATTCGTAAAATTCTTCGAGTTATCATCTGTTTACTTCAATTAACACACACGAAACACAAATTAAGCATAGCGGGGTGCTGCAGAACAGGGTAATAACTCAATCGCTGATACGATTCATTGTCCGATCGATCAATATATTCAATGGATGTTTAAGTGCTGCCCACATTAGGGTTATACTTTGTCATTCGTCATTAATTTGACGGATCATCGTTAATTCGATGGATAAAAGTATTGTACTTTGTCATTCGTCATTAATTTGACGGATCATCGTTAATTCGATGGATGAAGTATCGCACTTTGTAGTTCGTTGTGAGAAATTGATCTCGTGAGTTATCGTAAAGGCTATATTAGTTAATTACCTAGTTTGTGTGCAAATTAGGTTAAGAGGATAATCAGTATGCTAAGCTCTGTCCGTATTAGTCTACAGTTGGAAACAAGGTAGCATCACTTGGAAATTTTAAGGTACGGATAGATTCCTTTCTTTCGATTTCTGTCAATTCTGATTTTAAATTTCCTATTAAGATTAAGTAAGTTATAAAATCCGTACGGATAGATTCCTTTCTTTCGATTTTTTTCAATTCTGATTTTAAATTTCCTATTAAGATTAAGTAAGTTATAAAATCCGTATGGATAGATTCTTTTCTTTCGATTTATGTCCTTTTGATATAAGTTATAAGTTCAGTACGGATAGATTCCTTTCTTTCGATTTCTGTCAATTCTGATTTTAAATTTCCTATTAAGATTAAGTAAGTTATAAAATCCGTACGGATAGATTCCTTTCTTTCGATTTCTGTCAATTCTGATTTTAAATTTCCTATTAAGATTAAGTAAGTTATAAAATCCGTACGGATAGATTCTTTTCTTTCGATTTATGTCCTTTTGATATTAGTTATAAGTTCAGTACGGATAGATTCCTTTCTTTCGATTTCTGTCAATTCTGATTTTAAATTTCCTATTAAGATTAAGTAAGTTATAAAATCCGTACGGATAGATTCCTTTCTTTCGATTTCTGTCAATTCTGATTTTAAATTTCCTATTAAGATTAAGTAAGTTATAAAATCCGTACGGATAGATTCCTTTCTTTCGATTTCTGTCAATTCTGATTTTAAATTTCCTATTAAGATTAAGTAAGTTATAAAATCCGTACGGATAGATTCCATTCTTTCGATTTCTGTCAATTCTGATTTTAAATTTCCTATTAAGATTAAGTAAGTTATAAAATCCGTACGGATAGATTCTTTTCTTTCGATTTATGTCCTTTTGATATAAGTTATAAGTTCAGTACGGATAGATTCCTTTCCTTCGATTTACGTCGTTTGAATTTAAGTATATCATTTCTGATTTTACGTTCTGTATTAAGATTTAGTTATAAGTTCCGTACGAATAGAATTTCTTTCTTTTGATTTATGTCATTTTGATATAAGTATCTCATTTCTGATTTTAGGATCCGTATTAAGGTTAAGTTATAAGTTTCGTACGAATAGAATCTTTTCTTTCGATTTATGTCGTTTTGATATAAGTATATCATTCCCGATTTTAAGTTCCGTATTAAGATTAAGTTATGAAATAAGTTATAAGTTCCGTACGAATAGAATCCTTTCTTTCGATTTATGTCAGTTAGGTACGTATAGAATCCTTTCTCTCAATTTATGTCCGTTGGGTACGGATAAAATCCTTTCTGTCAATTTATGTCGTTTTGATATAAGTATATCATTACTGATTTTAATTTCCATATTAAGATTAAGTTATGAAATAAGTTATAAGTTATAAATTCGAGATTTCGTATTAAGATTAAGATAAGTTATAAGTTCAGTACGGATAGAATTCCTTTCTTTAGATTTATGTCTGTTGGGTACGAATTGAATCCTTTCTTTTGATTTATGTCAATTGAATACAAGTTCCGTATTAAGATTTAGTTAGGAAATACATGTTGGAAGTTACAAACGTTTTGAAAAGGTTTTGTTTTACATCAGTTAGTTAGAAAATGGTTTATTTTATACGAGTTTCATTTCCTACTCTAGTGGTTCCTTATTAACGAGTCAAGGTTTTATCTTGTTCGTTTAATAAACCACATTTTGGGGACGAAATTGTCAAGATAGGATTGATATCCATACCTTGGTGACTGGTTCCACTCTTTACTCTTTGATTATAAAACTCCTCACATCTTTGATTATAGATTCCTTTGTCAGTCCGTTCGATTCCGATTCTAATCATTTGATTAAGTTTTCCTATCATGCGATAGTTTTCTGTTAAAATTGTACTCATTATCGCATGTTCCGATATATGTTCCGTTTTGTTATAAGAATAAGTTTTATAAGTTATGTGAATAAGACTCTTTGTACTCTATTACCCTGAGTTTTCGCTTCTCGTGGAGTGTCCCACGAGCATGTTGTTACGGCATCGACATCATGTGCTCCATCCGTGACGGAGAGATTAGTTCACGGCGTCTCTTAAGTACAAGTGTGGTACATATAAGTTATTAGGAGGCGTATGGATCGATCCTAGGATTTCAGTTTTCAGGAAATGGATAACGGGTATGCCAACTCGCCATTTCGTGTGATAAGTATGCAGGAGTAGCTACCTGTGTATTGTCACGTTTTCAGTTTGCTCATGGGTACATCCGTAAGATATGATTATGAAATTATGTTTTTGCATCGTATCATTTTTACATGAAGTTACCTCCGGATATTAAATAAAATAAGCTTTTGTTTTCCTCTATCCGCACACTGGGCAAAACTTTTCAAATTTTGCTCAGACGTACGTTTTTGTGTGTTTTCTTCTTTACGTCAGGTTATCAGGACAATCTCTGGGACGGAATATGGAAGAGTGCTCGAGTGTTTGGAAAAGACGGTAGAAATAATTGTAATGGATTAGATATCCTTCATTAAGTTGTAAAGCCTTGTAATACATTTAAGTATAAATGGAATTATGTTTTTTTTTATCTGACTACTGTTATAGTGACACGCCGGCCCTTCCGGGACGGGGTGTTACATTAATAGTTAGAATAGGCGGTTACAATCTTACGAGCATGAAACCATGAAATTGGTAATAAAAATGCCGGTGATAATAAGCCCCGGAAGTTGGGTAAAGAGTGCCTATGTTTACTATTAAAAAGGGTAGTAAAATGAGCGTAACTTGAATGGGTAGAATAATGCCAAAATGACTTTTAGTCGTTTGACCCGTAAATCAAATTTTAGGTAGGCTAATTGTAATAGGCACGTCGGAAATGAATTTACAGACGTATAGGAAAAAGAATCACCTAAAACGGACAACCGAGCAAAAAGTTATGAACGTTCAAAGTTGAGTTTTGGGAATTTCAGGAGCTGGGCAGATATGCAGGACCAGCTCCTGGACTTGCTGGAAAACGTACTCCCCCGCTGCCACGCGGGGGAGACACAGTGAACTGGCGCGACACGCGGGGGCTCCCGCGCCACGCGACAAAGCGAACGGATCCTGTCGCGTCACGCGACAGGATCAGTTTTGAAATTTTATTTTATTTTTCACATTTCGATGTCGGAACTTGTTTTTATGTACAATATTAATGCCAAAACTAACTTTTAAGTGGTTTTGACTCTAGGTATTGAAGGGGTCTTTCCGGATGGCGATCAAGCATGTTTTGAAGAACTGAACACACACACTTTTGAAGCTTCCGCAATTATCTAGTTTTGTTTTGTAAAAAGTGGAATATGTAAACATTTTAAACTACGTTTTAGAATGTTGTAAACGTGTTTAAATACTCAAGATGTAAAAGTTTTTGATAAGTGGCATTTTCTCATAAAATGCTTACTTTAATTATTTATATTAACGTTAAAATAGTATGAGTGTTATAATTTGACTATACAAGACGTGATTTACATTTAACAATTGGACATTAATTATACATAAACATTTTGACATTTGGTTTAAACAAGATATTTTGATGGTTATTGATAAGTGATTTACTTAACGAGGCGACGTGTAATATGATAAAAGCATGGTGGATAAGCCGCTGGTACTTTCTGTATATAAGTGTTTTTATGATATTACATATCGTAGCGTTATTTAAATCATTTCAACAAAGACATGATATATTTTATTCAACCGACTTATTTTCACAAGATATTATTCTACAAACGACATAACTTATACAAATTCATTGTTACTTGGTTATTTATTTAACCATGCAGGATTCTTTTATATATCATCTGATTTTCTTATCGTTTTTCGTATGATTTATAAAATAAATCATTTTCTTAAGGTTCATGACTACTATTTGTCAAACATTTCTTTTAACTACAAGTCATGAATCCTACATCAACAAAACCTATGTATCTCACAGACATTTTTATGCTGACGTACCTATTTTCACATGTGTTTTCAAGAGCTGATGCATAGGGTTGATCGTGATACACTTAGGCGGACTTGGGCCTTAGTAACAATAAAAGATGCAAGACTAGTTTAATTGTGTTATACTTATGACCAAACAAAAAATGACTTAACTAGTGGCCAGATTTCCCTCTCCTCATTCAAAACTACTTCTATCTAGCTCCTCTCTTCACTATCTTTTGGTCAAAAGAGTAAGAGTATTCAATCCCAAAAGTCCTAGGAGTTAAGCATGTTGGTGATGAACTAGTTCTCGTTCACCCCAGACTTGCGGGGTAGAATGAGTCAAGCTAGTTCCGAAATTGCCAGAGCCCTCTTGTTCTAATCTTTTTCTTAGCAACTGGCTTTCAGAAGTCTTGCTGCGAGGAAGATTAGAAACGCCTTACTATATTAATTTAGAATAGTGGCATTGTATTTAAGACAATGTAATCTTTTTAATTCAAATAAAATGAAACTTTAATACTATGGATGTGAAACAATTATTATGTCACTCCACTCCCCGACGTTTCCGCCGCGGTTTCGTTATTTTACGCGGTCGGGGTGTGACACGCGCATCGCTCAAAAAGTTGTTGTTCAAATATATGGACGTGTTTGCCTGGACACCGGCCGATATGGTTGTCGTTCCACGGCATATAGCAGAACACAGATTGAATGTCGCTGAAAACGCCAAACCAGTGGTACACACCAAACGCCATCTTAGAGATATAAAACACGCAACCATGCAAGAACAAATCACAGAACTGCCAAATGCTGGCATCATCAGAGAAATACGATACCAAACCTAGGTAGCCAGCCCAGTAATGGTTCCAAAAGGAAATGGTGGCTGGAGAATGTGCGTGGATTACAAAGATTTGAACAAAACTTGCCCACGCGATTGTTATGCTTCACCCGAGATCGATGAGAAGATCGATTCACTGGCGTCTTTCCAATGGAAATGCATTCTTGATTGTTACAAATGATACCATCAAGTGCAGATGGCAATCCAGGACGAAGACAAGACTGCATTCCGAACACCAACAGGGCTATATTGTTACACAAAAATGCCATTTGGATTAAAGAATGCAGGAGCAACATATCAGAGGTTAATGAAGGAAACATTCAGTGATGCTATCGGAAAATACATTGAAGTTTATATGGATGATTTGGTCATCATGAGTAAGGAGGAAGATCTGATGCTGGTAAACATTCAAAAAACATTCGACACGCTGCGAGGGGTAAATATCAAGTTGAATCCAGCGAAGTGCTCCTTCAGAATGGAGGAAGGGATATTCCTAGGTTTCATCGTTACCAAAGATGGGTTCAAGGTCAATCCCGAGAAAGTGCAGGTAATAGAGAGGATGCCTTCAACATCAACGATAAAAGAAATGCAGAAATTGGCTGGACGTTTAGCAGCGTTAAATCGTTTCCTTGCCAATCATGCAGCAAAATCGTTCCCATTTATCAAAACCCTTCGCAACTGTGTAAAGAAAAACCAGTTCCTGTGGACTCTAGAAGCAGAACATGCATTCAGAGAAATGAAAGACTGTCTGATCCACCTACCAACGCTAACAACCCCAATGAAAGATGAGCCATTGGTCATGTATCTGTCCGCATCAGAAAAAGAAGTGGGGGCAGTTCTTTTGGTCGATCGACAAGGTGTACAGACACTAGTGTATTACGTAAGTCGAACTTTAAATGACCCAGAAACAGGGTATGCTATCATGGAAAAGCTGGTCCTCGCACTGATCCATACATCAAGGCGGTTGCGCAGGTATTTCGCCAATCGTCTTATCAAGGTTCTGACAAATTACCATATTGGCAACATTCTAACAAGACCGGAGATATCGGGAAGGTTAGCAAAGTGGGCCATCGAATTGGGAGGCCATAACGTGGTTTTTAGACCAAGGCCAGCAATCAAAGGTCAGGTGCCAGTTGATTTCCTCACAGAAGTACCCGATGACAAAGATAGAGAATGCAAAGCAATGGAGAAAGCAGAAAAACAACATTCTGAAGAGCCATGGTTGTTGTATATAGATGGTGCATCCAATGAAGATGGAGCAGGGGCAGGCCTAAGGTTGGTAAGCCAAGAGAAGCATGAATTCATCTACGCCATCCGACTGGATTTTAAAAGCACAAACAATGAGGCAGAATATGAAGCATTCCTTGCCGGATTACGGTTGGCAATCAAAATGGGAGTCAAACACATAGAAGCACATGTTAAATCAATGCTCGTAGCCGGCCAGATCAATGGGCAGTATGACGCGAAAGGAGACGTAATGGCATTGTACTTAGAACAAGCAAGAACCCTGCTTCAAAGCTTCATTTCTTTCAAGATACACCACATCAATAGAAGCGAGAACAAGCCCGCTGACGCACTAGGAAAACTTGCATCGACAAGTTTTCAACACCTGGCTAAAGACGTGGGCATTGAGGTTCTAAGCAACCCATCAGTCCCATTAAGGCAGGTCAACGTCACCCAACTGGGATCAACATCCTGGATGACTCCAATCATCATGTACCTCCAATCTGGAATCTTGCCCGAGAACAAGGCAGAAGCAAGAAAAATACAGTACAAGTCAGAGCACTACCAAATGTCCGATGGCATCCTAAACAGGAAGTCATACCTTGGACCATTGTTACGTTGTGTAGATCCAGAATATGCCAATTACTTAATTCACGAGGTGCACGATGGAATATGTGGCATTCATGCAGGTTCAAGAATGGTAGTGGCAAAAGTGATGAACGCAGGCTATTACTGGTCGGGAATGCACTTAGATGCAGTCAAAGTTTTGAGGAAATGTAGTGGATGGCAGAGGTATGCCCCAAAAACCATGCGCCTGAAGAACGAACTGGTTCCCGTCACAACGGCATGGCCGTTTCAACAGTGGGGAATAAACATGGTTGGTCCTTTCCCGGAAGCCCCAGTAGCAGTAAAGTTTATCATAGTCGCTATAGACTATTTTACCAAATGGGTGGAAGTGAAATCATTAGCATCAACCACATCTACAGTGGTTTGAAGGTTCATTTGGGAACAAAGCGAATCATAACCGACAATGGAACAAACTTCGCTGTTGAAAACCTCCAGAATTGGTTCAAAGAGCTGAACATTGAACATACCTTTTCCTCGGTGGCACACCCACAAGGAAATTGTCAAGTAGAGGCAGTGAACAAAAGCATTTTAGATGGTATAAAAGCAAGGCTTGATACACAACGAAGGGGTTGAGTTGATGAACTAGCCAGCATCCTATGGGAACACAGAACAATGCCAAAGACAAGTAACGGTGAGACACCGTTCAGTCTAGTATACGGGTCCGAAGAGGTGATACCTGCGGAAATCAGTTTGCCATCCCCAAGGATGCTATCAATGAACACCATCAACAATGAAGAGCAAAGAAGGTTGGATCTGGACCTTCTAGAGGAAAGGAGAGAAATGGCAACAATAAATGAAGCGAAGTACAAAACCAAGCTGGAGAAATACTACACCAGCAAGGTTAGAGTCTGCACTTTCAACCCTGGGGACTACTTCTTGAGAGACAATGAGGCATCCAATGCCGAGAGACTGGGCAATCTGGCTCCAAAATGGGAAGTGCCTTATGTTGTGGACAAGGTCCTTGGGAAAGGAGCATACAAGCTTCGCACGCTCGAGAACAAAGAAGTCCCCAGGACTTGGAATGCTCAACAGCTAAGAAAATGTTATATGTAATCGGCCGATGATGTTTCTCTTTAATGTATGGCCATGCGCCCAACACAGTCATCTTTAATACAAGAAGTGTTGGTTATCTTATTTTCTGTGAATTTTTGTTACAACTGCATATATTACTTTGGGCATACACGAAAACATCAATGGCTTAACGACAGAAAACATTGTAGACTAAGTGCACAGTCGGGTCAAATATATGCAATCAAAACCTGTCAGCCAACTATTACTTCGTACCAACCTATACACGAAAACATTGTAGACAAGGTAAAATAAACATTGTAGACCCACAAGGCTTGGAAGCACCAAGTGCACAGCCGGGTCATCAAACACAATAACTTGTTAAACGATCACTTCATACATGCGAACAAACAATGGGCATAACGACAACACAAACATTGTAAAGTCATTTGAGCTCAACACAACAAAGTGTAAAGCCAAAGAGACCAACACACAATAACCTGTCATAGCCATCATTCATTCGCGATACCTAATCAAAGCAATTGAACATATGCACATATTGTAACTAATGCAAAATTCACATAAACAAACTAACAACCTAATGTTAGCATCATATATCAAAAATTGTGATAAGTGTACCAACAACCACAGAACCGTAAAGGTAAATTGTTCACAAACAACAACGAGCATGAAGTTGTTTAATGATTACAAGGCCGACAGGCCCATACGCGGCATACAAGCCGGAATCCAGCAATCAAACTTGGTGGTTGGGACCAGCATCCCAAGTCTCCACATCTTGTTCGCCGAGTGCTTTCTTAAGAGTTTCCACGGCATCATTTTTTCTGGATAATTTTCCAACAGCTTTGACAATAGCAAATTCAAGAAACTCATATTCTCGACGCTTGGTGGCGTAAGCAGCGGTGCAATCTTCCTTGTACAGATCGAAATGATAGTCCTTTTTGTTAGTTACAACAGTCGCCCTACCCTCACCATACCCATCCTTGTGTCCGCTATTGTAAGCAGCACCACCTAGCTCAAACATATAGTTTGCCAATTCATCAGACTTGACTATTCGATCAGCAGTCTGCAAAGGCAGGAAAAAAATATGCACAACATAAGAAAAGATGTAAATAAAAAGAAAAGTAGCAAAAGAGCATACCAAAGGAACACCGCGCGCAAGTAACCACTTACAATCAACGTTAATCTCCTCAGCCAAAATCTCTGAAGCTTTACTCTCAACTTTTTTCTCTACAACGACCTTTTCCAACTTAGCAAGACGGTTTGTATACTCGTTTTCCCTTTTTTGATAAACGGCAACAGCCTGTTCATGCTCGTCACTTTGTTTGGTTTTTTCTCCCTTCAACCTAACTATTTCATCACGAGCAGCCGTCAGCTCCCAGTTGGATCTCTCACAAGCATTTTCCTACTCTTTCTTGCGATCAACATTATATTTTTTTTCTTTCGCAAGTTTCTCCTCGGCATCCGCAACCCTCCACAACAGACATTTCTTTTATCAGCATTAAAAGCCTCCCTCTCCACAGCAAATGCTCTCTTGGCATTATCAAATTCCAGTGTGCCCTACCCCATCGCCTGCCACTCCCTCACAATTTCTTGGGTCGTAGCATAGAAGTTCACACCGGCATGGATATGATCATCCAAAATATCCATGCGGTGGCAGTTTTTCAGGAAAAGTCTCTCAGCTGGGGGGGGGGGTGGACAAAGAATAAAACTTGCGACAGTTGGGGAGGTTGTCCATCTTGGAGCCCTGAGTCAAAGTCCAATGAGGAGCGTGAGGAAGATCATCACAACCAGGGTTGTGGGTAGTCCACGATCCACCCTGAACGCGATTAAATTCAGGACTCTGATGAGTACCAGACGCACCACCACCCCCAGAACCGCGCACGCGTTTAGTATAAATCGTGTGCTGGGGAGTAGCTTCACTTGACTCAACCTCAGTTTCCACACCCTCATCATGGACTTCATCTCTTCCAATACCAGCAGCAACGTCCTCTACCACCTTCTCTGTCTGGTCAACTTCAACATCATCCTCTTTCGCTTTCCCCTTCGGATCAGGGAGAGGAGGAGATAAATCAAGTGGTTTGGACGGAGGAGATGCAGGTGGAGTAATCTTGGAAATATCAATTTTAGACCCAGAAAGGGCAGATTTGAGAGCTGCTGCAACAAAGCATAAATAATCAAAGGAGGTAAAACAATACACGAAACATATACAACGGAAGAAATCATACCTCGAGGGGCAGAAGCAGACTTGAATATTTTTTTCAAGCAATTACCATTCTTCACGCTAAACACACCTAAGTCAATCTCTGACTCTAAAGGTGAAGCAGTAGTCTCCTTCTGGAATTTGGATTTTTTTCTCAGCCAATGCAGCAGCAGCTTGCGCATCAAGCTCTCTCTTTTTATCTTCAAGCATCTTTCTCTTCTTCATCATCTCAGTTAAAGTGGCGTCATCGTCAGGATCACGGGATTGTCGTTTAACTCCTGCGTCTAAACCAGAGAGCGTGTCAGACACGACAACATAGTACAAGAAAGAGGAGTTAGAAGGACGCTTCCGAGGTGTCTTAACAACCGGCTCCTCATCCTTCTTCTCCTCAGTCTTCTCCTCCATTTTCTTCTTCCTAGTCTCCTCTTGATCAGCAGCACCAGCTTGTAGATCCGCAACAGGAGTATCAACAGTTTCAACTACAGGTTCTCGAACAGATCCTTGTTGTGGACTTGCACGCGTGGAACGATGGATTAGATCCTGATACGAGTCACCAGACTCCTCACTCGAAAGGATTATAGGCTCATCTCGAGTAAAAGCAGGATCAACATCAATTTCATCTTCATCATCTTCACCTAAAAAAAACATTGGCATAGGCAGCCATGCTCTCACTTGTAGGGTGTAAAAAATTATCCCTTATTTGATCAATCCACAGGGGCCTGCCCTCAGGTAAAACAGCCACAACCATGGCACCACCAGCTTTGGGATCGAAAACGTTCATTAAGCTATACCCTGCTAAAAGACAAAAAAGAATGTGAAAAGACAACAAAGGAAAACTGAGTAATAAAGCAATCAATATAAAAGTAGTACCTTTCTCTCTGTACACCGGAAAACCCCTAGGGTTTTGAGGAGCCCATAACATACTCATCCCAGCCGCCACCAGAGCTCTCTCCTCCAGTTGGATAATCGGAGTAACCTTCCGGGTCAATGTAGTATACCATTCATGTTTAGTAAAAGGTATCGAAACATTCACATGAGTGACGCCTTCACTTTCAGACCTGTAGTGCATGTCAATAGGGATGACTCCACGATGGATATAGAAGAATTTCTGCTTCCAATCATGTAGACTTTTGGGAGGATCCCGGCTACAAGGGTCAACTCCACTAGTACGGGAATTGAAATAATAAAACCCACCGGTATAAGTGATAAAATAAAAAACGTTTAATTTTTCAAACGTCGGTTCAACGCGATTAGCCTGGCAAATTAACTCAAAATGGGTGAGTCGAGGAAACCCCAGGGCATTTATCTGTGAGATGTGCAAACCATAGTTCGTCAACACCTCTCCGACGAACTTTGACATCGGAAGACGAAAGTTGCACTCTCGGAAAATCTCAGCATATAATGTCATGTATCCCGGAGTTGCATCAAGTGCAGTAGAATTAGGCGTCAAAAACTGGACTCCCCAGTCAGAATGGAAGCCAAAATTCTGAACCAAATTGTGCAATTCTTCCTCTTTCCAGTTAATCTCCGCTTGATTCGAACCTGGAGGATTTCGTGGTTTATACTTTCTCTTCCTGGTAACGGCAGATTTTGTACCAGTAGACATGGTTAAAGGAAAAAATGAAGATAAGAAAGAAGAAATTGAAAGAAGATCTAGAGAGGAAAAAGGAGTTTTTGAAATTTGAAAAGGGAGATAAAAGTGGTGATGATGGTAACCGCCTGATATTTATACCCATAGCATTTAATGTGATGGGTAGTGAACCGTCAGGAAGGTAGAAGGTCGGCCAGTCAGATACTGACACATCAAGAGAGAGAAGAAAAGTCGTCGCCCCTTTAGGGCGCGTGGCTATCACGCACCTGACAAACGACGAAAAACGTGCCTGACACCCCTAGGAAAGTAACTGTGCACATCTCCGACAAGACAACCACCTCAGATGGAACATCAGTCACATCAGTTGTCATAATCTCCACAGAGAAGAAAAACCAAAAACTTCCCTTAGAAAAAACCTCTAAATAAACCTTCATGCGCCATGCGGCATTTTGGGTCAACTTTGCAAAGTCATCTCCATGCGCCATGCGCCATTTTGGCTCAACTTTGCAAAGTCATCTCCATGCGCCATGCGCCATTTTGGCTCAATGTTGCAAGTCATCTTCATGCGCCATGCGCCATTTTGACTCAACTTTACAAAGTTATCTTCATACGTCATGCACTATTTTGGCTCAATGTTGCAAGCCATCTTCATGCGTCATGCGCCATTTTGGCTCAACTTTGCAAAGTCGTCTTCACGCGTCATGCGCTATTTTGGCTCAAAAATTGCAAGCCACCCTTACGCGCCATGCGCTATTTTGGCTCAATTTTGCAAGTCATCTTCATGCGCCATGCTCTATTTTGGCTCAAGTTTTGGAGATCATCACCTTGCGCCACGCGGTGTTTCGGCTCAAACTCGCATGCCATTGCCACGCGCCGCACGCCATTTTGAGTCAATCTGGCACGTCATAAAACACGCGCGATAAGATGCAAAATTCAAAGAATATCAAACAACAAAACCACAACCCTTATGAGTCCAGTATCCCTCCTACATGATAAACTCAACTAGAAGGCACACTGGACTGGGGGACTTGAAGAGGTATGGTCCCAAGTCAATGCACACATGACAGGGACCACACCACTTTTATCCAACATGGCGCCAACATCAGCAAAACGTATCCAGAAGCTTCTAGAAGCTTCTGGAAACTATCGCAGGTGACACCAAAGATGATTCTCTAGACAAAAAGGACAACACGTGTCACCAATGATCAGACGCCACCTGGACCTGCGGCACGATCCTAGGACAGGCCGACAACTGCTGATACAATTCTCCTACCTGGGCAAATAATGGTGCGCCACGTCACCCACTACTCTGAGTACAGCAGAGGAGACCAAGAGGATATTCCTCTTGGTCGGACAGCTTGCGCCCGGTAACAGCTAGCAAGGCCTCTCCTCCCTCCTTCATCCTTCGGCTATAAATAGGACAGTCCTCCTTCAGGTTTAACATTCTGCTCTCTATATATTTCACCTACAACACACACCATTTTCTGCTCAGAACAGTACTTATTCTCACACCGGGGGTGGTCACAAGGAGAACCCCCCTATTCTCCTCCTTGTGGCGAGTCACCGGTGTTTTGTTTTGCAGGAAACCAACAATCGACGAGTGGAGAAGGAGATTGAACCCCACACATGAGACGACTCAACTGGTTAGCCTAAGTATTAACTGGTGTTTCATCAGTATCTGAAGCTATACGAGTTTTAGTACCGTACCAGTCAGTCACAGGGTATTCAAAATTGAGTGTTTTTTTTTTGGTATTGTGAGCTATACGAATTCTAGTACCTACCACTGCCATGATTGATCGAACTGATTCTGGCCAAATAACACTAGTACCAATATTATTATTATCAGAACCGTACTGGTATTTGTTGATAACTACAAAATTCTCGTTGTATAACGTAGTGAAATCCCACTAGTTTATTAATCTCCAAAACCCACTTATAATTCTTATTTTTCCTTAATTAGAACTATAAAAATTGACGTGTGAATGTGTGATTAAAAAAGAGCACCCCCTTTACTTCTGCTTATATTAATCAAACATATTTCCTCATGATTAGAAAGCATCACATGCGTGTATCAACGGTAGACAACATTTACATGCGCATATTACGCTTTGCTTTTATAAGGTTAATTCCACACCGCATTTTAAGAGGGCCATTGAGTATATTTCATGATCATGTATTCTCTTGAGATATTTCTTGATAATCTCTAAATATATGTCCATCTGATTCCTATTCTCGTAGTTTGTTTGTTAGCTAGTATATGTCATTTCAACTTTGGCAAGGTGGTAGAAACTTTTATCTTTTGAAAAAAAAAAAAAAAAAAAAAAAAAAAAAAAACTAGATTTCAAATACGAGCGTGCGTTATAATTAGTATTTATTGGTATAGTTATAGTTTAGAAGTAGAAGTAGAAATAGAAATAATGTAACCTTTGTCATTTAAAAAAGCTACTCCATGAAAGAGACAAAGTAGGTGACCGTCCAAGACCCGCACTCTCATGAGTCCAAAGTTCTATATATAAAACATATAATTAAATTTAAAAGTTAACATAAAACTTATCATATTTAGTTTAGACTTATATTAAAAAAACCCTTAAATCTTACTTGAACCCTCATGCTATACTTTTTGTTTTGTTTTTAAAATACAAGTTTTATTCTTTACGTTTACATCAAATTGCAGGTGCTGTTCTTTTGACCAAAAGTTTACAGGCGGTGTCCTTAACCTTTCAAAATCTTACACGTTTTATCATTTAGGCCAAACCTAGTAGATCTCAGTTAAAAACTGTCATATGCAATGTACATGAGGGTAAAATGGTAATTTCCCTCTCAACCCTTTCTATACCCCATTTATAACCCTCACCAACCCGCATTTCATCTCTTCAATTATATATATATAGGGTAGGGTTCCAGCGTGAACAACCTCCCAAGAGTGAACTGCGTGAACAGATATGGACCAGTGATTTTCTTTTTACTTGTAAAGGGTAGGATTGTAATTATATAAAAAAATAGATTTAAATCATTATTTTAATAATTTAATTAAGTTACATCTTTCCTAATTTAAATTCATTATCCACATTATGTTTATTTATTAATAAGATAATTATCAAAACAAACAACAAATCACCAGATTTCAATTTTAATTTTTATTTCAGATTTCATCACCAGAATTCAAATTTTGATTTTTAAGATCCACGTAACCTTTATATTTCAACGGTATACACATGTGTACTTGGATATAAATAGAACAGTACACATGTGTACTCAGCATCGTACATATGTGTACAGTAATTCACAGGTGTACATCAACATTCAATACAAAAAAAAATTCTGAGATATCACAAAAACAGACGATATACACATGTGTACATCGCATTAAAAAGATGGCAAAATCAGAATACACATGTGTACATCGCATTTAAACAAATAATTATTTTAATAATTAAATTAAGTTACATCTTTCCTAATCCTTGATTTAATTTGTGAGAGATTTATGCAATCAATTTAAGAGGATAATTGATTACTTGATTTGTGAGAGATTTATGCAATCAATATAAGATTGAAATTACACATATACCCTTTTTGTATTTAATTAAATGAAAAAAATTAACCCAATAATTACCATCATGCCACTCACTTTAATCTCAAGATCATAAAAATCAAGGGCCCAGATCAGTTCACGCAGTTCACTTTTGGGATTTTGTTCACGTTTGAACCTAATCCTATATATATATATATAGTTCCCATTAAGTCTAACCGCTTTGTAAATCAATCTCTACCGTCGGATCATGCTAAGATTAAATCTCAACCCTTTAAACTCACAAAAATAACCGCTGTGATGGTGGTTAACTACGGTTTTATGAACAGGTGGTTTGCTCCACTTTTTTTGTGCCCATGATCTCCACATTCACTAAATTAATTGTCTTTTGGGATGTTATGAGCAGTTACCAACAGTTTTCACTAAAATTCAGTTCACTTCCTAAAATTCAGCAAATAAACTGCACGACATGTAACTTCAAATGGATATAAAAATAACACACAGTTCCTATTAAAGTGGGTAGTGGGCTTACTTGCAGTTATTTATGATCCTATATAATACCGGTGCTATGGATTTATTTGTCTAGCATACTCAACATGGAGAAGAAGATCGATACTCAAGAATTGCACTCGACAAGACACCCAATGCTAGAACCCATGACCTGCAAATGAAGGTTAAATTGTTCATACTACCATTAATATTGGTTTTGCTTCATTAACATGTGTTATGTTTTGCAAATTACAAAAACATAATCTGCAATAAACATATCCGTAGTTCTCTAATAAGTTTCTTTCTTTGTGTAGGTGGTAGCTATAATGGAACAACCTTGATGAAATAAATCACCCGCAAGTTAAGGTTACAGTGTTTTTGTACTTTCCATATTATTTGTGGTGTTTTGTTAAAACGAATTATGGCTTGCAAAGTGCAAATACCCGAAGACAATGTTAAGAATGGCAAAACCGGTCCGTACAAAATCGAAGTTTAAGCAGTATAATGCAGCAGATAAAAATGAAAGCAACATATCTAAATTCCAAGGTATTTTAACTAATCAGTTGTTTTAATACTTTTACCTTCGAAGTTCTAACTTGAATGTTTCGTCTCATTTCATGATAGGTCAGAATATTGCGACTGATGAGAGGGTTGAGACCCGCACCCCGTTTTCTGGTCCTTACACATCTGACTTGCACCATAACCTGAAATAGAGGAGTATCGGTAAAGTTACTTTTATTTAAGTTTGTTAGTATTGAGTTGGATGCATATGAATGATGGTTCAAAGCTAAATTTTCATATTAAATGAAACAGAACATGTCTAATGGTCGACGATGACACATACGACTTTTTACTCTCTACAAATGCGAATGTAAACGGGCACACAATGGCAAGGTCTTTTTTTTTCAAATTTCATGGAATAGTTTACTAATTTTACATTTAATTTCTATACTTTAATACTCAAAATGTTTTTTTTTTGTTGTACATGTAAAATGGACAAGAATTATTTCCAAATTCCAATAAATGATGAGCAGGTTATAAATCTAAAAACTTCAAAAATATAGTGACACTGTTGAGATAGTGACGATGCCAAGATTATGTCCTTTTTATAATTATTACAGATTTCAAAACTATAGTGACAGTGCAAAGATATTTCCTTACATTCATCCCCTACAAATCCCAAATGCACCAGTAATAAGTGACAAGGTAATACGTTTTTCTATTTCAATTGCTTAACTACATTAATAATTAAATACACTTGAATTCGTCTCAACTCATATGTATTTGTTATTGATATTAATTTGTTTTAATGTGCAGCCCAATATTTGGCTAAAATTCTCAAAAGAATTAGGATGTGATAACATCTCGAGATATCTATATCTATAGTATTATAAAAAGGAGAAGTGATGTACAAGATGGTAATTTTACCAAGGGTACACATTTTTTAGAAGCATGTACAAGCAACTGCAAGCTGGTAGAAGAGGAAGTTCATCCGACTTTTAAGACGCTCCAGGGGCAGGCTAGGGATTTCACCCATGAACCCTAATCCGATTATATAGCAATTGAGACGTGAAGATAGAACGGCAGATTGAATGCGAATAATGGTGGGAGTCTCCAGGTTGCAGATGAAGCATCATGTGTTTCATGATCAACAACGGTGGCAGTTAGCATGAAGCCAATCGTTTTGGTTTTGCAGTTCCCGAGGTACGATCTGTTTGTGTTTTGAGTGTAGATGCTGTTTGATGATCAGATAAATTAGGTTTTTGATTCAGATTGTGTGATTTAGTTTTAATTTTTTTTACCTGATTCTGATACAGACCTTTTCAAGATTCATAATCCACTACTGGTACGGTTTCCGTTTCTAGATTCTGACTTCATCGAGGGTCAACTGTTATTGTAAATTCGATTTTTGTGTTCTAATTGATGATGTAATTTGGTTTATGATTGGAAATACGATTGTTGGTTTATGATTTCCACCTTTAAATCTTGATTTTAAAGCAAAAAACATAAGTGCGGTTTGCGGTTTTTTATTATAGGTTAGAGGATTTGAGACACAGATGCAGAAATGGATGGGTGCTTGTGACTGCATTCATTATAACCAAGGTATGATCTACTCAAATCCTGCATTCAGGTTTATCAGTTTATGAATACCAGCTTTTAAAATATGATTTTTTGGGTTATTAAATATGATGCAAAAGGGCTCTCTAGAAATTTGCATATTTTCAAGTCCCGCTATCACTTCTTCAATACTAGGGTGTTTGGATATGTGTTTTTCAGGTCTGATAACAGAAACTAGGAGATCGAGTAACTACGTTTCAGTCATTTGTTTCGCTATTCATAAAGGTATATGTCTAACCAACATCGGGCTTTTTATATATTTTTGCGAAATAGGATTGTGCTGTACAACGATGATAGGGTTCTGGTGATATCAGTGGTAGTTACTTGGTTAGAGGCAGTGGATTATATGCAGTGGCGGAGCTAGACTTTAAAATCAGGGGTATCCCAAAAAAAAAATTACGGTGTATTCATATAAAATCCTTTATAGGGGTATCCTCGTATTTTTTTAGGGGTATCTTTTATATAAAATCGAAAAAAAAACAAAAAATTAACACTACGGCTCCTAACATGCTGTCTCCGCCCCTGATTATATGGAAGTGTTTGATGGAGATTGGGGTATTCGGGTGGAGTTGAACTTGAGTCAAACATCGGCTCAAAGCCGGATTCAACATGCTCAATAGAAGTTAACGTAGGTCAACTGAGTCAACTCAGTTAAGCTGGTCAACACGGTCAAACTGAAAATCGAGTACCCAGTACTACCTCGATCCCAATAACTTAGCTTGATTGTTTAATTATTTACAATACTTTACCGATAAATCAAGTTAACACAGATCGTGGTCAACGTGAAGTATGTGAGTAATGAGGTCACTACAGATCAGAGGTGATCATGCAATCAAAGCAAATTAGACCTAAACAGTATTTTTACCTTTGGTACCTATTTTTTATCTGATGATTTCATTTGTGTTTTAATCCGCTTTGTGAATATTTGCAGTTGTATTCTTTTTTTCCCTGACCCAACATATGATGAATTTGAATGTGAGCTCAGGCGCAACGACATTGTAGGCTAAACCATAGAGATTGCTGATATGGTTAGAGGTTGCTGTTGTAATGCCAAATTTTTTTTCTTTGAGGCATCTTGTAAATATTATTGTAATAGATACAATTTTGTTTATGATATGATTTGAATTTGGTATAGGCGAGATGCACATTGAGAGCTTTGAAAGGAGTGGTGCAGTGCAAACGTTGGTCCGAGGGCGGCAGATCAGGAAACAAGCGGCTGTGACACCAACTCTGGTGCATGCAGGTGCTGGTCTGGGTCAAAGACAGGTCAGGGCTCAATGGTTTCGCATGTCCATTGAAGGTCAACATGTCCAAAAGACGCTCAATGAACACCACACGCAAGCCGAGTTTTTAAAGATTTCCTAATTGAAGTAAAAAAAATTCAAGAAATGCAGGCACTCTGTTGCTCAATCTGTTAAGTACTCAAGAAGAGCAACATGCATGATTTCGGAAGCTACCACTTAAGGATTCACATTTTAGAATTAATATGAAGTTCTCATAGAAAGCTTATTGTGGTCCCTTGTCATTTCGTAACATGTATTATTAATATGAAGTTCTCATAGAAAGCTTATTGAGGACTGTTGTGTTCACTTGAGTCACTTATGAGTTATGTTTGCAGGATAAATTGCAGAATATTGGTTTAAAAGATAGTAACGACTCATGGGTTTGGCTGGGTGATGGGTCCAACTCTTTCCCGGTAGCATCTGTAAAGAGACTATTGTATGTATCAAACTGACTCGATCCAGGTTTCAAGTGTGTTCGAATGTCCCTATGAAGGTTAATGTTATCGGATGGAGAGCCTATCTAAATCATCTTCCCACTTGCGACAATTTAAACGACAAACGATGACGGGTCCAAATATTTGCAGCCTTTGTAAGTCTTCTTCTGAATCTGTGGATCATATGTTTTCTTCCTGTTATTTTGTGACGACCATTGTGTGGCCAGAGACCAGTACATATGGTGCAAAACCCCTCCGATTTCCGCCTTCTATTCCAAAATATTTTCGAGATCCATAAGCCATTTTTGGAAAATAAACTCAAATTAAAACTGGTCCAGTCAATCATTTTTGTGGCTTGTTGGTGTATTTGGAGATCGAGAAACAACTTCATATTCCCTGAATAAGTTCAAATTTCATTCCAAAACCCCCCAAAACCCAGAACCCAACCAACCGTGTGTCGTCACAAGGGTTTTGCACATCAGCAGCGATGATCGGAAGGAGGTTTATTTCATTTCTCAGGCGCAATCCTTCTTCTTCTTCCAGGTATCAATTAATAGATCTGTAATGAAATTAATTCGGATTCATATAATATAACCCCAATCTCAGATCAAGTTTTATAAATTTGCTGCTTACCAGATACTTGGGTTTCTTTAACTTTAAAATTGAATTTGAACCTGCAGTCGTTTTACTGTTTCCTTGAGTTGAATAGTTGATCAAGTTTCTCACCAAGTATGTGTTCATTTTAATAAAAGAAAGACCACATGAATTTAAATTGTAAAATCGATATGGATTTTAATGTTCAAAAGCATACCTGGAAGCGGACTACAAGTCTCTTTTTGGATGGATAGGTGGCTAGGAGACCAATCTTTATGCAATAGGTTCCCAGACTTGTTTGTTTTGGAACAGGTAAAAAATGTTCCTCTTGCTGAACGGGTAACGGTTAATGAAGGTCTTGAAGGCATCAGGTACCAGTGGATTAGAAGTCCTAGCTCAGTCGATGAAATGGATCAGTTAGAGGAGCTCACGTCGGTCTGATGCGGTTCAGCTCCGGATCAGGCGTGGACAGGTGGGAGTGGGGGTTAGAGGCTGATGGGAAGTTTACGGTTCAAAGTATCAGAAATCAGTTTCAATATGGCCGATATTCGAGCGATGAGGAGGCTTTTTCTGGAACAATTGGCTGCCGATGAAGGTAACGTTCACGACGTGGAGGCTGTCAATGAACCGGTTACCGACGATGGTGGAGTTATCTAGAAAGAACGTGCAACTAGACTTGATCAGATGTAAAGCATGTGGGCAGGATGACGACACTGCGGAACACTTGTCGTGTGTCTTTGCACAGTCCATTTGGGACTTTATTGGAAATTGGTGTAGCTTACCTGGTGTGTTTTTATTTAGTGTTAAGGATGTGTTGGATACCTGGAAACATGTTAGAGGATCCAAAAGATGGAAGAAAGTAATAAACGCGGTTATTCAAGTCGCACTATGGAGTATATGGAGGAACCGGAATGATGTGGTTTTCAACCGTAAAGGCGGGTCAACTGAAGGCGTGAAAGAGAAGATAAAAGAGCTGGGCTATCTCTGGATAAAGAGTAGGTTGAAGGCACAAGATCTGTCGTGGAGTCAGTGGTGTATGTTTGATTTACATGGTATGAAAGTGTAATGTTTTCTTTTGTTTGGTGAACTCTGTATGCTGGTGATGGACTAACTTGTCTGTTGGTCCAACATGAAATAAAAATTATATCGCTGGCTTTTAAAATAAAGCAATTGGCTAAATGGTTGTTAATCTATAAATGGTTGTTTTTTTAAATGACTCCAATGTTTCTACAGGAAGAAAAAATCAGACTACGACTTAATGCTGCTCGCTACTCTAAAGAATTGGAAGAGGTATGTAACATTCTATTGTTGATAGTAATATTTGTTTTCAACTAGCACACCTTCAGTTATACATGTTTTGTTTACTCTCTTGTTTTTTTATATCGCTTGTCGCATCAGGTCCATGATTCATGGCTTCCATCTTGGTTCGCAGTTCCTTTATTTCACTATCAGGTATATTTTTTATTTGTTCTGTTTATAAGATTATTGTGTCATGTTTCTTCTCTTAAAGATCGCAAAATGAGGTGCTGGTGCAGTGGTGGGTTGGATAACGGGTCAAAATGGGTTCATGCTGAAACGGGTAGTTTTTTGCACAGGGGTTTCAGTTGATCCGAAACACTTTAATTCTTAATGGATGATTTATGTGTTAAATATGAATACATTAATATATACTAATAGACTACTACAACACTAATCTAATCTTAAGCTCTAGCTTGGCTCGTCGACGCTCGAGCTCTGTTTTCAAAGCTAGAGCTTGGCTCGTTGGTAGTTTCTTAAGCTCTAGCTTGGCTCGTTTATTTTTTATTAATTAATATATTACATCAAATAATATAAACAATAGACTCATTTAGGCTCGCGAGCTCAATAAGTGAAGCTCGGGCTCGTTTACTAAACAAGCTTATTTTTAGGTTCAGGCTCGGCTTGTAGACAAGTTTATGTAAGCTCAGCTCGGCTCGTTAACTAGATAACTTTAAATAACGGGTAAATGTTATAAAATATTATTAAAAACTAATATTATACTAAGGCTCAATAAGGCTCGACGAGCCTGACGAGTTCACATGCCAGGCTTCAGCTCGGGCTCGATAAATAAACGAGCTTTATTAAAGGATCAATCTCGGCTCAGGCTCAATAAGGCACTGCTCGTTTGGAGCTTTTCCTTGAGCTGATCTTGAACAGCTCGCAGGGCTCGTTTGCACTCGTATTATTTACCCATCAGGGGCAAATTCTATTCATTTTCTAATACTTTGTGTCGTTAAATAATTTAATAAAAACCAAGGAAAAAAATTCATTAAAATGCCCTTGATCAATATTTTCAAAATAATATATATAACTTTTAATATATACATATATATAACTTTTAATATATACATATATATGAATTTGTGCAGCTTCTAATTTTGTATCAATATATAGGGCTCTCATTTTAGTGCTTTCTAATTTGACTTATTTGACTAGATGAGTGTAGCTAATCGGTTGCTTTCTGTGATTTGTAAAATAAGTGACAGTTCTCATTGTGATTGTTTGTGTGGGCGCTAGGTCATTGGACCGCCTTTTTGATTGTATTACACATCCAGGACGTGACCCTCCTATTGTAGGTTTAAGATAAAAGTATGGAAGCCCAGGATTTATACACAGAAGCAAACGGTCTACTCAAGCCCTAGCAATCCAATCCGCAAATCCAATCATGGCATATGTATATGTGAGGTATGAATCTATATGATTTCCAAGTTGTTTCTTTAGTGTTATTAGACGTTCAAAAATGCTTTTTGGTCGTTAAAAAAGTCCATTGTTTTAATATAATCCTTTTCTGTTGGATGTTAAAAAAGATATTTGGATTTCATTTGTGGCCTTCAAGGTATACAGCCTACTAACTCTTTGTACTTATGGAATTATTTTCAAGCTTGATATCATTAGTTTGATTGTAATAGGTCAAATCGAATCTCAAAGGTCACGAGAAACAAATAACAGGGCTTGCTTTTTCAGACTTTAAACGTAATGGTTTCATTTGGTGCTGATGCTCAAGCAACTGGTGGATGAGCTGGTGTCTGATAATTATTTTGAGATAAAGAATATTAAATAATATTAGATTCATGTTTTATGTTCTTACCACCCCTGGATGTTTTGACTGAATTACAGCTATGTATCTGGAACATTAATGGATGGGAGAAGAGGAAATCATGAAGCAAACAATCGCCACCTGGCCATCCATCCTCACTGGTTGGAGAAGCTAAAGTTCAGTTCCATAATGATCAACGGCATCTCCTTGTTGTACATGAAAGTCAAATTGCCATTTATGACCACCAACTGGAATGCTTGAAGTTGGTAAATAGTTGGACTCACACCTCACTTTTAACTATCCCAATGAACCATACATCATTTAACTATCCCATGTAGCCGGTAAAACCTTGCATTGCCATGAAGTATGGGGGCTTTTACACGCATACACACCTTATATAGTTTTTTTTTTTTTTTTTTTGTAATCGTTTGAAGGCTTGATTTATTTTCCCATCCCTTATTGTCGACACCGCCGCAACGCGCGGGTTTCCCACTAGTCTATTGTAAAAGAGATTTGGATGGCACAATTAATTGAAGGTTGAAATCTTTGTGAGCTGCATAATTAATCAACATAAAAAAAAGGAGGCAAGCAACATCAGGACTTGGACGCATACAGCGGGCCGCATGGAGCATCAAGAAATAATTGGGCTTGACCCATTACCAATCCATATATGTGAAGTAAAAAAATACCCTACGAACAAGATATTATATACATATATATGGAACCCATTAAGTCTAACAACTCTCAAATCAATCTTCACCATTAGATTTGGCTGAGATTAAATCTCAGCCACATAAACTCACAACAATAACTGCTATTAGAGCAGTTTATGGAGGTTCTTTACAGGTTCCTTCAGTGGTGGTTACCTCCCCCATTATCTCCACAATTCCCCAGTTCAGGGCAGTTTCTCACCGGTGGTTTTTCCCACATTATTATGGATTCACGCGTAACTTCGCCCCACTTCCCTATTTACTCGGCTCCTCTTCTCTCCTCCTATTCTTCAAGTATTATCAATGGTGCAATCCTGAGTTCAGTTCAGGGTTCAACTCTGTCATCTTCTCTACTACAAAAAACCCTAGCTCCATATCTGAACATACATGTCTCCCTCTGCATTCCAGATATCAGTTTTATCCCACATCAATTTGTGACATCGCCCTTTCATTATCTTATTCAACATCGTTTATTCATCATCATCTTCACCATTTCATCAAGAACTACCATTTCTTGCACTCGGAACATCCTTAAGGTATAATTTCATCACATTTATTTCAATTCCGAATTTGATTATAAAATTTCAATTCCGAATTTGATTATAATCGTTTGTATCTTAGTGGTTTATACTGTTAAATTATTGGTTCCATTTAGGGTTATCTCTACTTGCTTATGGGGGACATTCAACCAGTTCAAGGTATGTAGGTTCATTATTTATATATATATATTTTTTTGTCAAAATTCAATATTTTTTCATGTAACCCAATGAAATCAAAAGGCAAAATGAAAATAGAACTTCACTAAAACTGTTAAGTGAAGATCGCCATTTAAAAAAGAAAGCTAATTCTCACACAAATGAGAAAAGGGTACCGTTTAAAACTGTTGTTCATATGCAGTGGCTATCAAGATGGTTTATCTATAAAATAGTTATAACTTAACCTGATATAGCATATTGTTAATAAAAAATAAAAACTATAAAAGTTGGTTTTAATGATGTTTGTTTGGTTAATTCAGTTGTTTATAAACATCTAACTATAACAACCGAAGCATAAAAATCTGTTTTTATAAAAAAAAAAAAAAAAAAAAAAAAAAAAACCATAATCAAACCCCTGGTGTCGTTGAAAACGCTCATTTCTTGAAGGTATGATTTCTTATTATGTTCATTCACAAAAAGGTTTATTCGTATTTATAGTTTTATACGCGTACTTGAAAGGATATTCTTTGTAGGAAGTAGAAGATGCACTTAGAATCCGTAGGAGTATCATCGACTGCTTTGAAAGGGCAAGTCTTCCGAGTGTAAGTGAAGACGAAAAGAAAAGAATTTTGCATTTTGTGGTGGTCGGAGGTGGGCCCACAGGGGTGGAGTTTACAGCCGAGCTTCACGACTTTCTTCATGAAGATTTGGTTAAACTGTACCCTGATCTGGAGGAATATATGACGATAACACTGCTAGAGGCCGGTGATCACATATTAAGCATGTAAGGACCTTAAGTTTTCAAATATGAAAGCATTATACATGATGGTTTGATTAAGCATTATACTCGCTTTTTTGTTGGTATGTAGGTTTGACAAAAGAATAACTGATTTTGCTGAAGAAAAGTTCAAGAGAGATGGTATTACCGTGAAAACCGGGTCAATGGTGGTCAAAGTGTCTGACAAATCAATATCTCTTAAAGAAAGATCAACTGGTGAAATGAAAGATTTACCATACGGAATGGTTGTGTGGTCAACTGGAATTGGAACCCGACCCGTTGTAATGGATTTCATGAAGCAAATTGGCCAGGTTAATTTCATTATTCATACATCCTTTCTTTCTAGTGTTCTTATCGACTTTAAACATAAATAATTTGTTTGTTGAATTACAGGGAAACAGACGGGTTATGGCAACCGATGAATGGCTTAGGGTGGAAGGAGTGCCGAATGTGTATGCTCTTGGTGATTGTGCTACGATAAATCAACGTAAAGTAATGGTATGTTGTTAACTTATTATAAACACAAAATTAAAAATAAAAATATGAATTGAATAAATGTTATTATGCAAAATGGGTTTGCAGGAAGATATCTCAGCCATATTTAGCAAGGCGGATAAGAACAAGAGTGGAAAGCTGAACGTAGGAGACTTTGGTGAAGTAATCAACGACATCATCGAGCGGTATCCTCAAGTGGAGCTTCATTTAAAGAGTAAAAAGTTGAAGAATTTCGTCGAGTTACTGCAGAGTAATCAAGACGATGCTGCAAATAAAAGGCAACTCAACTGGATATTGAGAAGTTTAAAAAAGCACTTTCTGAAGTGGATACCAAAATGAAAAGTCTTCCTCCAACTGCACAAGTAAATCCAAATAACAACTACCTTGATCAATAAAAACATAATCTGTTATTAAATCTAATGTTGTCGTCGTCGTCGTCGTTGTTGTTGTTGTTGTCTTAGGTGGCAGCTCAACAAGGTGAATATCTAGCCAAATGCTTCAACAGGATGAAAGAGTGTCAAGAGAATCCCGAAGGTCCGATTAGATTCAGAGATTCTGGTCGACACCATTTCAAACCATTCAGGTTTTTATACACCTTATAGTGTCTTTTGATAAATATGATTTTATTGAATTGTAAGTTATAAATTTTTTTTATAAAATGAATGATGAAGGTACAAGCATCTGGGGCCAGTTTGCTCCACTAGGTGGTGAACAAACTGCAGCACAACTTCCTGGTGATTGGGTTTCAATGGGTCACAGCGCGCAGTGGCTTTGTTTGTAGCAGCAGAACCGGTTTAAAGAAGCTTTAATGTTAACCGTAGAAGAGAGGTAACAAAGATGAGATTCTAGGAAAATTTTTGTTGCCATTGTACTCGGTTCATCGAAGATGGGACAATAAAGTCGTACACTCAAAATGGCACAACCTTGAGAAACTTAAGGTGATTGATGGTGAGAAAAAAGAAGCAAAGTTCGCGAGTCGAATTCATCTATGAGTGTGTTTGGATGGAGGGTATCATGTGTTGGATGAGTATACGAATTATAGTCGTGATTTAAGGCCGACAGTGAAGGAAATATGTGTACCGAGCAGTTGGATTTTGGAGCTCGGGATTATAAGTGCGAAGGGGTTGTCGCCTATGAAGACACGAGACTGTCGTGGGTCAACGGATGCGTTTTGTGTGGCGAAGCATGGGAATAAATTGGTTCGCACGAGGACGATTATTGATAGTTTTTCGCCAACGTGGAATGAACAGTATACGTGGGAGGTTTTTGATCCATGTACGGGAATAAATTTGTTTGTTACGCTGTTAGCGTGACCCGTCCACCGGACGGGTATTAAACTAGTTTAAAAAAGGACATCAGCAAGGAGGCAACCATTTTTTGAAGATATTAATTCGCAAGGGGGTGTGGTTGGAGTTTGACGGCAGCAAGGAGAGAGGCTAGGAGATCAAGTTTTGAGAAGAAAGCGTATCAAGAGAGGCTGCGATTTAAGATTAAAGTCCGGGTTCGAAACGTGTTAGTTCGGTTTTAATTTACTTTATATTATTCGAACTCGTGAACATGTTTTTCTACTCTATGCAGATTTGTTTATTTTTCTTGAATATGTTTCTTGGCTAATTTTCTTAGTTACATTAAATTGTTTATTTTGTTGGACACGAAAGTATGATAAAATGAAAAAAAACAGAAAGCTCTTTTTACAATGGAGCTTTAAAACTATAGTGACACTTTTGGGATCGTGATGTTGTCAAAATTATTTCCTAATTTTATATTTATTACAAATTTCAGGGTAATGGTGATGGTGTTGACACAATTTCCTACAGCCTGTTCAGCCCTTACAAATCCCAAATGCACGGGGAGATTAGTGATGAGGGCATACAATGAGATTTCAATTTTTGAATGGTATGAAGGCACACTCTTAAATAGAAAGACACCATAGGGTTCCTTTAACAATGCAGGTGTTTTCCAAACCTGTAGTGCAATTCAACTATATGAGATATATTGTGGTAATTTCTGTATCTATACATAAATACATATATATATCTAGATCTATACACCTCTTTTAAAATAATGCCTTACTTTAAAATTTGAGAATAACGTTTGTTATGTGGATAAGGTTTACATATTTGCTACACTTTTTAGGGTTATTGGATTTTAATAATCCTAAGTTTCACCTCTGTTGGCCAATAATAATCTCAACTTTAAAAATTCTCTCCAACGATCCCAACTTGTAAGAATTTGACCCCCATTGATCCTTTCGGAGTGGGGGCAGGAAAGTTTCTGGGATATATGGTGACTAAAAGAGGAATAGAGGCAAGCCTGGAGCAGATTAAAGCTATCTTGGATATCAAATCACCTTCAAATATGAAGGATGTTCAACGGTTGACGGGACAGGTGGCAGCACTAAATAGATTTATTTCAAGATCTTCGGAAAAATGCAAAGAATTTTATGATATCCTAAAGAAAAATAAGAAATTCGAGTGAGGAGAAAAGCATGAAGCAGCCTTGCAGGATTTGAAGCAGTATCTTTCAACCGCACCACGAAGCAGCCTTGCAGGATTTGAAGCAGTATCTTTCAACCGCACCACTATTGATGAAGCCTGAGAATGGTGAACCACTGTCCCTATACCTCGCAGTATCAGGAAATGCTGTAAGTGACGTGCTTATAAAGGATCATGAAGGTCAGCAATATCCTGTCTATTATGTTAGTAAAAGTTTATTAGATGCTGAAACTAGATATTCTCATTTAGAAAAGTTAATATTGGCTCTAGTTATGGCATCAACAAAGCTTAGACATTACTTTGAGACACATAGGATACATGTTAAAACCAATTATCCCGTTAAAAATGTGCTTAGGAAACCTGAGATGTCAGGCAGGATGGCTAAGTGGTCAGTGAAATTAAGTGCTTATGACTTAGTGTACGAACCCAGAAATGCCATAAAATCACAAGCTCTAGCTGACTTTGTGGCTGATTTCAGTAGTGACATTCAGGATGAAGTAGACCTAGAAGTCCAACAGTTAGGAGAATCCTCAGGATCCTGGACATTATATACCGATGGAGCATCTAATGTCAGAGGAGTAGGATTGGGAATACTACTAAAATCGCCACAGGGGGGCATATTACCCCAGGATATTAGGTGTGAGTTTCCTGCTACTAATAATTGTTATGGGTGAAATTCTGAGCCCATATCCTGAGAAATATCTTGGGTTATATCTTGGTTATATGATATCTGTTCACATCCGGGATGCTGATTCAGGATATTGGTAACATCCTGAATGGTATCCTCAGGATCACTAACGGATTATGTGCAGGTACGCGGGTTAGAAGCTAGCAACGTTCACAAGGACTCATTCCGCGGGAGACTCGGTCCAAGTTGTTCAAATAAAGACGTTGAAGCCGCATTACTCGGTCCACAACGTTAGCAATGGAATATTCGAAGCATCCCATATATATAGGAATTTTCGTTTGTAATTCGTTACTATAAATAGGTGGGTATATCAGATCGAATAGGACATCACATCAACAATCACTACACTCTTACACTTGTTCTCTAGCAATTTTCACTTTCGCACAAAAGCGTTGTAACACTTAGCGATCTGGTCAATATCCTGCACTGTATCCTGATGTTTAAAGCAATAAGAAGAACAAGGCAACTGCGATTGTCAGCTCCCGAGGTTTTATGCCAGCGATCTAGATTGATCAAGGGCTTTCCTCGTATATCTCGTGTCATCCCCTTTACTTTTTGCTCATTGTTTGATCGTAGATACAGCTCAATATCCTGAGCCGTATCCTGAATACTGTTTTTCCAAACAACTTAACCAGCATATTTTCAACACACTTTTTAGCACACTACCTCACTTAACTAATTTGATCACTTAATTACTTCGGTAATTTTTGACCAAAACAATTTGGCGCCCACCGTGGGGCAAGTGGTTCTATTTTTACTAAAAATCTTTGTGAAATCGTTAATCGGTTTTCTGTTTTCAAAACTTTTTGCCACATTATTTACAATGGCCTCAAGATCAAACATGAGCTCCTCCACTGTGTCTGCTACAACTTCTGCAACTACTGGTCCGGTGCTTCCACCACCTCCTCCAAGGATACAATCTTCCTCACAACCTCAGGATATTATGCCTACTCTGAGTATTCAGGGATCTGCTCCCATTTTAGCTTCTAATGATGAAATTCTAACCTTATTTGGAAGTGTGCAGGAACAAATGAGGCAGCAACAGGAAACAAACCAAATGCTGTTGAGGGAAATACAACTCCTGAAGTCTGGCTCGAGCAGACCTGCTGAGGATATCGTCACTCCATTACAACCCAGAACTTTGAACTTCAGTTCGGCTGTGTACATTGAGGATAATAGGGGGAATATTGTGCCCAGCCTTCCTCAGAATCATACTCCTGAAATACCCTCCTCGGTCAGGATGTCAACCATGAGGAGCTCAGGATATGCTTCGGGATATGGGCAGAATCCTCAGGCGGGTAACGTGTCAAATAATAATAATACTCATGCTGCTAACAATAGTGGATCTTTGCAGGATATAGGTGTAACATCAGCATTTACTAGGGAGCTTCAGAAGTTAAAGGACATGATATCCAGTGTACCTGGAGTGGTCCAGCCAATCCCGGAAGTATCCCAAGACAGCCACAGGATATCTCGCTTTGCATATCCTATCTGTGATGCTGAGATTCCAAAGAGATTTCAAACCCCCAACATGAAGCTTTATGATGGAACTACGGATCCTGAAGAGCATATTGCCCAGTATAGGGAAAGAATGGAGATTAACCCTATCCCTCCGGAGCTCAAGGAAGCATGCTTGTGCAAGGGTTTTGGTTCTACCTTAACAGGATCAGCCTTAAAATGGCTTCTGAATGTTCCTCCTTATTCGATTACATCATTTGCTCACCTAGTGAATTTATTTAATAGTCAGTTTTCTTGTAGTAGAAGCTTTGAAAAACTAACAAGTGACCTCTACAGGATAACGCAGGGGCCTCAAGAATCCCTAAGGGATTATGTGAACAAGTTTAGCCGGGAATCCTTAGACATTCCGCATCTTGATGTTGCAACAACTGTGCAAGCTTTCAAGATGGGGCTGCAAAAAGATTCTCAATTTTACCAAGACCTTGTAATGAACCCATGCAGGAACTTGGATGAAGCTCGAAATAGGGCCCTAAGATATATTCGATTGGAGAATGACAGAAAGATTCAAGAGAGGATGAACTCATCCAACACCTATGAGTCAACTAACAGGAAGTCAGAATCCTCATTTAAGCCATATCGCTCTAAGCCATATGGTAGAAATGAAAACAAGAAAGTGAATGCTATCGAAGACGAGGATCCTGAAGAATATCCTGAATTATCTGAATATTGCTTTTCTGTTAACATTCTTGAATTGATGTATGCCATGCAGGGTTTAGGAGACAAGGCTAGGTGGCCTCGAAAGAATCAACAAAAAGCCGATTGGAAAGATAAGTCAAAATGGTGTGCCTTCCACGAAGATTTCGGACATGTAACTGAGGATTGCATTGCTCTAAGAAAAGAAATAAGCTATCTTCTAAGCAAGGGATATCTGAAAGATCTCTTAGGAAGAAAGAAGAATAAGGGTCAGGATACTGAGAAGGATCCTGAGCGAGCAGCGTCACCTCCCGCGGATGCCAAGATAATCAACTTTATTTCGGGAGGATCCGACATTTGTGGGACTTCGTATTCGGCGGCGAAGAGACATGCAAAAGAAGCTAAGGCCGAAAGGGGAGACAAACCTATCAGGATGACTACCCTCACAACTGACAAAGTGATCACATTTGATGGTGATGACAGGGATACTGTCCAGGATCCTCATCATGATGCTCTGATAATAACATTATATGTGGCTAACCATTTTGTACGCATGATATTGGTTGATAATGGCAGATCCGTCAACATAATCCAACTAGAGTCTCTGAAGACAATGAATGTATCTCCGATGGATATCACTTCGAAGTCCACCGTGCTTGTTGGGTTCAGTGGAGAGGCTAGGAACACAGTGGGAGAGATAAAGTTACCAGTATATGTTGAAGGAGTCAACTCGATACAACGTTTCTGTGTGATGGATTCTCTATCCTGCTATAACATCATACTGGGAAGACCATGGATTCACGATATGAAGGCTGTCCCATCAACATATCACCAATGCATCAAGATCCCTACCCCTTGGGGAGTTGTCAAGGTTGATAGTGATCAGCAGGAGGCGAAAGAATGCTACTCATTGTCACACCCCAACCGATGGCGGAATCATCGGGGCGCGGCACTAGGCGAATCAGATTGCTCAAGAGAATCCATAACAACTATATTGCGATAATATTTAATACAATCGTTATCCCATACTAACAAATAATACAATCACATAAGTTATCACAGATTTATTGTCCTCTCGAACAATGCAAATCCGACAACCTAGATTTTAGTTGAGTTTCTAGACTTCCTAGCTTGATTTGATATAGTCTGCGATCTAACCTGCAACATACGTTAAAATATTTGTCAATACAAAAGTATTGGCGAGTATACAGGTTTGATAAGTATAGCATAATAGATTAAAAGAGCTGCGAATTTCCACATGCATAAACGTAATACACGACATATATACTCACAAAACTGATACTACCAACTAAGTCCTCGATGCTCGAATGTACGATGGCATAACTAGACCCCGTCGGGCGCAATAGTACTATACTAGTAGTGGTGGGACGTCGCGAGTATAAGCCCTAGCACATATGCAACTAGCATCACGTATATCTATGCGTAACAGTTATTCGCAAGTGATAATTCGATTGATTGAATATTTCGTTTGATGAGTTCGATTTGTTAGAAACGTATGTTACACCCAAAATGCGATTAAAAAGGGGTTCAAGTATACTCACAGTGCGTATTTAGCGAGAATACAACTTGATTGAGTCGGTTGCGAGTACGTCTGTGTTGATCCTTGAAGAATAGAGTAAACGATGTACGGTTAAGCAAGATTAGCCTTGAAAAGTCACTAACTTGGTCGAATGGTGCTCATCCGTGCGGATTGACATGTTATCCGTCCGGATGACATGTTATCCGTTCGGATAACAGGTGATCAATGCGGATGATGTGTGATCCGTGCGGATGATGTGTGATCCATGCGGATAATGTGTGATCCGTGCGGATAAATGGTGACTCGTCCGAATTGTTGTCCGTTCGAAATAAGTAGTGATTCGTACGGATTGTCATCCGTTCGAGTAAGCGTGACATGTATTCCGTCCGGATGACATGTTATTCGTGCGGATTACATGTTATCCGTCCGGATTACATGTGATCCGTGCGGACAACACGTCTGTTTCGCATTCTAACTACTGTTTCAGAGTGTTTAACGGAAGGAATACATGTAGAGTTACCAGGACAGTGTAATCTCGCACTAACACTTGAAGTTCCGTCAATTCCGACCCGCTCTAACGGCCGGGAATCACCCCGTTCCATCAGATCCGGCCGTTCGTGATGGTTCTTCGTGGTTAACTCGAAATCGCACAGTTCCTTGGGTAAATACTTAGATTTAGGCGAGGTTTGCTACCAAAACATGTGGAAATCACCCAGATCTGAGTCGTTTATGGTGGGATAAGGTCACAACTTAAAATTCATAAGAACACTTGGTGACATCACCTTGAAACAACTCAAATCCGTAGATTTCATGGTTAGAAATTGAGTTTTGAAAGATAGAATGGTGTAGAATTGAGTGTAGATTGCAGAAGTACAAGTTTTAGGTTGAAATCTTACCGGAATCGCGAGGAAATCGAGAGAAAGGGTCCTGGAGCGTGTTTGGTAGAGTGGGAGCTGTCACATCACTGTTCAAGTGATGTGACAAGGTATTTATAGGCAACAGAGGAGAAGAAGAGAGTTCTGGCCCGGATTGCCCATCCGTCCGGATTGCCCATCCGTCCGGATGGCCCATCCGTCCGGATTGCTATCCGTCCGGATGGCTATCCGTCCGGATGGCTATCCTGACGCGTTGGACTTCTCCGTTTTCGATCGTTTTGATAGTTTTTGAGGTACGCGCTCTCTATAGTTGAGTTATATTATTATTATATAAGTATTTATATATATATAACTAAGGGTCGTATTTACGTATCCATAATCCACAGCTTCGATAATTACTCCCGGTTTTCCTTTTGAGTATGCGATTATTAACGACGTCTCACGGCCATCAAGGAGGGTAGTATAGGTCCTTTCTCGATGTCATCGTGAACGTTATCGTGTGTTGCCACAATGACTGACGGGGTACCATTCACTCGTATTGTCATCATCGTCACGACGACTGGAGCTATAGCACTCACCCAAGAGTCTTTGTTAGCCTTAATTGTTTACGTTCGACACATCACGGCCACTGAGGAGGGTAGAATAGGTCCTCACTCATTGCCTCCGTGAGTGTTAGTGTTTGTGATAATAGTGTAGTATAGTGGTATTGTATTTCGAAAATATGCGATTATCCTTCGAATAACGATATATATACGATATAGTTACATTATGATCTGAATCTCTGGTGCTAGGCGTAACGAGTATAACGAGTAGTAACAACGCACGAAAGTGTGGGTTGTTACAGTCTCCCCTACTTTAGGAAATTTCGTCCCGAAATTAATCCAATAGGTAGACTTCTAAGAGTTGATCTAGTATGAGTAGCGATACAGCGAGCGATTTGATCGTAAGTTGACAGCAAGAACGTTTCGAATAAGAGAAATCGACTGTGATAGCGAGAAGGCGACGTAAGACAGAAGTAATAACCCCACGAGTTGGCATTCCAAGGTACCACGTGTCTTGGAGGATTCGATGCGACTGAAATTGGAAGGTTTCTCATGACGTAGAATTAACTGAGTTGATCGTTAACCAACGTTACAAGAAGCGTTCGTTTTAGATATTTAAAAAGGAATTTAGGATGAAAATCTTTGAAAATTTTCCTTTTAACGTGAGGTCAACGGAGTCAATGTTAACCGATGTTGCAAGGAGGTTTAAGTTTTTAGACATTTTAAGGAATTCGAAGATGAAAACAAGGGTTACGAAAATTCTCCTATGACATGGGTTCAAGCTGAACTCGATGTCGAACCAATGTCTTAAGAAGGATTTTATTTTGACGTTGCAAAAGTTTAGGGAACAACGCTTATGAAACTTTTCTTGGACATGGAGTTAAGCTGATTCGATGTTAACTCCACATCGTGAGAAAATTTCACTTGTCCACTGGTTTTAAATCAAAAATTTACAAAAAGGACGTTTTAATCAGTATAAAAGGTAGTTAATTACCGGGCCCCACTTGGAACTTTCCCACGAAAGTTTGTTAATATGTTTAAAACACTTATTTATAGGAAGTACCAGCGGCGTATCCACCATGCTTTGCCTATATTACTTCTGTTTCGTGAGGCGGTGTCAGGTGTGCCGGTATGACGCGGATAGAATTGCGTTCAATCGATAGAAAGTCGGACCGAGCATAAGATAGAATCGAATAGGTTAATCCGGCGAGTTGATAAGCGAGAAGCGAATAGCGCGTTTTCGATTAGATTCCACATTAAACCCACATGGCACGTTTCCACGAGAGTTTGCTAACATGGCAAAACACCATGCTTAACCAGGTTAGTTTTTGCCTCGTGAAGCGGTGTCATGTGTACTAACACCACATAGACTGCAATGAACACCAAGCGAGCGATAAGCGGTACGCGAATAAGCGGTAGACAATACACGATATGCGATAAGCGATTAGATGATTAAGCAGATCACATGACACCATACTAGTAACGACGGCGACGATAAACGAATTACGATAAGCGGCAGTTGTTGCGTTGCAAACGATGGGGGGGGTATACATGATTGATGCGGTTCGATTTTGATTGATTAACACCACAGAGTTTGACTAACGTTAGACCCCACATGGCCTTTTTCCACGAAAGGTCGCTGATATGGTTAAAACACCCTGCCTTAACCATATGAGCTTCATCTCGTGTAGCGAGGTCATGCGTGCTAACTCAACACGAATATCACAGCTAACGGTATAGCGATAGGTTGATACACAGCAAACGATATAGATTCACATAATAAGCGATAGATATTGCGAGATACACAAGGTAAGCGATTGCGATTAGTCGGGTTTGTTTCGAATAAGCTTAACGTTACGTTGCGACGCATCACGGTTATCGAGGAGGGTAGAATAGGTCCTCTCCCGACAACATCGTGAGCGTTGATGTGCTTGATGAGATTGTTGCAACAGACTTACGACCAGTCCTGCGTTTATGCAATTGTCCTGCGAGGTAGACTCTCCAGAGTCCATCGATGAGGCGATTGCATTGCGTTTGCAGACTTACGACAAGTCTTGCGATGATGCAATTTCAGTTGTTACGCCTTGCGATTGAGTGTAATGTGTTGAAAATAATCACAATAGTATAATAGGTCTAATAACGTTCAACTCCACGTGGCACCTTCTTCACGGAACTTTGGTAGTATGATAAAGCACACCTTGCTTGACCCCTACTACTTTCATCCCGTGATTTGGTGTCGCCTTTTGTCAAAACTCTATGGCACCTTAGAATTCACTACGATCACCGTGCACTGACCCAAATAATCCCTTGTGCACCCGTGATTAGTCGTTCCTTGCACGTTTATCGTACCTCCTTCTAAGAGTGTAGTGAGGGTAAAACACATTATTTCCTGATATAGTATATAGTGTGTGCGTGAATCTAGGCTAAGTGCGACGACTAGAGTGTGATGGAGGAAACGAAAACGAGAGTTGATGTTACACATAGTGATAACTTCGAATAATAGAGTAGGTTCAAAACTTAGAAATTATAGTCGAAAATCGTATCATTACAACTTTATCCTACGCTTGCTAGATACTTGATACTGAAGGCTTTTGCTGGAGCTGCTGTTGTTGTACTCAAGTTGCGGGTGAAGTGACCGTAACGGTTGCAGTTATTGCAATAGCGACAGTCAGCCCCAACTGGATGATGATAAGTGCATGAGTAACACTAAGGATGAGCTCCAGTGTAAGCTCGTTTTGGAAACATCGGAACTGTTCGGAGGGGTTTCGGTTGCAGCAGTTCGGTGGTTGACGAGCTTGGGCTTGAAGTCTTTCGCTTGCGGCTGGGTTTGTTGGTGTCTTGCGAAGAGATGTCGTCGTTGGAGGATTCGTCTGAAGACTCGCTTGCACAGTCCTTGGCTGATTTGTCGGAAGATCCGTCGGCAGATTTTTCAGAAGAATTGGCAGCAGATTCGTTCAAAGAATCGTTAGCAGATTTGTTAGAAGAATCGTTAGCGGATTCGTTAGAAGAATCGCCAGCAGATTTGTCAGAAGATTCGTCAGTAGATTTACCAGAAGAATCGTCGACATGCTCGCCTGAAGGATTAATGGCGATTGCTTGATGAGCTTTCTTGACAGGATTCTTTGAGAAGAACCCTTTCATGAATCGTTTGTTGTTGATTTCTACGGCTAAGCGGTAGGCTTCTTCGATGGTAGCAGGTCTTGCAGCTTCGACAAAATCACCCACACACTCAGGCAAGCCACGAAGGTACTTCGCGATGGCCTTTTCTGAAGTGTTGACCTGACCTGGGCAGATTATGCTAAGCTGTTTGAACCTTGTGGTGTAGCCAGCGTTGTCACTTTCGACTTGCTTGATTTCCCAAAATTCGTTTTCTAGCTTCTGGATTTCGTGAGGAGGGCAGTACTCTTTCTTCATAAGCTCTTTCAGCTCATCCCAAGAGAGAGCGTAAGCTGCGGAGATCCCCCGTTTGTTACGTTCAGCGGTCCACCAGTCGAGTGCTCGCGATTGAAATACTCCGGTAGCGCAAGTAGTACGGAAACTATCGGGACACCCGCTTTGACGAAGGGTGACTTTGATAGAATCGAACCACTAGAGTAGTTGAGATGCACCTCCTTCACCCGTGAACTCCATCGGGTCACAGGCTTTGAAGTGCTTGTAGAGAAAAGTAGATTGCGGCGCTTCCGTCCTGGAGTCTTCCGAGGCTCGAGAGTTACTGGGAGAGTGCACTTGAGCGGCAATTCGAGGAATAAGCTTACTCACTTCCTTAGTCACAAGTGATGCAATCCTCTTATTGACACTTCGTTTGGCTCTCCTCCTAGCTACTCGTCTCGAGGTAGAGTTGTTGGAAGGCATCTAGACAGAAAGAGACTTGGAGTGAGATTCGATCATAATGATTTTGAGTTTTGCGATGCGATTGAGCGCGTTCAAAACTTGGTGCGATAGTATAGTAGTAATACGAATCACATAAGAGCCACATAGGAGACACGAAATTCCTAAGTTCTCACGCAATGACTTGTTTGTTTACACGTATACATATATATGTGTTTATATATGTAATTTGTAATCATACTCATACAGGTTAATTTAGGATATGCGAGGACGCGTTGAGGTAAGAAAGCGAGAGCGAGTGCGATAGATTATGCATTAGTTTCGTTGCGAATATTCGGATTGCGTTTTAGATTGCGATGGCTGTGCGAATCGTGTGTTTATAAAGTAGGGAGTGAAAATCGTTAAATCGAGAAATCGATAACGCGTAAAGTTTCAAAACGTAAATAAGTTCCAGCCAATGTAAAATTGGTTGTTCGTACGATAGAGTGCCTTGGGTGTTTAGGCGTCGACTACCCAAGGTAACCCAACTATATCTAACAAGCTCGTGCACGCGCGTTGACTTAGAAGACTCCATGCTTCCACTGGGATGCAGCTCATGGCATTCGTCTTCCTCGGCCTTGCGTGGCTCGGGTCATCATAATAGTCGAGTCCTTGGTGAGAGCTTTTTGAAAACCAATTTATAGGGAGTGGAACGGCTTATTAAGGTACGGGTTTCACCCCTGACTCAACAGTTTCGTTCCAAATTGTGGTTATGCTCTTCGAATAAATTCGTGAGTTCCACTAGACGTCGAGATGGAGACTTTCGTCGAGATGTGGATGTCACTCCTAACTCGATGAAAGGTTCTCGTGCTAGAAAAATGCGCTGAGTGAGCAATCCTATCGAGAGTTCTTGGTTTTCACACCTGATCTCGACTGGATCGCTCGGTTTCGTTATGCGAGTATTTTCGAAAACACGTGTATTGTGCCAGCCTTAGGAAAGGCTAAGTAGTATTCCAGCCTTAGGAAAAGCTTCTTCGTGTGAAGCTGTAGTACGCGGTGTTCACACAAAGTTGTAGCTTTTAGCAATTTCGATCGAGAGTATCAAGTAGGCCCGATACAAACCCTACTGGGTTCGTACGAGTCGGCCTATTGGTACTTAGACTATAGACTAGGTCAATTTCTAAGACGTCGACCCAGACTAGGTCGAGTCTGGCCTAATTCCCTATAGTTATGGCTCTGATACCAATCTGTCACACCCCAACCGATGGCGGAATCATCGGGGCGCGGCACTAGGCGAATCAGATTACTCAAGAGAATCCATAACAACTATATTGCGATAATATTTAATACATTCGTTATCCAATACTAACAAATAATACAATCACATAAGTTATCACAGATTTATTGTCCTCTCGAACAATGCAAATCCGACAACCTAGATTTTAGTTGAGTTTCTAGACTTCCTAGCTTGATTTGATATAGTCTGCGATCTAACCTGCAACATACGTTAAAATATTTGTCAATACAAAAGTATTGGCGAGTATACTGGTTTGATAAGTATAGCATAATAGATTAAAAGAGCTGCGAATTTCCACATGCATAAACGTAATACACGATATATATACTCACAAAACTGATACTACCAAATAAGTCCTCGATGCTCGAATGTACGATGGCATAACTAGACCCCGTCGGGCGCAATAGTACTATACTAGTCGTGGTGGGACGTCGCGAGTATAAGCCCTAGCACATATGCAACTAGTAACACGTATATCTATGCATAACAGTTATTCGCAAGTGATAATTCGATTGATTGAATATTTCGTTTGATGAGTTCGATTTGTTAGAAACGTATGTTACACCCAAAATGCGATTAAAAAGGGGTTCAAGTATACTCACAGTGCGTATTTAGTGAGAATACAACTTGATTGAGTCGGTTGCGAGTACGTCTGTGTTGATCCTTGAAGAATAGAGTAAACGATGTATGGTTAAGCAAGATTAGCCATGAAAAGTCACTAACTTGGTCGAATGGTGCTCATCCGTGTGGATTGACATGTTATCCGTCCGGATGACAAGTTATCCCTCCGGATGACATGTTATCTGTCCGGATAACAGGTGATCCGTGCGGATGATGTGTGATCCGTGCGGATGATGTGTGATCCGTGCGGATGATGTGTGATCCGTGCGGATGATGTGTGATCCGTGCGGATAAGTGGTGACTCGTCCGAATTGTTGTCCGTTCGAAATAAGTGGTGATTCGTACGGATTGTCATCCGTTCGAGTAAGCGTCATCCGTCCGAATGACATGTATTCCGTTCGGATGACATGTATTCCGTCCGGATGACATGTATCCGTCCGGATGACATGTTATTCGTGCGGATTACATGTTATCCGTCCGGATTACATGTGATCCGTGCGGACAACACGTCTGTTTCGCATTCTAACTACTGTTTCAGAGTGTTTAACGGAAGGAATACGTGTAGAGTTACCGGGACAGTGTAATCTCGCACTAACACTTGAAGTTCCATCAATTCCGACCCGCTTTAACGGCCGGGAATCACCCCGTTCCATCAGATCCGGCCGTTCGTGATGGTTCTTCGTGGTTAACTCGAAATCGCACAGTTCCTTGGGTAAATACTTAGATTTAGGCGAGGTTTGCTACCAAAACATGTGGAAATCACCTAGATCTGAGTCGTTTATGGTGGGATAAGGTCACAAGTTAAAATTCATAAGAACTCTAGGTGACATCACCTTGAAACAACTCAAATCCGTAGATTTCATGGTTAGAAATTGAGTTTTGAAAGATAGAATGGTGTAGAATTGAGTGTAGATTGCAGAAGTACAAGTTTTAGGTTGAAATCTTACCGGAATCGCGAGGAAATCGAGAGAAATCGTCCTGGAGCGTGTTTGGTTGAGTGGGAGCTGTCACATCACTGTTCAAGTGATGTGACATGGTATTTATAGGCAACAGAGGAGAAGAAGAGAGTTCTGGTCCGGATTGCCCATCCGTCCGGATTGCCCATCCGTCCGGATGGCCCATCCGTCCGGATTGCGATCCGTCCAGATGGCTATCCGTCCGGATGGCTATCCTGACGCGTTGGACTTCTCCGTTTTCGATCGTTTTGATAGTTTTTGAGATACGCGCTCTCTATAGTTGAGTTATATTATTATTATATAAGTATTTATATATATAACTAAGGGTCGTATTTACGTATCCATAATCCACAGCTTTGATAATTACTCCCGGTTTTCCTTTCGAGTATGCGATTATTAACGACGTCTCACGACCATCAAGGAGGGTAGTATAGGTCCTTTCTCGATGTCATCGTGAACGTTATCGTGTGTTGCCACAATGACTGACGGGGTACCATTCACTCGTATTGTCATCATCGTCACGACGACTGGAGCTATAGCACTCACCCGAGAGTCTTTGTTAGCGTTAATTGTTTACGTTCGACACATCACGGCCACTGAGGAGGGTAGAATAGGTCCTCACTCAATGCCTCCGTGAGTGTTAGTGTTTGTGATAATAGTGTAGTATAGTGGTATTGTATTTCGAAAATATGCGATTATCCTTCGAATAGCGATATATATATACGATATAGTTACATTATGATCTGAATCTCTGGTGCTAGGCGTAACGAGTATAACGAGTAGTAACAACGCACGAAAGTGCGGGTTGTTACACTCATCTTCGATGAAATCCTCAACCAAGCCTAGTACAGCATATCAATTAAAGATGCGGGCCTAGGATATCATGGAAGATTCGGAGCAGGATGTGAAGAAAATTATCCTAGATCAGGATAATCCTGATATCTCGGTGCTCGTAGGAACCAATATCCCTCAGGATATTGAAGAGCAGTTAACTAACTTTTTGAAATACAGGGAGTCAACGTTTGCATGGAAGCATATGAGGATATGACAGGTATATCCAAAGACATTATCACTCACAAGCTTGGAATTGACAGATCATTCAAGCCTGTTCAGCAAAAAAGAAGGAAATTTGCTCCTGAGCGGAATACGATTATCCAAGAGGAAGTTGAAAGATTGTTGAAGTCCAGGATGATCAGAGAAGTCAAGTTTCCAAGATGGCTAGCAAACGTAGTCGTGGTACAGAAGAAAAATGGGAAATGGAGAGTCTGTGTAGACTACAAGACTTGAACAAGGCTTGTACTAAAGACCCATTTCCTCTTCCTCACATTGATGCAATGGTGGATGCTACTGCCGGGCATGAAATGTTGACCTTCATGGATGCATCCTCAGGATTTCAGCAGATTCAAATGGAGCCTTCTGACCAGGAGGATACTGCCTTCATGACACCAACAGGTATTTATTGTTATACGGCTATGCCTTTTGGTTTGAAAAATGCAGGTGCAACATATCAGAGATTTGTAAACATGATGTTCAAAGACAAGCTGGGGGACACTATGGAGGTATACATTGACGATATGGTGGTAAAATCAAGGAAAGCTCAGGATCACCTCCAGGATATTAAAGGAGCATTTGATATCCTGGATCAATATAACATGAAGCTAAATCCTGCTAAGTGTCATTTCGGAGTAGGGGCAGGAAAATTTCTAGGATATATGGTGACCAAAAGAGGAATAGAGGCGAGCCCTGAGCAGATTAAAGCCATCTTGGATATTAAATCACCCTCAAATATGAAGGATGTTCAACGATTAACAGGGCGAGTGGCAGCATTAAACAGATTTATTTCAAGATCCTCAGAGAAATGCAAAGAGTTTTATGATATCCTGAAGAAGAACAAGAAATTTGAATGGGGTGAGAAGCATGAAGCAGCCCTGCAAGATTTGAAGCAATATCTTTCAACTGCACCTCTACTGATGAAGCCTGAGAATGGTGAACCACTATCCCTATACCTCGCAGTATCAGGAAATGCTGTAGGTGCCGTCCTTATAAAGGATCATGAAGGTCAGCAATATCATGTTTATTATGTTAGTAAAAGTATGTTAAATGCTGAAACTATGTTTTCTCATTTAGAAAAATTGATACTAGCATTAGTTATGGCATCAACGAAGCTTAGACATTACTTTGAGACACATAGGATTCATGTTAAAACAAATTATCCTGTCAAAAATGTGCTTAGGAAACCAGAGATGTCAGGCAGGATGGCCAAGTGGTCAGTAAAGTTGAGTGCTTATGATTTAGTATATGAACCTAGAAATGCCATAAAGTCTCAGGCTTTAGCTGACTTTGTGGCTGATTTCAGTAGTGACATTCAGGATGAGGTAGACCTAGAAGTCCAACAGTTAGGAGAATCCTCAGGATCCTGGACGTTATATACTGATGGTGCATCTAATGTAAGAGGAGTAGGATTGGGAATACTACTAAAATCGCCACAGGGGGACATATTACCCCAGGCTATTAGGTGTGAATTCCCTGCTACTAATAATGAAGCAGAGTATGAGGCTTTAATTGCAGGATTAGAGTTGGCTAAGAATATGAGTATCAAGAATTTGTAAGTATATGTTGACTCCTTGTTAATTACTAACCACTTTAATGGATCCTATGCAGTTAAGGGTGAGAAATTAATTGAATACCTCGATATTCTCAAAAAATTAGCAGGATATTTCGATGTTTTTACAGTTGAACAGGTACCAAGGGAGGATAATGCTGAAGCAGATGCCTTAGCAAATCTGGGATCATCGATCAGGATACCAGAAGGGACCCAAATACCAATATTACATATCTTGTATCCTGCAACGAATCCTCAGGATAAAGAAGTAGCGGGTATTCAGGATCCTGGAGCAGAGTATCCTGAAAAGGATCCTAAATCCTGGACGGCTCCAATCATGAGATATCTCAAGGAAGGACACATCCCCGGAGATGAAAATACTAAGGCATTTAGGATGAAGGTATCACGATTCACTATTATAAATAATGTTTTATATAAGAAATCTCTTGCAGGACCGTATTTGAGGTGCTTGGAGGATCCTGAAGCCAAAGAAGTACTTCAGGATATACATGAAGGGGATTGTGGTAACCACACTGGGGGCAGGTCATTGTTCTCAAAAGTATTAAGGACAGGATATTATTGGCCAACGATGAGGAAAGATGCTGCAGAATATGCTCGAAGGTGTGATGCATGTCAAAGGCATAGTAACATACTACATCAACCAGCTGAACCACTATATCCTGTAGCTTCCCCTTGGCCATTCATGAAATGGGGGATGGATATAGTAGGGAAGTTACCAAAAGCTCCGGGAGGAAAAGTCTTTATGCTAGCAATGACGGAATATTTCTCTAAGTGGGTTGAAGCTGAAGCATTTGTTCAAGTTAGAGACCAAGAAGTAGTATCCTTCATAAAGAGGAATATCCTGACCAGGTTTGGGATACTAGCTGAAATCATTTGTGACAATGGGTCCCAGTTTATAAGCAAGAGGACTACTGACTTTTGCAAGAGTTGGGGAATCAAAATGATCACGTCTACTCCGGTACATCCTCAAGCGAATGGACAAGTTGAATCCTCAAACAAGATAATTGTCAATAACTTAAAGAAGAGACTTGGAGCCAAAAAAGGAAGATGGGCAGAAGAATTACCCTTTGTTTTGTGGGCTGATAGGACAACGGTAAAGAATGCAACCGGCCAAACCCCATTTTCCTTGGTATTTGGAGCCGAAGCAGTGATTCCAACGGAAATGGCGATACCTACTGCAAGATCTATCCTACAGGATCCTGAACAGAATCCTAAAGCCTTATGTCGAGATTTGGATACTATAGATGAAAAAAGAAATGCAACAAGGCTAAGGATGGCAGCATATCAACAAATAATATCCAGAGCATATAACAAGAATATAAGGACTAGGAGATTTCGAGTTGGTGATTGGGTGCTAAGAAAGGCTTTTCAAAATACCACTAATCCTGCCGATGGCAAGCTAGCTCCAAAATGGGAAGGACCATATGAAGTTGAGTCAGAAGCAGGGAAAGGAGCATATCGACTCAAGAATATGGAATGGGATATGCTACCGAGATCCTGGAATGCAATACACTTAAAGCTCTATTTCAAGTAAGAATAGAATTTAATTTCTATCTCAGAATGGTATGTATTCTATCTCTTTTAAATATATTTGTTTATTATCTTGAACCCAATACTGACTTAAGCATCGGAGGGGTGTTAGCCAAGCTAACACCCACCTTAGTTTACAGCTGTTTTGCAGCATATGTTTCAGGATATAATTCCAGGATATGCACTCAGGATAACTAGAAAGATTAGAGGATTGGCCCCCTCTCTCACGTTTAAGGGATCCTGATCCCTTCAAAGGTTTAAAGGTATTCGTCTTTCTTTCGAATTGGGTTTAAACACCTCGCCTGGAGCGCAAGTTATCTAGGTATAGTTCAAGGTAGCGGGACCAGTTCATGTAAAAGTGGCTGACAATTTCGTTACTGTTGGCTATATCCTGGATCCTGAAGGTATATGAGGATTGATCACCCTCTCTCACGAAAGGGTATTTTCATACTTTCTAAGGTTTAAAGGTTTTCACCTTTCTATGATTTGGAGTTTATACACTCTCGCCTGTAGTGCATGAAACTCAGGGTTTATCCCCAGGATATCAGGGTTTATCCCCAGGATATTAAGGGTTTATCCCCAGTATGCTAAGGATTCATTTCAGGATATCAAGGGTTTTGCCTTGGGGTGTTCGGAATTTATTCAAGCCAAAGTGTGAATACATTTGCATTTCTGTGTCGAACATAGGGGATATACATTATACTATTCAAAGGATGGATCCAAGTTTGTAAGTGTGCACTGGGGACATACTTATGATGGAAGATTGAAATTGATTCTTTAAGAATATCTGGTATGATCTCTACTCTTTATTTGGATAATTTATAGATTGTATTTCAGTATCCTGAGCAGGATATCTTTCAGGATACACTTACAATGGGTTCCCAAATATGAACAAACAAAACTATTTTTATAAGTAAAATTCATGTAATAAAGGTGTAATAACAAGAATAAAGCTAAAGGAAAGTTATATTAACATATCAAAAGATGTGCTCTTGGTTTCACCTTAAACCAAGGTCCATCCGCCAAGAGCACAAATAGTTTCTTACCTATGTACTTAACAGTTGAAGGTTTTGTCTCAAACTGAGACCCATCCACCTCCAACTGTTATATTGTTCAAAAGCAAAACGTACTAACGATGATGGCCAAGGGCTTCGTCCTGAAACTCAGGATCCCTCCACCAATGGCCATCACATTGTTTAAGTGCAGAAAAGTAAAATGCAGGAAAAGTAAATTGTTTGAGGTTACAAGCCAACAATCAAATTTAAAAAGGTGGGCTCCGGCCTTGGCACATATATCCATCATTGCCCACCTGATTGCCCTCACACAACGGCATCTTCTCCAACCTTCTCTGCCTTTTCAGCTTCAGCATCCTGAGCAGCATCCTCTCCAGCATCCTTCTTATCTCCAGCCTTGTCTACCACCTCTGCTGACTTAGAGGATTCTCCGGCTTCAGCAGGAAGTGGCACAGCTTTGCCTCCAAGCTCCTTCAGCTTGGCCACCCAGGATTCAACCGGCCAGGATGGGCATACAAGGCCTGTCTCCTTGGCCTCGTAGGCCATCTTGAAGCGAGCTTGTAGCAGGGAGACGATAGCAGAGGCTTTGATTCCTTCCCGGAAAGAAACCATGGCCTGTTCGTGATCCATTTGGACAGTGGCAAGTTTGAGCTCAGCATCTTGGGTGACCTTCTTCAGCATGCCCTCGGAGTGCCGGGTCTTTGCTTCAGCAATGGCACCTTGGTCGGCAACGGTACTTTCGAGCTGTTTAATCCTGGCTTCATGGAGCACAGCAGTACCACAGGCATCATTGTACAGGTGGAGCAAATGCTGGAGGCCCTGCACATCAAATTCAGGTATGAGTCAGAATATATTAACCAGGATATCCTATCAGGATATATGTGCAGGATATGTAGCAGGATATTACCTTGTTGAGGAAGGATGTCATTGGCTCTAAGGAGTCAGAAAAGCTGAGTTCATCGTAGGAGAACCCTTCTGGACCTGGGGCACTGATTTCAGGACTTTTCCTCTTTTTTGCTGTGGAAGCACGAGTCCTCGGATTAGCCTTAGGAGCCGGGAGCGGCTTGGAGCTGGTGGCAGCAGGGGTCTCTTTCTTGACCGTGACTGGAGTAGGGTAGCTGTCAAGTTCTTCAAGGTCTAGGTAGACTGGAACCTTGCCGGAGTCTGCATACAGGGAGTAAAATTTCTCCTAAGTATATCAAATAAAGACATGTATGTACAAGATATTTTGCAGGATCCTTACCACACATGTTTGCACTAGAAAGAGGACTTGGAGATGGTGGAGACGGGTTGAAACTTCTTTCAGCCTCTGGAAGGAGTCTGATGGCATCAATCTTTTTTTGTGAATCAACAAGGGGAGGTGCAAGCACAACAGAAAAAAGAAAGTTGATCAGTTCAGGATATGGAACAGGATTAGAGGCAGGATCATCCTTAAACCCTAAATCCTACCCTTTTTCAACCATTTCACCGGATATTCCGTTCCACCAGGGATTGAGTCTCTTTTTACAAAGAAGAACTTAGATTGCCAATTATCCTCGCTCCTGGTGGCACGAAGTATCAGCGGGTCGCCGGAGGTGGAATAAAACAAAAATCTACATGATCCATGGCATCTAAGTCGGTAACCTAGGGGGAGATCATGAACAGAAAGATCAGGGATGTGGTTTTTCTTGATCTGGTCAAGAACGGACAGAACACGCCAAAGCATCAGCATTGTTTGGCTAAAAGAGATTTTTGTAATGTTGAAGAATTCGGTGATAAAGTCTGGAAAGGGGAACTGTAACCCTAAGGTGAAGGGAAAGGCACTGAAACACAACCACTCATTGGAGACCATATCCGACCGGATTTCCCGGTCGAACGGCCGGAATACCATTCCTTTCAGAAAGATACCGGAGGATTTGAGAGCCGACAAGTGGGCACTATCAAAAGAGCATATCTCTTTCTCCGGTTCTTGGAGAAGATTCTGCTGGATAAATGTGGGAACCGAATCACCAGAACTGGATCTTGTCTGTCTCGGCATTTGATCGCCTGATTTTTTTACCGGAAAAGGAGGATGAAGATGAAGATTAGAGAGAGAATGTTTACCTTTTTCCTTATCGGTAGTGATTAAAAAAGAGATGGGGATGAGAAGATATAGGGTGCAATGAGTAAATATAGGCTGAGTAGTTGCAAACGGTCACATCAGGGGTCTTATCTCTTAATTGCCTCGATCTTCATGAAAAATGTAACCGTTAGTGGCAGGATACTAAACGGTAACATTTTTGGGGACAATTGTTATGGGTGAAATTCTGAGCCCATATCCTGAGAAATATCTTGGGTTATATCTTGGTTATATGATATCTGTTCACATCCGGGATGCTGATTCAGGATATTGGTAACATCATGAATGGTATCCTCAGGATCACTAACGGATTATGTGCAGGTACGCGGGTTAGAAGCTAGCAACGTTCACAAGGACTCATTCCGTGGGAGACTCGGTCCAAGTCATTCAAATGAAGACGTTGAAGCCGCATTACTCGGTCCACAACGTTAGCAATGGAATATTCGGAGCATCCCATATTTATAGGAATTTTCGTTTGTAATTCGTTACTATAAGTAGGTGGGTATATCAGATCGAATAGGACATCACATCAACACTCACTACACTCTTACACTTGTTCTCTAGCAATTTTCACTTTCGCACAAAAGCGTTGTAACACTTAGCGATCTGGTCAATATCCTGCACTGTATCCTGACGTTTAAAGCAATAAGAAGAACAAGGCAGATGCGATTGTCAGCTCCCGAGGTTTTATGCCGGCGATCTAGATTGATCAAGGGCTTTCCTCATATATCTCGTGTCATCCCCTTTACTTTTTGCTCATTTTTTGATCGTAGATACAGCTCAATATCCTGAGCCGTATCCTGAATACTGTTTTTCCAAACAACTTAACCAGCATATTTTCAACACACTTTTTAGCACACTACCTCACTTAACTAATTTGATCACTTAATTGCTTCGGTAATTTTTGACCAAAACAATAATGAAGCAGAATATGAGGCTTTAATTGCAGGATTAGAGTTGGCTAAGAATATGAATATCAAGAATTTGCAAGTATATGTTGATTCCTTGCTAATCACTAATCATTTTAATGGATCCTATGCAGTTAAAGGTGAGAAGTTAATCGAGTACCTCGATCTTCTCAAAAAAATTAGCAGGATATTTCGATGTTTTTACACTTGAACAGGTACCAAGAGAAGATAATGCTGAAACGGATGCCTTGGCAAACTTAGGATCATCAGTCAGGATACCAGAGGGAACCCAAATACCGATACTTCATATCCTGTATCTTGTTGTGGATCCCTTCAAAGCTCAGGATAAGGAGGTAACAAGCATCCAGGATCCTGGTCATGATCCTGATAAGGATGATGAATCCTGGATGAATCCGATCATAAGATATCTCAAGGAAGGATACATCCCTAAAGACGAAAATCCTAAGGCATTCAGGATGAAGGTATCGCGATTCACCATTATAAATAATGTTTTATATAAGAAATCTCTCGCAGGTCCATACCTGAGATGCTTGAAGGATCCTGAAACTAAGGAAGTGCTCCAAGATATACATGAAGGGGATTTTGGCAACCACACTGGGGGAGGTCATTATTCTCAAAAGTATTAAGAACAGGATACTATTGGCCGACAATGAAAAAAGATGCTACAGAATATGCTCAAAGATGTGATGCATGTCAAAGGCACAGTAACATACTACATCAACCAGCAGAACCACTATATCCTATAGCTTCCCCTTGGACATTTATGAAATGGGGGATGGAGATAGTAGGGAAATTACCAAAAGCTCTGGGAGGAAAAGTCTTTATGCTGGCAATGACGGATTATTTCTCTAAGTGGGTTGAGGCTGAAGCATTTGTTCAAGTTAGAGACCAAGAAGTAGTATCCTTCATAAAGAGGAATATCCTGACCAGGTTTGGAGTACCAGCTGAAATTATTTGTGACAATGGATCCCAGTTTATAAGCAAGAGGACTACTGACTTTTGCAAGAGTTGGGGAATCAAAATGATCACGTCTACTCCGGTACATCCTCAAGCAAACGGACAAGCTGAATCCTCAAACAAGATAATTGTTAACAACTTGAAGAAAAGACTAGGAGCTAAAAAAAGGAAGATGGGCAGAAGAACTACCCTTTGTCTTGTGGGCTGATAGAACAACGGTAAAGAATGCAACTGGACAAACCCCATTTTCATTGGTATTTGGAGCAGAAGCAATAATCCCAACAGAAATGATGATACCTACGGCAAGATCTATACTCCGGGATCCTGAGCAGAATCCTGAGGCTTTGTGTCAAGACTTGGACACTGTAGACGAAACGAGAGATGCAACAAGGCTAAGGATGACAGCATATCAACAAAGGATATCCAGGGCATATAACAAGAATATAAGGACTAGAAGATTTCGAGTTGGTGATTGGGTGTTAAGAAAGGCTTTTCAAAATACTACTAATCTTGCCGATGGAAAGTTGGCTCCAAAGTGGGAAGGGCCATATGAGGTTGAGTCAGAATCAGGAAAAGGAGCATACCGACTCAGGAGTATGGAAGGGGATATGCTACCAAGATCATGGAATGTTATACACTTAAAGCTATATTTCAAGTAAGAATAGAATTTAATTTCTATCCCAGAATGGTATGTATTCTACCTCTTTTAAATATGTTTGAATTTTTGTTATCTTGAACCCAATACTGACGTATGCATCGGAGGGGTGTTAGCCAAGCTAACACCCACCTTAGTTTAAGATTGTTTTGCAGAATATGCTTCAGGATATAGCTCCAGGATATACGCTCAGGATATCTCGAAGGATTAGAGGACTGGCCCCCTCTCTCACGTATAAGGGATTCTAATCCCTTCAAAGGTTTAAAGGTATTCACCTTTCTTACGAATTGGGTTTAAACACCCAGCCTGGAGCGCAAGTTATCTAGGGATAGTTCAAGGTAGCGGGACCAGTTCATGTAAAAGTGACTGACAATTTCGTTACTATTGGCTATATCCTGGATCCTAAAGGTATATAAGGATTGATCACCCTCTCTCACGAAAGGGTATTTTCATACTCTCTAAGGTTTAAAGGTTTTCACCTTTCTAAGTCTTGGAGTTTGTACACTCTCGCCTGTAGCGCAGGATATTAAGGGTTTATCCCCAGGATATTAAGGGTTTATCCCTAGGATATTAAGCTTTCAAACATGTTGAACACAGGGGACATGTATCATACAATTTAAAGGATGGATTCGAACTTATAATTGTGCACTGGGGACATTTCTATAATTGAATATTGGAATTGACTTTTAAGAATCTCTGGTATGATCTCTCCTTTGTGTTTGGGTAACTTGACTTTTACAGATTATGTGTCAGTATCCTGAGCAGGATATTTCTCAGGATACTCTTACAATGTGTTCCCAAGAATGTTCGAACAAAACTGTTTTCATAAATAAAATTTATGCAGTAAAGGTGTAACAACAGAAATAAAGCCAAAAGAAGGTTATATTATTAACATACCAAAAGTTGTGCTCTTGGCTTCACCTCAAACCAAGGTCCATCCACCAAGAGCACGGTTAGTTCCTTACCATATTTACTTAACAGTTGAAGGTTTTGTCTCAAACCGAGACCCATCCACCTCCAACTGTTATACTGTTCAAAAGCAAAGCATACTAACGGTGATGACCAAGGGTTTCGTCCTAAAACTCAGGATCCCTCCACCTTTGGCCATCATATTGTTCAAATGCAGGAAAAGTAAAGTGCAGAAAAAGTAAATTATCTTAGGGTTACAAACCAACGATCAAATTTAAAAAAGTGGGCTCCGGCCTTGGCACATACATCCATCATCGCCCACCTGAATGCCCTCATACGGCGGCATCTTCTCCAGCCTTCTCCGTCTTCTCAGCCTCAGCATCTTGAGCAGTATCCTCGCCAGCATCCGTCCCAACATCCTTCTTATCACCAGCCTTGTCCACCACCTCTGCTGATTTAGAGGATTTGCCAGTTTCAGCAGGAAGGGGCACAGCCTTGCCTCCAAGCTCCTTCAGCTTCGCCACCCAGGATTCAACCGGCCAGGATGGGCATTCAAGGCCTGTCTTCTTTCACTCACAGACATTATATGTGTCTTACGTCTTAACTGTTTTTTGTTTGTGTGCCATTCTTAGCATCTCCAGTGCTTGCTCGTTTTCTACTGTCGGGTGGATGCCCTCGTTCGAGCTCCATGGCAATCGCATCTAAATGAATTATCATCATCATTTGTAAAGGTAAGTTTGAGGCGTTTGAGGTGTTTCCTTTTAGAAAAATGTATGCATTAGCAGGTCTTAGGTGACCTTGAATATATAGCAAAAGAGACATACAATAAGATAAAAGTGTCTTCTACATATTGCATGTAGAAAAAAAATGTTGACTGCTAGTAGAAAAAAAAACAACAAATATCATAACCAAACTATGATGTTTTCAAATTTAAAGTTAAGAGGGCTGATAATAATTGTCAATCTGAGCAACAAACCGCATTTAATCACTTGAGTGTGAGCTGCTTGTACTTCTTTCAGAACCATTCCTTTAGAATAGACTTTCTTCTAGCAAATGTTGACTCAAAAACTCTCTTTCTTTCAGAACCATTCCTTTAGAATAGACTTTCTTCTAGCAAATGTTGACTCAAAAACTCTCTAAAATACATCAATCAAGCATCAGCAGTTTAGCAAATAACATACAAGTGTCTCAAGCTTAGTTACATGTACCAGTATAAGAATCAAAGTAATTTTGGATCAGAATGCCAAAACCTGAGCTTCAAATTTTAATCTCAACCCCTAAACTCCATACTCCCAACCACAATAAAGAATAAAGTACAAAAACAGATTAATTCATAGCTTTAGCCCCTTGCTTTATCAGGAACCAACGGTAGTCAAATATCTCTGCATCCAGATTCTCTCTTCAAATTAGGCCTTGATAGATCTTCAATAATACCTGTAACTTGAACATTCACTATATCATCAAATTAACTTGTAGATTCAAAAATTTGATAGTAGATTTAGGGCTTGTGAAGAGTAAGGAGGTGGGGTCTGAGTAGAAGAGAAACTGAAGAGTTGAATATTCACTATATCATCAAATTAACTTGTAGATGCAAATTGCAACCACCATCTCTTTGTTCACTAATTGCATAATAGAAACATATACACACAAAAAAACAAACAGATTTGTCCATTAACAATGTACACATACCAGAAATCTCGCCGAAAACCTAGTGGAATCTGTTTATGGCGCTCGTTTTCACTGGTGGTTGCCGGAATACATGCTGTTAGAACCCAAGCAACGCATGCTACCACCACTTGAACCATAGCCACCATTGCTACTTCTTGACACAGAAGAACCATTGCTGTAGAAAGAGGATGGAGTGGTGGTGGAAGAGAGCCTTGTCTCAGATTTGAGATTTGTGGAGCTCAAACCCTTTTCAAAATTCAAAACCCGAATCTCAATTTGATGGAGCCAAAAGTCCAGAGAGAGAAAGAGGGGGTTCAGATGGTGAGTCATTTGGATTAAAGTGAATAAAGTGTTTCAAAAGAACCCTAAAATGTTTCTACATACGGTATCTCTTAAATTTCAACATTCTCTTTCTTATATACATTATATATAGTAATAGATAATAGATCTCCTATGTACAAAAATGTAATTTTCTTTAGAATTTTAAGTTGGGATATCAAGAGCCAAGTTAAAAACCATAATTTTTTACAATCCTTTTCCCTTTCTACCCTCCTCTCCCTTCAACAACATCTCAGTCGATTACACAACCCCTCTCTTTATGAATTAGCCATTAATATAATCTGCCATTTGAATGTAGAATTCCAGACGTTCCCAATCCCCCAACCGACGCTTTTGGTGGCACCCGGGGTTCCACAAAACCCTAGCAACCAGATCCCCCATCCCTAAACCTGCAATCACTACAACATAACCGAATTTCTGTCCATAAATCTTCAATCTGAGAAAAAAAGCTTGAAATTCATTCATGGCGATGGCGAAATACGATCTGACACCTCGAATTGCTCCCAATCTGGACCGGCATCTCGTGTTTCCGCTGCTCGAATTCACTCAGGAGCGTGAACTGTACCCGAACGATCAGATTCTCAAAGCGAAGATCAAGCTTTTGAACAACACTAATATGGTTGATTACGCTATGGATATTCACAAGTCTCTGTACCACACGGATGATGTTCCTCAAGGTAGTCAAAGTTTTTATTTATGTTAGTGTTTAGTTATTGTTTTTGGCTGTTTTGGTTGGATATTTGTGGTTTTAGGTTGTGTGAGGCGTCTTTTATATTTGTACGTGTTTTCTGCACCTTAGGCGTGTTTTCTTGGCGAAAAGTTGATTCTGAGGTACATAGGGATCGGCTGGTGATTTTTGGTAGGCTTTTGGCGGCACCCGGGGTTGATGCCTCCGATTTCTTTGGCTCCCATATGGTCAATCAAAAGTAGATCAGAATTTTGTAATTTGAATTGGGGGAGATGGAGAGATTTTTATAATTGATACAAGTTTTAAACCATGTTGGTACATTCAAGTTTGATTTTTTTTAATGGCATAAGGTGGAATTGATATAGGGGACACTTAATGTTCTAATATCAGCTGCTAAAGTAGAATTTGTCAAGCGAGTGGTGTATTTCTCAATTATATACTCGTAGAATGTCTTAATTTATGATTCTTTTAATATCCATATGTTGTGCACTTATCTACGCCTCACTTTTCTTGACTCTTTCAAGTAGATTCTTGCTTGTAATAAAGTATCCCGATATATCTGCATGAAGAATATTCTTAATATGTAAAATTTACTTTGATAATGGTTTATGTTATGTTAATACAACATATCCCCAAAGTTAATGGAGACATACCTTTAGTCGACGAAGCTACTTCTGATCATCAAAGGCTGTTGGACAGGTTTCACATCTCTTATGCTCATACGACTGTTTTTTTTTTTTTTGATATTGTATCATTATATACATGCATAATTAATATATTAATATGTGATATTGTATCATTATATACATGCATAATTGTGTATTTTTTTATGTTAAGACTTGTTTGGTTTCAGGTTGCAGGTGTATAACCTGATTGAATCTAAAGTCCGAGGCGACGGTAACTGTCAGGTCGGTTATGTTTTATAAAATCAGAAAATTCTGTTATAACTGTAACCGCTTTTTTATGCTATATATAAAGTGGTAACTGCTAAAGCATTTGGAACCAAAATAGGTCACTTTTTTCACTCAATGGGTCAAAATGGGTCAATTAAAATACCATCTCATATACTTTTGGGTCAAAACGGGTCAACAACTTCAAAGAAATAGATCAATGTGGGTTGGTGTCTTAAAGAAACAGGACAAGTTTCGGATCGGAACGGGTTCGGTTCGGATTGAGTTTCGGGCGGCTGGGACGGGTTTCGGATCGGATTTCGCGTCGTTTAGTTATCGAGCGCGAGTTTGAGCCTGAAATACAAAGCTCATTTAGGCTCGCTAGCCTAAACGAGCCCAAACAAAATTTTAGTTTTAATTTGTATAAGTTATTTGTTTGTGTTTGGGAAAATCTTTACATATTTTGTTATTTTTATTACTATTATTAGTATAATTATTATTATTTTTGGTTTATTATCATATTTTAATGTGTCTGTGTGTGTTTATTTATTATATATATGAATGACTATTGAATTTGTAGACCTAGGTCAATTCCTTTTGGTTTCGTGTGTAAGAAAGATGGAGGGTTAAAGTGGCAAAGATTGTTTAGGTTTTTGTACTCAACTTGTTTGATGATATGCCTCTGCAATTTCTTTAATAAATTTAAATAATAAGTTTTAAATTTTGATGTATTGTAAGGGTATTATTTGATTTTAATGCCTGTTAGTCATTCAATCTCATGTGGTTATGTTAATGTGATATAATTAGTTTATCGTTTTCTCGTTTGGGCAGTAATTCATGGATGTTCAGTTGCTGTAGGGAATTTGTTTGATGAAACGTATTCATTCGTTTCGATATATTTGAAAAATATCTTGAATCTGGTTATGTTTCCAAGCTATTATGCATTTAATCATATATAGTGTTGTTAATTATTGTACAATGTACTTTGTAGTCAAGGTGTTTGTTGATATACTTGGGCTTGAACCACATCTGATGTTTTTTGAGGCTTGGGATGCATTAAGGAAGACAATGGTGTGCTTTCGTGGTCAACCAGTGGGGACTATTGCAGCACTCGACAATTCTGATGAAAAGTTAAATTATGATCAGGTACGCCGCGTTATACTAACAACTTATTTTGGAAGTACAATGTTTATGGTCAGTTTTAATCATGTTTGTTGGTAGTTCCTGTGTGCATATAGGTGTTTGTGAGAGATTTCGTTCCAAGTGCTTTAGCATTCCTAATGAATGGTGAACCTGAAATTGTGAAGAACTTTATTTTAAAGACTCTCAGGCTGCAGTCATGGGAGAAGAAAATCGATAGATTCCAACTAGGGTTCGAGTCACGAGTAAAAGGTAGAGGTGTTTTGATACGCGGGTGGGCTTCACAAGTTTTGATCCTATCGCACTCAGCTGTGGGTGCGTTCTTGACACATTGTGGATGGAACTCGACTATTGAAGGGGTTTGCGCTGGTGTCCCGATGATCACATGGCCACAGTTTGCTGAACAGTTTTTTAATGAAATATTGGTTGTACAAGTGTTGGGAACTGGTGTGGGAGTTGAGGCTCAAAGAGTGATGCATCTAGACGATGATAATAGAGACGCAATTCAAGTGAAAATGGGGGATGTTTGCAAAGCTATAAAGATGGCAATGGATGAAGGAAGAGAAGGAGAAGAAAGAAGAGAAAAGGCTAAATATTTGAAACAAATGGCTGCACAAACACTAGAAGAAGAGGGTTCATCTCAGTTAAATTTGAAGTTGTTTATTGAAGAAATCAGGCTACACACTCATAAGGGTCAGCTTGTAGGCTAGGTTATAGCAATCTCTTGAGAGTTATTTCTGTGATGATACTAGATTGATTGCAAATGGTTTAAAAAAAGAAAAGAAAAGAAACTTGTCATTTGTGTGTATTTGCACCGAATCAAACCGGTGTTACTTATCTTTATGCTAAACTCACGCATTGATCCATAGGATCATGACACACCGAGACTCGAATACTTGAGTTTGGGTTCAAGACTTGGTGGTACCGGTACTGAAAATCAGAGAGTGGGTACCGGTACCGAATATACCCGGTACGGTTCGGTACCGGTACCCGGTACCAAATGCTCATCCCTATGTATGATATGGGACAACGGGGGTCAAAAATGGGATGGTGCGAGTGAGGTCGAAACGAGACATTGATGATAACTCAAATAAGGTAGGTGCTTTGTTTGTTACTCCTTTGTTGTAGTGGGTTTATTTAGTTTTATAAAAGTTTTTGCTAATTGTGGTTATGTGTTTTTGCAGATTATTCTCCCTGGAAGTTTGAAGCAGCCCCGGTCCGTCTAAACATCTTCATATTTTTGTCATAATATTGACCCTTATGAATTGTAGATTCGGGTACCATAGCGGGTAACTACGGAAAAATAACTAAAATGGAAAATGTTTTCGGCTAGAATGTAAACAACATTTTGTATATTACAATCCAGATTTACACCTTCAAATTCGGTCTCTTGTGAATTTACACCATCGGAAGCTTCAGCCTCTTGTGAATCATAAATGTCAAAAAACAATTTGAGTGTATTATCTTTATAAAAGGAAATACCAATTCATAAAATTTAACATCTCTAGAAAAAAGTATTATTTTCGATCTAAACTCTACAGGTTATAACCTTTTTTGGTTAGAATATCCCAAGATAGCATATTATTCAGTACGGTAACCTATTTGATCCGAGGTTTTTTGAATTGTGTCAACCGATTACTCAACTATTGTGCAACCTCTAATTCATCTTCTTAACCGCATTCTTTGTAAAATACCATCGCCTAAACCAGGATGTCGTGTGTTCAATACAAGCATTACAGGAGATGATTACATGACCGTCTCTGGCCAACTCGGTAACACAGGTGAGTTATGCAAAACTTTCGTCAAACTCCCACAACCCTTTTAACCTTCACCCTCGCGACTTGGTGGTATTATCGATTCTGCCGCTACGCGCGGGTCTCCCACTAGTATAGTATACTTATTATATTAATATACATATTAGATTAGTGATATTACGCCCCGCTTGCGGTATGCTCATATAATGTATATATGCGTGGGCGCTCGGGGGGCAAAAGTGAAAGTGCACTAATTTTAACGTTATTTTACTAATTTCGTGAAAATAACGTTAAAAGAGGGGGACGGTTAATCATGCATCATGTGGTGGCGTTGATAGCCAAAAGACAAGGGGGTGCATGCACTAATCGGCGTTTGTCTCAATTGCTGAGTGTTATGTGCCTTATGTCCAAGGCTTGATGCAAAACCACAATCGAGCCGGGGGTCTCATTGGAAGCAGCCTCTCTATTCCTACGGGGTAGAGGTAAGGCTGTCTACATCTCACCCTCCTCAGACCCTACCTTAGCTTTGCTATTGGTGGGATATACTGAGTATGATGATGATGATGATGATGATTAGATTAGTGATATACAGTATATTTGTTAACTTTTAATGTAATTTTGTAAACTGTTTAATAAATATAATTTAATTTTTATAATATAAATAATCTAGAGTGAATTACATAGTTAATCTCTGTAGTTTGCACAAAATAACATACTTAGGTACTAATAGTTTAAAATCACCTTCTAGGGTATTAACTTTTCATTTTGTAACGTTTGGAGGTATTAACTTCTAGAGTATTAACATAATTAGTCCTTGTGGTTTGTACAAAATAACATACTAATATACTAATAGAATGTGATTTTAAAACTACAAATAACGTTAATACCTCCAAACGTTACAAAATGAAAAGTTAATACCCTAGAATGTAATTTTAAACTATTAGTATCTAAGTATGCTACTTTGTGCAAACCACAGGGACTAACTATGTAATTAACTCAATAATCTATATCTATACTATATAATAAAAAAAACTAATGGGCGGACAAATGTCATTTATTGGCGCAATCTATTTTTTTTTAGTTTTCTCATATATATCTCCTACTTAATTATAAACTATTAGTATCTAAGTATGCTACTTTGTGCAAACCACAGGGACTAACTATGTAATTAACTCAATAATCTATATCTATACTATATAATAAAAAAAACTAATGGGCGGACAAATGTCATTTATTGGCGCAATCTATTTTTTTTTAGTTTTCTCATATATATCTCCTACTTAATTATAATTAGTATTAATTAAAAGATAACTATAAAATAAAATTTAATATAATATAAATTTAGACAATTCGTATAGGAGATAATATAGTATTTTGAAATATTTATTAGATTTCAAAATTATTTATGTTGAAATTAACAAAAGACGTACACTAAATATAAATTAATATAATGTAAAGAGTTAAATGTCATTTTAGTTCATGTGGTTTAGGTCATTTTGTCAGTTTAGTCCAAATGTTTTATAATACATAGAGTTTTTAAAGATATAACAAGATATAACCTTTTATTGATTGGTACATAAAATTACATGTGCTCAACCCATATAATACATGAGGTTCTTAAAAATGTAACTTTTTTCATTATTTAATATATAAAATTAAATTTACTCAACCCATACAGTACACGAGTTTCTTAAAGATATAACTTTTTTTATTATATAATGTATAAAATTACATTTATTCAACCCATGTAATAAACGAGATTTTTAAAGATATATTGTTTTATTATTTGGTATATAAAATTACATTTATTCAACCAGTGTAATAAACAAGGTTTTTAAATTTAATTTTTATAATATAAATAATCTAGAGTGAATTACATAGTTAATCTCTGTAGTTTGCACAAAGTAGCATACTTAGGTACTAATAGTTTAAAATCACCTTCTAGGGTATTAACTTTTCATTTTGTAACGTTTGGAGGTATTAACTTCTAGAGTATTAACATAATTAGTCCTTGTGGTTTGTACAAAATAACATACTAATATACTAATAGAATGTGATTTTAAAACTACAAATAACGTTAATACCTCCAAACGTTACCAAAATGAAAAGTTAATACCCTAGAATGTGATTTTAAACTATTAGTATCTAAGTATGCTACTTTGTGCAAACCACAGGGGACTAACTATGTAATTAACTCAATAATCTATATCTATACTATATAATAAAAAAAACTAATGGGCGGACAAATGTCATTTATTGGCGCAATCTATTTTTTTTAGTTTTCTCATATATATCTCCTACTTAATTATAATTAATATTAATTAAAAGATAACTATAAAATAAAATTTAATATAATATAAATTTAGACAATTCGTATAGGAGATAATATAGTATTTTGAAATATTTATTAGATTTCAAAATTATTTATGTTGAAATTAACAAAAGACGTACACTAAATATAAATTAATATAATGTAAAGAGTTAAATGTCATTTTAGTTCATGTGGTTTAGGTCATTTTGTCAGTTTAGTCCAAATATTTTATAATACATAGAGTTTTTAAAGATATAACAAGATATAACCTTTTATTGATTGGTATATAAAATTACATGTGCTCAACCCATATAATACATGAGGTTCTTAAAAATGTAACTTTTTTCATTATTTAATATATAAAATTAAATTTACTCAACCCATACAGTACACGAGTTTCTTAAAGATATAACTTTTTTTATTATATAATGTATAAAATTACATTTATTCAACCCATGTAATAAACGAGATTTTTAAAGATATATTGTTTTATTATTTGGTATATAAAATTACATTTATTCAACCAGTGTAATAAACAAGGTTTTTAAATATATATTTTTTATTATTTGGTATATAAAATTACATTTATTCAACCGGTGTATTACACGGGGTTCTAACCTAGTTTTATATAAAAATCCGTACACTCTTAAGTAGATTAAGGGTTGTTTTTATTAAATTTTACTCGAATTTGGTCCATATAATGTTTAATGACTTTAATAAATAAAGAGCTAAAACAATGATATTATACTAAGGCCATGTTTGGCTTAGCTTTTCAAAACAACTTATAACTTTTTGGAAAAGTTAATAAGCCACGATGGAGTGACTTATTGACTTTTCCCATCTCAAAATAGTTTCATCCAAACACTTTTTAATTTCAAAAAGTAAATAAGCTAACAAGTCACTAAAATAAACACTCCCAAACACCTTTTAAAGTTAGAGAGAAAAAAGAAATATTTACAATCATGGTTAAAGATTTATTATGATAGCTTAAGAATTGTTATATTTATGGTGACACATAGTAATCTGAATTAAATAAAATGATGGTCATGAGAGTTAAAAGAAAAATGAAAAGTAATTCTATGATACTTTTTGCAACCAACTTTCGTGAAGCAATTAATAAAGGAAAAGAATTTGAAGCTCATAAACCAATTTTTTTTTAACAGCAAACTCACTTTATATATATATATATATATATATATATATAGGGAGGGGCTCATGCGAGAACCACCCTTATTGTGAGAACCTTGAGAACCAATGTGAACACAACCTAAAATAGCTAAAAAAAACCTAAACCCCCCCCCAAGCTAAAAAAAACCTAAAAAAGCCTAACCCCACCCCCCCCCCCCCCCCAAAAAAAAACCTAAACCCCCCTCCCCCACCCCCCAAAAACCTAAACCCCCCCCCCCCCCCCCACCCCCCAAGCTAAAATGCTAAAAACTAAAAACTAAACCCCCAAAAAACCTAAAAAAATCTAAAAAAAATCTAAAAAATAAAAAAAAAATCCAAAACTTTTTTTTTGATTTTTTTAATATTTTTTAGGTTAAAATCGCTACTTTTCGAAGCCCAAAAAAAAATATAAAAAAAAATTTTAAATTTTTTTTTTTTTTTTTTTGTTCGAAAAGTAGCGATTTTAACCTAAAAAATATTAAAAAAATAAAAAAAAAAATTTTGTGTGATTTTTAGCTATTTTTAGGCATTTTTTGTGTGTTCACATTGGTTCTCGCGGTTCTCGCAATAAGAGGTGGTTCTCGCATGATCTTCTCCCTATATATATATATATATAAAGAGCCAGCCAAAGGCTGAGAAACAAACAACAAGAAGCTCATAAACCAATTAATTAATTGGGTTTGAATCAACGACGTCATAGAGTCAAATAAAAGAAATATGGACTGACAATGGGTTGTAGGCTCAAATTAGAAGATTGGGTTACGTGTACAACAAAATTAGAGGAGCTCAAGAGGTAATAAGGAAGTCGGTGAGTTTAGGAATTACCGAATTATATAGAATCTTGGGGATAACGACTGTTATATACGATCAAGAAGCTGCCCTAGACGCCATTAAAAGGATCTTGAGGACGAATTTAAGAGTAGGAGAAGATTGATTCAAGAACGAAGTCCGGGAACGAAAGAATGAAGATTCCGCAAACCGTTAGACTTTATTTTTCGTTTAATTTTGTCAAACATGATTCTTGCTACTGAATATTATTGTTATGTTAAACCAAACATGTTTCTTAGCTAGTTTTATCGTTCCACCTAGGTTGTGATAAACTTGGAACCTTTGTTTTGATTTTTATATTTGACTTTTCGACTATGACGTTTTTTGATTTAAAATAACTTTGATTTGTTGCTGAATATGATCATGTGTGCTACTTTTTTGTTGTGACTATTTGATTAGTTGTCATTATTGACGTACTTATAAAGAAGAGATTCACCATAGGTACGTTTAAATCAATTGTTAGTTGTGTGCTACTTTTTTGTTGTGACTATTTGATTAGTTGTCATTATTGACGTACTTATAAAGAAGAGATTCACCATAGGTACGTTTAAATCAATTGTTAGTTTGTTAATTTGGCCAGTTTTCATCCTAACCCTATTATTAGAGATAATATAGGTTAACTAATCAACTAAAATCAATAGCATTAGTATGCATCAAATTTCCATTGAATAGAGATATGGTTTGGGATTGCTAGGTCTGTCAAGGCGTTGTTTGATAGTTTGAACTGTTGGTAACTCGGGGTTTGTCTATTTATTCGCGTTTAGTTGTTCCTAGGTATTTGGTATATCAAATTATGGTTTAGGTTCACAATTAGATAGTGTGTCACTAATACCGATGGTGTTACATATCCAAATAGTTTTGGGATTCGATATCGATAGGTAGAGTCGGTCCATCGTAGCACTTCATTACGTGTTCTGACTGCTCTTCATAGTTTGGTTTCTAGGAACTAGAAAGTGGGGGTTCCACTCTAAGCTAAATAGTTACTATATGATTTAATCATCCTTATCGGGAGGTTGTTATGATTAGACATTGGCGCAGGTTACCCCGAACTTTTCGCACAGTAGTGTAATATATGTGGTTTTCGTGTAGAAATTTTTTGGTATATACGTTTTCGACTCTCTGGTTCTATAGAAATTTTGGGTATATACGTTTTCGAACCCCCAATTGGAAATCTCAAGTTTCGCCACTGGGATTAGATATCAGATTTTGTCGATTGTCAAAGTCATAAGTCATTACATATTCTAAAGGATTCATTATCTAGGTGGTCTCCCAGTCTGATTGATTTCAACCTCGTGTTCCCAATCATTTGGTTGTCTTGTTTGTCTTAGTTTAAGTTAGGATATTTGTTAATTAATTAAAAACCCTCAAATCAATTCAAAAACCAATTAAGTAATTAGGTGAGTCAGAGTCTAGTTTAGCGTCGATGGTGTATCATGGATTCTATATCCGGGCTCCATTAGGCTTTGCTACAGTCAATAGGTACACTTACCTATCCAGTGGTCTAGCATTAGGAGAGTCTAGGTTAAAACTAGTGTGTCTGGATTAGGTTGATTTTATAGACCATATTTTGTGCACCACCCACTTGCTTGAATTCAAGTCGAATATTGTAAATTTGTTTCCAAAGGCCAGGGTTAGAAACCTTAGCCGGGATGTCCCCCCAATATCTTGAATTATGATGAATAAACCAAATTACATTCCTCCTTAAACCATTCCTATCCATTTTAAACCGCTACCACCACTTAGCGAGCATCGCTAAAAGATAACGCTCCTTAACTTCTCAACCATATCGATCACTCCAACTGAGGCTTTGTATAGAGAAAAGAAATAAGTGGGGAGGTAACTAAGGACAGACTTGATAAGAGTAACCCGACCCCCACATGATAAATGTCTAGCTTTCTAAAAGGAAAAAAATGGTCTTTAGAAACATCCACAATAGGCTTTCAATTCTTTATTAAGTTCATATTTGCCCCAACAAAAAGCCCTAAATATTTAAAGGGGAAAGAACTCACCTTGCAATGCAAAATCCCAACTGTGTTCTGAAGCTCAATATCATTCACACACACCCCACAAAAATTTCATTTAGAAAGATTGACTTTGAACTCGGAAATCAAATGGAAACATCATAGAATTCTACAAAGGTTTAGGGCATTTATGCGAGACCAATCACAAAGGAAAACAACATCATCCGCATACAAAAGATGGGAAAACACCAGGCCATGTGAATTAAGCCTGATACCTTAAATCAACCTGACCGAACAAGCTTTGGTCATAATCCCCTAGAGACCCTCCATGGCAATAACGAAGAGAAAAGGGGAAAGTGGGTCCCCATAGCGAAGCCTACGACTACAAGTAAACTCTTTAGTTAGTGGCCCATTAGTTAGAATTGAGGGTCATGTGGATGACACAACAGCAATGAGAAATTTCCTCTAACAAACGTGAAAATTCATTTGGTCCATTATATAATCTAAAAATACCTAATTAAGCGACTCGTAGGCCTTATGTGTATCAATTTTAAAAAAAACATATCATGTTTTCTTGACCATAGTTATCAAATGCGCTAGGCGAACTCTAGGTGCATAGGGCTCGCCTGTCGCCGAGGCGATAAGCGCAAAAAAACGAAGGCCTGAGAAAAATAGCGCAATCAAATAAAAACATTATACAAACAAAGTTATGAACTGAAAAAAGCCAAATCCTCAAATTCCAAAAGTTTTCAATATCATAAACCTTAAAATAAAACCAACATAATTATGAATCACCAAAATATCCCAAAACCAAAACTGTTAAAACTTGAAAACAATAAAGTTCAGACTTAAAAAAGTAAATAAAATTCAAAACCAAATGTTCTTCAACTTTAAAAATCATCAGAGGCGGAGTCGTCATCCACAACAATTGCCTTGTCTTTTCCAGCAACATTCACTTGTTCTTCCTCTTGTTCTTCTTCAGAATCTTCATCAACCAATGTTCTTGAACTAGAATTCCTTGAAGTAGAACGCCTTGAAGCAGACGACCTTGAAGTAGATGCCCTCGAAACAGACGGCTGTGAGGCAGCTGGCTAGATGGCCGTGAAGATCTTGTATTGTGTATACGCTCCCCTGCTCCGCTCTCTTCTCCTACAACATCCCAAACCAAATCTCCACCATCATTAAAAACTTTATCTTCATCCATATTTCCTACTAACCATTCATTGCTATCATCAATATCACTCAATTATATGGGATCATATGCCGCATCCATGTCGCGTCTATTCTTTAGCATGTTATAGTATTTAACATACACAAGATCGTGCAGTTTTTGATGCTCTAGATGATTCCTCTTCTTTAAATGGACCTGTTAAAGATTTGTATAAATATCAGATACAAGAAACGCTCAATCAAACTTCACAATTAAATTTTAGATTGGAATACTTACATGCTCAGATGTGCTCCAGTTTTGTTCACATCCGGATGAACGACACGTTAAACTTAACACTCTAATAGCTAGTTGTTGCAAATTTGGAGTGCCTTTCCCATACAACTTCCACCATTCAGCTGGTACATACAATCAAATTTAATACATTATACACATAAAAAATAAAGTCAATAATCTAGGTAAAAACTATGTTAACAGTTAACTTACCAGGTGCTATTTTACCATGTTGTCGCTTCGCTGTTTCTAGACTAAAAAATCTAGGCTGGTTCACCCAATGAATCAACTCAACATTAATCTTATCTTGTGTGTCCTTGTTAGGGACAAGACTGCTAATGCATTCATGTAGTCCAAGGGACACTTATTTATCTCTTTCAATGTCCACATTGTAGCAATAAAACTCTGAGTTAAGATAGTAACCCGCTGCATGCAAGCGATGGTGAAGTTGGCAGTTCCATCTCTTGTCAATAATCCCGACATAACAATGTAATCTTCGTTATCTTCTTCTCCTAAAGTTGCTGCAACTGCAATTTTTGCTCGTTCCATGACTTCGTACACATAACCCATCGCGGGTTTTTTTCTCTCGTTGTCGATGATTCTAAACACTCGAACAAGAGGACCCATGATTTTCAGAGTGAATAGGACATTATTCCAGAAAGTTGGGGTAAAAACAATGTCATTCGCTCTTGCACCCTTACGTTCTTCAGCCCATTTAATTTCCGTCCACTATTCGCTAGCAAACATATTTCTAAGTGCAGATTTTTGTTTTTGCAATCTTTGTAATGTAAGAAACGTGGTTGCAAACCTTGTTACTCCACTCCTTGTTAGCTCGTTGTTTTTAGTAAACTCCCTCATTAAGTTCAACACATAACTATGGTTATAAATATAATCAACAAGGAACATAGCCTTTTCAATAGTTTTTTTATCTTACCGATATCTTCTAGCATTAAATCCAAACAGTGCGCTGCACATGGTGTCTAAAATAGATTTTTCCGCTTTTCCATTAACATTTTACCTACAAAAAGACATGTAAAATAATTTGTTATAAACAGGTTGCTGCAATTTGATGAGTAATCATATATAGAAAACATCAAAAAGTAAATTAACCTGCTAGCTTAAAGTTGCTTCTATTGTCGGTAATAACCTACACAATATTTTGTTCCCCAATCCTTTCCACAAACCCATCTAGCAGCTCAAAAACCTTTTCACCAGTCTTCATATACGACGAAGCATCAGACTCCTTAAACACTGTTCCTTTAGAACCGTTGACAAGAAAGTTAATCAACGTTCTTTGCCTCCTCTCTGTCCATCCATCCGACATTACCGAACAACCGTACTTTATCCACTCAGTTCTATGAGTTTCGACCCACTCCTCCACATGTTGTACCTCATTTTTTAGTAACGGAACGTGAAGCTCATGGTATGATGGAGGCTTCAAAATGCGGCCCATAGTTCCCAACAACCACAAGCATCTCTTTAAAGCAGTCCATATTAGCCACATTAAATGCAACCCAGCTTGGTAGAAAAATGTTGCAATGGACTGTTTGGTTTTGGCTCGGATCTCTTTATTACAAGCATCCTTGATGCTTGTTTAAACTTGTTTTCCTTACCTGTTTTTAAAAACATTAAAGACAATAAAACAGCCATAACAATACTAACAATATATATCCTGAATGTTGATGCACAAGAATGTCTGTTGACTTTGTCTGATGATGTTTTAGGTCAAAGTTAGTCAACATAGGGTCTTAATTGTCAAATTAGGGTTTTATGGTTGATTTCGCTTATAAGGTCATATATTAGTGATTTCGCTTCAATGGTCATTAGATGATTTCGCTTTAATGGTCACATGGGATTTCGCTTCAGTGTCACTGACACATAAGCGAAATCAGGACAAGTATAAATAGCTGAACATGTGATTCATTTTCAGGACATTGAAGCGAGACCTGATCATTAGCATTGTAACCAAACTCTGTCAAATTGATTTCAGAAAGCTAATAAAGTGAAGGAATTGAATAGGAAAGCTGTTGTTACGTTGCGTATACTGATTCCGCCTTTATACGTGATGATGAACTGCCTTGACTGATCGTTTAGGGTCACGACACGGTCCAACAAGTGGTATCAGAGCTTCAGGACGAGGAGTTCATACGACTTCAGCTGATTCGACACTATTATCTCATTTCTACTCTATTTCTCTTTTATTTTTTCGGATTAATCAAGTTCCTACGGACATAATGGTTTGAAATTCAAGTATATTGAGCGAAACTAGTTGTTAATCAATCCTTAACAATATCAGATCTTAAAACATAGTAAAACTCAATCAATTTTAACAAAATCTCGATTTGTTTTCGAACCGGAACTTCATCTTCAGATCTGGAACGAATTTGCGGTCAAAATTGAACAATAATCATATCATTGTGATCGGATTTAAGAGTAGTACAACCCTTGAAAGTTTCAGATTGAAATTCAGCGTAAAAATGAGTAAACTCGTGATTCCGCTTCTGTGTACATCCGGACTTAGCTGATTTCGCTCATACGGTCTTAGCTAATTTCGCTCATACGAACAAGGTTAATTTCGCTCCAAGAGACAAGATCTGATTTCGCTTCAACAGTCAAATCAGATTTTGCTCCAAGAGTCAATTTTGCTATTTCGCTCCAAGGAACTCAAGTGATTTCGCTCGAGTGAACAGTTGTGATTTCGCTCGAGAGGACATTGCTGTTGATTTCGCTCATTAGTCACTATTAGTGATTTCGTTTCAGTGTCAGTGATTTGTCAAAAATTTCAAAATTTGTCTAAGTGTGTGATAATCTTGCAGGTACATTCATGATGGATGATATTTTCATGAACCCGTTCAGTGACATGTACGCGTTTGCTGGAAACTCGGGAGACGTTTCATCAACAAGCAATGAGAACGAGAATCCACCGAAAGAGAGGAAAAAGGAAGCTTGGGAATCTGAAAGTGCTTTTGGAACATTCAATAAACCCCCAAAGCTAATGGCTATCGAGGAGTACAGTCGTTGGTCCAGAAAGTTTGAAGATTGGATGATGGCATTCGCATTTCCAAGTTGGAAAAGTCTGAAGAACGGTTATGATCAAGGAAACAAGAATGGTGAAGTCTTAACAGCATCTGATGAGATTGATTCATTTGTAGCCGAACAAAAGTGTGTAGCATTGTTATTTCAATCTGTTCGGGAGGATATCATCTCACTGATAGACTATTCAAACGCTAAAGACCTCTGGGCAAAGTTAAAACAGAAATGTTTAGGAAGTACAGAGATAGTGAAAAACAAAAAGAAACTTCTTAGGAAAGAGTTTGATATGTTTGGTTGTCTTAAGAATGAGTCAGTGTGTAAAATGATAGAGAGGTTTGGTCATCTGAAGCTGGAATTAGCAAGACATGATATCAGATATTCTGATGAAGAACTTGTTGACAAACTGTTCGATTCATTACCAGAAGATATGGATTGGAGATATTATGCATTGATGCTGAAGAATACTATTGCTCCTGAAATGTTGAAACCAGATTTGGTGATTGAGAGACTTGAAAGTCATGAACTGGAGTTGAAGAAGACGTACAAAGTTAATCACTCATCTTACCAGCAGAATTTGGATTTGTACTATCCAAAAAGCATGATGCCAAAAGCAACTTCTCCAAAAACTGCGTTTTCTGCTGAAAATGTGTCGACAGACGGCAAAGAAAATCAAAGTGGTCAAAGCAGTGGAAGTCATAGTGGTTATCACAGTGGATCTTCTGGAAGTCATTCTGATGCAAAGAATCATTTTCAATGCAACATTGCAATAGACTTGAAGAATGCTCAGAACTTTGATGAGGAATCGGCCAAGCAGCAGATGATCTTCCTAGCATCGGTGTTGGAATCGTATGAAGGATTAGTAGCTAGGAAGATAGGCAACACAAATCTGACGAAAGAAGATTACGATCAGATTGATCCGGAGGAAATGGAACTGATCGATATTCGTTGGGCTATGGCAAGTGTTGTTCGTCGTGCACAAAGATTCATGGAAATCACTGGAAGAAAGATAAATCGAAGGTGACTTGCTTCAAGTGTAAGCAGAAGGGTCATTTCAAACGAGAATGCCGAAACGCTTATGCTGATGAATCGGAGAATCCTTTCAGAGATGATTACTACAAGAAGGCAATTTATCATCAGAATAAATACGAGCCGCCTAGATTGAAGCAGGTTGAAGACAACAAAGAGAAATCTAGAGCTCTTGCAGTGATTTACGATGATGAGGGGTATGATTGGAGTCAAGAGGTTCTACCAGAAGAAGATGCGGTTGGTTACGCATTCATGGCGAAAAATGAACCTATTCCATGGAAAGATGAGAGAACTGAAGAGCAGAAGTATAAATACAGAAAAATGATTTCGGAAAACAAAATTACTAGACTTTCTAGTATCTTTTTGGAAGCAAAGAGAGCCAAAAGATGGGATCCAGACAGAGAGTGTTATCTTGATGAGTATGGAAATATTGCAATTGATCACAAAACTCTTGATCTGGAAGTCTTAATCAAGGAAATGAAAGAAAATGATGAATATTGGCAACACAAATGGTGGGGAACTCCAACTTCGAAAATGATTGAAGAAGAGAAAGAGAAAGAGAGAAAAGAGAAAGAGAGAAAAGAGAAAGAAGGAAAAGAATCCAAGAAGATTGATGCTGGTATTATCGACACTACACAAGAGTTGAATGCTGAGAACTTAGGAAAAATGGATGACAAAGTGCTAGCTGCCAAGGCACTTGAGGTAGACTCTAACTCCGTGTCTGAGTCAAAAAGCCAGGTCAGTTCAAACGTGTCAACCAATGCATCAGGTAAGAAAATTGAAGGAAATGCTGATTGCAAAAATTGCAATAAAGATTGCAAATTTTGTAGCACAGTCACGTATCTCAACATTAAGAAAGTTGAAGATCTGACAGCTAAGGTCAGAAGCGTTGAGAATCAGATTCTTGGTCGTGACAAAACAGTTAAAGCTTCAACTGAACGGATAAAAGAATTAACTGCTCAAATTGAAACTGATAAAATTAATCATGACAAAATTAAACAAGAAAATGAAAAGTTGATTCTTGAAAACCGTCAGATTTCTGAAAAATTTGAAAAACTAAAAAGCACAATGAAAGATTGTGATGATCGAAATGGTAAAACTTTTAAAGAAAATGAACATTTGAAAGCAGTGCTTAGAGTCAAAGAAGAATCAATCAACCAACAACTGGATGAAATCGCTAAATTGAAACTTAAAGTTCAAGAGGCTGTAATCGAAAACGAGCGAATCCAGTTGAAGCTTAACAGTTATAGCTCCGCAAGCTTTGTTTTGCAACATATCATTCCCAAACCCATTGGGAAAGACAAAGCGGGCGAAGACGTGTATTCTGATGGAACTGGAGTGGGTTTTCATCAAGTTCCACCACCTGTTCTGGCTAACTACACAAAAAAGCAATCTGGTTTGGTTGAAATTGAGGAAGAAAGTGTAGTTAAACTTCCTGAAAACATTGATGTTACTTTTACATCATCTGATGATAGTGTTCAGACAGAGATTGTGAAGAGCACAGCTGAAAGTGTTTTGATGTCTGATTCACCTGAAGATGATGGGTGTTTCTTGGACAAATACATTCAGAAATCAAAGTCCAAAAACAACTTAAATGATGAACCGAGTCTTGTGATGTACAAGATGGCTGGATCTGATAAGTTGTATTCGGATTCTAAATTTCCCATTGAGAATGTTAATGTGAAAAAGTTGACAAATGTTTTCAAATTGGTTGAAGTTGAGTTGTCAGAAGTGAACAGTTTGAAACAAACAAAAAGGCAAATGAATTTTGAGAAAGATAAAGCTTACTACAAAAAGCCTGTTGTTCCACCAAGGTTTTATAATAACAATCGAAACAGCTGGTCGGGTGGTTATCAAGGTGGTAAGAGTTATCAGAAAAAGAATTTTCAAAACAAAAGGTTTGCTGAAAGGAAGGTGTTTGTGAACAGTTCAAGTTCATTTTCTGATGAGGAAAATGAAATTTTTTCAAAATCAAATAAAGAGTTCTTTGAGAAAAGAGCTTCACATTATCAGTCTGAAGGCACAAGTCGAGGTATGGATACTCGAACATGTTTTAGATGTAATCAAGTTGGTCACATTGCACGAAAGTGTACCAATGTGAAGCCTAAGACTGAAAATGTGAAGATTCAACAAAAGAAAGTTGATGTGAAGGGTAAAGCACAAATTGTTGTTGAGAAAAAGAATGTGAAAAATGACAACATCAAAGTGAAAAATGAACCTGTAATGAAAGTGGTAACTAAAAATGACAAATTTTATAAGCGGGTTGCATTATCTCAACAGGTTTGGAAACCAAAAACTGAAATGAAAATTTCAACTTCTGAAGTGAAAAAGGCTGAAGAATCAATTTCGGTTGATTATGATGCAAATTTTCCACCTTTGAAGGCTGAAAATTTCAAAATTCAAATTGCAAGAGTCAAGGTTACACCTAAGGCTGATGAGGCCTGGGTGGACACCATGTTCGAATAAGCAGTTTGAATTGCCGGAGCTTCCTTGTTCGCGAAGCATGAATCGGCATCTTTATTGTAGTTGATTAAATTGAAGTTTGTTTTGTGCAGGATCTTCCACAATTGGTATCCAGATGGATTATGGATTGTGGTGCATCTCAACATATGACAGGAAAAACCGCGTTGCTGTATGATGTGAGAAACATTAATGGTGGTTATGTGGGATTTGCTGGTCATGAAGGAGGTAGAATTGTTGGTGAAGGAACGTTATCCAATGGGATTGTGACATTTGAGAGAGTTAACTACATCACTGAGCTGGAGAACAATCTGCTTAGTATCTCGCAGATTTGTGACAATAAGTATACTACTCACTTCACTGATAAAGAATGTTTGATTTTGAAACCTGGTTTTGTTATCCCTGAATAATGGATTATCATGAGGGCACCTAGAGTGAATGATTTATATGTGTTAGATATGTCTGTAGCAACTACAACTACTGGTCAAGCACATTGTTTCGTGTCTAGAGCAACTGAGAAAGAATCTAGATTGTGGCACCGAAAGATGGGGCATATTCATCTTAGAAAAATGAATCACTTGGTGCACAATGATTTGGTATTAGGAGTTAATATCAAAGGTTTTCATCTGGAAGGGGAGTGCATTAGCTGCATCAAAGGTAAGCAGAAGAAAAAGTCACACCCTACAAAGAAAGTCAATTCAGTTTCGAGACCTCTGGAGAGACTTCACATGGATTTGTTTGGTCCTGTGAATGTCAAAAGTATAGAGCCTTTTGGAAAGTTTGGTCCGAAGTGCATTGAGGGAATATTTGTTGGTTATGCAAATCCGTTGCGACGTGTCTTCGTTCCAAGTGAGAAGCGGATTATTGAAGCTGAAAATGTTGAATGTCAAGGTTATACTATGCCGCCGCAGAATCCTGGTGATTCATGGCGTTATCATTATGACAAACTTTGGGATTCGTTTGACATGAGAGAAGAATCAGAGGATGATGAAGATTTCTTTGATGAGTTGGATATTTTGCGTGAATATGAGTCGCATTTAAGGTTCCCAGCTGAGTATTCGAGGAGACCACGGGAAATTTCAAATGATGATGAAGCAGGTCCAAGTAATGCTGGTGAACATGATGATGTCCAACAGAATGAAGTTGCTCAGGATAATCAGTCGGCTCAGAATGATAATCTAGAAGCTGAAAACATGCCAGTATTTGATCATGGTGACTCAGATTCAGATTCTGAGGGGGAGCAAATTCAGATTTCAGGTCAAACAAACCAAGTTGGTGAACAAGATGCAGAGCAGAATGTTACTAATCTGGAGGGAAATGTAGATGTTCCGAGTGAAGTGATGCCGCGAACTTTTTCATATCATCCAGAGGAGTTGATCATAGGAGAATTGCAAGCAGGCGTTCGCACTCGAAATCAGATTGATAAAGGGCTTACATGTTTTTATACAAAAGTTGCTCCTTTGCAAACTGAATTCTCATTAAGTTGTTTTATCTCGCAGATTGAACCAAGAACTTACAAAGAGGCGCTTACTGAAGACTCTTGGGTCAATGCAATGCAGGAGGAACTTAGTCAATTTGAGAAATTGGGAGTGTGGAAGTTAGTTGATTTGCCGGATGGTTAAAGGAAGATAAACACTAAGTGGGTATTCAAGTGTAAGAGGGACGATAGAGGAGTTGTTGTAAGGAACAAAGCTCGACTCGTTGTTCAGGGATTTAGTCAACAGGAGGGGATTGATTTTACCGAAGTGTATGCTCCTGTAGCACGGCTAGAGGCAATCAGAATTTTCCTAGCATTTGCGTCTTGGAAGAACTTCAAAGTGTATCAGTTGGATGTTAAATCGGCGTTTCTTTACGGGAAGGTTAAAGAGGAGGTTTATGTCGGTCAGCCACCAGGCTTTACCGATCCAATCCACAAAAACAAGGTCTACTTATTGGACAAAGCGCTGTATGGTTTACACCAGGCCCCGAGAGCCTGGTACGAGACTTTGTCTCAACACCTACTAGCCAACAAGTTCATTCGTGGAAAAGTGGATGCCACTCTCTTCACTAAAGAGGTCGATGGTCATCTTCTGATAGTTCAGATTTATGTGGACGACATAATCTTTGGGTCAACAAATGAAAATCTATGCAAAGATTTTGAATCAGTGATGAAGCAAAAGTTTGAAATGTCATCAATGTGGGAGATGAAATTCTTTCTGGGTCTACAAGTTGAACAACTTCCTGAGGGAATTTTCATTCATCAGTCAAAGTACGTTCATGATATTCTAGAGAAATTTGGGATGTCAAGTTCTACTCCAGCTGCTACCCCACTTGCAACAAATCATGGGATTCACCCAGATCTCACCGGAGACAGGGCTGATGAAACGTTTTACCGTTCCATGATAGGTTCTTTAATGTACCTAACTGCTTCACGTCCTGATATAATGTACCCAACGTGCCTCGCAGCAAGATTTCAGTCTAACCCGAGAGCATCGCATATGATCATTGTGAAGAGGATATTGCGCTACCTGAAAGGAACTCCTTCATTGGGGTTGTGGTATCCTAGAAAAGGCGACTTTACGCTCGAAGGGTATTCCGATTCGGATTTCGGATGCTGCAAAGTCAATTCAAAATCAACAACTGCAGGATGCCAGTTCTTTGGTCCTAGATTGGTTACTTGGCAGTGTAAGAAACAAACGTCTGTGGCGTTATCTACATGTGAAGCGGAGTACGTTTCTGCTAGCAGTTGCTGCTCTCAGATCTTGTAGATACAGCAACAGATGCGCGACTACGGTTTGCAGTTTCTTAACACACCTCTTTTTGTTGATAATGAGGCCGCTATAAATATAACAAAAAATCCAGTACATCACGCTAAAACTAAACACATAGAAATTCGTCATCACTTTATTCGTGATTGCTTTGAGAAAAAGTTGATACGAATTGAGAAAATCCACACTGACGAACAGAAAGCTGATTTACAAACCAAAGCTTTTGATAAAAATCGGTTTAAATATTTGTTAAAACTGAATGGTATGAAGCTTCTGTCGGTGTCGGATGGCATAATTGGCGTTGATGAGAGTACTGTTGCGGATGAAGACGAGAAACAATCTGCAATGGTTTGTCGAATTTTTACTTGTTTTGGTATTTAGGGGGAGTAGATGTTTGTACATAGTTATATTTTCAGAAAATACAAAAACAGTGTGACAACTCGAGTTTCCAAGATTTTCATCTTCGCATTTAGTGCACGTTAATTTTTTTTATTTGTTTAAGTTGTTTGTTTACATGACTAGGTGGTTTCGCAACACTTACATTTGTAAAACGTTAAATCGTATTGTGATTGACATTTTATATTTGGGATGTATAATATTTATTATATGATTATAAGGTTTTGGTATTAATTAACATGTTATAAATAAAATGGAACTCTTACTGAAAACACCACCCCCTTATGAAATCACCCACTCATGAAAACACTTTGGGTGTTTTCGTCTAACATGGGCCCAAACGAAAACAGAGACTGGGCCTTGGCCCAGTGGGGTATTGAGATATTTTATAAACAATCTTCTCAGAGAAGTTTCACATTTACCAAACCTTATCTTATCACTTTGCTCTCTCTCTCTACATTTGAAACCCACAAACATAATTCTTCTTTTGAAGACAAACTTCTGTTTAATTTTCGGTTAGTGATTTTCACAATTAGTTGTTTCAGCTCTAATTATATTGTTATGTTGTTGCTTGTGATCGATCAGTATATATATATATATATATATATTTGTATGTGAAACATGGTTAGATTGTTAGACTAGATCTAAATAATAATGCTACTACTCAAGTATGGCTGAATGATATATATATCGAAATGTTAAAGTGAATGGTAAACCTGGTTATACAATGATTTTAAGATGATTCTGTTTATATGATGTTGGATTAATAGGGAAGAATATGTGATTATATATTAATTGAGTAGAGACCAAATGTTTCTGTTATAATAATCAACGATTTCAAACTTATATGATTGATCAAATTGCTGGGTTTTATGTAAACTGATGTGTTGAAGAAGATGATACAACCCAACGAAATCACCCACCAACGAAATCACTCTAGGTGATTTCGGCCCAGGTCACCAACGAAATCACTTTAAGTGATTTCGGCCCAAGCTATTCCGGCCCAACATAGGGGATTTCGGCCCATGAGTGTTTTCGCCAACTTGGGGATTTCGGCTCATGTGGATTTCGAACATAAAGGGTTTTCGGCCTTAGAGTGATTTCGCAACTTATGTGTTTTGGCAACTTGGTTTACTAGTTTACTGATTAACTTGTTAACTTTGTTAAGTTGGTAATTCTGTTAAGTAAGTAACCCTGTTAGTTTATTTACTCATCTGTTAGTAAGATAAATATATTTGTACAGCATTTAGTTCTGTTAAATATATTAGTTATATTAATAAGTTAACTGGGTTATGTTAACTAGGTTAAGTATGTCAACCTCATTATATATGATAACTCTGTTATGGCTGTTAAAAGGTTAACCCTGTTAAATATTAACTGTGTTATAAATGTCAGTTATGTTATGTATGTTAACTAGGTTACGTTAACTATACAAACTCCTTATACATGATAACTCTGTTATGATACACTGTATATGATAAGTGGGTTAACTTAACTATACATGTTAGTTCTATTGATCCTAGTTAAAGTTGTTAGCACAGTTAAGTGTAGCATGATTGTTAATAAATAACTATGGTTAGTACAAACTTTGAATGACATTCCTATGAAACATGAACTGTACTGCTTTGATAAATTTCTTATGTGATACGTGCTGATTATTTAAGCACACTCTGTGACATAAATGGCATGTGAAACTTTACGAACTTGAACTGACTGAACATACGTGCACTATAGGACTTGACTGATTAATTGTGAGCACTTAACTTAGCATACCGAGCAAATAAGGTGAGTTCACACTTTTTCCAAGGCATGGGATTCCCGGTGGGTTGGGAATGGATTAAGAAACTAAAATGGAACCTACATATCCTCCTTGGGTAGGATATGTACCGCCATCCTCCATGGGTAGGATGCCAATATAAATCCTGCGTGTTCTCCTTGGGTAGAATACGTACGTTCGTCCTCCTTGGGTAGGACAACAACCTTAACGTACGTAAAACCTACGTACACTCATACTCGCTACGGTCCTTGGATTAAGAAGGGCACGTACAAACACGACTAGTCAACATTATTCATCGCACGCATGCCTGGACTGGCAGCAAGGACTAACGCGATACAATTACTAAACTTCGCAAGGATGCCTAGAGGGCCGCGATACCATTACATACGATACAATTACTAAACTTCGCAAGGATGCCTAGAGGGCCGCGATACTATTACATACGATACATGGTTTACTAAACGAACATACAATTTACGATATGAACATTATAACTAAATAACCAACTGTGAACTCGCTCAACTAGTTGTTGACTCTCTGTTACATGCCTTGCAGGACCTTAGGTACTTTTGGAGCTTGCACGGGAGGCACGGTCGTTGTGGACATTGATCGTGAATGTGTTATTAAACATTATGACATTTTGTACTTAAACTTATGTTGGGTCTTACATTATTGCTTCCGCTACACACTTGTTTATATTTGGTTTTGGAAACACCTATCGTATTGATGAATGACTTTTACAATATACTTATGTTCAATATGATTGGTGGCTTGATCCTGGTCATGTCACGCCTCCAAGCGGTGGTACTCCGCGTGTGGATTTTTGGGGGTGTGACAGATTGGTATCAGAGCCATTGGTTATAGAGAACTCGGTTTTAATAAGGGGAAAACGTTTTTTATTAAAACCAGACTATAACCAGAACAGTGCTCAACGATCCACAACGACGCCTTGCTCCACGTGCAAGACTCAACAACCTAGGTAATATGGTACATGTTTTATTGCCTACTTGATAGAATTGCATAGAACTTTGCTCAGGGTATGCTTAGATTAACGTAACACTATTGCATGAGAACACTTGTGTGCTTACTCTCTTCTGTCATCGCACTATTCGTGAACCTCTCTCACTTATGTTGCAATTGCTATGAAGATCATGGCCGGATGTATTAACTTGACTCAAGCCCAGTTGACGGCTCTCATTAACGAACGAGTTGCTACGGCACTCGCAGCCATACAAGCAGAAGGTCAACACGCTCAGCCACCTGTTTGCACCCTCAATATTCTCAAAGATTGCCGACCTAGTACCTTTAGCGGTACTGAGGGAGTTGTAGGCCTACTCCATTGGTTCGAGAGGCTCGAAACTGACTTTGAAGTGCGTGATTGCCCTGAGTCTCGTAGAGTAAATTTTGCTACTGGAACACTCGAAGGTGCTGCATTAACCTGGTGGGAAGCACAGGTTCAAATGTTAGGGCTGGCAGCTGCTAATGCCACCTCCTGGAACGAGTTCAAGGACTTAGTTAAGGAAGAGTTTTGCAGTCGGGAAGACATCCACAAACTAGAGGTGGAGTTCCTCTACTTACAAATGACGGGGTTTGAAATTGAGGTTTATACGAAGAGATCGAATGAATTAGCCACATTTTGTCCCACTATGGTAGACCCTCCCACCAAACGCATCGAGCTGTATCTCAAGGGTCTGGTGCCCGAAATTCAGAGTCATGTGACCGCAGCAAATCTTGGCACTATCCAGCAAGTCACTCGGCTTGCTCATCGTCTCACAGATCAGGCAGTAGAACAAAACAAACTACCGAAACGTGTTAAAGCTGCTACTACATGTGCTTCTAGTGACAACAAACGCAAGTGGGATGGAAACTTGAGCAAGGGGTTAATTCAGGTTCAGCCTCTGGCGCAGCAGCAAAAGATAGATGACTACCAGAGTCCCAGTCAGCAATCTTTTGGTAGTCGTGGGCAGAGTGGATATCGAGGAAATCATCCAAAGTATAACAGATGCAATAGGCACCACAGCGGTCAGTGCAACAAGGGTCATTGTCAGAGGTGTCTCAAGATAGGTCATGAAGCTAAGGATTGTCGAAACTCACGTCCTGTAACTCAAGAACAGCAACAACCATGTGATTGGTCAGGGTGACGCAAGGAATGATCCCAACGTAGTTATGGGTAAGTTTCTTCTTGATGATTTTTTATGTTACTGTATTGTTTGATTCGGGTGCGGATACCAGTTATATGTCTCTAAGTTAGCCAAATGTTAAAACATGCACCAACTCCCTTGAACACCAAACCTGTCGTAGTGTTAGCTAATGGTAGAAGTCTAGAGGTCACTCATAGTTCAGGGTTGTAATCTTATCCTCGCTGGTCAGACGTTCTCTATCGACCTCATTCCTATAGTGCTGGGCAGCACCTGTAGCTCGCGCACCGTATCGCTTAGCTCCATCAGAATTGGAAGAACTATCGAAGCAACTGCAAGAGCTCTTGGATAAGGGCTTTATACATCCTAGCTCTTCGCCCTGGGGAGCTCCAGTATTATTTGTGAAGAAGAAAGACGGTACCTTTCGTATGTGTATAGACTACCGCGAACTGAACAAGGTGACGGTGAAGAATCGCTATCCTCTTCCACGCATCGACGACTTATTCGACCAGTTGCAAGGGTCGAGCTATTACTCGAAGATTGATCTGAGGTCAGGTTACCCTCAACTGAGAGCCCGGGATGAGGACGTCTCCAAAACAACATTCAGAACACGCTACGGCCACTACGAGTTTCTAGTCATGCCATTCGGATTTACGAGCGCGCCTGCAGTTTTCATGGATCTTATGAACAGGGTGTGCAAACCTTACCTTGACAAGTTTGTTAATGTTTTTATTGATGACATCCTGATCTACTCGAAGAATCGGGAGGATCATGAGCAGCATTTACGACTTATTCTGGAACTCCTTCGAATGGAACAACTGTACGCTAAGTTTTCAAAATGCGACTTCTGGCTTCGTGAAGTCCACTTTCTAGGCCACGTGGTGAACAAGGATGGGATTCATGTCGATCCATCCAAGGTAGATTCGATCAAGAACTGGCCTGTACCTCGTACACCAACCGAAATACGCCAATTCTTGGGTTTGGCAGGTTGCTACAGACGGTTCATCAAAGACTTCTCAAAGATTGCACAGCCACTTACATTACTGACACAGAAAGGTGTTGCTTATCGTTGGAGTAATACACAGGAAACAACATTTCATCACTTAAAGGATAGACTCTGTAGCGCACCTATCCTCTCATTGCCTGAAGGCACGGATGATTTTGTAGTCTACTGCGACGCATCCATCCAAGGTCTTGAATGTGTGTTGATGCAACGGGATAAAGTTATTGCTTATGCTTCACGTCAACTTAAGATTCATGAACGGAATTACACTACGCACGATTTAGAGCTGGGAGCTGTTGTTTTTGTGCTCAAGATATGGAGACATTACTTGTACGGTACCAAGTGCACCATCTACACCGATCACAGGAGTCTTGAGCATATCTTCAAACAGAAGGAATTGAATATGCGACAACGACGATGGGTCAAGCTACTGAATGACTACGAATGCTCGATCAGGTACCACTCAGGCGAAGCCAATGTGGTGGCCGACACCCTCAGTCGAAAGGATACTACACCTAGGCGTGTACGAGCGTTGCAACTCACTATTCAGTCCAGTCTTCCTTCACAGATACGAGATGCTCAGATAGAAGCATTGAAACCAGAAAACGTCAGGGCTGAAGCCCTACGCGGTTCAAGGAAACGGTTAGAACAAAAGGCAGACGGCGCCTACTATGTAACAGGACGCATCTGGGTCCCACTCTATGGTAATTTACGCGAGCTTGTAATGGATGAGGCTCATAAGTCTCACTACTCAGTACATCCGGGTTCGGATAAGATGTACCACGACCTCAGAACTACATATTGGTGGCCTAGCATGAAGGCCCACATAGAAACTTATGTTAGCAAGTGTTTGACTTGTGCGAGAGTCAAAGCGTAATATCAGAAACCATCAGGCCCACTCCAGCAACCTGTGATACCACAATGGAAATGGGAACAAATTTCCATGGATTTTGTTACTGGCCTACCTAGATCTCAACGTGGGAATGATACTATTTGGGTGACCGTGGATCGACTCACAAAGTCTGCTCACTTCTTGGCTATCAAGGAAATGGATAAGTTCTCCACTCTAGCAGACATATACCTTAAAGAAGTTGTCTCGAGGCACGGAGTGCCCACCTCTATTATCTCCGATCATGATGCACGTTTTACTTCAGAACTGTGGCAAGCAATGCACAAATCTTTTGGCTCTCGATTAGACATGAGCACAGCTTATCATCCTCAGACAGACGGGCAGTCTGAGCGCACTATTCAAACTCTAGAAGACATGCTTCGGGCGTGTGTAATTGACTTTGGCAAGGGCTGGGGAAAAACATCTGCCACTTGTGGAACTTTCGTACAACAACAGTTACCACACCAGCATTAAAGCTGCTCCATTTGAGGCATTATACGGGCGTAAATGTCGATCACCACTTTGTTGGGCAGAGGTGGGTGACAGTCAGATCACAGGTCCAGAAATGGTAGTTGATACTACTGAAATGATTGCTCAAATACGACAACGCATGGAGGCAGCTCGTGACCGTCAGAAAGCATACGCCGATAAAGACAGGAAACTACTCGAGTTCCAGGTTGGGGATCGAGCCCTACTCAAAGTTTCACCCTGAAAGGGTGTTGTTCGTTTTGGAAAAAGGGGCAAACTCAATCCACGATACGTTGGACCATTTGAAGTCATAGAGAAGATAGGCAAAGTGGCCTACAGACTGAACTTACCAGCTGAACTCAGTGCAGTTCACAACGTTTTCCACGTGTCGAATCTGAAGAAGTGTCTGCCAGATGAGACCCACATAGTTCCTCTGAAGGAGCTCACTATCGACGAACAGTTGCATTTCGTCAAGGAACCAGTTGAAATCACGGACCGGGATGTTAAGATCCTCAAGAACACCAGAATACCTCTTGTTCGAGTTCGTTGGAACTCCCGTCGTGGCCCAGAGTTCACCTGGGAACGCGAAGACCAAATGGAACTCAAATATCCCCAGTTGTTCGAAAACAATGCAACTACTACTGAGGCTGAAGCTACTACAGAATTTTGGGAAGAAATTCCAAATCAACGGGGGGGATAATGTGACACCCCAGGAGAACCAGTAAACGATAACTTACCTAGCTTCCTCAGTAACCGCATGCTAAATTTCGGGACGAAATTTCTTTCAAGTTGGGGATAATGTGACAACTCGAGTTTCCAAGATTTTCATCTTCGCATTTAGTGCACGTTAATTTTTTTTTATTTGTTTAAGTTGTTTGTTTACATGACTAGGTGGTTTCGCAACACTTACATTTGTAAAACGTTAAATCGTATTGTGATTGACATTTTATATTTGGGATGTATAATATTTATTATATGATTATAAGGTTTTGGTATTAATTAACATGTTATAAATAAAATGGAACTCTTACTGAAAACATCACCCCCTTATGAAATCACCCACTCATGAAAACACTTTGAGTGTTTTCGTCTAACATGGGCCCAAACGAAAACAGAGACTGGGCCTTGGCCCAGTGGGGTATTGAGATATTTTATAAACAATCTTCTTAGAGAAGTTTCACATTTACCAAACCTTATCTTATCACTTTGCTCTCTCTCTCTACATCTGAAACCCACAAACAGAATTCTTCTTTTGAAGCCAAACTTCTGTTTAATTTTCGGTTAGTGATTTTCACAATTAGTTGTTTCAGCTCTAATTATATTGTTATGTTGTTGCTTGTGATCGATCAGTATATATATATATATTTGTATGTGAAACATGGTTAGATTGTTAGACTAGATCTAAATAATAATGCTACTACTCAAGTATGGCTGAATGATATATATATCGAAATGTTAAAGTGAATGGTAAACCTGGTTATACAATGATTTTAAGATGATTCTGTTTATATGATGTTGGATTAATAGGGAAGAATATGTGATTATATATTAATTGAGTAGAGACCAAATGTTTCTGTTATAATAATCAACGATTTCAAACTTATATGATTGATCAAATTGCTGGGTTTTATGTAAACTGATGTGTTGAAGAAGATGATACAACCCAACGAAATCACCCACCAACGAAATCACTCTAGGTGATTTCGGCCCAGGTCACCAACGAAATCACTTTAAGTGATTTCGGCCCAAGCTATTCCGGCCCAACATAGGGGATTTCGGCCCATGAGTGTTTTCGCCAACTTGGGGATTTCGGCTCATGTGGATTTCGAACATAAAGGGTTTTCGGCCTTAGAGTGATTTCGCAACTTATGTGTTTTGGCAACTTGGTTTACTAGTTTACTGATTAACTTGTTAACTTTGTTAAGTTGGTAATTCTGTTAAGTAAGTAACCCTGTTAGTTTATTTACTCATCTGTTAGTAAGATAAATATATTTGTACAGCATTTAGTTCTGATAAATATATTAGTTATATTAATAAGTTAACTGGGTTATGTTAACTAGGTTAAGTATGTCAACCTCATTATATATGATAACTCTGTTATGGCTGTTAAAAGGTTAACCCTGTTAAATATTAACTGTGTTATAAATGTCAGTTATGTTATGTATGTTAACTGGGTTACGTTAACTATACAAACTCCTTATACATGATAACTCTGTTATGATACACTGTATATGATAAGTGGGTTAACTTAACTATACATGTTAGTTCTATTGATCCTAGTTAAAGTTGTTAGCACAGTTAAGTGTAGCATGACTGTTAATAAATAACTATGGTTAGTACAAACTTTGAATGACATTCCTATGAAACATGAACTGTACTGCTTTGATAAATTTCTTATGTGATATGTGCTGATTATTTAAGCACACTCTGTGACATAAATGGCATGTGAAACTTTACGAACTTGAACTGACTGAACATACGTGCACTATAGGACTTGACTGATTAATTGTGAGCACTTAACTTAGCATACCGAGCAAATAAGGTGAGTTCACACTTTTTCCAAGGCATGGGATTCCCGGTGGGTTGGGAATGGATTAAGAAACTAAAATGGAACCTACATATCCTCCTTGGGTAGGATATGTACCGCCATCCTCCATGGGTAGGATGCCAATATAAATCCTGCGTGTTCTCCTTGGGTAGAATACGTACGTTCGTCCTCCTTGGGTAGGACAACAACCTTAACGTACGTAAAACCTACGTACACTCATACTCGCTACGGTCCTTGGATTAAGAAGGGCACGTACAAACACGACTAGTCAACATTATTCATCGCACGCATGCCTGGACTGGCAGCAAGGACTAACGCGATACAATTACTAAACTTCGCAAGGATGCCTAGAGGGCCGCGATACCGTTACATACGATACAATTACTAAACTTCGCAAGGATGCCTAGAGGGCCGCGATACTATTACATACGATACATGGTTTACTAAACGAACATACAATTTACGATATGAACATTATAACTAAATAACCAACTGTGAACTCGCTCAACTAGTTGTTGACTCTCTGTTACATGCCTTGCAGGACCTTAGGTACTTTTGGAGCTTGCACGGGAGGCACGGTCGTTGTGGACATGGATCGTGAATGTGTTATTAAACATTATGACATTTTGTACTTAAACTTATGTTGGGTCTTACATTATTGCTTCCGCTACACACTTGTTTATATTTGGTTTTGGAAACACCTATCGTATTGATGAATGTCTTTTACAATATACTTATGTTCAATATGATTGGTGGCTTGATCCTGGTCATGTCACGCCTCCAAGCGGTGGTACTCCGCGTGTGGATTTTTGGGGGTGTGACAAACAGTAAAAATGATAAAATACAAAAACATGATAAAATCTGAAAAAAAGCTTGTGTATACAGGGAAAATGATAGTACATCAGCTAGACGATTACAGTATGCTAAAGATTTGTAAAGTACAAAAGAGTTAAACAGTCTCACTGATGATGTGTCGATAGGTTTTCACACATTTAGTAGATTTATTCGGGATATAAACCTAAATTCAAACTTGTGAATTTGTGGGGAACACTACTTGGATATATAGGTAACCCCTGAAATCTCGTTTGAAAGGTCTCTTAATCTGATATACTAGGTCTTTATACTCAATGATGTCTGGGGTATTATTCCGGGACTTCTGCTGAACGGTGGTTCTGACCTAGTCCTTGGCAAATACTTGCTGCAATGCTTGAAACACAGCATTAAACCCTCAGCATGCTGAAACAATAAAATTGATAAATGCTGCTGTTGTAAGCAAAAAGATCCTCTAAAGGGGACACACCGAAAAGTCGAAGCTGATATCTCTCTGCGTATACGGAAGTATCGACCTGAGATCCCTCGGCCCTCGCATACCTAAATTATATACAAATATCATTGTAGTATACTCACCTGTAAGACTGATTATTGGGATTCTGGATACGGGAGTATATTCAAGAGGTGGGACACATGAATGAGCTAAGTTCATAATTCATCTAAATCGTATCCTGAGTAAATTGAAATTTGTGTGAGAATTTAAGATGGATCAGTATATCGACAATCGAGGTGAATTGTTTAAGTCTGAATATGAAATGTAGCTTAACGGTACTTGTGATTTGTCTGAAAAGCTGATATGATTCCCTGACACGCTCACCAAAAATATGTTTGTAAATAGTTTACTTTGTTTACTTTCTGAAATTTAAGTTTTCTGTATTTCATTTCTTAGTTTAGAACTTTTTGATAAAATCCAAAAAGATTTTATTTCTGCTTTATTTTCCGACAAACCAAAGTGGAGAGTTGATTGTTGGATTCTCAGATGTTTGAAGCAGATGCAAGAGATTCTGGACTGAAGAATGAGGAGAGCTTACTTTGATGAAGTTTGAATTGTTTGAAAAGTCAAACACAAGTTCATTATTTTGATACTTGTTATTTTCAGAAATTGTTTGAAATTGTTGTTTTAAATCAGTTTGATTCGTCAAATGATCAACCAAGGTCATTAATTTGGACTTGGTAGATTAATCAAGTGATCAGGGTCATTAACTTGGACCTGAATACTTGAGTGGATTTCAAAAACTGATTAAGTTTATAAGTTATGTTTGAAAGATAAGTTTGTAATGAATGATGTTTGAGTAACAGGTTTGGATTTCATAATTCCCAATGGAAGCTAATTGTCAAAGCTTGAACCAGATACCTCAGATTCTAGCATATTGAGAGAGGGAGTCTGCGAAAGGGGGAGTCTGGATCAAAAGTCAAAGGGAAAATGGAAGTTAGAGACAGGTTGTGTTTCTGAAGATTGTAAAGACAGAGAGTTAGAGAAAAGACTAAGACTGAAGACTCAGGAACTGAAGACTACGTCAACATCCAAGGGGGAGTCTGTTGATGCACAAGAATGTCTGTTGACTTTGTCTGATGATGTTTTAGGTCAAAGTTAGTCAACATAGGGTCTTAATTGTCAAATTAGGGTTTTATGGTTGATTTCGCTTATAAGGTCATATATTAGTGATTTCGCTTCAATGGTCATTAGATGATTTCGCTTTAATGGTCACATGGGATTTCGCTTCAGTGTCACTGACACATAAGCGAAATCAGGACAAGTATAAATAGCTGAACATGTGATTCATTTTCAGGACATTGAAGCGAGACCTGATCATTAGCATTGTAACCAAACTCTGTCAAATTGATTTCAGGAAGCTAATAAAGTGAAGGAATTGAATAGGAAAGCTGTTGTTACGTTGCGTATATTGATTCCGTCTTTATACGTGATGATGAACTGCCTTGACTGATCGTTTAGGGTCACGACACGCTCCAACACTGAATGTCACTGAAATTTATTTAATTAACATACAAACATTAAAAACAACAAAACAACCATAATAACACTAACAATATATATCCTAAATGTCACTGAAATTTATTTAATTAACATACAATCTGAGACAAAACTGCCCCTTCACATATAAACTGAAATTAACATAATTTAACACACCACTGATTTAAAAGTTGCAATTTTAACTAAGATAGGTAATTAAACTGTTATAAACTTAGGAACAAGACTGTGTTTAACATGTAATTAACTGAAATAAAACATTTGTTAACATACCATTTGAAAACATCACATCTAATCGCCCCTTCACATTAGTCTTCTGCCTCTTGTTTTGATGAGCAGGTATCTCTATTACACCATCCTCATCCTGTTCATAAGCCAAATCACCCAAGCCGTCATTTGTTTTCTTGGCCTTTTGGTTCAAAACATACGCCTTCAACTCCTCTATAACCTCCTGTGGACACCTTGTATATGACTTGACATTTCTGTTTCCTCCAATTTGGTGTAGTTTAGCACGAAAAATTACACCTTTTGTAATCTTGTTGCAGTAGTTGCATGAAACCACATTTTTATCATCAAGATTTCTCAGATGATTGTACTTCCATCCAGGGTCCATTTTCCTGCTTTCCGATGGTCCAACATCTTGAGAAGCCATAGCCTGTAGCATAGTTCCCATGGATCAATATGTAACTGAATTATGAAATAAATAATACTTTAACAGAATCGATACACATACCTGTAGTATTTTTTCCGGCAAAAAAAAAAAAAAAAAAACAGAACTGAATGTTGTGGATACGTCTTAGTTTGTTATACCGAGAACATGAATGAATATTGAATATAAAGATAATATATCTCTTAACTTTTTTAAATTCAAAATATCTTTTAAAAATATATACAGATTTGCTGAGATATTATTCTAAAAGATTTTAAATTAGTTGTTAATATAATCTGGGTTGTTTTTAAAAGATGGGGTTTAAAAAAAGACATTGTTTTTTTATCTAGGAGACAAAAGCGCAGTTTGGTCTACTTGGTCCGCCTTGGTCCGCCTGACCAGGCGATCGCTTTAAACCACAGAGTTCTTGACCTACACATCTAAATAAGAATCTCATTAAGCATAAGAGGACCGTCCATAATGTAACGCTCCACATTTTTGTACTTTTCTCATTTAGAAAGTGTAATCGTATTTTCTATTTTTGAAAACTCGTAATTGTGTCGTATTCTTATATTCGAGACTTTGATCATAATAAATTCGCTTTTTTATATACTTGTGCACACTAAATACTAAAAATATTCGTTACCAATCTTGAATGCAACTTATACGTGCAACCGATACACGAAATACTTGTAACGATAAATTATACATGCAATATACTAAGGTGCTGTTTGTTTTTTCTGCACGAAAACATCTTCTGCTGCAGGCCACATCTGCAGACATCTGCAGGAGAAGAGGTGGACCAAATGTCTGCAGCTGCAAGGAGAAGAGGGTTTGTTTTTTTATATAAAACCTCTTCTACACACACAAAACTCTTCTACTCTCTCTCTAAAATCTGAACCACCGCCATAATCACCACCGCCACCACTTCACCACCGCCACCACTTCACCACCGCCATCATCACCACCACCGTCACCACCTCCGCCTTCAGAGTTCGATTTGGGGGTTTGTTCTCGGTCTCCTGCTGCTCCCGTCACCACCACCGCCATCTTCAACCTCTTCTGCTCCCGTCACCACCACCGCCATCTTCTACACACACAAAACCTTCAGATTTGTTCGATTTGGGGTTCGATTTGGGGTCGATTTGGGGTTCGATTTGGGGGGTTTTGATGATGATGATTTGGGGGTTTTGATGATGATGATGGTGGCGGTGGCGGAGCAGGGGGTTTCGGGGGGGTTTGTTTCCATCGATGATGATGGTGTCGGCGGAGGTGGGGTTTTGGGTGATGTCGATTTGGGGCAGTGGTGGTGGTGGCGGAGCAGTGGTGGTGGTGATGATGATGATGGTGTCGGCGGAGCAGTGGTGGTGGTGATGATGATGATGGTGTCGGCGGAGCAGTGGTGGTGGTGGCGGAGCAGGGGCGGAGCAGGGGTGGAGGTGGAGGTGGTGCCAAGAAGAGGTAAACCTCTGCTTGGAGAAGCTTACCTCTCATCACTTCCCCAAGAAGAGGTTGGGGAGAGGTAAAAATCACTTCTCGAAAAAAAAACAAACACTCTTCTGAGGCTAAACCTCTTCCCGCGTCTGCACGGTGCAGACAGAAGAGGCCAGGAAGCTCTTTTTGGAAAAAACAAACACCACCTAAGTTGATACAACATTACATTTTGCTTATATACTTAATCGAGATAAAATACGAGAAGCTAATAGAACCGGTCCAAACCCATACACTTTGGACCTTTAATCCATTCGCACGAATGAGGCTTTAAGCTCATTCGCACAAACCAAGGGCCTTCTCTCGTCCGCTCGAACCTTAAGGCCTATTGGCCTTCGTACCACTCTGATGGGCCTTCGGCCCATTCCCTTTTAATGCAAACCAAGCCACCCGAAAGCACTTGTTTGCTTCGTGCCACTAGTGGGCCTTCGCCCTTATTCACGCGAAACAGGCCCAAAGGGCTTTCGCCCTTTTCCTTCTTCCTCCGCGTGAAACACCCATGAAGGATGGCCTTTGTGTCTCCTTTTCCTCCTCCTTCGCATCCCCATTCCCTTCATACCACATGAAACACGCCCACATGCACATGAAGGCATGTACCTTTCTGTAACGCCACAGCTTTCGTGTGGAATGTCTGCACACTAACCAGTTTACGCACATGACTACAAAAGCTTTTAAAATCTCCAGCTTTCACTTTATTATAACTACCAACCACCTCCAAAAATATTAAATGCCTAAACCTAACCGGAGCTTATAAATACAAGCCTCCATTCACTCCTTAATCTTTTCCACACATCCAAATCTCTCTTAAAGTTCACATTTCTCTCAAAGTTCTTCAAGCACAAGTGTTCACAATGAGTTCCTACTCACTAATTTCTCTCCTTTCTTCTTCTTGTTTTCTTTAAACTTCTTGGATAACCTCTAGGAAGGTTTCCAAAAGTTTGCTTTGGCAAACTAAAGTGTAACCTCACCACATTGAGGTCCAAGATAGTTAAACTTTCTGTTGTAATTTACATTCTTATATCTTGCTTGTTTTAAACTTGGTGTAAACTTGTACCCACCAAGTTCCCAACTAAGTTCATAGTTGTGGGTTTGTGTTGAGGTTAAAATCCACCAAGAACACAAGCTTAAACCTTATTTAAATTTTGTCCAAATGTTCTAAGTGATTGAAAACCATCCAAGCTTCAACCTTTTATGTTGAAAGTCTTGTGCATGAGTTGTGTGTGAACCATGGAAGGTTTGGCTATCCAAATAGGTTCCACAGAACCTCACTTGTTCACACTTTTACACCCTAAGTCACAAAACAACTTTCACTAAAGAGACAAGGCTACGACACATCCTCGAACACTTTCCATGCTCAGGATATACGCACCTAGCTTGCTCTCTTGGTTGTTTAAGGACTTAGAGTAAACACCAAGTAATTTCCAAGAATAAAAGTAACACAACCCCGCAGCACCTCCAACATTTACCATGATGGGTATAGAACACCCGGGTTGATCTTACTTGGCTACTTGACAAACTAGTTAGTTGTATTTTTATTTATTCATGAGCAACCGGGTCATCAACTAAGTTGATGACTTTGTGCTTTGGTGAAACATACAATGAGGTTAATCTTACCTCCATGCTTGAATTACATGATTTATATGATATTACATGATGGACTAAATAATAACTTATACTATATAATATATATGATATATATTTACTAACCGAATTCTTGATGTTAATCGGGTTATGATTAGAGGTCAAGAACATAGGTTATATTGTCTTTGTTTCTAAATTTCTCTTTTGTGATTCTAATAGGCAAGTTAGGACCCGTGAAAACACATAGAACTTAGTGTCCAAACGAGTATTTAGATGAGATATAATTTCGTGTACATATACTTTTTATACTTAATTCCGAATATAAACTCCCCACGAACTTCGAATACTCTTACCTTTATTTCGTCGACGTAGAGTAACTTTGGTGCTCTACTCTCAACAACTCGTCAACTTTGGGTGCAACATGTACACTATATTACAAATTCACATGCTCACGAGTAAAATTGTTTACATACATACTCTATCCGTAAAAAACATGATACTCGTTATGTTCTTGTTATTACATGCTATACTTATTCTTGTGTTCTATATGTTCATTAACTTTGCAAGCCTACCTTAACAATTCTAGCGCTATAGGATTAACGTACCGCCCGTATTCTTGTAGTATTGTTAAGTAAACTCTTTTACAACCTTGTCGTTTCGGCGACAATGGTATACACAATTGCGGGACACTTTTAACATATAGCTAACACGTGCTAGTATGATAATGAACAATGTATGCAAATTACCATGTTGGATATGAGTCAATTTTTAGTCACAATTATACTATGTATTCAAACTTGTATACTCGCCAACTTTTGTTGATCTTTATTTTAATACATGTTGCAGGAAACTAGTTGATGACGATTAGAGAAACATGCTTAGGATGGTTTAGAAACACACTTAGACTTTTAAACTTATGTATTTGTTTCATGTTGTTACGCTATTTGCAACTTGTTGTACTTTCCTTTCCAAAACAATGTATTTCCATTTTAGTATCAATGAAATTTGAATTATATAAATATGGTCACAATTAGTCGTTCTAAAGTCTTTTGCAATCTCGTTTTCGTCTCACTCCGATGTTTCTGCCATCGGTTGGGATGTGACACATAATGCTTCTACCCGATAAAAAAAACCCTGATTGCTCCACTGAAATGAATTTCCCAATGACACCCTTCAAACAATTCACAAGCACTTTAGAGATGACTTTATTAGTGCGCCCAACTAGACTTATAGGTCTAAACTGAGACAGGTGCATCAGGCCTTTAACTTTAGGAATTAGGGCAATAAAAGAAGACCTACAACAATGACTTAAATTAGCGCCATCATAAAATTATGGAAAAAGCCTCAATAAATCTTCTTAAAGACTCTCCCAACATCTATTGATGAACGCGAAATAAAAACCATAGGACCCAGATCCGGATCGCCATCAAATCCCATATAGCTTTCTTAATATCCAAGTCCGAAAAAGGTAAATATAAGAAATTAGCTTCCCCGTCTGTAAGGCAAGACAAATTAGCGCAAACTATAGGCAGCCGAGACAATATCGACTCTGAATAAAATTACCCGATAAACGTTAAAGGTTTGACGTGTCATATTCCGAATAATTATTCCAAGGTAACTAGTAATATATGTTAATTAGGGTGAATCTCATACACGTTTTAAACCGAAGAAACCAAAATCACATACACTTTTAGACCGAGGAAACCAAAAATCAAACTATACCGAGATTGTTTTAAGCTGAACCAAATTACATTTGGTTTCGAAACTTCAACCGAATTTGAGTTTTGATATTACAAATTTGAATTTGGTTCAAATCGAATAACAATTAATGGTTATTTAAGTTTTGTTGTTTAGCCAATCTAGTTACACTTTAACCTAATCTTATATTAGTCCAACCCAAAAATATAATAAATCATGGCGAATGAAATTTAAAAAAACTATTTGGTTTATCCAGTTAACAAAAACCGAACTAAGTTATTTTCGGTTTAGTACAGCTTGAATTTGGTTTAGTTCTTTGTTTTCAATGAAAAAATATCAATCGCATAAACTAAACAAACCATAAGTCGAGTTATAAGTCAAATGTTGTTCAGAGGTCAAATTTTTAAATGAAACATACTAAAAGCTATACTATTTGAACACCAAGTCAGGCAAGCCTTTAGCGTATGTTTGGAAAAAGTAACCGGTCTCTGTGGCTGAAAGCTGGTAGTTGGTGGCTGGAAGCTGGTAGCTATAGCTGATAGTTAGTAGCTATTGTTTTTTAGATATAGGGTATGTTTGGCATGGAGCTTTTAGGAGCTTTTAGGAGCTTCTAGCTTTAAACTTTTAAGAAAAAGCTCATACTCAATAAAAAGTCTTGTTTGGTTGAAGGAGCTTTAAGCTTTTAGGTTAGAAGCTTGAAGCTTTTGGTTGAACGCTACTACTAGTAGCGTTTAGAATGAGCTACAAGCTTTTAGGAAAAAAATGACTATTTTAACCTCTAAAAATAAGGAAGTTTTTAATGCACAAACTTTCTAAATTTTTAGTTATGTCCATTTTGGTAATTTTATACATTTTATTAAAAGCTTCAGCTACTCTACCAAACACCAAATATATCTAAAAAGCTACAGCTAGTAGCTACCAGCTACAGCTATCAGCTTCCAGCCACCAGCTAACAGCTTTCAGCTTCCAGCTTTGGCGAAGTAGCCGGAACTTTTAATAAAATGTATAAAATGACCAAAATGGACGTAACTAAAAATTTAAAAAGCTTGTGCATTAAAAAGTTCATTATCTTTATAGGTTAAAATAGTCATTTTTTCTCTAAAAGGTTGTAGCTCCTTCTAAACGCTACTAGTAGGAGCGTTCAACCAAAAATTTCAAGCTCTTAACCTAAAAACCCCTTCAACCAAACAACGTTTTTTATTGAGTATGAGTTTTTTCTTAAAAACTTAAAGCTAGAAGCTCCTAATAGCTTCATGCCAAACATACCCTTAATATTGCTTAAGGGGAAACTAGAATTTTCGATAATCAATCCAACACATAGACCCTGTCAACTGCTTCTTGGATACATTTCCTTGTTGGAGGTTTCCAAATCCTTAGGATTTTGGTTTTGCTACACAAATTACTATTACTACTATATATTAAAAAACTAACTGGAATGAACAGTTGTTAAAATATATAGTAATTATATATTAATATATTAATAAATTGGATACAATTATTATTTTCTTTATTTTCTAACTTCGATAAGCTTGGTGTCAATCAATACTGGTATAAAAAATATCTGTACGATCCGGTTCAAGTACATGAAGGAAAAAATCGGTGTCAGCCTGATGCAGAAAATGCCAAAAGTCGGTACCGGATTGAGTTTGAAAATCTTTTGGTTCGGGAAATTCGGTACTGCTACACGGTACCATTTGCTCATCCCTGATCAGAGCTCCATGTCAACCGATACCGAAAATACCGGTTACGGTACCGGTATATGAAGGTAAAAATCGGTAGCGAACCGGTACTAGAAACGCCAAAAGTCGGTACCAAATTGTTACTTAGGATCCTTCTATTCGGGAAATTCGGTATCGGTACCCAATATTATTTGCTCATCTCTGACCACGAGTTTTATACGAACAACATCATTAACATACAACTTTTTTTGTTGATTTTCTTTCGATTTTTTTTACAGTTTTTTACATTTTCTTTTTATTCTTGTTAGTGGTTCCGTGTGCAACGCGCTCGTAGTGATTTTAAAACACATGTAAACACAGACTAAATAACAAAAGAAGTTCGCCGCAACGCGGCTAAGGTGATAAAACTAGTTGCAATAAAACCTCAAAACTAAAAGATCTCGAAATCTACCCGAAATTCTAAATCAAAATATATTTATGTTAAATGTATTTATCAGCGACCAAAATGGTCATTTACAGAAGTACTTAATTAGTTAACCTATTAATTAACACCTCTAGAGTGTTTTCACAAGTTTACCCTGATAAACTAAGGTGAAACATCACCATTTTGAGGTCCAAACTTTCTGTTTTTGAAGAACTTTATGTAAATCTTTATAAACTTTACTTTTTTTCATATGAATCGTGTGCCTAACTTGTCTCTAATCTCATCTATGATTATGGACTTGTTTAAGGTTGATTCTCATAAGTTTAGAGGTCTAAGAACCTCATAAACTTTTTTTTGATAGGGTTTAGACAAACCACATGTGATGAAACCATCCAAGTCTACCATAGTTCATGTGGCACGACTTGTGTTTTAGTAAATGTGTGAAACATGGAAGCCTTGGCTATCCAAACGCATTCCACCACCTCACTTAATGTTTTATCATGATATTCCAAGTAGTTTCCTAGTCCAAAAGTAACACAGCCCCGCCGCATCTCCAACATTTTTTATGATGGGTATGAAACCCCCAGATTGTTCTTACTTGGCTACTTGATGAACTAGTTCTAGTTGAAACTATATTTTTAATGACATGGGATTACTGGCGTGGCTAGTTAAAGGTTGACTTGGACTAACATAGATGGGTATGGGAGGGTTAAACCACAGCGTGACAGATGTAGCGAGGCAATGACAACATGAACACTGCCTTTGTTGCAACGTGGATCAGATGGTGTGGTCTCTCTCACGCTATGTGAAGTCTCCCAATGGTCACATTTTTACTGTTTAACTTTGAAAAAAATATCTATATATCAACTAAATTTTAATTTGAGTAAAATGCACGGATAGTCCCTGTGGTTTTGCAAAATAACACCTATAGTCCCCAACTTTTGGAAATTACACCGGTACTCCCTGTGGTTTGACAGTTTGTTACTCGGATAGTCCCTAGAGTGGATGTCCGTTAGTTTTCTCCGTTAAGTGGATGTGAAATGACAAAATTACCCTTCATCTTCTCCACTATGTAAAAACAAAACAACCCACCCATCTTCGTTTATCAATTTGGTCCATTTCAGCTTATCAATTTACCTAGATGACATTCAGTCCCTCTACACTGAAATTATTCTCCTCCATCTTCGTGGCTACCCTGTATCAGTAATAACTAGACACTCAAAACCCTAGAAAATCCACCATGAACACCTGATCTCACTCCAAATCATCTTCAAACAAGCACAACTAGATCATGAAGCCCTTGGTGGAGCTCTGCGATCTGATCGCCCAAAACCCTAGCCAATTCCCCGACAAAATCGACTGGATTTGCAACCGATGTCCTTCATCAGACTCTTTCTCATCCAGATCTCCAACAATCACACCTGATCACCTCAATGCAATCCTAATTACAGCCAGATTCATCTCAAAATGAAGTAATTACAATGATACTCGTCCTCAAACCTTTATTATTGACTTTATTCGCACAATTCCAGCTTCATTTGACCAGTCACTATGGCCGAATACGTTCGGTACCGCTTCAAATGCTTCGTTTTATGTCGAATTGTTTGGATATGTATGTAAAAAACGTGTGTTTTATCCGGAGTTTGAATCTGAAGTGGCTAGGATTATGTGAGAGGTAGTGTATGCTGCTGTTAATTATAGGATTGGGGATTTGGGATTTCTAGGGCTTTTTTGAGTGCGGTGAGTTACAGTTTTCCTCCGGTGAGTGGGTTGGGGTGGGTTGTTTTATTTTTAAGGGGTGGAGAAGATGAAGGGTAATTTTGTCATTTCATATCCACTTAACGGAGAAAACTAACGGACATCCACTCCAGGGACTATCCGAGTAACAAACTGTCAAACCACAGGGAGCACCGGTGTAATTTCCAAAAGTTGGGGACTATAGGTGTTATTTTGCAAAACCACAGGGACTATCCGTGCATTTTACTCTTTTAATTTTTAAACACTTCTCATCCATCTTAACCATTTCATCCATTTAATCAAACCTCATTTATAAGAAACGGATACCTTAAATTCACCTTGTTTATCGTCATCGAAAATTTAATCTTAGCGGTAACTCATATACATGGATGCCCTCTCTCTAATCTCATACTTCTTCTCATAAAACATGTCCAATGGGTCAACTCAAACACGACAAGTTAAAAAGTGGGTTTACCTGTTAACCCGTTTAAAAGTTTTTAAAGAAGTTAATATATTGATTTCAGAGATGAAAAGTGGAAAAACTGAAATTAAATATTTTTATTTTTGATTTTCTATATATCTATCAACTTTTATAAGTGAAATAATTTCCCTTTTAACCTTTATATCTACTCTTCACTATCTAATAGTCCATTTTCGATCATTGCCGGCTGTTTCGTGCTAAATATATTTGGGGATCAGAGATAAATGTATAAAATATTTGAAACAATGTAAACTAATTGTATTTGAAACAACATAAACTAATTGTTTAAATTGCTACTAAGTCATTGTGTATCACTTATATTTGTAAATGATCATAACCAAAACACAGTCCAAAATGTAACACGATTTTAAATTGATTCAAGACGAAATAAATAAATATATTGATCAGGTTATAGTTGAAAAATTCGAACGCAAACGCATGGAACAACGCCGCCACTGAAGGTGACCACGCTTGGGAGTGATAACTCGTGGTGGTGACAACGCGTTGAAGATTTCTTCTCCTTCACTCCCTGTTTCCTTCTCCTTCACATGTGGTGAATGATGGACGCCCCTACTAAAATTCATCACTAATGATAGAAGCAAGTTCGATGACGTGACAGAATATGATTGGGTGTGCTGAGTGATGGAAAGTACCTCTAATATTGCTAGATTAGATAAGGTTTAGAACACTATGATTTTTGAAGTTTAACCATTAATATATGATAGTAACAAAAGGGAATGAACAGTAGGTTTTACGGTGGTTGGGCCTGATTGGGCCTTTTGGCGGTGCCATCCATCCTCGTCACCAAACGAAACACGCGTACGGTGACAAGGATGTAACCTTTCAAACACTCACACTTCCCAGAATCAATATGATAGAGAGAACCCTAGGAGAGAGGAGCTCTGTTAGAGAGAGAGACAAAGATAAGAGATGAGAGGGAGAACCATCTATGAGAAAGATAAAGCGAGCCGGAGAGCGATGAGGCGGTGGTCAAGCGGTTAGGGTTTCGATCCACTTCCGGTAAGCCTATTTCTATTGCATGTTGGCAACACGGATTGTGGTGCAGCCATTGATCTACTATGTAATCTAACCTTCACTCAGATGAACAAAGAAATGAGGCGATTTCAGAGGGGATGGTTTCTTAGGGTGGTTGCCCTTTTCAATCTAGCCCGATTTTGACTTAATTCAAGTCAACCATCCTTCTTTGACGCCCATGATTTTCTTAATTCACCAACAACCCTTCATCTGATACACACACAAAATCACACAGATTTAGTGTGTTGTTGCTGATATGATTATTGTTGTTTATTAGAATAAATTACATGGGTAAGTTAAAGTTTTTATATTTTGTCTATTGAAGATGGAAATAATATCCATTTTGAAAGAGGCTATGATGATGAGTTTCAATGCATCTGAGTTAATTCTAGCAAATGTGAGATTTTTCGCATCTTGGGGGGCAACCGGATGGTTATGTGATTCATCTCTGTTTTCACATGGCAACCGATAAGTATGCAGCCATGGCGGATTTATCCTCTTTGCTCAATTGTTTACACATCTGAGCCTCATATTTTTTTTCCCAAATTTTGATTACTCATTGGTCCCATATCTGGAATGTGTATGGTTGTTTTTCGGAATCTTTCAGTTAAATAAGTGGTTGTTGTTGTTATGCCTACCGTGGCAGATAAAAATCATGGATTAAGTTCCAGGTTATCATATGATGTTTCTTGAAGATGAAAATATGATCCATTTTTAAAGGGGCTATGATGATGAGTTTCAATGCTCCTTAGTGAATATGAGCAAATATGAGATTTTGCTCCATCTTGCCGGGGCAACTGGGCCAGTCATGTGAAAAAAATGAAAATCTGATTTGACTCTGCTTTCACATGGCAACCGGTAAGTATGCAGCCATGACAGATGTATCCTTTTTGTTCAACTGTTTACAGATCTGAGCCTCATATTTGTTCTATCTCATTTTCTTTACAATTTTTTGATGTTTTATGTATTCGTATTTTAGTTGTGGTTAAAAAAAAATTGATCACTCATTGTTTACAAGCTTGACGAGTTTGTTAGCTACTAACCAACGCCGTGAGGATGATGATTGAAGACGACTGACTGGAGACACTACTGGTGATAAAATTTGTTTTGTGCATTTTGATGTGTATTTGTTTTTATGGTCCGGTGTTGTTTATTTATATAAACATGTCTTGTAGAGGGGTAAATTGATGAAACAATAAAATACGAAACATACAACAGTAAAAAGTTTACCTTAAATTCATGGTAAGCAGTAAAAAGTTATGGGATTTACATGTTTTTTCTTTAATTTAACAACTCATGTGTGTTTTTAAGTCCAGAATCGGATTGCAAAATAGCCACTAAACTGTCTATTGAACAGGTACATATTATATATGCGTATGCTTAATTTTGCTATAGAGTACGATCTGAGCACCTGTGTTATCTATAATTGAGATTTACTTACGTTGTTGACACTTTTTTCAATGTCTATGTAGGTATTAATTTTTATTTGCGTTTGGTAGAATTGAATGCAGCCCATGAACTTAGAATTCAGCCTTTACGCTCTATGGTATAGGTTTGGGATTTAGTAATTTTGTAATTTTGTAATATCATCGCTCTTTGAGTTTCCTAATGTTCAATAGGTAATTGGACTTTCTTTTTATGAACATATTTCTGAACTTCTTTGAAGGATTTGAGAGCCGATAGAAACAGAATACTCTAATTCAAGATGGGAATGAACAAAAGGAGGTGGTCACCAGACGGTAATTAGTCTTTAACTATATTTCTTGGCTTCTGGAGGTCCACCTATGGCTATACTGACGGTAATCAGTTTGTGATCAGGAATGAAGTTCTGGGCTTAGCGGCTAAATCACGCTCTCGGAAACAGGTTAACGTGCTTAACATCTTTGGTCTTAGCTTGATTGGTTTTAATTGTTTTATAGCAATTTGACTGTTGAATTTATGCATGAATGTAGTTGGTTACATTGTGGGATGTTTTGAAACCAATATAATACATATCCAGCAGTATAGGATTTAGGGTTACTACTCGCGCTGGTAGCTAAGGGTATGTATATCGACACATGTCAACTAATTGCTTGGTAGAGTTAAGTGTCTTAACATATACATAACCTTAATCAGTGGTTAAAATCTCATTTTGGTATACTTTTGCTGATGTAGATGGTGAATCTTATCAATAAAATTAAGGCATTCGTCTGCAGGCTTTTTACTAACATACAAGTGCTTAGTGGCATGTGTGATGTCCCCACATAGCATGGCATGGAATCCATGATAAAGTGGTTTTTGTAGAGTTTGATTCTTTATCTTCTGGTTTATATGAGTGTATAAAATGGACTAAGAAGCATTGGTGCTCCTATGGATGGTTTTATGGAGCCTTTGGAGCTATGGTCAGCCAAATTCCATGAATATGTATATATACATTATTAATTTTAAATTTCTTTTTGACATTTCTTTATTTACCATCTATTGGTCTCAAAACCCAAAGCTTTATAACTGTATCAAACTTGACCCATATGTAATTGAGAAATTGTTGTTTTTCTATATTTTTCTTTCAAATTAATATTCCATATGCAATGCTTACGCCAATATTAGCTAATGTATAACCTTAAGTCAGTACTGGAATATGTAAGCTGCTATTTGTTTAGTTTTGATTATTTAAGCTACTATTTGTTTAGTTTTGATTTTTAGCCTAAGCTGGTGATTTTTTAGGTACTTGATTGTGACAACATGTAGCAACTCTTGGCCAAGCTATTTTCATCTGCTTATACTTATCTTTGTTATTGTACCCAAGAGACTCTAAATTAAGTTTTGTTTAAAATGGTGTTGCATTGAGGTTCTTTTTGTTGTACCGGAACTGTGATGATCCATGCTTATACAGTCTGAACAATATTGATACCAATTCTTATTAATACCAGTTCTGTTATTTGTTTTTATCTTTTTAACCCGGGTTACCCCGCGCAACGCGCGTGGATGAATAACCCTAGTTAAAAAAAAACCACCTGGTCCACATCTCATTTTGTTTCGTTGTCATAAGTCAAACACGCCGGCCATGAATGGTTAAGAATCCTCCATGTGGATGGCCTTATTGTCAGAGACTTAATGGGTTGTATTATTGGCACACCTTGGGGTTAAATTGCCACCCTCAATACGCATCGTATAGGCCTATACGATGCGTATTGTCCCCCACCAAAAAGTAATACGCATCGTATAGGCCTATACGATGCGTATTGAGGGTGTCGATTTAATTTTTTAATTTTTGCAAGTTAGCTTCCTGTCACGCGGTAGCTTTCCGTCACACGAACGAAGAAGCAGCACTTTGGACATTTGTTAGTCTTCAAACATCTAGGAAACATTATTTGAGAATACTCCTTAAATTAAAAAGACGGTCTCTTTGCTTCATCCACTAGAACTATTTGTGTATGCATTCTTAGGGTTTTTATTATTTGATCAATGGAAGTTGAAATCGGCTTTGTATTTAGCACAAGAAAGTACTGAACAACCAAGATAACAACTCCGGTTTCATTTGCTTCGTCCACTAGAACTATTTGTGTATGCATTCTGTTGGTACTGAACAACAGAATCAGGTTCTCAAAAACAAGGATCGTTCTAATAGATTAAACAGAACTATTTCAGTTATTTCTGTTGATCCACAAATTACAACAAATTGTGTCTAATGCAAGGATCTTCGAATGCGGTGTGTACGTTAAATACCGTTCACCGCTTTTTAGTTGCTTCTCCTGTTAAGTTTCTGAACCAACCGAAATCCACAAATTCACACAGTTTCTCCGTCGCTAATTTCTCTACTCACCATGAAATCGAACAGTTTCTTCGTAGATTCCGCCCGGTTTCAAAGCTGGTTGAGGATTACGACTGTTCTAGACTCGTTCAAGACATGCAATGTTTCCTCTCAATTGAATAGACCAAAACTTGCTTCATAGGACTCACTTGAATCGTCTCGGAAGTGGATTTCGGTTGGTTCAGATCTCTTTGGGTATATTCGAAACCAACTAATTAACGTTGAAGTACTGAATCAAAAGAAATAACTGAAATAACTTTAAACGTCTCGGAAGTACTGAACAACAGAAGGATGAGAAAATACGGAACGACAAGGGTAGTATGAGTCTGAGTCCATTGTGGTTCGTGTCAGGTTTGTATTTCCCATAGTCACCGTTTCCGTAGTAAAAAACGGTTGCGGTTTTCATCTTGAGATGCAAGGATCTTCGATGAGATTAGCGTTGTTTATCACCTTGTATGAGCATTGGAAGCCCGACCACTAGCAGAAGAAACCCGACACGTCTTCTATGATGATTCAGAGGTCGGTCTCGGGTGGGCATAAGATCCGTGGGCCCTATTGTCGGATATGTGACTCAAGAAAGTCATTGGACTGCCGCCGATGAAGTCAAATGTGATCAAACTTGGACAACAGACGTAAATCTTGAAGAAACAGAACATAATCCCAGATTGTCTAAAGAAGCGCTTTTATCATGTGTGATCCAGAGGTCGGTCTCGGGGTGGGCATAAGATCCGTGGGCCCTATTGTCGGATATGTGACTCAAGGACAAGCCTTCGGTTTACTTTGTGTAATAGAACTTCCGAGCTAACATCTGACGTAGCAAGTACAATGAAAAACATGGACATGAATGATTTACACCAAGTTTTGTTGCTGCGCCAGGGTCCAATACACGAGCTCACCCTTGTTATGGATGATTACTGGGAAGATTACAATTTTTTTGAGTTTTGTCAGATTATACTTCATTTGTCGAGAAACCATACTGTCAAGAAACTAACATCTTTTAATACTTCATTTGTCGAGAAACCATACTGTAAAGATCTCTACACAAACTCTTCTACATCTTTTAACCAATTTTCCATCACTTGAGACCTTGAAAATATTTGTTGAAATCGAATTTGTGTATCTGAATCAGGTTCTCTGCCTTAGATCGGTCATTCCTTGTGATACATGAACGTTTGATTTGAATTTTGAAAGTGACAAATTGATGTATCTGGTGGGGGTGATATAGTAATTTTCAATAATGTAGGAAGGATTGTAGTAGTAGGACATTGGAATCAGGTTCTCAAACAAACCAACAAAATCCTGATAGTGAAAAACATCAGCAACCATTTTTCCTTTTCCTTCAATTTCGAGAACATTCTCCCTGTGTACGCCTCAATTCATCTTTTTTACACTTTTCTTCGATCTCAACAAATCTTTTCAGTAAACAGTACGTAACAAAGAGACCGCCTTGTTAATTTTAGAGTATTTTTATCTTATGTTGATGGATAACGCAAACAAGTTCTCCACAGTTTGTTATTCAGATCTCTATTCGGCCATCTTTCCAAACTTCAACACACGATAAGTTTAAACTTTATAGTGTGCGATTTGACCAGGAATACGTTAAAATACGTTACAATACGCTAAAATACGTAAAAATACCCTAAAATACGTTAAAATACGCTAAAATACGTCAAAAATACTATTAAATACGCAACAATATCTTAGAATACGTCAAAATACGCAAAAATACGTCAAAGTACGCGACTAACGATATTTCCACACACGTATACATATAATACGGCACTATGGAGTTCAAGTGGATTTCAAACAAAACTGTACGTAATCATAGAATAAGATATTCGCACGCAACCGAACGGAACCGAAACGACTTATGTTGAAGGTATACGTAATAAAACGATAAAATATGCGAAAGTTCGGCAAAAAACGAGACGTATACGCGTCGAACCGAGGGAAACACGATAACACTAAATTTGAAATAATGCCATATATGATCGTATAGGCCTATATTGTATCGTATATCAGCTTAATACGAATCGTATAGGCCTATACGATTCGTATTAAACTTTGAATTTTCTCAAAAATACCCCTGAATTTATCAGAAAACCAGGGGTATTTCAGTAACATCATCGATTAATACGCATTGTATAGGCCTATACGATGCGTTTTGAAATATAAATTTCTCAAAAATGTTTTTTCAAATCAAGGGTTCCATAATTACAACCACTTGTTTTAACAGAGATGTAATGCAATGATTCCTCTCAATTGAATAGACCGACACTTGCTTCATAGGACTCACTTGAATCGTCTCGGATGTAATAACAGTATCAGGTTCTCAAAACAAGGATCGTTCTAATAGATTAAAGAACGCTGATATCTTGGAATTTGATCTTGGAAGTTTGAACCCACCTCAATACTCTTGTTACCATCAATAATCTTTGGAATTGATCTTGGAACAACATACTTTTGTTAACAACGGTGTCTTTGCTTCGTCCACTAGAACTATTTGTGTATGCATTCTTAGGTTTTTTATTATTTAATCAATGGAAGTTGAAATCGGCTTTGTATTTAGCACACGAAAGTACTGAACAACCAAGATAACACCTCTGGTTTCATTTGCTTCGTCCACTAGAACTATTTGGTTATGCATTCTGTTGGTACTGAACAACAGAATCAGGTTCTCAAAAACAAGGATCGTTCTAATAGATTAAAGAGAACTATTTCAGTGGATTTCGGTTGGTTCAGATCTCTTTGGGTATATTCGAAACCAACTAAAATACGTTGAAGTACTGAATCAACAGAAATAACTGAAATAACTTGAATCATCTCGGAAGTACTGAACAACAGAAGGATGAGATATCGGCGGTTAGCTCGAAGAAGTTTCTCTCAATCAGGTGTTCCATTAGACATCCCATTTTATCATGTGTCATACGTTACGAGATTCTTCAAGAATTAGAAAAGGAGAAAATACGGAACGACAAGGGTAGTATGAGTCTGAGTCCATTGTGGTTCGTGTCAGGTTTGTATTTCCCATAGCCACCGTTTCCGTAGTAAAAAACGGTTGCGGTTTTCATCTTGAGATGCAAGGATCTTCGAATGCTGTGTGTACGTTAAATACCGTTCACCGCTTTTTTAGTTTCTTCTCTTGTTAAGTTTCTGAACCAACCGAAATCCATAAATACAAACAGTTTCTCCGTCGCTAATTTCTTCACTCACCGTGAAATCGAACAGTTTCTTCGTAGATTCCAACAAAGTTAATATTCACTGTGGTGGATGCAAGCATAAAGTTAGAAACCGGTGGTATTGAACCAACATTTCCTTCAAACATTCTAAACACTACAAGGATGTTGGGAATTAAACGCATGTACGTGACAAAACAAGGATCGTTCTAATAGATTAAAGAGAATAAACCAAGTACAAAATCATCTGCTTTCTGAATCTGAATGTTAACTTTGACTCATAAACCCTTGAATCCCAACGCTTCTATGATGATATCAGCGTTGTTTATCACCCTGTGTGAGCATTGGAAGCCCGACCACTAGCAGAAGAACCCGACACGTCTTCTATGATGATTCAGAGCTCGGTCTCGGGTGGGCATAAGATCCGTGGGACCTATTGTCGGATATGTGACTCAAGAAAGTCATTGGACTGCCGCCGATGAAGTCAAATGTGATCAAACTTGGACATTAGACGTAAATCTTGAAGAAACGGAACATAATCCCAGATTGTCTAAAGAAGCGCTTTTATCATGTGTGATCCAGAGAAGACGTATCGGGTGAGTTGTGGTTGATTTATAGGAGGAGGTTATGAAACGAATATATGTTTATGCGAATTTAAAGGACAATACTGACAGAGGTGCTGGTCTTTTCTCCCACTGTGCAAACTTAAAAAATCTCACCATAACACATCTAATATGACACATGATAAAAGCGCTTCTTTTATCGATCATATCATCGACCAACTGCTCGAAATCCCTTTCGTTTCTCGGGTTCGCATTCTACACAACACAACAAAAAATAAACTCAAAAAAACAGCGGCCTGATACGCATCGTATAGGCCTATACGATGCGTATCAGGCCTGCCGCCAGACATAACCTGCACCTGTCAGTCTACCATGTTTTTTACTTTAATTCAATATGCATCGTATAGGCCTATACGATGCGTATTGAATTGAAAAAGTGTGTAGATAAACAGGGGGTGTGCCATTAGAAAATCCCTTAATAAAAAACACCTATTGTATCTTACTTTTAAGTAAATTTATTTTTCCTTTTATATATTTCAAAATACAATCTTTATAGAGATGTAAGAATTTTATTAGGACGTGATTATTTTTAGATATATTTCCATATAAACTTTATTTAAAATTAAGCTGTAAAAAGTAATATCTAAATTTTATTTGAATTTTATTGAAGTATAAACGAACATATCATCAAAGCCATCTCCCGGTTTTAAAATTTTTCGGTATAAAGTGACGTCTTTATCAATTACGGACACATGAATTATTTTATGAGGATGCAAATGAGAGGTTCAAGCAAAATTTCAAGTGATGCGGTTATGATTTTAGCCTATAAAATATACTACTTGGGTTCCATCCTGTCATTAACTTTTTTTGTCATTTTAATGATACCGTGTTATTTAATGTCGTAAATGCTATTGAGACTTGTTTATTTTTATCTATACTAGTGGTAAGACTTGTGTGCAAACACGTGTCACTTTTAGAAAACCATGCATAACACATTTTGATATAAAGTATTGATAGGTATATAGATATTGTATTAAAACGTATTATCTATTACAGCTAAAAGACGACTATAAACATAGATTATCGGTTAATATATCAGTTACATACGATTATTTTCATTCTCTTATCCAAAAAAAGCGCCTATCCACCCATTGATAATGTAAAGTGTTTACCCAAAAACACAATATAATTTGTTTATAGACATAAGTACATAGAAAAGATGTCTAACAAAACTTAATAAAATTTGAATACAACTTAAATTTCAACAAACATTAACTACAAACACACAATCACATGCCTCAACAACTTTCAGCAAAGCTAAATCAAGGAATCAGTAGACTTTAGCAATCAACAGATCTTTATTCTCTCATCAACCTTTCCCAGATTTGCCCTTTGAATTGAAGCTCAAAATCCAAGGAATCAGTATCATCTTCATCCCTATCAAGCTGAAGGTTAAAAAGATCTTGGAGGTCAACTAGATTCAGACCAAGTGCATTCTCCCTTGATATCTTTTCAACACTACCATCAGATTTGATCAAAGTCAATTCATGGGTCTGTTTGTCAGACTTCCACTTTAGTATTTTTGGGTCTAATGGGTTTCTTGGGAGAAGTTTTATTTGAGAGGAGTTTGGCGATTGAGGCCTGCTTGCCAACGTTTGAAGTGTTTGAGCAACTTGAGCTTGTAACTACAACGAATCATCATCCAATCCATATCGTAACTGATTTCTGATAGACTCTTTTTGGATTTCAGCTTCTCTCATTTCATCTTCCTCATAAATCAGTTGTTGTCTTTTTCTTTGGTTCAAGACAGCGATGGATACATCTGCTGATGAGAACAGCTTTTTAGAGGTAATGGTCTGCCGATGTCTAACAGTGGTTTCATCTTTGTATACTGGCTTTTTAGGAAGAGATGGATCTGTCTTTCTTCGCTCTTCTAGCTTATTGTAAGCTTGATCAATATACTGCCTAGACCATTTTCCAATTTGTCTAGCAGTCTCATACTTAGCTGCTACAAGTTTTGCCCTCATTCTCTTGTACTTCAACACTTCATCCATTTCAACCTTTTTGTATTGTTTCCAGTTGGGAGCAGATTTTTGCATTTGAGGATCTTTATTCATCTTTTCAATTCTATTAACTTCCTCTTTAAGAGCTTCAAGGGGCCAATCCTTGAAATCAGACCTGTAGGATTCGTAGGGCTTGGTATCCATGATAATGTTCAAGAAATCATTCCTTAATGTCTTTTGTAGCTCAACATTTGGTGACAGATTTGACATTTCCTTACTCAGGTCTCTAGCAAAATCTTCTAACTTCTTGACTTGACTAAGCCAATGTTGCATGCGACCTAATAAGTTGGTGTCTCCTAGCCCTTTACTCTCTTCTTTTGCCTGATATTCTGCTTGCTTGCCCTTTAGCTTCAGATATTCATCAATATTCTTTGGATTTCCGAATCCATGAAGAGATGGGAAGGTTTTTTTGGATGGATCATCCTCTGTGTAAAATTGAATCATTTCACATTGAACTGCAAGCAGTTCCAGAGGGAAATTTACTGCCAATGGGTTGATTTTTGTTGATGGAGGTGGAATGAATGGTTTGAGTGAAGTTTGAATGAATGGAGCAGATGATAACGGAATTGGTGCGGGTTTATCTTTTTCTTCCTTATCTTCTTCATGCACCATGAATTTTCTTTTTCTTATGTAAACATATTTTGGCTAAGGAGGAGTTTGGGAAAAAGAACGTGCTATGAGTGTAAGGGTTGATTATGATGGGAATTGAAATTGGGTAGATCAGTGGATTGACTAACAACTGTTGAAACAACTGGTGTCTCAACCGCTATTGTCTTAACATCTGTTGAAGCATTTGTTGCATCAACAATTGTTTCAGTGGAGGTTGGTAGTGGCGATGAGGATTTTGTATTCTGCTTTTTGATAGGTGATTTTTCTGGAGAGAGTTTTGGTTTAGGTGTATCAGAATCTGGCTTCTTAGGTTCAGTAGTGGTTTTAAGTTTCGCAGCAGTGATTGCTTTTTCTGGTGGTGATATTGGTTTAGGAAATATGACATTAGGAGATTTGTTGTGTTTATGTGATTTTCTTCTATTTGAGGTTCCAATGTTGAGCACTTCGTCATCCTCTTTTGTATCCTTCCTCTTCTGCTTTGGTTCAATCTCCTTATCTGTCTGTCTGTTAAGGGTATCATCAATTCCCTTTTTCTTACCAGTATCAGATTTTCCAGAAGATTTTGCAGAAGTTTTCTTGGCAGGCTTTGGATTTTGTTTTAGCTGATTCCTTGGTGTTAGTTTGCCAAAGTTTTTCATGGAATCCTTTTCCCCCTTTTCAGCATCATCTTCATCATATTTTTCAAACACAGGTGCAAGGGTAGTACCAGTTAACTTTGCAATGGATTCTTTTATGCCCTTGATGTCAGCCTGTGTGTCTTTATATATTGCTTCAACCATAACTCTAATTAGCTTCATGTGGGAATTAAGTTGAATCTCAGCCAGTTCCCTTTGAGCTGTAAGAATGGGTTGTACTGAATTCCAAAGCTCTTGGCATAACTGCTGATGAGAAGGTCGACTTTTGAAAGGATCCACCAACTGCTTCAATTGATCTTTCATATCAGCAACAGTTGTTTCCAAGTCGGATATCCTCTCCGTCAAATCCTGGTATTTTAATCCATCACCTAACTTAATAGGATCATCTGAATTCCCACCAGAGGTGGTTGTATCTGCTTTTGAAAGATGAGGTATCTCTAAATTTTCATTAGCAGATGCCCCTTGTTCTTGGTTCTAGGGACTTCCCTCTGCATCAGTGGTTACCTTAGTGATCTCACAAGTGGTTAACTTGAACTCACCAGTGGATACGTTGGTAAACACAGCAGTGGTTGCCTTCAAGGAAGTCAGATGAAACTACTGTCCAAATGTAAATAAGTGGATTTGACATTTGTAGTAGCTGCTCCACTTGAAATACCATCAAGAATTTTCTAAAATTCAAGAGGTGTAGCCTCCTCAACTGTTTCTGGGTTAGCTAATTGAACTGGTTCAGACACAGCTATTGTTGAAGTTAAACTCTCAGTAAAGTGTTCGTGGGAGGGACTGCTATGAGTCTGAATGTCAATAGCTTGAAGAAGTGTTACAAACTTTGGTGGAATAGAAGATGAAGGGATTGCTGTCGAAAGAGATATTGCCCTGGGAGAAGGGCTTTTAAGCATACTCTCATATGAGGGTATGGCATCATATTGTAGTGTCCCTGTGAATACAACATGTTCCTTTTTTGAGGAATCATGAGGAGTTTGGTTTAAGGGTTGAGATCTTTCCACATGTTGTGAGGAAATAGCAACAGTGGTTTGTAGTGACATCTGTGTTGTCACAGGGTTAACCTCTGGGATCTCATCTTCCAGAGGACCCGTTTTTGTGGTTTCGGTGGGTTTTTGGATTTTGTTTTGGTCTTTTTGGGTTTTGTTGGTGGGGGTTTCACAGCAGTGGTTGTAGTGCTGTGATCACCAAGAGCAGTGGGCTCAGCGACAGAGGTTTGAGGAGCAGTTGTGGACTCATCTAAAATTTCCTCATTCCCCTCTGTTTCAGTTTTGGAAACATCTGACTCTTTAGCCATAAGGCGAGTAAAAGTTTCAGATGTTAGACTATTCATTTTAAAAGCTTTACCTTTTTCAAAATCTTTTCGAGAAACATGTTTTTGCAGGTAGTAGCTTAATAGTCTAGGAAACATAAGAAAAGCAGCAGTTTTCCCCTTTTTAATGTTTTTTAAATTTGCAACCAAATCAGCAAACAGTGCCTGGGAGTAGTTAAAATCAGTATTTGTCAAAATTGCATACCCCAATGACTGAATTTTCAAAGGTATTTCATTAAAAGAAGTAGTTTTATTTGAGAGACAGATTAAGAGAGTATGGAACATGAATTTCATTGGTGGTGGAAAATTACCTTTAAACATAGTTGCCTTATTCAACTGTCCATCATATCCCCTCTCAATCAACTTTGTTTGAATCTCATTTTTGGGAAAGATGTCTTACCTGCCAAGTCGTTTACCCCAAATGTTGTTGATATGGTAGTGAGGGTAATAGCAACCGATTCACCTCCGACTTTTAAAGTTATACTAAATGCCACATTGTTTTGTTCTTCAATATTCGAATTTGCCCAGAAATCACGGAGTGTTTCTTGGTAAATGGGTGCGTCGGCGGTAAGAATGGCCTTATATTTTGATGATGTAAGAACATCAATCATTGAATGATAGAGAGTATTGTTCTCGGTTTTCTAAAAAATAGCCAGGTAATTATGTTGCTTTTTCATTATCAGAGCCATGATCGGAATTGAAACTTACGAGAGGTTGACGAAGAAGTGTTGAAGAAGAAGGTGGAAACCGCTTTGATGAATTTTAAATTCGAGACGACATTAAAACCTCTGTTTGGGGATGAAACAGAGTTTTATAAAGTGAAAAAGTGAATACCGGCGTGTCAGAAGCTACAAAGATCTGATGGCTAACATCTGTCCACGTCAGAACCTCTGCTGTGATAATGGATGACAGTTGTTGGAAACCACTGTTGGGCAACAACAAATGTTAGGCAACAATGGTAAGTCAGCAGTCCTTAGATTAAACAGAACCTATGAGAACAGACAATACCCTTTAGCAGTCTGTTGAATATTTAGTCAAACAGAGGTTTGGAAAACAGTTATTTTCCACAGACTTTTAATATAAACAAATAAATTCATATTAAATATCAGCAGCCATTTAATGAAAAACATTTCAAAAATAAATTTTCATGGGAAAACTATAAAATTAAATATCAAGAAACCGAAAGGACAAATTTTAAACCTCTGGCATAATTTTTTTTTTAAAAAAAAACTCTTCATTTAAACACCAACAATACTCTAGATGGCAAACACATGCCTCTACCACTTCATCAGACACAAATATTGTAAACAGTGGTAAATCAATAGTCGCTAGGACAAACAGAACTTATTAAAACAGACAATACCTTTCAGCAGTGGATGAATTTTTATTCAAACAGAAGTTGATTCAAAACATCAACAAATACTATGAAAACACTGATGATTAGTTTTAAATTGATTTTATATATTAAGACTTATGATTATGATGCAATAATAACCTCAGAAAAGCATTGTCGGACAGCCTCTCTGGCTGCCACATCAGCTTTTCTTATGTCACCGCAATTTTTAGAGAAACATATGTTTGCCCAACAGTTGTTTTCCACAAACTTTTAAGAGTTTTTAAAAATATTTAAAAAAATAGCTATTTTTAAGAATGGAGTTTTTGATGTTCTGAAGACATTTTACAAAGATCTGTTGGGCAATAACAGATGTTCAGAACTTCAGTTGTGTTAATGGTTGACAATTCTTTGGAAACCGCTGTTGGCAATAACAGATGTTGGCAACAGTAGCAACTCAACAGTCGTTACATAAAACATAAATTATGAGAACAGACAATACATTTCAGCAGTGGATGAATCTTTAGCCAAACAGATGTTTTTAAAACAGTTGTTTTCAACAGACTTTTAAAGATTTATGACAATTTTTTTAAAAATAGCCATTTTTTAATAATGGACTTTTGATGTTCTGAAGACATTATAATGCTTTAATCATCAATAGACGATGATTCCAACCAGTTCTTTTCTTTTGGCAAAAATTAATTTTAACAGACCTTTATAATAGCAGATATCAACTCTAACAATTGTTGATGCTAAAATTAGTAAAAATAAAATGCTCTACAAAGATTAATAGAATTAAAATTTATCTATGACATATGAGGATAGATCAACATTTATATCGAGTACTGAACAACGAAATTTAATAATCTAAAGACAATGATTTCAAGCAGTGGTTCTCTTTTGACAAAATTTAACTTTAACAGACCTTTACAATAGCAGATAATAACTCTAACAACTATTGTTACTAAAATTAGTAAAAATAATATGCTCCATAATGATTAATAGAATTAAAATTTATCTATGACATATGAGGATAGATCAACAATTACATCGAGTACTGAACAACGAAATTTAATAATCTAACAGCAAAAACTAAGAAATTTTAGCTTCAACTCCATCGAGTACTGAACTTCTCTATGTATATCTTTGAGCATCGCCATGAACTCCAAGTCTCTATCACCGCACTCTATATTACTGACAACATAAAGGTCACGTACGATAGTTGAAGGCATCGCCATCAGGTTTCTGGACACCTGGTCTCTCGTAAACAGACCAAGATGTAGTCCATCAAAACACCTCTTCAGCTCTTGAAGAGTAGCCCTATCCTCATATACTTGATCCTCAACTTGCTTGATAAAGTGATACTTTAAATCATTAGAGTCTGTAGAAGGGTATGATGACATTTTAACTTGTATATTTCTTCAAGTCTGATGTAAAAGAAGGATATTATGGTAGTAAAACGTGATGAAAAACATGTGAACTGACAGTCATATTATATAGTGAAATAGCTAACAGCCCAAAGGTCAGACTTAATTTCACCGCACCATTAAACTAATCTAGGAGGCAAAAACGTGTACATTTAATATAAACATATAAATTCATATATTTCAAAACAGCAGCCATTTAATGCAAAACCATTAAAAAATAAGTTTTCATGGGAAAACTAAAAAGTTAAATATCAAGAAACCGAAAGAACACAAATAAATAAAAAAACAGGTTATCATAATTACCATTAACTTCTTCATTTATCATAAAGATGTATTTTAAAAACTATAAAAGGCTGATGATTAGGCTGATTCAAAACATCAAGAATTGTGTTTTAAAAACCTTGTGACACTCTAGGTTTTCCCGAGCTAATATCTTGTAATTACATTGTGTGTATATATGTATTAAATGGAAGCCGTGATTTATTTTGATGTGCTATGTGTGAATAATGTGTACGTATAATGTATAGGTCGTATGGATAAGTGTATATGTAGTAGCAAACCGAACCAACCCCCCCCCCCTTGCACACTATGGGCTGCCAACCTACCTAGCCCATCAACTCAAGGACACGACTCGTGACAATTGGGCCGGATGGGCCGCAACCTCCCTTAGCCCACTCGGAAACCCCCCCCCCCCTTGTGGTGCATCACCTCCTATTTAAGCCTAAGACCCTCACACACACTCTCTTTTGCACTCCATCTCTCTCTCTCACTAAAACCCTAGAACACCACCACAAACCTCCTCCCATCCTCATCCCATCTTCTCTCGGATCCAACCCGCAACAAGGAGACTCTCGGATCAAACTCGAGATCACCACTCGGAAGCTCTTCACATCTTCTACACCCGAAATCCTTGGCCGGTTAGTGTTACTTTACGAACACATCTTTATGCATGATAAAAAGGGTTGGTTATGTGTTATGGTGGATTGTAGCTATTATTTAAGTATGATGAAAGTGTTTGTTGATTTAATGGGCATTGTTGTGTGGTAAAGATATTTTCTTGACATGAATAATGGACACAAATATGCTTAGTGAATAATGGTCTTTGATGATAGTTATATGTTGAGAAGAATGATAATGTTAATTATAAATGATATGCCAAGATGATGTAACCAATGCATGTATGATGTTATTGAACCAGGTGATCATATGCTAGAAATAGAAACCGATGATAACTGTTGGTGATGTCTGAATCATGCAATTCGTTTAGAGATTCGGATCGGTTTAAATGTACATGTTGATTGAAGATGTTATGAATGTGTTAGGGATATTTGAATATGTGAAGAACAACATGAAGGTTATTTAAAATATTTGAAATGCCATGTTTGATCTGCTTGTTTAGAAAAATAGACAAGAAAACATGTTTAATGGAATAGTACACAATTCACATGAAAGGGCAATCCTATTGGATAGTACCATTAGGCAGGTTCTGGAAGGTTTCCGGTCATCAAGTGTGCGATTCGAGACCTCCTGTCTCGACTCGAGACTGTGGAGATTGCTACTCGAGACCGCCAAGTGGACAACTCGAAGACCAGGACATGCACCTCATAAGTCGAGACCAACACTGTTGCGACTCGAGATCTCCTGATCTCGACTCAAGACTGAACTCGAGACCTTCGAGGTTGCGACTCATGCCTACACCACTCGAGATCTTACGGTTGCGACTCGAGACCTTACACTCTCGAGTCGAGACCACCTGGTCTCAACTGGGCCACCTGTTTTCGTTATTGGGCCAAGATGTACGAACTGTTCATGCTTGTGACTGTTAAAGTGCACTATGTGTTAACTATTATTGATTAAGAGTTTGACAGGCCCAATAACTTAGAGGATAAATATATGTTATGCATGCTATGTGTCAAATACGTGTACCATATACGTGATTACTTGTGTCCGAGCCTGACTTATACCAATAACCATATTAGGACGAGGTGACCAGCACACTTAACCAAGTAAACTAAACTGCCGAGCAACCCAAGGTGAGTTCACACACTAAAAGCATGCGTCCCAGGGAGGGACACGAACAAACTAAAGAATGTTTTCAAACTGATAATTTCCGGGGGAATATGCAAATGGTACTCTTGTACTACTTCATCCGGGGGAGATACGTTTGGGTATTATTTATAAATCACAACTAGCAACACTAAACAAATCTCTATCATGTAAAGTCCCTGCTTATAGTACCGATTAATAGCCGGGGGCGAACGGGTTATTAGTTGATAGCGCTTTTAGGTTTGACAACCTCACACCGTGACCGGGGGAGATCGGGCGTGAACTAGTAGACCTTGCATCTCGATCAATGACGATAGACATTGACCTGGGGCACCAAATCTTCTCGTCAACAGTTTCGGTAATTCAAGTTTAGTAGCTTTCATATGGGGTAGCTCCCCATGACGTGATTATAAATGCTTTACCTAAACAACCTACATTTTCTTTTGAAAAGTTAAAACTGGATATCTCGTGAACTCGCCAACATTTTTGTTGACACCCTACTGCATGCTTTGTAGGTAACCAGTGACTCAGGAGCTTGCATCTTGGGGATGTGTAGTGGTCGTCTTAACCCGTGTGTTGGGTTTTAAATAATCTTTAAACTATGAACCTTGTTTTGAAAACTGTTTGGTTTTTGCTTCCGCTGCTTACTTAAACTATTATTCGAATTTAAACCTTTAAAACTTTAAACTGTGATGTTTACTAACTAACGTGGTTGGTGAATAATTTTACCGTTGATCAATGCTCAGTATAATTGGTGGCTGGATCCTGGTCAGTCACGCCTCCAAGCGGTGGTACTCCGCATGTGGAAATTGGGGGTGTGACAGATTGGTATCAGAGCCATTGGTTATAGTGAACTTGGTTTTAAAAAAGAAGAGTCTTTTTGAGAAAAACCAGACTATAACCCGTGACTCGTGACGACACTGCACTCCAAGGGCAAGACTCAACATGTTAGACCTCATAGCTCGGACTTGTGTTTACTTGCTTGTTTATCTTATGTTGACTGCTCTACTATACATACTAGTGTGCCTAATTAGATAGATACACATCCCTCTTCTATCTCATTCTCGCTACATTACGACATCACACTCATACTGTGTTTTCTGGTTATGAAGACAATGAGTGGACACGGAAGAGGAAGCGTTAACATGACTCAGGCTCAATTCACTAACTTGCTCAACACGGTGGCTGCAGCTTTCGCAGCTCACCCTGGAGGTAAACTCGTTACTTTAGGATGTTTGGATCCTACCCCCACATCGTCTTTTCACCTCTAAGCCTATTCGCTTCACTTCTCACAACAGGTCAGCAAGCGCCTGCGCAACCACGCGTTTGTACTTTTAAAACCTTCATGGATGGCAAGCCTCTCCCTTTCAACGGCACTGAGGGTGCCATAGGCCTTCTGCACTGGATTAAAAAGGCCGAAGCTGTCTTTGCTGTCTGCGAGTGTCCCCCTGCTAACTGGGTTAAGTTCGCGACTGGTACGCTTGAAGGAAACGCGCTTTCATGGTGGAAAGCACAGATTCAGATGCTTGGTCTGGAAACTGCTAATGCTACTACATGGGAAGATTTCAAAGACATGATCAAAGAGGAGTACTGTCACAGGGATGACATCCACAAACTCGAGAACGAGTACTATGAGCTCAAGATGGTTGGGTCAGAGAGTGAGACCTACACCAAGCAGTCCAACGACTATGCTACACTTTACCCAAACATGTCCCGACCTATGTATCGAAGGATCGAATTGTACATCAAAGGGTTGGTCCCAGAAATCCGGAGCCATGTAACCTCAGCCAACCTCAATACCATTCAGCCAGTGGTCCGTCTGGCTCACTAACTCACCAATCAGGCTGTGGAGGAGGGCAAGCTGCCCAAAAGGATCAGTGCTACTGCTGGAACTTCTAGTGACAACAAACGAAAGTGGGATGGAAATCAGGGTAAGGATGCTAACCCTACTCAGGCCCCAGCCCAGCAAAGGAAAACTGAAAGCAACAAGGGCCCTCAGCAGCAGGGCGGCTACCAGGGCCATCTCCCCAAATGTAACAAGTGCAATCGACATCATAATGGGCCCTGTGCGAAGAACAAGTGTCAGCGATGCAACAAGATGGGCCATGAGGCCAAGGATTGTAGGAGCCCTCACCCCGCAAGACAGAACCAGCCGCAGCAGCAACAGCACCATGGAAACATCAAGGGTTGTTTCCAGTGCGGAACCGAGGGGCACATCAAGAAGAATTGTCCCCAGTTGAACCAGAACAACCACAACCAGGGTGCGGGAAATAACAACAACAACACCAACAATGCTGGGAATGGTGCAAGAGGAAGGGCTTTTGTGATTGGAGCTGGAGAAGCAAGGAATGACCCCAACGTTGTAGCGGGTAAGTTCCTACTTAATGATCGTTATGTTTCCGTATTGTTTGATTCTGGAGCACATGCTAGTTATGTATCCCTACGTATTAGTAAGAAGCTTAAGTCCACCCTTACGCCGTTAAGCTCTAAGCACATCGTTGAATTAGCTAATGGTAGAAACCTCGAGGCCTCACACGTTATTCGTAACTGCAAACTAGAATTGTCTGGTCAGACCTTCCGTATCGATCTCTTCCCCATCATTCTCGGAAGCTTCGACGTCGTCATTGGTATGGACTGGTTATCCAAGCATCGAGCCGAAATCCTCTGCCAAGAGAAAGCTGTTCGTATTCCCCGTCCTCCTGGCAAACCCCTTATAGTTCAAGGCGACAAAAGCGGAGAAGTCACAGGCATCATTTCATTCTTAAAAGCCCAGAAGTGTTTATGAAAGGGGGCACACCGCTATCTTAGCACTTGTTGCCGACACGCAGAAAAAGGAAAACAGGATTGAAGATTTTCCAGTTGTACGCGACTATCCTGAGGTGTTTCCTGAAGAACTACCTGGACTTCCTCCTCACCGTCAGGTCGAATTTCAAATCGAGCTAGCTCCCAGAGCAGCACCTATAGCTCGTGCGCCTTATCGTCTAGCCCCCGCAGAACTCAAGGAACTTTCTACTCAACTACAAGAACTTTTGGACAAAGGTTTTATCCGTCCTAGCTCGTCACCCTGGGGAGCCCCAGTGCTCTTTGTCAAAAAGAAGGATGGCACATTCCGAATGTGCATTGATTACCGCGAACTGAACAAGGTTACCATCAAGAATCGTTATCCACTTCCCCGTATCGATGATCTGTTCGACCAGCTGCAAGGGTCGAGCTATTATTCCAAGATCGATCTACGATCGGGCTATCACCAGCTGAGAGTCCGCAAAGAGGACATCTCTAAGACTACTTTTAGGACCCGCTTTGGTCACTACGAATTCCTTGTCATGCCTTTCGGAATGACCAACGCACCTGCAATCTTCATGGATCTCATGAACCGAGTGTGCAAACCCTACCTCGACAAGTTCGTAATTGTGTTCATCGACGACATCTTAATCTACTCGAAGGGTCAAGAGGAGCATGAACAACACCTGCGTCTTATTCTCGAACTCCTTCGCAATGAGCAACTGTACGCCAAATTCTCGAAATGTGATTTCTGGCTTAGAGAAGTCCATTTCCTTGGGCACATCGTCAATCAGGATGAGATTCATGTTGATCCCGCTAAGATCGAATCCATTAAGAATTGGCCTATACCTAAGACTCCGACTGAAGTCCGCCAATTCTTGGGATTGGCAGGATACTATAGAAGATTTATCAAGGGATTCTCAAAGATCGCTCAACCACTCACGACACTTACCCAGAAGGGTATTGCTTACAAATGGAGTGATGCTCAGGAATCCGCCTTTCAGGAACTGAAGAAGAACCTTTGTAGTGCTCCTATTCTCTCCTTACCTGAAGGAACCGACGACTTCGTTGTTTACTGCGACGCTTCTATTCAAGGGCTTGGCTGCGTGCTGATGCAACACGAAAAGGTTATTGCTCGCGACAACTCAAGATCCACGAACGGAACTACACGACACACGATTTAGAATTCGGAGTTGTGGTTTTCGCGCTTAAGATTTGGAGACATTATTTATACGGTACTAAGTGTACGATTTACACTGATCACAAAAGTCTCCAACACATAATGGAGCAAAAGGAGTTGAATATGCGGCAACGCCGATGGGTCGAATTACTAAATGACTACGAGTGTGCGATTAAATACCATCCAGGCAAGGCTAATGTGGTAGCCGATGCCCTCCGCAGAAAGGAGACCAAACCCAAGCGTGTTCGTGCCTTACAGCTCACTATCCACTCGAACCTCCCTAATCAGATTCGAAATGCTCAGGTTGAAGCAATGAAAGCCGAGAACATCAGGGCTGAGTCCCTACGAGGATCGAGACAACGACTGGAACAAAAAGAAGACGGTGCTTACTACGTAGCCGGGCGCATATGGGTTCCGCTTTATGGAAATTTACGTGACCTCGTGATGGATGAAGCCCATAAGTCCCGTTACTCAGTACATCCCGGTTCGGATAAGATGTACCACGACTTAAAGACTACATACTGGTGGCCTGGCATGAAAGCTCACATAGCAGCCTATGTCAGAAAATGTTTAACTTGTGCAAAAGTCAAGGCCGAGTATCAGAAACCATCGGGCCTACTCCAACAACCAGAGATCCCACAGTGGAAATGGGAGCAAATTTCTATGGATTTTGTTACCGGCTTGCCCAGGTCTCAACGAGGGAATGACACCATTTGGGTGATAGTGGATCGATTAACTAAATCTGTCCACTTTTTGGCTATTAAAAAGACAGACAAGTTCTCTACCTTAGCAGAGGTATACTTAAAGGAAGTGGTTTCGAAACACGGAGTGCCAACCTCTATTATTTCCGATCGAGATGCGCGTTTTACTTCTGAATTGTGGCAGGCTATGCACAAATCCTTTGGCTCACGCTTAGACATGAGCACCGCCTATCATCCTCAAACGGATGGGCAATCTGAACGCACCATCCAAACCCTCGAAGACATGCTTAGGGCATGTGTGATCGATTTCGGCAAGAATTGGGAGAAGCACCTACTGTTAGTGGAATTCTCCTACAACAACAACTACCACACCAGCATTCAGGCAGCACCCTTTGAGGCATTGTACGGTCGTAAATGCCGATCGCCCCTCTGCTGGGCGGAGGTTGGTGACAGCCAGATCACAGGCCCAGAACATGTAGTAGACACCACAGAAAAGATTGCCCAGATTAGGCAACGCATGGCGGCAGCTCGTGACCGTCAGAAGAGCTACGCTGATAAGGATAGGAAACCACTAGAGTTCTAGGTTGGCGACTGGGCTCTACTTAAAGTCTCCCCCTGGAAGGGTGTGGTTCGTTTTGGTAAACGGGGCAAGCTTAATCCACGATACGTCGGACCATTCGAAATTACCGAAAAGATCGGTAAGGTCGCTTACAGATTGAATCTGCCTGAGGAACTGAGTGTTGTGCACAACGTCTTTCACGTGTCTAATCTGAAGAAGTGCCTGTCAGACGAAACACTCATCATTCCTTACAAGGAACTTACTATTGACGAACAGCTACACTTTACTGAGGAACCGATTGAGATCACGGATCGTGAAATCAAAACCCTCAAACGTAGCCAGATACCTCTCGTACGAGTTCGTTGGAACTCGCGACGTGGCAAAGAGTTTACCTGGGAACGGGAAGACCAGATGAAGCACAAGTATCCCCAGCTGTTCCCTAATGAAACCCCCAGCACTGAAGCTACAACCGAATTTCGGGACGAAATTCTGAACTAACGGGGGAATGATGTGACACCCCGTTGAAACGCTCTCACTCATACTAGCTTGTCAGTGGCTGCCTTAACTTTCGGGACGAAAGCTCTTAAAACTTGGGGATAATGGGACACTCTAGGTTTTCCCGAGCTAATATCTTGTAATTACATTGTGTGTATATATGTATTAAATGGAAGCCGTGATTTATTTTGATGTGCTATGTGTGAATAATGTGTACGTATAATGTATAGGTCGTATGGATAAGTGTATATGTAGTAGCAAACCGAACCAACCCCCCCCCCCCCTTGCACACTATGGGCTGCCAACCTACCTAGCCCATCAACTCAAGGACACGACTCGTGACAATTGGGCCGGATGGGCCGCAACCTCCCTTAGCCCACTCGGAAACCCCCCCCCCCCTTGTGGTGCATCACCTCCTATTTAAGCCTAAGACCCTCACACACACTCTCTTTTACACTCCATCTCACTCTCTCACTAAAACCCTAGAACACCACCACAAACCTCCTCCCATCCTCATCCCATCTTCTCTCGGATCCAACCCGCAACAAGGAGACTCTCGGATCAAACTCGAGATCACCACTCGGAAGCTCTTCACATCTTCTACACCCGAAATCCTTGGCCGGTTAGTGTTACTTTATGAACACATCTTTATGCATGATAAAAAGGGTTGGTTATGTGTTATGGTGGATTGTAGCTATTATTTAAGTATGATGAAAGTGTTTGTTGATTTAATGGGCATTGTTGTGTGGTAAAGATATTTTCTTGACATGAATAATGGACACAAATATGCTTAGTGAATAATGGTCTTTGATGATAGTTATATGTTGAGAAGAATGATAATGTTAATTATAAATGATATGCCAAGATGATGTAACCAATGCATGTATGATGTTATTGAACCAGGTGATCATATGCTAGAAATAGAAACCGATGATAACTGTTGGTGATGTCCGAATCATGCAATTCGTTTAGAGATTCGGATCGGTTTAAATGTACATGTTGATTGAAGATGTTATGAATGTGTTAGGGATATTTGAATATGTGAAGAACAACATGAAGGTTATTTAAAATATTTGAAACGCCATGTTTGATCTGCTTGTTTAGAAAAATAGACAAGAAAACATGTTAAATGGAATAGTACACAATTTACATGAAAGGGCAATCCTATTGGATAGTACCATTAGGCAGGTTCTGGAAGGTTTCCGGTCATCAAGTGTGCGAGTCGAGACCTCCTGTCTCGACTCGAGACTGTGGAGATTGCTACTCGAGACCGCCAAGTGGACAACTCGAAGACCAGGACATGCACCTCATAAGTCGAGACCAACACTGTTGCGACTCGAGATCTCCTGATCTCGACTCAAGACTGAACTCTAGACCTTCGAGGTTGCGACTCATGCCTACACCACTCGAGATCTTACGGTTGCGACTCGAGACCTTACACTCTCGAGTCGAGACCACCTGGTCTCGACTGGGCCACCTGTTTTCGTTATTAGGCCACCTGTTTTCGTTATTGGGCCAAGATGTACGAACTGTTCATGCTTGTGACTGTTAAAGTGCACTATTTGTTAACTATTATTGCTTAAGAGTTTGACAGGCCCAATAACTTAGAGGATAAATATATGTTATGCATGCTATGTGTCAAATACGTGTACCATATACGTGATTACTTGTGTCCGAGCCCGACTTATACCAATAACCATATTAGGACGAGGTGACCAGCACACTTAACCAAGTAAACTAAACTGCCGAGCAACCCAAGGTGAGTTCACACACTAAAAGCATGCGTCCCAGGGAGGGACACGAACAAACTAAAGAATGTTTTCAAACTGATAATTTCCGGGGTATATGCAAATGGTACTCTTGTACTACTTCATCCGGGGGAGATACGTTTGGGTATTATTTATAAATCACAACTAGCAACACTAAACGAATCTCTATCATGTAAAGTCCCTGCTTATAGTACCGATTAATCGCCGGGGGCGAACGGGTTATTAGTTGATAGCGCTATTAGGTTTGACAACCTCACACCGTGACTGGGGGAGATCGGGCGTGAACTAGTAGACCTTGCATCTCGGTCAATGACGATAGACATTGACCTGGGGCACTAAATCTTCTCGTCAACAGTTTCGGTAATTCAAGTTTAGTAGCTTTCATATGGGGTAGCTCCCCATGACGTGATTATAAATGCTTTACCTAAACAACCTACATTTTCTTTTGAAAAGTTAAAACTGGATATCTCGTGAACTCGCCAACATTTTTGTTGACACCCTACTGCATGCTTTGCAGGTAACCAGTGACTCAGGAGCTGGCAGCTTGGGGATGTGTAGTGGTCGTCTTAACCCGTGTGTTGGGTTTTAAATAATCTTTAAACTATGAACCTTGTTTTGAAAACTGTTTGGTTTATGCTTCCGTTGCTTACTTAAACTATTATTCGAATTTAAACCTTTAAAACTTTAAACTGTGTTGTTTACTAACTAACGTGGTTGGTGAATAATTTTACCGTTGATCAATGCTCAGTATAATTGGTGGCTGGATCCTGGTCAGTCACGCCTCCAAGCGGTGGTACTCTGCATGTGGAAATTGGGGGTGTGACAAACCTGTCCTCTCAAAAAACAAAGTTGGAACACAACTGGCCTAATGAAGAACTAATATATAAAATTGACATCATCAGTGATAATAAATACAAGAAAACCTGGAGCAGCATCGGATTGCTTCAAGAAGTCCTCCACTTTCCTACATCAGACTTCCAGAACAGTGCAAAAGAATTTCCCACTGCTCGGTCGAAAAAAACAAAGCTGAAATATATCAACACTTTAAAATAAAAATTATCAACATATATCAACAGTTTAAAAGAATCCACAAACCTAAAATAACCCGCAACTGATTGTTTGAATTTTAAACAACTCTGATTAGGCTGAAATATAAAGCAAGAATTAGAATAGATCAGTTCAAAATTTAAGATTCAAAATTACAGAAAAACATACTGTAAACGATGTTGCAACAATGATGTTGGAACAATTATGTGAAGTACAAAAAGCTGTAATCGGAGATGAACAAATTATTGAAATTCTGCATTCTGCAATAATCTATCTATACATTCTATAAAAAGAGAAAACCAAGTGACATAAGAAAAGCTGAGGTGAAACGTTGATGTGTGAAACAGAGCTTTAATGAAACAACGATGTTGGAACAATGATATTGGAAGGATAATGTGTAAACAGAGTCAACAAATGTTCGAACAAAGAACTGTAATTGGAGATTAACTGGCTCAATCTTGAGAGCTATGCATTTGAGTGAGAGAGATATGATCGCAAATATGAGTGAGATAGATAAATTGAAATTTGAAAGTGTAGCCAAATTCATATATGTTATTTATAGGGAGCCAGATTCATATGTAGTTTGAATTTTGAATTTGCATCCAGGATTTTAAATTTTGAATATGGGTAGAAGTCATGGGCAGAGGTTTGAAGTGTGTATAAACAGCTGCCCTTTTGTATGTGGGCAGAGGTTTAAATTTTTAATAACGGACAGACCTTTGAAAGTATAGATGTGGGCCAGACCTTTAAAAATTAAAGTGATTTTATATATTAAGGTTTATGATGCGGTAATGACATAAGAAAAGCCTTGTTGGACAGCCTCTATGCCTGCCACCTCAGCTTTTCTTATTGGTTTTCTCCTTTTATAGAAAGTATAGATTTTCGTAAAAGTTTTGTTCAAAATCAAGCGCGTCAAAATATAAGTGATTTTTAAGTAACAAACCAAACTGATATCGCCCGAGAAACATCAATACCGATTCCAATATTCATTTTTTTAGTTATGTCGATGTTCCAGTGTAAGACTAGTCACTATGGTGACCAAATTGCACAAACGGTTGCAACGTGGAGAGTAGGACAAAATTGAAGGAAATTATTTTAATCAAATAATTGAAAGGGTTCCTTTATTTACACACCCCTACAATCTTATTTTCAAATCCCTAGTTGTATATGGGTCGTATAACCTTATACTGGCATGTATAGAATGTTAATGCACAGAATTTAATGTGGTGGAATGTCTTGTTTGTTTTACACCTATACGGGTCGTATAGGTGTATACGATCTGTATACTGTTATACACGAGCAATATAACTTTCTACGGCCTGCATAATTTTGTTTCACAGGTTTGACAAGCTTTTTTAGTTTTGAAATCTGTATACGGGCCGTATAATGTTATACGACTCGTATAGCCCATATAGAAAAGTTAATTTTTTGGTGCAATCGGAAAACCGTTTAATAAGTTTAGTAACTTTTTAAATAGTGTTTGCGTATTATTTATATATATCAGATTATGTTACGAGTTTGTAGTTAAACGTACTAATAATGATTAATAAGTTTCCACTTTGTAAAACAATAAATATGTGATATGATTATAATAAACACTACGACAACAATTATTAAACAAACAACTTTACATCTAAACATAAGATTAATATTTATAATGTTTTACATCTAAAACAAACAAAAAGATAAATTTTTTACAATGTTTCAAACGTAAAATAACAAAAAAATACAATAAGCAGCTATGACGATGGTGGTGGTGGTGGTGCAGCGCCAGCTTGTGGAGGTAGGGGCGCGCCAGAATGTATAGCCATAATCGCCCTAACCATCCACTTTACATCCCTCTTGACAGCAGCTACATCCGACTCGACCTGAGCGAGTCTCTCCACCACCCCTGGTAGAGGCGTCACACGCGGTCTCATGCTCCGTCGATCGTACGGGCGATCACCGTGTACATCCTCCGTAGATACCTGTGATCTATCGACGGTAGCATCAACGCCCTGTTCCCCACCCCTTCTCCATCGCCTCCCCCCGACTCCCTCTCCCTCGGCTCCCTCCCCCTCTGCTCCCTCACCCCCGTGACCTTCATCCTCACCATACGACCAAACCATCCCCTGTCCCTCGACCTCGTGAGCCAAACCCATAGCGCACGTTGTGTTCCTCCCAACCCGATCAAGCTGGTGTGATACGGTCATATCCTTTGCCACCTGCAGGGATAAGATGGGAGGGTAATGCTTCGCCAGACGGGTGACGAAGCCCCCACAACTGATGTGGGTAGAGGTACGCTTAAAAGCGTACTCGGCGAAGTATGCGGCCAACTAGTACGCCAAGGTGGCCCTCCCACCGGTAAGTAAGTCGTGCAAGTAGAATAGGTCACTTTAGGTGACCCACTCACTGCTATCATGGCGACCGATGATCGTCACGGCGATACACCGATGTAGGTATCGGGTATCACGAACTGGGTGTCGCGAACTCCCTGGGCCAAACAGTGCTCCACCAAGTCCACAACATGTCATTGGACTTGCTGATGGGTGCATCCAAAAATGCCTGGGACTCTGAGTACTCCTGTGAGTACAGACCCAAGGCAACGAAGAACTCGGGAAGTGTCATCATGTGACTCTTCCCGCAAAGGGTAAATGATATCGCGGGTGTCGTCAAAAAATGCTGTAAACCCCCACCCCGGGTGTCCGTAAATGAAAAAGTACATAAAAACTGCCCGCTCTACGGCGGCATCAAATAAATGGTCCCACGGGGAGTTAGCTGGCATGAACTCCCGAACCCGATCAATCGATCCAATATCGGTCAAAAAATGAATATCAATGGTCCAAGGCGCATCCAACGCCATCTCTCGTAATCTGCCCAAAAACTTGTAGGCAGCCGTACCTCGGGGGATGCCGCGAATAAACTGCCCCACCTCAGTAAAATCGGGCATAACCTCCTCCTTCTCCTGTCCACATCCCCGTTCGCGTCCACGTCCCTGACCCTGATCTCGACGTCTAAAGGCCGAAGCAGCAGATAACTCAGCCATATCGTCTGTAAAAATAACAATCACAACTCAGAAATCGTTATACGATTAGCGTTCACATATTATACGATTACTGTTCTTGTATATATGAACGTATTATACATCTCAAATACGATCCGTACACATCAAGTATAGGTTTCGTATACGCACGTATTATATATCTCGTACACGATTATTAAACATGAAGTATACGTATCGTATCGTATCGTAAGCGCAAGTATTATACGCACGTATACGCTACGTACACCTCAGATATACGTTTCCTATATGCACGTATTATACGTCCCGGATACGCTAAAAATATAACAAACAAGGAATAAAATATAAGGTTATACGGTCGTATACATTGTGTACGATCGTCTACAGCTTGATTCTTCAAGAAGTATACGATCGTATACAATGTATACGATCGTATCTAGCCTGAAATTCAAGATGTATACGACCGTATATAATGTATACGATCCTATGTAGTTTGAACATTCAAACGTTATACGAGCGTATATAATGTATACGATTGTATATAGTTTGAACATTCAAAGGTTATACGATCGTATACAATGTATACGGCCGTATACTCAAGAATATTCAGTTGCATATTTCAGTTCCAATTTTTTTTTCAAATTCAATCATACAATCTTAACGTTACACCTATGTACGCTATTCGATTCACTGTACAACACCATAATCTAACATGTTACGGAATCTGAAAGTATACTATACAAAAACGTATCGTATAAGAAGAACGAGAAGAAAATGTCATAAACGCCGAAGAACGCTAACCAAGAACGATCCGAGAGAAAACCGAGAGAATTTTTAGAGAATGTTGAGGTCGTATGGTGGATATGAGGTCGTATAACATGTTATACAACCTTTTGTATCTGTATACGAGCCGTATACAGGTATACGACCCGTATACGAACTTTTATTATTTTTTAATTCGTTTGTATACATCATATACGATCTCTGTTTTCGTCTTGTATACGAGGCGTATACACTTATACGGCCCCTATACTATTGAGTATTTTTCATTTTTCTTAAATTACTATATGCGGAAGTGACGAAGATACAGTCGGTATGTGTTAACGTTCATTCGTTTTAAACATTTTTTAAAGTTCAATTTCAACAAGTTGTCAAAACATTAATATAACGTATATGTTCATCAATACAAATTGTCAAAACATGAAAGAACATTTTAAATTCATAGGCAACCTAAATCCACAAATTCCTTCATCTTGTATTTATCAACGATCTCATTATATTGGTTAATACGTTCCTGGTAATAGTAATACCACTCTCTGCTGGCGTATTCCATGTCGGTTGTCGCCAGTATCCTGATGGGGTTGGCATTGGATGTTCCCCTTCTAATCTGACATGAATAAAATGGTTCTTGTTAACAGGTACAATCGTGACCGTTTGATGAGGAATACTATCTTCAAATGTTCTGAACATGGGAAAAAAATGAAGCATAACCTCTATCACTTAATAAGAGACAAATGACATTCCACCGGTTCGCTATCAGCGGCCCAGTGAAAGGCATTTGTAGCCACTTATCGCCAGGTGTTGTGCCTGTACCGGACCAATCTAATGACTGTCGAACTTCTTGAAACTCAGGTTCATTTATTCTATTCCATAAGTCGTAGTACCAGTTGCACTCACCCATAAGCTCCCACCGTATTGACGGCCACTCCATCTCATGAAGCGATAAGCCGACCACTATAGATCGAAACCCACAATTACCATCACCCTGCATATTTTGTATGTGACTGAGGTATGGATAGAAGCAAGGTGGAATGAACGGTTTGAAGTGCATGAACATATTAAGTTGTGCGGCAGGTAGCAAAGGTAATTGCATTGTCTCTTCCATTGATTTTGCCACCTTCTTTTTCGTTTTCGAATTCCTAGCGCCTTTCGCAATCTCGCCGATGAACCAAGGTGTTTCAGCACAATAACTTTGTGACTCGAAAAATGAGCTGTGCCTGGTAGGTTCGTTGAATGACTCTTTTGTGCCAAACCCAGGGGGTGAATCACCATATGCGTATGCCGATGAAAAAAAGTTGTGTCTTGAAGGCCCTGTAGACGAATCAACCTTCCTTTGTTGCTAAGCTTTTAAACTTGGACGACCCCGTTTGTTTTTTTGCACAACTGGCTGTTTGAGCTTTGTCTTATTGAGTTGTACCAACTCCTTCATCTTTTGAACTAGGTTTTTCTTTATTTCTCTCGGCTGGGCCATTAAATGTTGTTTAAGAAGCGCAAGTTCGTCGTCTAAGTCGGAAAACTCCACCTCGCTCGGTTTCAGTACGGAATCCAAATTTAACTTTTGCCAAAATGGGTCTATCAACTCCAACGGAAGCATTTGACCTTAAAAAGAAACCAACAATCAACACAAAATGTGAATAAGATTTTGCGTGATGAAATGCTCTAATTATAAAATGTGGTTGGTCGAAGAATGTATTACCATTGATTGTATAAGGTAGCAATCGGCACGCGCACGGTAACCCACAGCTTGTATGCAAATGGCACGCACATGTACCGTTAGCTGCCTTTAAGATTTTAATAGACTTTAATTCGTCGGATATCAAGTCTAGGCAGGCATGTGAAACCTTTTTTCGTAGGAGATCATATATTGGTTTGTTATGTGGATCCATTGTTCGGCTCCTGCTTGCTTCAATGCTGCTTTTTATTTCTGTCACCTGGTTTCTTATGAGCTTATCAATAAGTGGTACCACTTTATCCAGCTTGTAATTAGAGTCGCCTAGGTAATGCTTCAAAAGGGCATGTTGACCCTCTACCCTGTTCGTTGTACGTTGACCGAAGTTCAGATATTGGTCGCTCCAGAACGAAACAAACCGGTCTCTATATGGTCTGAACCAGTTTGAATACAAATAATCCATAATCTCTGTAATCAAAGTCAAGTGTAGTTAAGATAAGTCAAATAAGTACGATTAATAAACAAAAATAATATAAAACTTACCGTTTCTTTTTTTATTGGCAATTTTGATCGTATTCGCTCGTACTAGTAGTTGTAGTCAAGATCGGTAGTTGAGTTAACTAGCCTGCCCCACTTGTAAAGAAACCTTTCCCAGCTTTCTTCGGTTTTAAAGCTTGGCCTGCAACGTTTGGCAATGTTTTGTTGTATGTGCCACCTACACAATGAATGTCTAGCATTAGGAAACACAGTTGCATGTGCATTCATTAGAGCGTGATCTCTATCCGTTACTATTACACGGGGTTCCATAACACTATCTAATGAGTCTTCAACCTCTGTCATGTGAAGTTTTCCTGTTTATCGTTGCTTATGAACGCATGAGCAATGCAAAACGACATCAACGTGGATGTAACACCGATAATCTGAACTAGCGGCATTTTGTACCGATTCATCTTGTAGGTGGAGTCTATAAGCAACACATGCGGGAAGGCGCGCCACAACATGTTTGTGTTTGGGTGGATGAAGAAAACATCCTCGACCCATTCGCCGTTTTCAGATGTTCTATGGTAAAAAACAACCACAACCATCTCCAACCGGTCGAAAAGTATCTGCATTGGAGTCTCGCCGACTTGTTCCATTCGACCCAATTTGACCCGAACATTGTATATGGTGCTCCTTGTTGAGACATTATGGGGGTTCTGTTCTTTAATGGCAGCAAGAATGTCTCGTGGTTTTATGTTCTGATACGTAAGTTGCTCCACCGTCCTTTCTTCCGATGGAGTCAGCCTCATTAGGGACGGATGACCCTCTGGATACAGAAAGGGTTCGTGGTTATGTTTAGCTACGTAAACCCTTAGATCCCATAACCTAATCTCTTTCTGTATGTCTCGATCAGTTGGAACTTGCAACCGGTTTTCCTGGTCCCGCTGTGTCTGACCGTGGCTGTTGAGTTGTGTTGGCTGGCACATTCGCACGCAAGCCAAATTTTTAACGGCTGACCGCTTGGGGGTTTATCGTAGATGGTGCGTTTGGCGACGATGGCATAGCCATTTTCGCGTCCGACTTCTCTACACCACTTCACCAATTCATCCATGCTAGCGAATTTCTAACGAAAACACTTATATATGTGAATAGGATTAACTCTAATGAATAGCATTAAGTGTGCGAATCTCGGACACGATATGAAAACCCGACACAAACCTAACACGAAATACGCGGGTTTGGGTTTAGTCTAATCGGGTTCGGGTCAGTTTCAGGTTGAAACCACGAACCCGTTTAGCTAAATAGGTCAGGTTCGGGTCGAACCCATCGGGTTGGCGGGTTTACCCGTTTAACCAACTTATATTATATTTTATTTTTCAAAATGTATTTTTATGTTATAAGTTAAATTAGTTGGGTATTTTATGCGATAACTATAATTTAAAAGAGAACTTAACATAAGATTTTTTTAAATAAAATGTAATTATTTTATATACGTTCGTATTTTTTGTTATAAAATTTAATTTTAAAATATTAATATGCAAAAGAAAATAAAAAGTTTGGGTCAGACGGGTCATGTTCGGGTTAACCCGCGAATATTTGGGTCGTGTTTGGGTTTACGTGTTTGACATGATTTTCAGGTTTGGGTCGGGTTCGGGTTAGTGTAAAATTTTTAGGTTCGGGTCGGGTTGGACCTGTCAACCCGCGAACACGACCCGTTTAGCACCCCTAAATAGGATGCTATGTATTATAGTTTTTGGATGATCTAAGATTTTAATAAAAACAACATCAAACGTAAAAACAGTAAAATAGTTGACGTACAACAAATAAGCGTATAATTAAATGTTATACCTGATTATTTTGAAACTCACTAGGTTCCTGGTCAGCCTTTGGACCCTCGGACGGTCCACCACTTATGGGAGGAGAATGAAAACTACCGGTCGGCGGTCCACCACTAGCAGGAGGGGATTCAAAACTAACGGGGTGTTGCGATGGATAATAACCAGCATAATGAGGCTGAAAGTCATCCAACCTCCAATTATCCTGAATTGCATCAGACGCAAGATTGAGATCGACTGGAGCATTCAGATCTCACACACCCGGATTGTATCTTGATTGTTATCATAACTCCCCTGATTCGACTCGTTATCAAACACACCTAAAAAGTCACGCCAATACGACATTGATAGCGTAAGTAATTTGAATACAGAGAGATATATAGAAGAAACGAATAAAATTGAATGAAAATGAATGAAATAAGTGCCGTTTATATAGAGGTTTTTAAGGAATATTACATCGTTTCAAATGATTAACACGCGAATCAAGGAATCTAACGCCGAATCAAATAACTCACACGAATATCGAGGAATCTAACGTCTAATCACATAACTTGCACGAGAATCGAGGAATATAACATCGAATCAGAGAATCTTACGTCTACTTGCATGTGAATCGAGGAATAATACGTCGCGTCAACTAGTAAAAAAAACAATAAAATAAACGAAATTCAATGTGTACGGGCCATATACGTCTATACGACCCGTATAAAAGAATCGTATAAGAGATATACGACCACACTACAATCTTATTCTAACATGGTGTATACGGGCCGTATATGTGACACCCTAGGAAAACCAAGAAAACCACGCAACCTAACTAGCTTCCTCAGAAACCACGTGCTAAATTTCGGGATGAAATTTCTTTCAAGTTGGGGATGATGTGACAACTCGAGTTATCAAGGTCTTTCCTCGACACGTTATTTGTTTCACAATTGTGTTTGCATAACTTGTTTGATTTGTAATTGTACACGTTGATTATATGTTTGAGATATTGTGTTACTGTTTGATGAGTGATAAAAATTTATTAACTGTTTGAGATTATAATCCCACAATCGACGAAACATGGTGAGCCACACACACACACCACGACGAAACATATGAAGTTTTGCCACCACTCTCACTCGACGAAACCTAGGGGTTTCGTCATTCTCTTCGCGATGAAACTAGGGAGTTTTGCCAAAATGGGCTTCGGCCCAAGAAAGCCCAGTTCCACTCACGTTATATTGTGCGTAAATCATAAGTTGCGAAACCCTAGACCCTCCTTTGCACTAGACGATAGTTATCAATCACCATTCCTCTCGAAGTTCTTGCTTTCCCTCGAAGTTCTTGCTTATCTCATCTTGCAACCGGTTAGTATGTGATTAGATTACTTGACTTAATCTGCTTGATTCATTATTGTGATTGTTAAGATCTATGCGGTATCTAGGGTTCCATGCTAGTAGTGTGATTGATGAGTTTATGTAAAACAGGAACATGTAAATGATTATGATATCGGTTCATGTTTTGTTCGGTAAATTAAGAACTTGCAAACTGTTAGAGTTGATAAACCCGAATGAGACTAGGTTTTAGATATGCATGAGTATTTGGTAGTATTGTTGTCATGTAAATCAGAATCGTATGAACATCATGAGATCGATGGTATGGAATAGTCGAGTAATTGATGTTATGATTTAGGAGCGCATGTTAGTGTTAGAACTCGTTAACCTAATGGTCCGATTGTTACTGTTCTTGATTGAGAATGATTAAAGTAATGTAATTGTGCATAATTGCTGAATTCAATGCTGTTTAATTTGATTTGAAACTGCCAAAGCTATTTACTGATGTTACAGGAATTACGGGAGTAGTTTAGGAAAATGATTGAAACTGTTAATATTTTCGACGAAACCTGAGGGTTTCGCCACACTTATTATCAACAAAACTCTTGGGGGTTTCGCCACTTACACTGTCGACAAAACTCCAAGGAGTTTCGCCATCGTTATGACGACGAAACACCTTGGTGTTTCGTCACCCAACTGATCGACGAAAGGCCTTGAGGTTTCATCGCCTTGAGGTTTCGCCGTGGGTCAGAATTTCACAAGCAGAATGTAGTTAGTACAAGTATAATAATGTGTGATTATATGCTGACCTTTGTCTGTTAAGAATATCAGTTATGCATGAGGAAACATGATTCGTTGATTAGAATACTTGACTATTAAGTCCTGTTAAGAAACATGTGAACTTTAAATTCGTACATGTTGATTAACTGTTAAGATGTTCGAATGCACACTGTGATTTGCATATTATACGTGAGCCTTGTGAATGTAAACTGATTACGTATGTATGCATGCTATAGGCTTTGACTGATTAACTGTGAACAAGTAGATTAACAAACCGAGCAAACCAAGGTGAGTTCACACTTTCTATAAGGCATGGGATTCCCGGTGGTTTGGGAATGGGTTAAGAAACTAAAACGGAACCCGCATATTCTTCTTGGGTAGAATATGTACCTCCATCCTCGTTGAGAAGGATGACAACATTTAACCTGCGTATTCTCCTTGGGTAGTTTACGTACCTCCATCCTCAGTTGGAAGGACGACAACACATAACTTACTAGACAAAACTCTATCATTAAGTCCCTCATTTTTATATCGACTTAATTGTCGGGCCAATGGAGAGCGGGTCATTAGTTAAATAGCGCTATTAGGTTTGACAAGCCTCACACCGTGCCTTAGAGGACGGGAGTGGACTAACGGATCTGGGCACTTAGTCAATGATGATAGACATTGACGTAGGGCACAACTTTCTCAGTTAGTTTTCGATATGGTAACGGTCTAGTGGTTACATGGGGTAGCCCCCACTGGTTATGGTTTGGGGAAACAATGAATTGGATAACTCATGGTTTTTGAATGAACTCGTGGTTTTTGAAACAACTATACACTGGATAACCAACTGTGAACTCGCTCAAATTTGTTGTTGACTCGATGTTACATGCCTTGCAGGTTGTTAGATGTTAGCTGGAGCTTGTAGGGGAGTGGGAGTCGTTGTGGGACATGGACTGTTGAGTTCCATGTTAAACATTGAACTTTTAAACTTATACTTTGGTTTTTGGTTTTAAACTTCATTGCTTCCGCTGATTTCTTGAATTTAATTAACTTGTTTGAACACCAATTATATTGTGTGGTTGGACTTTTATTTATTTAAATTACATTGTTCAATATGATTGGTGGCTGGATCCTGGTCAGTCACGCCTCTTGCGGTGATACTCCGCTTATGGATTTTGGGGGTGTGACAGATTGGTATCAGAGCCATTGGTTATAACGAACTCGGTTTTAAAAAGGGAAATGCTTTTCGACAAAACCAGACTATAACCTGTACAGTGCTCAACGATCCACAACGACGTTTCGCTCCACGTGCAAGACTCAACACTATAGGTGATATGGTTTATATTTATATTGCCTGTCTATTAGTTTGCATAATGCATTGTTCATGGTATGCTTAGTCAACATAACGACTTTTGTTTGAAACCCTGTGTGCTTATTCTTTTCTGTCATCCCCTACTTATGCACTTTCGTGACACCCCTCTCACTTGTGCTTTCTTTGATGTGAAGATCATGAGTGGACGTTTGAACTTGACTCAAGCCTAGCTGACGGCTCTAATCAACGAACGAGTGGCTGAGGCACTTGCAGCATCCCCTGCAGGAGGTATAACCTGCCATTCCAACCTATCTTAGGATGTTTAGATCCTACTCTCGCGAATCAACTCTTTTGCTTAACCTTGTCTTTTCTTTCTCGCGCGACAGGTCAACATGCTCAGCCTCCCGTATGTATGTTCAAGACCTTTATGGACTGTCGACCTAGTACCTTCAGTGGTACAGAAGGAGCTGTAGGTCTTCTCCACTGGTTCGAGAAGATCGAGTCTGTCTTTGAGATGTGTGAATGCCCTGAGGCTCGTAGGGTAAAATTTGCTACTGGAACACTCGAAGGTGCTGCGTTAACCTGGTGGAATGCACAGGTTCAAATGTTAGGGTTGGCCACTGCTAATGCCACCCCATGGAACGACTTCAAAGATCTGATCAAAGAAGAGTACTGTCATCGCGACGACATTCGCAAACTAGAGGTGGAGTTTTACAACTTGAAGATGACGGGGTCTGAAATTGAGGCGTATACAAAGAGATCGAATGAATTGGCTACATTGTGTCCTACTATGGTGGATCCTCCCATCAAAGGTATCGAGCTGTACCTCAAGGGTTTAGTGCCGGAGATTCAGAGCCATGTGACTGTAGCTAACCTCCCTGCCATCCAGCAAGTCATACGGCTAGCCCACCGTCTCACTAATCAGGCAGTTGAGCAAAACAAGCTGCCCAAGCGTATTAGTGCTACAGCTACTTCGGATGCTCCTAGCGACAACAAGCGTAATTGGGATGGAAATTCAAGCAAAGGTTCTACTTCTGTTCAGTCTCAGCAGCGGAGAACTGACGACTACAAGAGCCCTAATCAGCAGTCTTCTGGAAATCAGGGTCAGAGTAGATACAGGGGAAATCACCCTAAGTGCAATTGATGTAATTTGCACCACAGCGGGCCGTGCAACAAGAGTCGTTGTCAAAGATGTAACAAGCTGGGTCACGCAGCCAAGGATTGCAGGAGCTCACATCCTGCGAATCAGAATCATCAACAACAGCCACAAGCTCCACAGAACCAGCAGCAGCAACACTAGGGTAATAAGGGATGCTTTCAGTGTGGTGCTGAGGGTCACTTCAAGAGACACTGTCCACAATTGAATCAGAATCAGAACAACAACAACAACCAAGGAAATGGGAACAACAATGGGGGTAACAATGACGGCAACGGTGCCAGGGGACGTGTCTTCGTGATTGGTCAGGGTGATGCAAGGAACGATCCCAATGTTGTGATGGGTAACTTCCTACTGGACGACTTCTATGTTACTGTTTTATTCGATTCTGGTGCTGATACTAGTTACGTGTCCTTAAACGTTAGTCAGATGCTTAAGCGTACTCTAACACTTTTGAACACCAAGCACATTGTAGAACTAGCAAACGGTAAAATTTTAGAGGCCACACACATAGTTAAGGGTTGTAATTGGTAGCTTCGACGTTGTCATTGGGATGGATTGGTTATCTCAACATCAAGCGGAAATTCTTTGCAAAGAGAAAATTGTCCGCATCCCTCGTTCTGGTGAAGAACCCCTCGTGATTCGTGGTGACGAGAGTGGTGCAGTAGTAGGCATCATCTCTTTCCTTAAGGCCCAGAAGTGTTTACGAAAGGGCCCCACTGCTATTCTAGCCCTTGTTACTGAAACTTAAACGAAAGAGAAGAAGATAGAAGACATTCCGATCGTACGCGATTTTCCTGAGTTATTTCCTGAGGAATTACCTGGTCTTCCGCCTCATCGTCAGGTCGAATTTCAAATCGAGCTAGCTCTTGGGGCAGCACCAATAGCTCGTGCACCTTATCATTTAGCTCCACCAGAACTAGAAAAATTGTCCACACAACTACAAGAGCTCTTGGACAAGGGTTTTATTCGTCCTAGCTCTTCGCCCTGGGGAGCTCCAGTCTTGTTTGTGAAGAATAAAGATGGTACTTTCCGAATGTGTATTGACTATCGTGAACTCACCAAGGTGACCGTGAAGAACCGTTATCCTCTTCCGCGTATTGATGACATGTTCGACCAGTTGCAAAGGTCGAGCTTCTACTCAAAGATTGATCTGAGATCGGGCTATCATCAGCTGAGAGTCCGAGACGAGGACATCTCCAAAACAGCATTCAGGACTCGTTATGGACACTACGAGTTTCTGGTTATGCCTTTCGGGCTGACATACGCACCTGCGGTCTTCATGGATCTTATGAACCGAGTATGCAAACCCTATCTGGATAAGTTCGTTATTGTTTTCATCGACGACATCCTGATCTTTTCTAAGAGTCAGGAGGAACACGAGTAGCATCTGTGACTTATTTTGGAACTCCTTCGAATAGAACAGCTTTATGCTAAGTTTTCGAAATGCGACTTTTGGCTTCGTGAAGTCATTTCCTAGGTCACGTGGTAAATGAGGATGGGATTCATGTAGATCCATCCAAGGTTGACTCGATCAAGAACTGGCCTGCACCCCGTACACCAACTGAGATCCGCCAATTCTTGGGTTTGGCGGGTTACTACAGAATATTCATCAAGGATTTCTCAAAGATTGCGCAACCCCTCACTTCACTAACTCAGAAGGGCGTCACCTATCGTTGGGGTGATGCACAGGAATCCGCGTTTCAGCACTTAAAGAAGAGACTTTGTAGCGCACCTATTCGCTCGTTGTAAGAAGGCACCGACGATTTTGTGGTTTATTGCGATGCGACAATCCAAGGACTTGGTTGTGTGTTGATGCAATGTGAGAAAGTCATCGCTTATGCATCACGCCAACTTAAGGTCCACGAAAGTAACTACACTACCCAAGATCTGGAGCTTGGAGCTGTTGTTTTCGCACTCAAGATATGGAGGCATTACCTGTACGGTACCAAGTGCACCATTTACACCGATCACAGGAGTCTCCAACATATCTTCGATCAGAAGGAGTTGAACATGCAACAGCGTCGATAGGTCAAACTTCTGAATGATTACGAGTGCGTGATCAAGTACCATCCGGGCAAAGCCAATGTTGTGGCTGATGCCCTCAGTCGGAAGGAGACTAAACCCAAGCATGTACGTGCGTTACAGCTTACTATCCACTCTAGTCTTCCTGCTCAGATACGATATGCTCAGATTGAAGCATTGAAAGCAGAGAACATCAGGGCTGAGTCCCTGCGAGGATCGAAGAAATGGTTAGAACAAAAGGAAGACTGTGCTTATTACGTGACAGGGCGTATCTGGGTTCCATTTTATGGAAACCTACGTGAGCTTGTGATGGATGAAGCACACAAGTCTCGTTACTCGGTACATCCTGGTTCGGATAAGATGTACCACGATCTCAAGACTATGTACTGGTGGCCCCACGTGATAGCTAACATAGCGGCCTACGTTAGTAAATGCTTGACTTGTGCGAGAGTCAAAATCGAGTACCAGAAACCATCAGGCCTACTTCAACAATCAGAGATACCGACATGGAAATGGGAGCAAATTTCCATGGATTTCGTTACGGGCTTGCCTAGATCTCAACGAGGAAATGATACCATTTGGGTGATCGTGGATCGACTGACCAAGTCTGCACATTTTCTGGCTATCAAGGAAACGGATAAGTTTTCTACACTTGCAGACATCTACCTGAAAGAAGTGGTTGCTAGGCACGGAGTGCTAACCTCCATCATTTCTGATCGTGACTCACGTTTTACATCTGAATTGTGGCAAGCGATGCACAAGTCCTTTGGCTCTCTATTAGACATGAGCACGACGTATCATCCGCAGACGGATGGGCAGTCTGAACGCACCATCCAAACTCTTGAAGACATGCTTCGGGCATGTGTGATCGACTTTCGTAACGGCTGGGAAAGACACCTCCCGTTAGTAGAGTTTCCATATAACAACAGTTACCACACCAGTATCCAGGCTGCTCCGTTCGAGGCATTGTACAGACGGAAGTGCCGATCACCTTTTTGTTGGGCAGAGGTTGGCGACAGCCAAATCACTGGCCCAGAACTCGTCGTAGACACAATAGAGAAGATTGCACAGATACGACAACGAATGGAGGCAGCTCGTGACCATCAGAAAAGTTACGCTGATAAGTGAAGGAAACCACTCGAGTTCCAGGTTGGGGATCGAGTACTACTTAAAGTCTCACCTTGGAAAGGTGTAGTTCGTTTTGGTAAACGAGGCAAACTCAACCCGTGATATGTCGGACCTTTTGAAATCACAGAGAAAATAGGCAAGGTGGCCTACAAACTGAATCTACCTGAAGAACTCAGCGGAGTTCACAACGTATTCCACGTGTCAAATTTGAAGAAGTGTTTGTCAGATGAGACACTCATAGTTCCTCTCAAGGAACTCACCATCGACGATCAGCTGCGATTCATCGAGGAACCAGTAGAGATTACTGACCGAGATGTTAAGGTTCTAAAGTGTACCAGAATACCTCTTGTTCGAGTTCGTTGGAACTCCCATCGTGGCCTAGAGTTCACTTGGGAACGAAAAGACCAAATGAAATACAAGTATCCCCAGTTGTTCAAGAAAAGTGCAACCACTACTGAGGCTGAAGCTACTGCGGAATTTCGGGACAAAATTCCAAACCAACGGGGGGGTGATGTGACACCCCAGGAAAACCAAGAAAACCACGCAACCTAACTAGCTTCCTCAGTAACCACGTGCTAAATTTCAGGACGAAATTTCTTTCAAGTTGGGGATGATGTGACAACTCGAGTTTTCAAGGTCTTTCCTCGACACGTTATTTGTTTCACAATTGTGTTTGCATAACTTGTTTGCTTTGTAATTGTACACGTTGATTATATGTTTGAGATATTATGTTACTGTTTGATGAGTGATAAAAATTTATTAACTGTTTGAGATTATAATCCCTCAATCGACGAAACATGGTGAGCCACACACACACACCACGGCGAAACATATGAAGTTTTGCCACCACTCTAAACCTAGGGATTCCGTCCTTCTCTTCCCGACGAAACTAGGGAGTTTCGCCAAAATGGGCTTCGGCCCAAGTAAGCCCAGTTCCACACACGTTATATCGTGCATAAATCATAAGTTGCGAAACCCTAGACCCTCCTTTGCACTAGCCGACAGTTATCAATCACCGTTCCTCTCGAAGTTCTTGCTTCCCCTCGAAGTTCTTGCTTATCTCATCTTGCAATCGGTTATTATGTGATTAGATTACTCGACTTAATCTGCTTGATTCATTATGGTGATTGTTAAGATCTATGCGGTATCTAGGGTTCCATGCTAGTAGTGTGATTGATGAGTTTATGTAAAACTGCAACATGTAAATGATTATGATATCGGTTCATGTTTTGTTCGGTAAATTAAGAAGTTGCAAACTGTTAGAGTTGATAAACCCGAATGAGACGAGGTTTTAGATATGCATGAGTATTTGGTAGTATTGTTGTCAAGTTAATCAGAATCGTATGAAGATCATGAGATCGATGGTATGGAATAGTCAAGTAATTGATGTTATGATTTAGGAGTGCATGTCAGTGTTAGAACTCGTAAACCTAATGGTCCGATTATTACTGTTCTTGATTGAGAATGATTAAATAATGTAATTGTGCATAATTACTGAATTCAATGCTGTTTAATTTGATTTGAAACTGCCAAAGCTATTTGCTGATGTTACAGGAATTACGGGAGTAGTTTAGGCAAATGATTGAAACTGTTAATATTTTCGACGAAACCTGAGGGTTTCGCCACACTTATTGTCGACGAACTCTTGGGGGTTTCGCCACTTACTCTGTCGACGAAACTCCAGGGAGTTTCTCCATCTTTATGACGACGAAACACCATGGTGTTTCATCACCCAACTGATCGACGAAAGGCCTTGAGGTTTCGTCGCCTTGAGGTTTCGCCGTGGGTCAGAATTTCACAAGCAGAATGTAGTTAGTACAAGTATAATAATGTGTGATTATATGCTGACCTTTGTCTATTAAGGATATCAGTTATGCATGAGGAAACATGATTAGTTGATTAGCATACTTGACTATTAAGTCCTGTTACGAAACATGTGAACTTTAAATTCGTACGTGTTGATTAACTGTTAAGATGTTTGAATGCACATTGTGATTTGCATATTATACGTGAGCCTTGTGAATGTAAACTGATTACGTATGTATGCATGCTATAGGCTTTGACTGATTAACTGTGAACAAGTAGGTTAACAAACCGAGCAAACCAAGGTGAGTTCACACTTTGTATAAGGCATGGGATTCCCGGTGGTTTGGGAATGGGTTAAGAAACTAAAACGGAACCCGCATATTCTTCTTGGGTAGAATATGTACCTCCATCCTCGTTGAGAAGTATGACAACATTTAACCTGCCTATTCTCCTTGGGTAGTTTACGTACCTCCGTCCTCAGTTGGAAGGACGACAACATATAACTTACTAGACAAAACTCTATCATTAAGTCCCTCATTTTTATATCGACTTAATCGCCGGGCCAATGGCGAGCAGGTCATTAGTTAAATAGCGCTATTAGGTTTGATAAGCCTCACACCGTGCCGCAGAGGACGAGAGTGGACTAATGGATCTGGGCACTTAGTCAATGATGATAGACATTGATGTAGGGCACAACTTTCTCAGTCAGTTGTCGATATGGTAACGGTCTAGTGGTTACATGGGGTAGCCCCCACTGGTTATGGTTTGGGGAAACAATGAATTGGATAACTCATGGTTTTTGAATGAACTCGTGGTTTTTGAAACAACTATAAACTGGATAACCAACTGTGAACTCGCTCAACTTTGTTGTTGACTCATTGTTACATGCCTTGCAAGTCGTTAGATGTTAGCTGGAGCTTGCAGGGGAGCGGGAGTCGTTGTGGGACATGGATTGTTGAGTTCCATGTTAAACATTGAACTTTTAAACTTATACTTTGGTTTTTGGTTTTAAACTTCATTGCTTCCGCTGATAACTTGAATTTGATTAACTTGTTTGAACACGAATTATATTGTGTGGTTGGACTTTTATTTATTTAAATTACATTATCCAATATGATTAGTGACTGGATCCTGGTCAGTCACGCCTCCTGCGGTGATACTCCTCTTGTGGATTTTGGGGGTGTGCCAGTATAAGGTTATACGGCCCGTATAAAATGAACTGACAAAGGCTGCTGGTCAGTTCATATTATTCTATATGGGTCGTATAATCTTATACGACCTGTATACACCATGTTAGAATAAGATTTTACCATGTGGAATTATTAGGACACTAATTGAAATTAATGGACGACCAAGTTGGTATGGCAACCAATGGTTGTAACCAACAACCAACATAATATTTAATTCTTTATCTTATCCATGCCATATGTAAATCTATGACTAGTCTAAGTAAGATTTATTATCCAAAAAATCTTATATTTACTCAAGAAAAATGTAAAAAAAATTACATTCATGATTTTTATCTATATATAGTATTATATGAAAAATGATAACTTTTCACATCCAAATCTGATTTTAAATCTCTCTTTTATTCTTCATATTTTGTAAAACCATGGATCCGTTTTATACGAACCTTGATGATTCTGAAAATAATCAGAATAATCAATACTATGAAAGCTCTTCGTTTTTTTTTTCAAATTCAAGTCAACTTCCATTCAGTGAAAACCCTCAAACATCACAAAATACTGAAAAACAACCAGAAATCACTAAATGGGATACTGCTGAAGACGTTGCTTTAATGTTGGCATGGTGTATGGCTAGTGGAGATAGCATTCGCGAAAAAAAAAACAGAAGAAAACGTCACTGTGGCAAGAAATAAAGAAAATATATGATGCAGTTCAGGTAGAAAATCCGAAAAAACTTGGTGAGAGGAATGTTGACTAAATGAAAGGTCGTTATAATCGACTTAACGAAAACGCTGGGAAATGGGTTGCTGCGTACCGGGAAGCATATCGCCGAGCAAGAAGTGGAACGTCTCAAAGAGATATTGAGAATGATGCTCATAAGATTTACGAGAAAAGTGGGAAAAAGTTTAACGACTCTATCGTTTTCAATGAAGTTATGTGTAAGAACCCAAAATGGGCTTTAGAGATACTTCGTGGCACAACACGTGAACGTGAAGTGGATGATGAAGAAAATCGTGGTAGTACGAAAAGAACAATGACTTCAGAAGAAGGGGACTATTGTGTGAATTCCAACCATGAATTAGTGGTGGTTCATCAACATCACAACGTCCAATAGGTAGAGATGAATCTAAAAAAAGAAAGGAAAAGATAAGGTTTCTGATGAAATTGTTGACGAACTTCGTGCAATGAGGCTTACCCGAATTATTCAAATTGATTTCATGAAAAAAAAAATCGAGTTCGAGCAACAAAAAGAACAAAAAAGTATTGAAAGGGAAAAAGGGAATAAAGGGAGCAAAAGAAAATGGAACTTATGAATCTTAACGCAATGTTACAAAAGGAGTATTTGTCGCATGAAGAAGAAGAAATCATACGTTCTTTATTGTAACACCTCGTAAAATCACGTCCAATGATATGTTGACACGTATACAAAACCCTAATAAGGTCAATCGTTGACTATGAAGGACTAATTTTGCGAAAAATCAAAAACTTTGATTATGGAAGGACTGGAAGTGTTATCATGCTTAAAATAAGTGTCTGAATAACCTTTTACGGTATTTCTATTCACAAATGAGCCACTTGTTGATCGAGTGTAGCCGTTTGCGTAATTAATTGAAAGTTTGCGTGAAGAAGGGTTAAAAGCGTCAACATGTTAATTTGTCACACCCCGGCCGCGTTAGAACAACAAACCGCAGCGGAAACGCCGGGGAGTGAGGTGACAGAATTATTGTTTCACCAACCATGGTAATAAAAATTATGTATTATTGAATTAAAGTTTACATTGTCTTGGAATTTAAATAAAACATAACATAATAATTGTCTTTTAAGTCACTAAGGCCCGAGTCCGCCTAAGTGAAGCACAAACATCATCATGCATCAGCACCTGAAACACATGTAAAAATAGGTACGTTAGCATAAAAATGCCTGTGAGATACATAGGTTTTGTTTATGCAAGATTCATGACTTGTGGTTTTAAAAAGTGTTTAACAAAATGTAGTCATGAACCTTGTAAAATATTTTCCTTTATGAAATCATATGAAAATCGATATGAAAATCAATGATAAATAAAGGACAATGCATGGTTAAATGAATAACCAAGTAAAAGTAATTTTGTGTGAAATATGCATTTTGTAAAAAAAAATGTTTCATGTCTTGTCCAAGTGATTTATATAACGCAACAATGTGAAATACAATAAAAGCACTTATATATAGGAAGTACCATCGGCGTATCCACCATGCTTTTATCGTATGGCACATAGCCCCGTTACATAAGTCACTTATTAATAACCAACTAAAATGTCTTGTTCAATGTCAAAAATGTTTTATGTGTAAACCATGTTCAATGTCATGTATGAAATGTATCAAATGTAATGCATAGCAAGTAGGAAATCATCTACTTAAACTATGTAATGATATTAGTGTGAAACAAATGTATGGTGAATAACAAGCAATTACTCAACCATAGGAAAAATGTACAAAACAATGTTTTTGAGTAAACCTAAGTTTAATTCAAATGTCATGTTTTGCAGTAAACAATGCTTTATGATTACAAACATTTATGCAGTAATGTTAATCGCATACATTCAAGCCTTGCGACTGTGGCGACAAACCTCTAAATAAATTAAAGGTTCATCTAAGTTATTTAGTCGGATTCTGTCATTTCCAACTTCCAAACAAACCTAGGAAGTCGGAAACGGGAGTTGTCGATTCCTATGGTACCATTACATACTATCGAGCGGCGTGATCAATGTTAATGAATCTATTATTGTCCCGATTAAACACACCAAATGTCATAACCAATGTAAGCATGCTATGAAAATCATGTACTAGGTATGCTAAGTAAACATGCCTAGTAGAAATGTCATGTAAAACAATGCGTACATATGCTAAGTAAACATATGTAACAAATGTGTAATAAATCAATGTGCTAGCATGCTTAACATACATAGCAAAACATAGTGAAAACATGTACTAAATATGTACTAAGTGAAACTAGCATGTTTATGTCACAAAAGCTTGTAAAACAAGAAAGTAACAAGTACGTACATGTGAATCACCCCAAAATATTTGAAAACGGTAAAAGAGGGGAACTATGTACTCACTTGGGATTGCTAATTAGTCTTGAGAATAAGACCAATTTAAGCTCCAAGTATCACGGAATCAAACGACACCTAGTATAGGTAACTATGTTAATAATCGGTTCCTAAATCGGGAGATAGGATAGAATGAGGTTCTATAAATCAAATGAGTATTTGAACTCATGTGGTATGATTTAATAGTCCCCACATTCTGATTTGAAAGTCTACCTAAGTGCTTTTGACCCGTCTCGACCCGTTATGGTAGTTTTAACTACGATAACGCGTCATTTGCGCGAAACTATGTTCGGATGGTTAACTAAGTGCTATGTCAAGTATTACATGCCCAATTATGCCTAAACATGTTACTAATTCAGATTATATGTCAAAAATATGTTCACATAGTCAAAATATGGATTTATGCTTCAAAAGGGAGTTTTGGTCATTTTCTATGGGCATACAAGCTAACTAGCAAAAGACTAACCAATCCTATGTGATCATAAGGTATAACCTCAGGGGTTATTCCCTATATAACTATAATCACTAAGTAAGCTTGGTCGGATCCTAATGATCGACTAAACGGGTCGGGTTCGAAAGTTTAAGCGGTTGTTTAGACCGCTTAACTAACGACCCTAAACAAGCACCAAACTATTAGTGACGAGTTAAACATGTCAAAACATGTTTAACCTACTGATTTGGTATCAAAACAATGGGTTTTGATACTCGATAATAGTTCCGTTGCAAAATGCGTGCTAAAACGCATTTTGACCGAAACTTTGACTCGTCACTATGCCTAGTTAATGTGGTAATCAGTAGGTATAATCACTAAGGATTATAACCATTGTGATTACAATCACATTGCAAAGTTCAATTGAACTTTGACTTGACCAATTGACTGGTCAAACTGAAAGTCATACACTGTTTGACTTTTTAAACTAGTAAGCAATAAAAGAATGAAAGAATGCTCACTAAGGGTCCTTGCTATCTTTTCTACTAAGAATGAACCTCTAATCAGATTAGGAAGCTCTCCAAAGCAGATGAGAAAGGAGAAATGAGAGAATGAGCAAGGAATGAGTGAATTGGCTTGGCTATTTATAGGAATCAAGAGCTATCAAGATCATTTTGTGTCGTGATCAAGCAATGATCCCAGCCCTACACATGTTAGGATATGATTGAGGGACTTGGGGAACACTTAAACTTGGTTACCACACAAGAAAGTTGCAAGAAAACACAAGGAAACAGCTGTTCTGCTGAAAAACACATTTTCTGATGTTGGGTACCTTACACGGCCCGCGTACGGATAGGCATGGACCTTACGCGGCCCGCCTGGCCTCCCCAGTTCAGCATCAGTTTCATATAATTACAGTATTGGCCCCTGCACATGTATTAAGCTCATTTCAGCCCCTTTAGACCCCCGTTAAGCCATTTTCAAGGCTCTACAAGGTCAATAAAGTTTAGAGGACTCAAAATGTGCTTGGAAAACTCTCGGATGTCGGCTCGTTTGGTCGTACGGTCGCGTTGTTCGTTAATTTACGACGAACCTCAAACGGACGCGAAAACGAACCAAATTAAGCGACGAATGGTATTTTTGCATGGAGATCACTAAAATAAAAATATTTTAGTGTGTACAAAAATTTTGGATGTCCAGATGTGGTCAGAACGTAAGATATGCGCGAAAATGCAAACTTACGCCGTTTTTGACACTTTTAGTCCCTGTAAGATCATATAAGCATGTTTTCGCACACCGAACCTATCAAGGCTTATTTATAAGCCATGTTTAGGTTATTTATGGTATGTTTAGCTTATGATCAAGTTCCGGACTGTACGTTGCCTTACGGAACGGCAGACTTTTGCAGTTTGACGCAAATAGTCCCTGTGAGCGAATAAACTTGTTTTTGCCATACCAAACCTTCTAAAACTAATTTATAAGTTATGTAAATGTTATTTAAGGTATGTTAAGCTTATGTTGCTGTTCTAGAGTGTTTGCCGCATTAAACTGATCGCGTTTACGCATCAGTTTGCGTATAACTTCCAAGAAAGCGATATAGAGTTCAAAATCGATCAAAAATCAACATGTGCATAAAATAAAACATAAATACAAACATTGGGATCAAAACACACTGTTTTATTAATATTGTATTGTTCAGAGTCTGCAAAATGATAAAACAAGCACAGATGTCACATAATTCTTACCTCTGAGTGACCTTTTAACAAACCCGAAGCATCGTGATTTTAATAATACTCCCAAGAATGCCTAATATGGATTAGATAAGGCTTTGATATTAAATGATGATATGCGCAAGTTTGTGCATTAGAGGGACTATTTGCGTCAAACTACAAAAGTCTGTCGATTCGTATGGTATCGAACCTTCCGGAATATGATCATAAGTTAAACATGCCCTAAATATCCTTTACATAGCTTAGAAATAAGCTTAGAGGTGTTTGGTGAGAAAAAATAAACTTATTTGATCAACAGGGACTAAAATCGTCAAAAAGTGCATAAGTTTGCATTTTCGCTCATATCTTACGTTCTGAATATATTCAGACATCCAAAAATTTATGTAATCATTAAAATATTTTGTTTTAGTGATTGGCGTGATAAAATTCCACTCGTCATATAATTTGGATCGTTTTTCGCATCCGTTCGTGTTTCGTCGTAATTAACCGAACAACGCAACCATACGACCAAACGAACCGACATCTGAGATCTTTTTGAGCATATTTCATGTTCCCTATACTTTAACTTCATTTTAGTGCCTTAAAATGGGGTTGACGGGGTTTAAACGCATCGAAAATGGCTCAAAGGTGCTGCAAGGACCAAACCTGACATTTTAGCAAAGTTTCTGGTCCTTGGTAGGTGGTGGCGCTGCGCCACCACTATAGGGTTTTGCCGTGGCGCAATGCCACGACCTCATATGGGCAGAAACTTCATTTTTGCACCCAGGTTGAATTTCAGGGGCCTAAGTGTAACTTTTCTCAATACCGTATGATGGTTTTGGACACCCCTAGTATTCCAAAATCATGTGCCTTATGTGTAAGGTCCAGATCGAAGCTTAATTATCGAGGAACGATCCTAACGGTTCTTGAAATCCTATAAATACCCACTACTTTTGCTCTCATTTCTCACACTTGATCTAAATTGCTCTAAGTTGAAGCTTTATGCTTCATACCTGAGTATTCTAGATTAATATCATCCTTTCTTGGACCCCTTGTAAGTGCCCTCTTATGGCTAGTTATTTTTATTTGGCTTAAAAGCCGAAAAGTCAAGCATTTGCGATAAACGCTTTGACTTTTAAATGGTCAAGTCATTGTTCGCAACGAATATGGCTACGTGATCGTAATTAGGTAGGTATTAAACCCTCAAAAGGGCACCTCCTAATTACCACGTTTGCTTAGTTAATTGTCGGGTCAAAGTAATTAAAATAAAAGTCAAACGAGTCGGTTTTTAAATAAAATTCATAACTAATGATGTAAAGGCAATAAAATCAGTTTTGTCACTTTAATAACTTGGTAAATATTAATTGAACATGTCTAGGCATGTTCAACCCGACAATTCTGAGTTTAGGCTCGGTTCGGAACCGAAAGTCGCAAAATTAGACTTTTGCTTTGACTTTCAGTTCTGACCCGATGTAGCTTAGTTTAGATATGCCTTAGGATTCCTTTAGGACCGTATTATATGTTAGTATAACCCTCCAAGGTTATACAACATGGTTCCATAGAAATCCTAGTTCATTGCATGTTTCCGTTAAATGCTTAAAAGTTAACCATTATGCCCTTATGATATTAAAACGAGATTTTTGAAAATGTGAGAGGACAAAAACTTTTATTACTGATATTTAAATATGTCCTAGAAGTTTGACATCAGTTTATGGTCTAAAATGAGAGTTATGCTCAATATCGTAAATGAAGACCTTTTTATTAATTAAACGGCATATTTAATATAAATCCTATTTAAACTCAAATTTTGACATCAAACCTTTTACCTACTGATGTAATATAATATTTTGGGATTTTTGGAAATTTTTATTAAATTTTAAGATGATCATAACATAGAGTTCTCGCAGAGGCTCGGTAATTGACGATAACACCTTTTTTGCTAATAAAATGAGTTTTATACATCCTTTACATGTCAAACCTCTTTCTACTGATTTTATATAATAAATAAGTTATTTTAAACTGTAAGGGCTGGTCAAAATCTCAGATTTCCTTATTTAAACCGAATATCGTCAAATACCGACTTTTATGCGATTTAGGCGCATAGTATGGTTTAAAACCATATTTGGCACCTAAGGCTTGTTACCTACCGATGTTATGAATAAATTTTTTTACTTAAACAGTAATTAAAAGTTTTGAACTCAGATTTCCAAATTTGGCCCTTTTAACATATGTGAAATGACCAAAATGCCCATACGGTGCATAGTTTGGCCATAAATGATAAATTTCACATATATACGAAATCCTACTGATATAACATATTAAAATAAATATTTTTACTGATTATTTTAGACCAGAACCTCAGATTACTATTTAACCTCTTTTATAATCTTTAAAATGACCAAAATACCCCTACGGGGCATAAATTGGTTTTAAATTCGTTTTGGGCATAATGGAAGGTATCCTACTGATATCACAACATATTTAAGGCATATTAACTTGTGAAACATGTTCATGACACTTTTGGTTACCCGTTATGCATTTTACGCGTTCGGTACGGTTTATGTAACTAGTTTACATGAATTAACCGAAACGGGTCAAACCTTATCATTTTCACTTCAAAATTCAGAATGTGTTTAGTTTACCCATATTATACAACTCTCCATACTTGTCAGGTCTAAATCACATTTTAATCCGGTCTTCGCTTAATCTTGCGTTTTGAACCGTAAACCTTTCCTTAAAACTAACTGGTCTAAGTTACAACTTAAATAAGACCCGTTAGGAATCTAATAGGTTAATAAAACCTTCGTTCCAGATTGAGAGCCCCAGTAGAGGTACTTGTGCTTGCTGATTTGAATATACAGCTGAGAATAAAATTACATTTTAGCTCAGGTAAAATACTTTTAACTTATTTTCCCTATACGGGCTTGAGATACGGTATTATAATAATACCGCTTGGTCGGGTATTGAATGTTTAATCGATTAGTGGTTAAATTATTGAGGTAACCCGTTTTAATCTGTCTTGTTTGAAACAAAGCCTTTGGGGGCTAATGACCATGTCCCGGATATCCTTGGCATCATTTATTAAGAAATGGCCACGTCTTAAGCACGGGGTGTAGGCATACACCTGACAGTTGCGTAGGAAAAACGGTATCTCACTCTCTTGTGGGCCTATACTTGTGGTGTATCTGTTAATCTTGACTTGGTTTCTATATCGGGCCCTGAATGTATAACGAACATATAAATCTGTATACAAGATTATTTTTATATAATTGTCCCAAGTTATAAAAGGATATATGTGCCTTGTGCATTTAAATCAATTTTCAGAAATGTTTTCAAAAGAGTCAGTTAATTGTATTTACCAGTGTAAACTGATGTATTTTCCAAAAAGATTAAGTGACAGGTACTGTACGTAATTGGCTGGGAGCTCAGGGCGTTAATAAGGAATCTTGCAAGTTCTAAACGTCTAAAGTCTGTTAAACAGTGTTTATATTTCTGTTTTAAGATCCGCATGTGGATCCATATACAACCGTTGTGTAATATTTTATTATACTTTCGAATCGGTTTGTATTATTATTACTTTAGACTTCCGGTGTGCATTGAACTGTGAATATTTGACTATGGTGATATCAACTACGTCACGATACTCCCCACCGGGCCCACCGGTAATACGTGGAAATATCGGGGTGTGACAGGTTAGTATCAGAGCCAACATTGAGTGATTTAAACACTAGCCTTTTGTGTTTAATCTCAATGACACAGTAGCACATTCCTTGACTTCTGAGTCTAGACATGAACTAGGCATGATCTCATCCCTGTTATATGTATACATTGTTTTCGATATTTGTGTACTTCAGGAACATGTCGCCGAGCAAAGCTGCCATTGGTGGAGGCTCTCCAAATCCAAAGTTTAAGAATGTAAAGCTTCGTACTACATCTCAAATTAGCATACGACCAGTATGAAGAAAGGACCTTTTGAACCCATTAACCATATTTCAAATTCTATACCCAAGACTTTTGAAACTTCAAATGAGAAGCCAACATCGGAGGAGTTCATACCAGTTGTCCCTGAAGCTCCCGCTCCAAAGATAATACCTATAGACCCAAAGGACTCATATTTCTTACCTCCAAGTCTTGGAATCCCAAACTTGGAATCCCAAACTTGGATTATACCTGTCCTGACCTTATTCATGATTCGTATTATTCATTAACCATAGAATCCTTGGATTCCACTATTGCAAGGATTCCTAAAATAGAAGATTTCGACTACACACCAAAACCTTCAGTATTCGTACTTCACACAGAGAACCCAGGAGAAAATTTCCAGAAATAAAGTGAAGAAGAAACTCTTTTTTGTTGCATTTCATTTCTTTGTTAGTCCTTATAAGGACATATTTATCTTTTAGTTCCTATGTGGACAAATTTCTTGTTTAAGAGTCCCGTTTAGGGCATCTATGTACTTTTTCCATTTAATGGAATGTTATAATTTAAAGTTTCATTTGTCCTTGTATGTATGAACATAACATATAAAATAAATCAAAATATCATTCCTTTTGTAATTGATTTGCCTTTGAATATTGAAAGAAAATCTTGAAGGTATAACCTAGCCTATATGTCATTTAGACATGGCCTAGATGGTAAAACCATTTTAAGATTTAAACCCTTGTTAACATTTGAAAACATGTTAGCACTCCTGGAAAATGTGATTCGATAAAATCACACAAGTCATCCTTATATTGAATTCTTCCAATTTCTTATCTAGCCTAGTGATTTAGAAATCATGGCTCAAATCATCAGATAAGATGATCATATCATAAACATCCCTTAGTGATGAAATGCCTACGGGCTATATCTATTATCCTAAAAGACAAAAGACAGTTGTAGTCTTTGATTCTCTGTCAAGAAAGGTAATGAGCTGTGTTCAAACCTTAATGCCTCGATCCTATAAGGTCATGGCTTATAAATGCAAAACTGTCCTCATGACAAGGCCTTTTGTGTCATTTCAATATCCTTAATAGTTTATAACTGGGATAAAATATAATAAAAATTTAAATAAATTAAATTAACCAATATGGCTTAAAACTTCCATGGTTAATGAATTGCCGTAAGTGACAATTCCATAATAGACTTCTGAATAAATGATTGTCAATATTTATGTAGCAATCAAGCTACATGGCTGGATCAGATGAGGTTAACAGCCACCCGAGGGAGAATGATGATACTACCAGAGTTAATATAGCTGGAGCAGAACTGCAGGCATTAATAGATAATGCCGTTACTCGAGCTCTTGACAGACAGAATAATGAATCAAGTGGTACACGCACCAAGACCCAATCTGTACATCATACAAAACCACCTTCCCAAACGCATGTATCTCATAAGGACGATTCTCATCACTCATCGAATCAGAGGAGTGTTCCGTCTAGACAGGTTGTGCTTAATCAAGAGCCACATGTTAAAACCTGTTCATATAAATATTTTGTCTCCTGCAAGCCTAGAGACTTCACAGGAGAAAAGGGAGCCATCGATTGTATGACGTGGCTCGATGATATGGACACCGTTGTTGATATTAGTGGATGTGCAGAGCAAGACATTGTGAAGTTTGTTTCACAATCTTTTAAAGGAGAAGCCTTAGCTTGGTGGAGGTCACTAATCCAAGCTACAGGGAAGATCCCGTTGTACAACTTTACTTGGGATCAGTTTGTTGCTCATATCAAAGAAAATTTATGTCCTCAACATGAAGTTGAGAAAATTGAGACTGATTTCTTGACATTGGTTGTCACACCCGATTTCCACGTGTCACCGGTGGGCCCGGTAGGGGAGTATCATGACGTGGTTGGCAACATAATAGTCAAACAACACAATAATTAATATGCACAGCGGAAGCAAATTTAAAAGATATAATACAACCGAATTTAATATTGTAATATCAAATGTCACAATATTCGGAAGTTTATCCACAGACGGATCGGAAACAAAATGGAAACAATAGTTCAACAGACTTTAGGCATCTTAAGCTTGCGAGACTTCTAGTGATGCTAAGGAGAAATCCCAGCCAATTACGCTTAGTACCTGCATTTAATCTTTTTGGGAAAATACGTCAGTTTACACTGGTAAATACAATCAACTGACTCATTTTGGAAAATGATTGAAAATTTATTTGGATGCACGTGGCATAAACATTTTATTTAACTTGGGAGAATTATTTAATATTATAATCTTGTGAACGAATTATATGTTCCTTGTGCGTTCAGTAGCCCGGATCTTGTTCGGGTTAAAGATCAATAGACACACCACAATATTCTTTTGTGCACTGTCGGGTGTACGCCTACACCCCGCGCTTAAGTCATGGCCATTTCGTAAAATGATGCTAGGGATATCCGGGACATGGTCATTAACCCCCCAAAGGCTTTAAGTAACAAGACTGTTTAAACGAGCCGATCAAATTATTCAATTAACCACCCAACGATGGAAGATTTGATGCCCGATCAAGCGGTATTCTATATACCGTAACCCAAGCCCGTATAGGGAAAATAAGTTAAAAGTATTTACCTGAGCAATGTATAAATCACAATAAGCAAATTGCAAGTAGCTTTTACTGGTTCTCCTAATCTGGAACGAAGGTTTATAATAACCTATTAGAATTCTAACGGGTCTTTAATTAAGCTTAAGCTTAGACCGGTTAGTTTCAATGATACGGTTTGTACGCACTATTAAGCGAAGACCGGATAGAATGTGATTTAGACCCGACAAGTTCAGAGACTTGTTTAATATGGGTAATTTATGCACACTCTGGATTTTGAGATAAAACCGATAAGGTTTGACCCGTGTCGGCTAATTTATGTAAACTTGTTACATAAACCGAACCGAACGCGTAATAAGCGTAACGGGTAATAATGAGAGCCATTTACAGGTTTCCTGAGTTAATATGCTCCATATATGTTGTGACATCAGTAAGATATCATTTATTATGCCCGAAATGAATTTAAACACAAACTATGCCCCGTAGGGGTAGTTTGGTCATTTTAAAGGTTGTAAAAGAGTTTAAGTGTTAACCTGAGTTACAGGTCTGATGTAATCAGCAAATATACTCAATTTTCTAAGTTATATCAGTAGGTTAAAGTATATATGTGAAATTTATCAATTTTAACCAAACTATGCACCGAAGGGGCATTTTGGTAATTTCACATAAGCCAAAAAGCTCAAACCGAAGTCTGAGTTTAACAACTTTTGCTTACTGTTAAAATCTTATAATTTACCTCAAATATCAGTAGGTATCACCCTTAGTATGTTTAAAATAGTTCTAGTACATACTAGTCGTTAAAAACGCTTAATTAGGCGATTAGAAGCCGTTTCCGGGTTCTATATAGAAATCTGATATTTTTATTCTTCCAGGAGGTTTAAATAATTTATTTATCATTTAGAATCAGTAGCAAAAGGTTTGGAGTCGTTTAGATATGTAAAACTCATTTTATGTCCCGTAAGGGCAAAACATGATAATTACCGGATTAAGCCTACGACTATGAGTTATGCTCAGCCTAAAATTAATTAAAAATCTTCAAAAATCCAAAAATAATATATTACATCAGTGGGAAATAAGTTTGATATAAAAAAGTAGGCTTAACTAGGCTATACGCTAATTACGCCATTTAATTAACATAAAGCTTTCATTTCTTGCGTTAATGAGCATAACTCTCAATCTACACCACCAATTGATCTCAAATTTTGGGTACAAGTATATATATCAGTAACAAAGGTTTCTACTCTTTTACATTTTCAAAAATCATGTTTTAAGGTGATAAGGGCATAATGGTCAACATATGAGCAATTAACGGAATCATGCGAATTAATTGGTTAACTAATGAACCATGGTGTATAATCACAGAGGGTTATACTAGCATGTAACCTGGTCCAAATGAAGCTATTAGGTATTTCTAAATCATACCAAAACGGGTTAGAACTGAAAGTCAAAGTATAAGTCAAACTATGCGACTTTCGGTTCCGAACCGGGTCTAAACAGGAAATTGTCGGGTTGAACATGTTTCGACATGTTCCTACACTAATTACCAAGTTACATTAATGATCAAACAGGTTGTATATGTTCTACATGGCTAATTATGCATAATTTAGAATTTAAGGATCCTGTTGACTTTTTCTTAACAAGTTTGACCCGACATTTGACCTAGTTAGAGTGGGAATCAGGGGGAACCCTTTTGAGGGTTTATTACCCACAAAATTACCAACATATCACTACTTTTGATTCGACAAATCACTGGACCAATAGTGATTAATCTTAAAGTCAACCGTTAATTATGACGGTTTGACTTCTAAGCTATAACTAAGCTAATACTTAATTTAGAAAGGTCAAGTATACTTACAAGAGTCCTATGCACGAATTATGATCACTTGAGCCTGCTTGGGAGCTCTAGAATTGATCAGGAATGCAAGAGAAGGTGTGAAGAACAATGGTTGCAACCTTGGCCCTTTTATAGTGGATTTCTCACCACAAATTGTTGACAAGCAGGTCTACCACTGACCACAACCCACCAACATGTGTCCCTAAGTGCCTAGGACTGTTTAGGGGTCGCCCATAATGCAAAAATATCGATTAAAGGTCGGTTCTGCGCGTTTACAGGCTGCTGTTCGCATTTTCTGTATCTGGGCGGTTAACGCGGCTCGCGTAAAAGACCTTAAGGTCTTACGCGGCCCGCCTGGACCCTATGATCAGACAAAAACGTTTTCAAGATGTTGCATCTCACCTCTTGGCCCTTCCGAAAGGTCAATTGAGCTAATTACTTGCAATTTGACCCCTTATTATTTACCCACAAGGGCTTTAGGACTTATACCTACTTTGCCAAGTCCCTGGACACTTCCGGTTAACCCGAAAAGTCATAACTTTCAATGTTAACGCTTTAACCCCTCGCATACGAATTTGATCATAACTTTCTCATACGATTACGAAACTTTATGAAATTTATATCGTGCATTCTAGTGAGCATAATTAACCATTACAAAGCTTCGGGTTTGTCAAAAGGTCACTCAGAGGTATAACTTAAACATGTTGACACATCTGTAGTTTGTAATCTCTCACTTTTAGCTTCGTATGATCCATGATTTATTCGTTTGATGCTATAAACATCATGTAGGGTTAATGTACAATATATTTATTCACTGTTGACATTTAGAACTCGTATTTTCATATACTTTTCATGTTTGTCATCTTTAGTCCTTTCACCACATTCTTTCACACGTTCAAACATGTGACACGTGTCAACACTTTATAGGACGTGAATTTTCGAGGTGTTATATCCTCACCCCCTTAAAATAAATCTCGACCCGAGATTTACTGAAATAAATAAGGGTACTTTTCTTTCATCGTGGATTCAACTTCCCACGTGTATTCGGGACCTCTACGGGCATCCCATTTGACCTTTACAATAGGCACATGCTTCCTTCAAAGCTTCTTAACCTGTCGATCTTCAATCGACAATGGTTTTTCCACAAATTTCAAGCTCTCATCTATGTGCACATCTGTATGCGGTATTACCAGTGATTCGTTAGCGAAACACTTTTTCAGATTGCAGATGTGGAACACGTTGTGAATTCCACTGAGCTCTTCTAGTAAGTTTAACTTATAGGCAACTGACCCGACACGTTCGATAACCTCGAAAGGTCCTATGTATCTCGGGCTTAGCTTGCCTTTCTTACCAAATCGCATCACCCCCTTCCAGGGTGACACTTTAAGTAACACTTTGTCACCTACTTCGAAGTGAAAAGCTTTACGCTTTGGATCTGCGTAACTCTTCTGCCTATCTCGGGCAGCTTTGAAACGGTCACGAATCTGGACAATCTTGTCCGTCGTTTCGAACACTATCTCTGGTCCTGATAATTGGACGTCTCCAACTTCCGCCCAACAAACTGGCGTTCTACACTTTCTACCATATAAGGCCTCAAAAGGCGCAGCCTTTATGCTGGTGTGGTAGCTATTGTTGTAGGAGAACTCAATTAGTGGTAGGTGCTTATCCTAACTACCACCCAAATCGATCACACATGCACGTAGCATGTCTTCCAACGTTTGAATAGTACGCTCACTCTGGCCGTCTGTCTGAGGATGGTAAGCCATACTGAAATTCAAACGCGTGCCAAAAGATTGTTGGAAACTCTTCCAAAAATGTGACGTGTATCTAGTATCTCTGTCAGAGATAATAGACACAGGTATGCCATGTAAGGCTACAATCTTATCAACGTACAACTGGGCTAACATGTCGGAGCTATAAGTCTCCTTGATGGGTAAGAAATGTGCTGACTTAGTCAGTCTATCAACTATAACCCATATTATATCATTTCCTTTCCTGGTCTTAGGTAACTTGGTGATAAAATCCATAGTTACCATTTCCCACTTCCACGTAGGAAGTTCAGGTTGTTGTAGCAAACCTGACGGCTTTTGATGCTCGGCTTTGACTTGCGCACATGTCAAGCATTTAGCTACATAGGTGGCTACAGACTTTTTCAAGCCTATCCACCAATAATTTGCCCTTAGATCCTGGTACATCTTATCAGCTCCAGGATGAACGGAGTATTTGGAACTATGGGCTTCCTGGAGGATGACATCTCGAAGTCCTCCATAAATTGGAACCCATATGCGTCCATTTAATCTTAGAATTCCGTCCTTGCTAAGAGTTAACTGCTCCTCAGTTACCCCTAGCTTTTCATTAGGATAGTTAGCTTCCAACACAGCTTCCTTCTGTACAGCTAACAACCTTTCAGTCAAACTGTTCTTTATCTCCATGCGCTTGGCATTGATTCGGATGGGTTTCACCCTTTCCTTTCGACTCAAGGCATCAGCGACTACATTCGCCTTGCCGGGATGGTATCTGATTTCACATAATCATTTAAAGTCTCCATCCAACGGCGCTGCCTCATATTTAAATCCTTCTGATTAAACAGGTGCTGAAGGCTCTTGTGATCAGAATAGATCACACACTTAATACCATACAAGTAATGCCGCCACAGTTTTAGTGCGAATACAACGGCACCCAATTCCAAGTCGTGGGTGGTGTAATTCTTTTCATGCACCTTTAACTGTCTTGAAGCATAGGCAATAACTTTGCCTTTCTGCATAAGCACACACCCCATGCCAGTGTGCGATGCAGCGTAGTAAACCACGAACTCTTCTATTCCATCTGGCAATGTCAGAACTGGGGCGTTGCTCAACTTTTGCTTCAGGATATCAAAGGACTCTTGCTGCTTAGGGCCCCAAATGAACTTTACTTTCTTCTTAGTCAAGGAAGTTAGGGGTGCAGCAATCCTTGAAAAATTTTCAATGAAACGCCTGTAATATCCTGCCAATCCCAGGAAGCTACGAATCTCTGTAGGCGTCTTTGGCTCTTACCAGTTCATAACTGCTTCAACCTTAGCGGGATCCACTTGGATACCACGCTCACTCACCACATGTCCAAGAAATTGGACTTCTCGTAGCCAAAATTCACACTTAGAGAATTTGGCATAGAGTTTCTCCTGATGTAGAAGTTTGAGAATACAACGAAGGTGTTTCTCATGGTCAGCTTGATTCTTAGAATAAATGAGAATGTCGTCGATGAAAACGATGACGAATTTATCTAAGTACGGCTTGCAAACGCGATTCATGAGATCCATGAACGCGACCGGTGCATTAGTGAGCCCAAAAGGCATCACTAGGAACTCGTAATGACCATAACGAGTCCTAAATGCTGTTTTGTGCACGTCTTCATCTCTAACCTTCAGTTGATGGTAGCCTGACCTTAAGTCAATCTTCGAGAAATAACTTGCTCCTTGCAGTTGATCGAACAAATCGTCGATCCTGGGCAAAGGATATCTATTCTTTAACGTGAATTTATTTAGCTCACGATAATCGATGCACAGACGCATCGATCCATCCTTCTTTTTCACAAATAGGACTGGCGCTCCCCATGGAGACGAACTAGGTTTAATGAAACCTTTAGTTAGCAGTTCGTCCAGTTGTGTCCTCAATTCCTTCATTTCTGTGGGCGCCAACCTATAAGGTGCTCTAGAAACCGGTGCTGCTCCGGGGATGATATCAATCCTGAATTCCACTTGCCTATCTGGTGGCAAACTAGGTAGTTCTTCCGGAAAAACTTTTGGGTATTCAGAAATGACAGGGATGTCTTCTATCTTTGGTTTAGGCTCATCAATAATCACCTGTGCCATGTAGATGACACAACCCTTCTTTAAACACTTGGAAGCCTTGAGCATAGTCACTTGCTCAGGCAATCCATACTGGGTATCTCCCCGAATGGTAAGTGATTCACCAGACGGAGTCTTTATCACCACTTGCTTTCTATTGCAGACAATTTGGGCCTGGTTATGAGATAACCAGTCGATGCCCAAGAGTATGTCAAAACCGGCTAATTTAAATGGAAGTAGAGACAGAGGAAAAGAATGGTTCTTAATGGATATAACACATCCATCTAACACAGTTGAGACGGTTTCTAGGGTGCCATCCGCTAACTCCACCTCATAATTCACATTTAAGGTTTTGACAGGTAATTTCAGCAATTTGCAAAATTTATGATCTACAAACGACTTATCAGCGCCTGAATCAAATAGTACTCTTGCATAGACATCATTTACAAGGAAAGTACCTGTAATAACGTTGTCGTCTAGAATCGCTTCCTTTGCATCCATTCTGAAGACTCTAGCATTAGTCTTCTTGGCCTCTTCAGGCTTCTTGGTGTATTTAGGGCAGTTGGTTTTAATATGCCCCTTTTCATTGCAACGGTAGCACGTTGCGTCCTTCATCTTCTTGCAATCCAAGGTTTTGTGATCCGTGGACTTGCATATTCCACATGCAAAGGTTTTTGACTGAGTCTGCGAGTTCGACTCGAGTCTGCACTTTCCATAGTGCTGTTTCTTGCAAATTTTGCATTTGGGCTTCTCACCAGAATGATGCCCATCTTTCCTTGACTCCGATCCTTTCTTGTTGTCACCGTTCCCACGGTGTTTCTTGTTCGATCTCCGTGAACCATCATCCTCACGTTTTCTCTTCTCAGACTCCTTATTCCTCAGTGATCTTTGCCTGACCGCATCCAAAGTGAGGGACAAGGATATGTCAGCTACGGATCTAAATGTAGCTGGCCGAGAAGGCTTCACGCTTGCCTTGATTTCCGAGGCTAAACCACCGATAAAACGAGCTATTCTTTTTGGTTCCGGGGTCACCAGATAAGGAACCAACCTGGACATTGTGTTGAAGCTCGTTAGGTAAGCTTGACAGTCAAGGTTTGTCATCACCAATGATAGAAAATCAGACTCTATCTTTTCCACCTCATGCTGAGGGCAGTAATTTTCCCTGATAAGGGCAACAAATTGATCCCATGACATGTTGTACAATGGGATTTTCCCGGTGGCTTGAATCAGTGATCTCCACCATGCTAAAGCTTCACCCTTAAAAGACTGCGACACAAACTTGACTATATCCCTCTCAGCGCATCCGCTGATATCCACGACTGTGTCCATCTCATCCAGCCACGTCATACAGTCAATGGCTCCTTTCTCCCCAGTGAAATCCCGGGGTTTGCAGGAAACAAAATATTTATATGAGCAACCCTTGTCACGGGGTCCCTGGTTTAGTACAATCTGTTGAGATGGAGCACTGTGGTGGTTTGAGGAGTGTCGATCATCATCTTTCTTTGGTTCGTCCTTCTTGGACGGTGGCTTTGAAGGCTGTGTAGATAGGGTCCTACTACGAGTCCCACTATACTCTTCGTACTGCCGTTCCAATGCCTTTGTAACTGCGTCGTCGACCAACGCTTTTAATTCAGCACCCGTTAAATTAATTCGGGCGTTATCTATGTTCTCCACTGGATGACTATTTATCTCGTCTGAGTTAGCCATTTTAATTGAACTGTTACAGAAAACAAGGACAATAGTTTATTTGGGAGTTTATTATGGAATCGCCCCTTAGGGTAATTCATTAACCATGGTAAACAGAGACCATATTTGGTTAATTTATTAATCATATTTATTTAGGATTTCTATCATAATTTATCCTAATTATAAAACAATAACAGTTTTATTTGTGGCACAAAAGGCCTAGTTACATGGACATTTTAATTTATAAGCTATGATTTCAGAGAATCACAACATGAAGGTATATTGGCACAACAGGCCTAGTCACAAGGACAGTTATAAATTATAAGCTATGATTTCAGAGAATCAAAGCATGAAGGTTTGAACCTAGTTCATTACCTTTATCTGACAGGGAGTCATCGCTACCACTGTCTTTTGGCTCATATGGAAATGAGCAGGGCCCGTAGGCGCTATATTACCACGTATGGTCAAAATATGATCATCTTAATTGATGATTTAACCCATGATTCGGAGATCATTTAGTTGGGTTTGGAATCTTTGAAAAGATCCTTATATAATAATGACGTGTGTGATTTTAATGAATCACGTCTGCCAGGAGTGTTAACATGTTCTCAGATGTTAACCGGGATTTGAATCTTTTAAACAGGTCTTACCATCATGGCCAGGTCTTTATAATGACACTCAGGCTAGGTTTCACTCTTAAGATTCTTATTCAATATTTAAATAGGCAGATTATTATTAAAAGGAATGATTTTGATTTATTTATTTCATATATAATATTTATGCATATAATAGCAAGATGAAATTTATAAACATAACATTCCATTAATTATCAAAAGATTACATGTTGCCCTAATAGGGACTTTTCAACAAACAACTTACCCACTCAGGGGTTTAAACAAGTACTTACCCACGCAGGGGCTTAATAACACACATACCCACGCAGGGGCTTAATAACATAATAGTCCACGCAGGGACTTACACAAATATCATACCCTCGTAGGGGTTTACAGAAAGATAGACCCACGCAGGGGTCAAAACAAACAAGACTGGCCCACGCAGGGGCTCAAAAACAAATGAAAGGATTCAGTGGTATTTCTTACTCTTCCCTTTAATTAGGCTCGTTAATCCTTGGAAGAAAGCTTGTCGCTCCCTTCGTTCCCTGTGAAACTCTCGCTCTACATGGTCCAACCTTTGTAGAATTTCTTCACGCTCTGGTGGGGAGAACCTTGGTGGTTGCGATTGTTGCCTGATAATAGGTCTTGGAGGTATTTGGTACCCGTGTGTTGGGTACCCTACTCCCCATGGATCTCCATAGGGTCCTTGGGTGTTGTAGTTAGCCGCTACCATGTAGGGGTCGGCCTCTGCGTAACCATAATTGTGGTGAGTCGGCGGTTCAAACGGGTTATACACCATGGAACCCGTGTATGCTGGAATTGGGTTGTCAAAACCCATCGGTGGTGGTTGTGGTACAGCTGGGTTAGAAGGTCCACCCATTTGGGGGTCCTCCTGTTGTGGCGGATAGTGGCTGCCACTTGACTGACGAGGAGAGCTGAAATGAAAGTCTCCTGCTTGCGAAGACATACGCGCTCCGGTTCTCCTACGCCTTGGCGGTTGTGGAGGTGCCGGTTGAACTGGTGGCGGTGGAGGCGGTGGCGTGACTGCCACAAATCTTGAATCCACAGAGGGATCCTGTTGCTGCTGTTGCTGCTGCTGAGGCGGTGAATGGCGAGGAGGTGCATAGTACCATTTGTGCCTGGTAAACATAGCTTGAAAGCTATCTGGACCAACATAGGGTGATCTGTGGAAAGAAGATCTGTCAGAGATCTCTATAGGGTGGTTTGGTGTACCAGTGGCAGGTTCGACGGGGTCCGTATCCTCGTCCATATCGTCTGCGTGATCTCCCGAGAAATGATCCTCCGGCCCCAATGGGTTAAAACCCATTGGTTCTGCTATGTAGTTTGCCGGGTTAAACCGGCCCCGAAAAACTGGTGTAGGGTCACCAAAAGAATTATGCGATAAGGATCGCTACAACGGTATGTAGGAAGGTTGCGGGTTGTTGGGCTCATACTCCGGCTGTGGCCCATAAGGGTTATGGACAGGAGGTGTTGAACTGTGTGAGACCGACCGTCTAGCCAGTTCAAAGAGGTTCCTCCGGTTTTGCCGGGGATCGTCACTCTCAGTGGTCGAAGGAGCTCGCACGTTCGAAGGTCCTGCCTCGTTGTCATTGGGGGCGGTGATTGGCCCATTTCCACGTCCTCTTCTCCTGAAGAATCTTGGCGGCATTTTGTTAATCCTGTCAATACAATATGAGATAACGACAAGAATATATATATATAAATTAAAGGACAAAACAAAAACCAAACAAGGTAGAACTTGTCCTATGTTATTTGTCTAGACTCGAAAGTTTAGATATGTGCAATTGTGTAACTGAAATTAAACACAAAGGCTAGTGTTTAATTCACTCAGTGTTGGCTCTGATACCAACCTGTCACACCCCGATTTGCACGTGTCACCGGTGGGCCCGGTGGGGGAGTATCGTGACGTGGTTGGCAACATAATAGTCAAACAACACAATAATTAATATGCACAGCGGAAGCAAATTTAAAAGATATAATACAACCGAATTTAATATTGTAATATCAAATGTCACAATATTTGGAAGTTTATCCACAGACGGATCGGAAACAAAATGGAAACAATAGTTCAACAGAATTTAGGCATCTTAAGCTTGCGAGACTTCTAGTGATGCTAAGGATAAATCCCAGCCAATTACGCTTAGTACCTGCATTTAATCTTTTTGGGAAAATACGTCAGTTTACACTGGTAAATACAATCAACTGACTCATTTTGGAAAATGATTGAAAATTGATTTGGATGCACGTGGCATAAACATTTTATTTAACTTGGGAGAATTATTTAATATTATAATCTTGTGAACGAATTACATGTTCCTTGTGCGTTCAGTAGCCCGGATCTTGTTCGGGTTAAAGATCAATAGACACACCACAATATTCTTTTGTGAACTGACGGGTGTACGCCTACACCCCGCGCTTAAGTCGTGGCCATTTCGTAAAATGATGCTAGGGATATCCGGGACATGGTCATTAACCCCCCAAAGGCTTTAAGTAACAAGACTGTTTAAACGAGCCGATCAAATTATTCAATTAACCACCCAACGATGGAAGATTTGATGCCCGATCAAGCGGTATTCTATATACCGTAACCCAAGCCCGTATAGGGAAAATAAGTTAAAAGTATTTACCTGAGCAATGTATAAATCACAATAAGCAAATTGCAAGTAGCTTTTACTGGTTCTCCTAATCTGGAACGAAGGTTTATAATAACCTATTAGAATTCTAACGGGTCTTTAATTAAGCTTAAGCTTAGACCGGTTAGTTTCAATGATACGGTTTGTACGCACTATTAAGCGAAGACCGGATAGAATGTGATTTAGACCCGACAAGTTCAGAGACTTGTTTAATATGGGTAATTTATGCACACTCTGGATTTTGAGATAAAACCGATAAGGTTTGACCCGTGTCGGCTAATTTATGTAAACTTGTTACATAAACCGAACCGAACGCGTAATAAGCGTAACGGGTAATAATGAGAGCCATTTACAGGTTTCCTGAGTTAATATGCTCCATATATGTTGTGACATCAGTAAGATATCATTTATTATGCCCGAAATGAATTTAAACACAAACTATGCCCCGTAGGGGTAGTTTGGTCATTTTAAAGGTTGTAAAAGAGTTTAAGTGTTAACCTGAGTTACAGGTCTGATGTAATCAGCAAATATACTCAATTTTCTAAGTTATATCAGTAGGTTAAAGTATATATGTGAAATTTATCAATTTTAACCAAACTATGCACCGAAGGGGCATTTTGGTAATTTCACATAAGCCAAAAAGCTCAAAACCGAAGTCTGAGTTTAACAACTTTTGCTTACTATTAAAATCTTATAATTTACCTCAAATATCAGTAGGTATCACCCTTAGTATGTTTAAAATAGTTCTAGTACATACTAGTCGTTAAAAACGCTTAATTAGGCGATTAGAAGCCGTTTCCGGGTTCTATATAGAAATCTGATATTTTTATTATTCCAGGAGGTTTAAATAATTTATTTATCATTTTGAATCAGTAGCAAAAGGTTTGGAGTCGTTTAGATATGTAAAACTCATTTTATGTCCCGTAAGGGCAAAACATGATAATTACCGGATTAAGCCTACGGCTATGAGTTATTCTCAGCCTAAAATTAATTAAAAATCTTCAAAAATCCCAAAATAATATATTACATCAGTGGGAAATAAGTTTGATATAAAAAAGTAGGCTTAACTAGGCTATACGCTAATTACGCCATTTAATTAACATAAAACTTTCATTTCTTGCGTTAATGAGCATAACTCTCAATCTACACCACCAATTGATCTCAAATTTTGGGTACAAGTATATATATCAGTAACAAAGGTTTCTACTCCTTTACATTTTCAAAAATCACGTTTTAAGGTGATAAGGGCATAATGGTCAACATATGAGCAATTAACGGAATCATGCGAATTAATTGGTTAACTAATGAACCATGGTGTATAATCACAGAGGGTTATACTAGCATGTAACCTGGTCCAAATGTAGCTCTTAGGTATTTCTAAATCATACCAAAACGGGTCAGAACTGAAAGTCAAAGTATAAGTCAAACTATGCGACTTTCGGTTCCGAACCGGGTCTAAACAGGAAATTGTCGGGTTGAACATGTTTAGACATGTTCCTATACTAATTACCAAGTTATATTAATGATTAAACAGGTTGTATATGTTCTACATGGCTAATTATGCATAATTTAGAATTTAAGGATCCTGTTGACTTTTTCTTAACAAGTTTGACCCGACATTTGACCTAGTTAGAGTGGGAATCAGGGGGAACCCTTTTGAGGGTTTATTACCCACATAATTACCAACATATCACTACTTTTGATTCGACAAATCACTGGACCAATAGTGATTAATCTTAAAGTCAACCGTTAATTACGACGGTTTGACTTCTAAGCTATAACTAAGCTAATACTTAATTTAGAAAGGTCAAGTATACTTACAAGAGTCCTATGCACGAATTATGATCACTTGAGCCTGCTTGGGAGCTCTAGAATTGATCAGGAATGCAAGAGAAGGTGTGAAGAACAATGGTTGCAACCTTGGCCCTTTTATAGTGGATTTCTCACCACAAATTGTTGACAAGCAGGTCTACCACTGAACACAACCCACCAACATGTGTCCCTAAGTGCCTAGGACTGTTTAGGGGTCGCCCATAATGCAAAAATATCGATTAAAGCTCGGTTCTGCGCGTTTACAGGCTGCTGTTCGCATTTTCTGTATCTGGGCGGTTAACGCGGCTCGCGTAAAAGACCTTAAGGTCTTACGCGGCCCGCCTGGACCCTATGATCAGACAAAAACGTTTTCAAGATGTTGCATCTCACCTCTTGGCCCTTCCGAAAGGTCAATTGAGCTAATTACTTGCAATTTGACCCCTTATTATTTACCCACAAGGGCTTTAGGACTTATACCTACTTTGCCAAGTCCCTGGACACTTCCGGTTAACCCGAAAAGTCATAACTTTCAATGTTAATGCTTTAACCCCTCGCATACGAATTTCATCATAACTTTATCATACGATTACGAAACTTTATGAAATTTATATCGTGCATTCTAGTGAGCATAATTAACCATTACAAAGCTTTGGGTTTATCAAAAGGTCACTCAGAGGTATAACTTAAACATGTTGACACATTTAACCCCTGTAGTTTGTAATCTCTCACTTTTAGCTCCGTATGATCCATGATTTATTCGTTTGATGCTATAAACATCATGTAGGGTTAATGTACAATATATTTATTCACTGTTGACATTTAGAACTCGTATTTTCATATACTTTTCATGTTTGTCATCTTTAGTCCTTTCACCACATTCTTTCACACGTTCAAACATATGACACGTGTCAACACTTTATAGGACGTGAATTTTCGAGGTGTTACATTGGTCATGAAGAACTTAGATTTTCAGACATATCTTACAAGTTTCAATACCATGTCTCGATTGGTTCCTTACTTGATCACACCGGAACCGAAGCGTATAGCTCGTTTTATTGGGGGTCTAGCCCCAGAAATCAAGGCAAGTGTGAAAGCATCGAGACCTACTAAGTTCAGGTCAACGGCAGATCTGTCACTATCTCTCACACTTGATGTGGTCAGAAACAAGGCTGCGAAAGCTTCTGGTGATGGAAAACGTAAAAGGGAGGATGAGAATTCTCATCGCTCCGATAAGAAGAAAAAGGGGAACTCTGATCATAAGAAGAGTTCCGGGTTTAAGAAGGACAACCAGCAGTCGGGTGAAAAGACCAGGTGCAAAACCTGTAGGAAATACCACCTCGGGAAATGCAGATTTGAATCTCAGCCTCTACCTTGTGGGATCTGCAAGTCTAAGGAACATAAAACCTTGGATTGCAAGAAGTTGAAAGATACAACCTGTTATGGTTGCAACAAGAAGGGGCATATCAAGACTAACTGCCCTAAGAATCAAAAGACGCCTGAAGAGGCCAAGAAAACAAATGCGTGAGTCTTCCATATGAACACCCAGGAGACAGTACAGAATGATAACATCATAACAGGTACCTTTCCTTATCAATGATGTTTATGCGGGAATTTGTTTGATTATGGCGCAGAAAATTCTATTGTGGACAATAAATGTTGTAAGCTGTTGTATCCTCCTGTTAGGACTTTAGACATATAACGCGAGGTAGAATTGGCCGATGATACTCTAGAGACTGCTTCAACAATCTTAGATGGATGCTTTATATCCATTAGGAATCATTCTTCTCAAATATCCTTATGGCGAGCTTTCAAGCCATCCAAAATCATCAATATGTTAAAGACATATGTGACATTTTGATCCCCCTGTCAAAAAGGTAATGGACTAGGTCCAAACCTTAAATGCCATTGACGGTCTTTTTATGGCCTATGCTAAATATAATGGATATTTATTTAAATAACATTCATTAAGAATGTTCGTACTGTATTAGCCTGTATGGTTTAATGATACCATGGTCAATATATGTTAGGTCATCAGGATGATGAATAGCAGTTGTTGGAATGCAACTAAGTAATTGTTTCATTTGGTGTTAGGAACCAAGTCTCGAGTATGACAAACTCGGATAAAACAACCGTCAATCGCCATTGATGATGCGACATATGCTAATGATGCTACAATTGTGAACCTCAAAATTAACAAAGATGTTCTCCAAGCTATGATAGACGCAGCTGTTGGAAAAGTTCAAAGAGCCCAATGCTACTTGCTCCAAATCCCATTTAAGACTACACTCCTTTACTCACGAGAAGGATCTTGTTCATGCCTCGGATGCAAAGAATGAACTAAAAAGTAAAAGGGAGGAAGATGACTCCCAGACTTCTAAGAAAAAAGGGTAAGCTTGAGTTCAATAAAAACAAACAAAAGTCCAACAAGAAACCTATATGCAAGACCTGCAAGAAGCACCATCTAGGAAAGTGCAGGTTCGAATCAAAATCCCAATCACAGCCTAGGGCTTGTGGGATCTCCAAATCAAGAGAACATAAAACTTTGGATTGCAAGGATATAAAGAAAGCAATTTGTTTCGGTTGTGGTGAGAAAGGCCACATCAAGACCACATGCCCTACATCTGTCAAGGGAAGTATGGCTAAAGATAGAAAGCCTAAGAATGAAAGCGTTTAAACTCTCCTGATGGATGCAAGAGGTAGTTCATATAATTAATGACATCAGGTACCTTCTTTAACATTCATTGGTAATATAAGTGCTAAGAGTTCTGTTTTGATTCAGATGCCAATAAATCCTTCATAAATTGTAAGTATAGCAAACTTTTAAATTCTTCCATAAGAACCCAAGAGATTAAGTGTAAGGTAAAACTTACAGACGAAAATCATAGGAACCATTTCTTCTGTTCCTGTCTGAATTCTTCAGTCGTAAAATTCTAGAGTACTCTCTCCAGATGGAGTACGTCAGTATATGTTAGTTTGATATCTCTTTGATTTCTATCAATTTCAAATACCAGACTGTATGATGAAACTGCAATATGAGGATTGGTGTATCTTAATATGTTCCATAGATTGCTTCCTTAGATAACACTATTTTCCTTAGCTAAAATACTCGGGGGTGAAGTACATGTTACTAAATGCTTACAAACAATTACAAATGGTATGGTTAGCTAAGGAAAATACTGTTAGATCATAATCAAAATCTTAAAGAACACTAAAGAACATAAGAAGTAAACATAAACATGAGCATATTTAATGAAGTAATCTTGATGAATATGAGTTGTTATGCTTGTTGATCATTGATTGTTTATAGAAATGATGTTGATCATCATAAGATCTTGCTAGATCATGATTAAAAACATAATCTAGCAAGATGAGAAAGTAGATATGTTGTAGGATGATAGATCATCCACACATGAATCATGAACTTGAAAGAATACTTTGATTTCTTGAAAAATAATGATCAAAGTATGTTATTAATCATATAGATATAAATATTTATGAATGGTTTTTCAAAGGAACCAAGCTAAAAATATGAGCTTCATTTAATCTTGGTTCTTACATAAACAAACCCTATTTTTGGTGGTTAAACAAGTGTAGAAACACTTGTGTAACAAGAAGATTTAATAAGGAAACATTTTTAGAAAATGTAACAAGAAGTTGTAAACATCTAACTTCTTTAAAAATGAAGTTTTTAAAAGAACTAATCACATTTTAAAGGGTAACAAGACTTACTAAGAACACTAGTAAGTTCCTACAAATTTTTACAAATATTCAAGTTCATGAAGCATTAGATTATGCTTGTTTTTAGCAAGATTGGTAAGTAAAGGTTGTTTATTGTTGATTATGGATTGATTGTGATGATTTTTACAAAAGAAAATGATATGCTTGAAAGCATGGAAACCTCCATTTTTAGGAGAAACTATGGCAAAATTTTCTAAAAATCCAAACACTTAGAAAAATGTTTATTAACCTACACTTACAAGTGTATTTTAAACCATAAGTTGTTACAAAAACTTTGCCATAATTTTGGGTTATAAAAATACAAATATTGGAGGTTGATCTTCATAAATAAAAGTGACTAAATATGTAATTAGGAAATATATATTTAGAAGACACCATGTATGTGATTAATTGTATATTTTGTGTATTAGTTATATTATTTTAGGATTTAAAATAATATAACACATCAAAACACCAATGATTACAATCCAAAATATTACCAAAATTCCAAGAAATAAATATACAAATTATACACAAAATATTGATGAAACCGAACTATGGAATAAGACTTACTAAATATTCCGGAAATTATATTCACAGGTATATTTTGGTAAATAATATTTTGGACACCAAGAGACAATATATGATTTTTATGAATATTACAAGAATATATCATATTTTGACAAAGGAAAAATATATTATTTTGGGTGAATAAAACAATATATATTTTTCTTGGAATTATTAGAAGATGTATTATTTTTGGGAGAAAATATACATTTCTTAAACAAACATGAAATACGATATTTTTGGATGAAAAATATATTTTTTCAAATAAATATGAGACATATCATTTTTAGAGAAAGATAAGCTTATATATATATATATATATATATATATATATATTCTAAGTTAGACTTGAAAATATATCATTTTGGAACTTATATGAAAATATTTTGGAAATATATATTGGTGAACTTTTATTAAAGATAATATTCCGAAAAAATTAATACAAAATTAAGAATAAGAATACTTAATGAATACAATACAAATACGTATAAATACACACCGGAATACGATACCGATACGTGGCAGAAATATGCAAATATGGAGGAAAATACATGTATAAATACTTGAGAAGTATTAAGTTAAAATATATTGATTTAACAATTATTCCAAAAATTAAGAAATATAATTTAAGTTAAAATATTAATTATTTAACAAATAATTATATAACTTGGAATAACATCGAAGACACAAAAGAAACATAACTCAAAGACACTAACTAATACTAAATGAAGGCACGAGCCGATCGTCTAATGGACCGTAGTACGCATGTAGGTAGTCGTGCGTTCTAGAAGAAGCTTTGAGTTACATTGGATACAAGCAACGCAAAACTGTGAGTTCATGTCCCCCTTTTCTTTTAACTGTTTTCAGTTTTATAACTTCGGGGGTGAAGTACATGTTACTAAATGCTTACAAACAATTACAAATGGTATGGTTAGCTAAGGAAAATACTGTTAGATCATGTGAGAGTGTAGGCGCAACTACCAGGAGCGTAGATCGGAACTCATTAAAGGTTATCGCTTAGGAAACCACGTCTATTAACTCAGGCAAACCCTACCATTTCGTCGTGCAAGCTATTTTAGTTAACCAAACGGGTAAAGTACGTAAATTTCTTTTATTGAAATCTCCACTTTCGCTTCTAGCAAGTAGATGTTAACATCTCTACTCCTCTCAATGGTAGTTGCGCCGCGTCAATTTTCTTCATTAAAGCAAACGCTCCTTTGTCTCGGTACTTGAGCATTCCTTCATTATAGCGAATACTCATCGTTTCATTTCTTGGAAATTCGCATGTTACGCGTGCACCGTTTGTTATGCATGTGGTTTCGTTTCGAATGAGCGCCACATCAAAGTTCAAATATCATTTCATTAAATCTAATTATTGAATTGTGATTTGAATAACCTACATTATTGTAATTGTTGGCTCCTTTGCTAACGAGTCAACACACTTTCTTGGAACCTCTTTTTTCCAAGTTACATACATTGTTTACCTTGGTAACCATGCCGAAATTCCTTGTCGATACCTACATTTATTGTCAGTTGCGCTGAAATCAAGTTCAATTGCTTGAACTTGTCCATTTCATATATTCAATTATCATATGATGTATTGAGGGCATCATATTCAAGTTCATTTTTGAAAGTGTTTCTTTTGTTTCGAGTCGTAATAGACTTGTTTGGCCTACGACTCCATTAAATCGTTTGTTGCTTTCGACACCTTGCAGTGATGATTTCACTGAATTGAAGCTTGCGCTAATCTTGATTACGCATCTCATACACGGGTTTAACTGTTTATTTATTGACTTACTCTAAATCCATTATGTTATAACATAATTAAAGCAGTCCTAACACAATCGTGTGTTAAGACAATGGTACACACATTCATTTTTATATTCCACTGTACCTATCAACCTTTCATTCATTACCGATCGAATGCCTTGCGGTATTTATTACTTTTCGTCTTCGATCCAAAACCGGTGGTCCTTTGATGTTCCATATTCAATTGAAAACTCTATGACATTGAGTAAATCAAATCTTCAGATTGTTTCGGTATACTTTCATTTGATTTCAAACACGGTAAACTTGTTCGGTCACCGCTATTATTGAATTATGTTATTACAACACCTTGTGGTGTCAATACAAACTTGTAGCTTGTGCTAGTCATGATCACCCGTTTCACACGCAACTACACATATTTTTGCTTGACTTGTCTTTCAAAACACCCTTAATGCAACTATGTATCAAGACAACGATACACCAAGTTCGATTGTATTCCATATCGGTGTATTCTTCCGATTCAATACTGTCAACACACACTAATTTTATTCATTCAATTGTTCAAAAGTTGACGGATCATTTTCATGTTACTGTTACAATTGAGCTTGCTGATTTTGAGTTCATTTAGCGGATGTTATTGCTTCAGAAAAAAAAAACTCATTTGAATATTGTGAATGATCCATTGAAATTGTATTGGTCAGAACTCCTCTTTTATTGGACCCTTGTGAGATAAGTGGCACCAGATGTTACATCTATACATCTCGTATCCCCTTGACATCGAATTCTGAGAGACATACCTTTTAACCATTGGACTCTTAATATAGGAAGATGTCCTTGGATTCACCTGATTCAATAGGTCCTGATTCGGTATTGTGGTTAGTTACTGTGGTGTTATTCATATCCATACATGCATGACGTAACCCTAAGGGGTTAAGGTAGAATAAATTTCGAGGACGAAATTTTCTTAACAGGGAGAGAATGTGACAACTGTCAAAAATCCACGTATCCGTACAATTAATTAACCATGATTAGTGCTTAATGATTGTGCTAAATTGCAATTAACTGCTTTCTGATTACTGCCATATACATACATGTGCATCATACATTGCTTAATGTCATACCAACATTGCATGAAAGTTGTATTGCCTTAAATGATGCATTGAGTACAGTTAACATAGTTATCTGATAAATCAGGAAAATGGTAACAGAACTCAGCACATAGATAGACAGTGCATTGAGACACAGAATGAGGCAGAAACCAAGTATTACACTAAGTGTAGTGTGTAGGAAAGTAAGGATCATAAAATTGCCTTCCTAGTGATAGTTTAAGTGCCGGAAAGTGCCTAAAACTTACATAAACTGCAGAATTCTGCAGAAAATCAGCAAATTCAGCATTTAAAAATAATTACATCATGCAGAAACAAGCTTAAATGGTCCTGAATACTTTCCTAAGTGTCGGGAAACAAAAGTGTCACAAAAGGATACATAAAGCACACTAAACTGCAAAGTTTAGCACTTTAACGAACCAGTAACCAACCGAACAACCGGACACTACCCGAAACATCAAATTTACACTAGAAGCACTATTTTAACATTACCAAGCTAGTTATGGTCCCCGAACGTCATAACACCTCCTAAAAATATCTAATAACTAGAACATGTAACTAATACTTGGATTTAAACTAGATTGTAACTAAACTAGTTGAAACCTAATCTAGACACCCCCCACCTAGTTCACGGCCATACATGGCCCCACCACCTTGATTTTATTTAGATTAAATATTAGATTGTGTTTCTTCATTTTGGACATAAGAACCATTAGTTAAAGTATGAAAATGGATTATAAGTAAACACATGAGAACATGACCCTCATTCTTATACACACTTAAACACACACTCTTCTCTCCCTCTCCCTTGCTTACATTCAGCCGAGAATAACCCCCACAACACCACCATCATCGCTTCACTTTCATTCAAACCTACATACACTCAAGGGTGCTAGAAGACGTATTATGAAGCTTGGAGCCTTTGGAAGCTAAATGACCTCCCTCATTTGCTTTTATCCACTTGTTTTCTACTTTTGAATCATCCCTTGAGCTAGTGGTAAGAACCTTGTACACTCCATTTCACTTCCATTTTTAGTGGTTAAAGAAGAATCATAATCAAAATCTTAAAGAACACTAAAGAACATAAGAAGTAAACATAAACATGAGCATATTTAATGAAGTAATCTTGATGAATATGAGTTGTTATGCTTGTTGATCATTGATTATTTGTAGAAATGATGTTGATCATCATAAGATCTTGCTAGATCATGATTAAAAACCTAATCTAGCAAGATGAGAAAGTAGAAATGTTGTAGGATGATAGATCATCCACACATGAATCATGAACTTGAAAGAATACTTTGATTTCTTGAAAAATAATGATCAAAGTAAGTTATTAATCATATAGATCTAAAGATTTATGAATGGTTTCTCAAAGGAACCAAGCTAAAAATATGAGTTTCATTTAATCTTGGTTCTTACATAAACAAACCCTATTTTTGTGGTTAAACAAGTGTAGAAACACTTGTGTAACAAGAAGTTGTAAACATCTAACTTCTTTAAAAATGAAGCTTTTAAAAGAACTAATCACATTTTAAAAAGTAACAAGACTTACTAAGAACACTAGTAAGTTCCTACAAACTTTTACAAATATTCAAGTTCATGAAGCATTAGATTATGCTTGTTTTTAGAAAGATTGGTAAGTAAAGGTTGTTTATTGTTAATTATGGATTGATTGTGATGATTTTTACAAAAGAAAATGATATGCTTGAAAGCATGGAAACCTCCATTTTTAGGGGAAACTATGGCAAAATTTTCTAAAAATCCAAACACTTAGAAAAATGTTTATTAACCTACACTTACAAGTGTATTTTAAACCATAAGTTGTTACAAAAACTTTGCCATAATTTTGGGTTACAAAAATACAAATATTGGAGGTTGATTTTCATAAATAAAAGTGACTAAATATGTAATTAGGAAATATATATTTAGAAGACACCATGTGTGTGATTAATTGTATATTTTGTGTATTAGTTATATTATTTTAGGATTTGAAATAATATAACACATCAAAACATGTTACACCTATATTCGTACATGGCAAAAGTCGCAGCGGAAATACTAACCATAAAGTTTCTTTCATTATAAATACCTCAACTTATTTAAAATTTAACTTTAACATAATTCTTATTCATAAATCCGTCATCCTCTTATTTACTAATTAAATACATAGCTTATGTTTACTACATTTTACATTCAACGTCCCCGTACAATCTCTCTAGTGACTCGGTCTTCGATCCCTAATCCTTGTGATAATCGCTCATTATCCGTACAACCTGCATTTACCACATACATTCAAAACATTAGCACACACTATATAAACAAGATCATTCGCGTACACTTCACGTTCCATTCTTTAATAACATTTAGCATTTCATCTGCGTATGCATTTCCTGGTGAGGCTTCATGAATGTACCTGCATTACTTATCATTTCCAAGGTACACCATTAAGAACGTTAACATTCAACGTGTCTAAATCATGCTTACATACATACTTACAAACAAACGTACCTTCACATCTACATACATGCATATCTTTTCTACAACTTTATATTCATGCTTACACTTACACATGTCTTTACACCTACATACATACATAACTGCATACGTACATACCTTCCCTACATCTTTACGTGCGTGCATACCCCCATTCATATCCGTATACATACGTCGTACGCATCTACATATGTACCTACTCATCTATATATGTACATACCTCTCGTACATCTCTACATACATGCGTATGACTATATATATATATATCTTTATACATACGTACTTACATACACATACATACATACCTTTATACTTATTACGTTACATTCATACTTGCGTATACGCTCATCGTACCTCATAAACCTTCTAAAATGAGCTTAGAATACAATTCGGGGCTCCTTGTAGGTTACATGACTGATTACAGATGAATTCTGCGCATTCTGTTGAACTGGCAGCTGATGCACGACCATGCTTCATAACCGCATGACCGTGCAGGTCCTACAACGTCGGAAACACAGGTCTTGCACGAGCCAGTGTTCTTGTTTACTCGGAAACGCACGACCGTGCACCAGGGTCGCACGACCGTGCGACACCATCCGTCGGGCCAACTCGCGTAGACAGTAGCTTAAGGCGTCGGGCAAAAATGAAAAATGCAAAGGGCATCGGCGACGGGCAAAATGGCGTCGGCGACGGGTCCCAGAATCGCCATTTTTGCTGCAGATCCATATCGTCGTCCGAAAACGCTAAAACTTGCGTAACTTTCAAACCGTATAACCATTTAACCTCCCGTTTCTTCCTACATGCTTGTAAATTCACCATCTATCATATGAACTTAAAATTCCACCTCCGGATTGAGGGAACTCTTAACTTACATGCATTCGGCTTATTATCATTTTCTAATTATTTGACCCGTTTGTGCATTTATCAACATAATCTGTATATTTGACCTCATTCTCATATGAACTTAATAATTTCCTTGACGCCTATCATAAAAGATTAATTTCTCGAATGTCTAGCATTCTCTTAACCCATTTTCGCTCAAAAGCTAATTTTGACCCGTTATGGGTATTTGCGCATTAAAAGGTCTACGACATACAAAACCCTATACTTCGCTTTCATACTTGACAAAGACATTACTCTAATCGAATAGCTCATTTCCAAACGACGTTTAAGGTCGTTTGCCCGGGATACCTATCAAGGGCGTTTTTGTCAACTTTGCTCTATCCTTAACAACAAAGGATTTCCTTGCATAAGTAACCAATCCTACTACTTAGCTACAATTCCTAATCTCACATACCTTGCTCGGATCAAAGCTAAGATCTGTTTAATACTTCATCGATATCATACAATTCATTCCTCCTTGACCTCAGTTATCATATTTAATTAAATTGCATATAATTTTACATAAACGACTAAGAAGTGATTACGGAATCACTTACCTCATGCATCCGTGTTCATATTCGTTTCCTCGCCACTTCTTGATCCATTATCCTTCCGTGCTTGATTCCGTCTCGACATGATTCCTATACTTCCATGTCATCGAAATCACATTCTTATTAGCATATTCATTTGTACATGTTGACGATAACATTATTAGTCGTTTCTAACAAGCATAACCCATATAGTCATATCCATATCCGTTTGCCCCCATGTAGTTCATCGTGTCATTACATATAACGGGTGTTGATGTAACATGTAACGTACGACTCCCTAATATCCTACCTTCACAACAAGAAGTTAAATTATGCTTCTTGTTCGTAGTTGACTTCCAGAAAGTCAACAATTCATTTTATTTAACTTTCGACTTATCATTTTATACCTGTATCACCATGATAGACTATACGGACGACACTATATACATTTTATCATACGATTGGTGTGCGTACCACCTTTTAAGCATAACATACAACTAATTCATGCACAATCTTCTAAATTCATACATAGTTCATCAAATGCTTCTACAAATCAACATGGGGTATTTAAATTAAACATCAAACATGTTATCGTCACATTTTATTCACTTCATCTAACAACAATTCATCATTTCTTATCCCATTTCTTTAAACATTCACACATATGTATGATTCCAAACATTATTAACATAAGTGAATCATCAATTTACATTACATCATCTAAAACCCACTTCATAACTACTTGTTAATCACTTACAAGTGATCTAATCTTAAGTTCTTCATAATTCATCATACTTTTGACATATGTACTACCTTGTAAGCATAGTGTACAACTAGTTCATGCATATCATTCTAATCTCATACACAATTCATCAATTTCTTCCTTCTAATCAACATGAATCATACATGCATAAACATCAAACATACTAGTATCACATTTCTTTCAATTCCTCTCACAAGAATCCATCATACAAATCAAAATACATCCATATTAAGCAAGAATTTAGACATAGATGATTTACCCATGTCTTCATCTTCACCATAACAAATGGGTTTCACCCTTAAACATCAAATTAACCTAAACCATGCATAATCCATCTTTTATATGATGATTCTAACACATATAAATGATCAATTTCATACCAATTCGCGGATTGGAACATAACCCACTTCATACAAGTTCATCAATCTAAGTTTCAAGACATACCTCACGATCCCCTTGTCTAGGTGATCACTAATTCATGTTCCTTAATAGATTTGAGCCTCGATTCAACCTTCAATTGGAGCTTCTTTAAGAACTAGGGTTTACACCCCTTTGTTCTTCTTCTCCAGAGCATTCCACGCACACACACATGATGTGTGTGTGTGTTATGATTTTGTTTATTAAAACATAACTTTCCCCCTTGTTCATATTTGATCCCTCAAGTTTGTTCCCTTGTTTGCTTTGCTAAACTTTTGACTAGGTATAATAACCTAGTTACTACATTCTATTTTATTAAACATGGGGTCTCACTAGCAAATTTAGTAATTCGAGTTTTGGGGTGTTACAAAACACCAAGGATTACAATCCAAAATATTACCAAAATTACAAGAAATAAATATACAAATTATACACAAAATATTGATGAAACCGAACTATGGAATAAGACTTACGAAATATTCTGGAAATTATATTCACAAGTATATTTTGGTAAATAATATTTTGGACACCAAGAGACAAAATATGATTTTTATGAATGTTACAAGAATATATCATATTTTGACATAGGAAAATTTATTGTTTTGGGTGAATAAATATATATATATTTTTCTTGGAATTATTAGAAGATGTATTATTTTTGGGAAAAAATAAACATTTCTTAAACAAACATGAAATACGATATTTTTGGATGAAGAATATATTTTCTCAAATAAATATGAGATATATCATTTTTAGAGAAAGATAAGCTTTTATATATATATATATATATATATATATATATAGGGGGCCGCTAGAATGAGAACCACCACGAGTTGTAAGAACCATGAGAACCGCGCCCCGCGGGTGGCCGTCGGTGACGAAATTTTTTTTACACCTAGATCCGTATATTTTAGGGGGGGTGTAAAATTTTCGGTTCAAACGGCGCGCCCGAGGGGGTAGTTTTTTACGCCCAAAGTTTGGGTTTTTTTAATTTTTTTAATTTTTCTTTTTTTTTTTACCAAACTTTGGGCGTAAAAAACTACCCCCTCGGGCGCGCCGTTTGAACCGAAAATTTTACACCCCCCCTAAAATATACGGATCTAGGTGTAAAAAAAATTTCGTCGCCGACGGCCACTCGCGGGGCGCGGTTCTCATGGTTCTTACAACTCGTGGTGGTTCTCATTCTAGCCATCCCCTATATATATATATATATATATTCTAAGTTAGACTTGAAAATATATCATTTTGGAATTTATATGAAAATACAAATATTTTGCCAAAGGAAAAATTATAAATAATTTTTCTTAGTAATATTTATTGAAATATATATTTTGGAAATATATATTTGTGAACTTTTATTAAAGATAATATTCCGGAAAAATTAATACGAAATTAAGAATAAGAATACTTAATGAATACAATACAAATACGTATCCTCATACGTATACATACACACCGGAATACGATACCGATACGTGGCAAAAATATGCAAATGTAAGAATACGAATATAAATACACCCATCCTTGGGAGGGAAATACATGTATAAATACTTGAGAAGTATTAAGTTAAAATATATTGATTTAACAATTATTCCAAAAATTAATAAATATAATTTAAGTTAAAATATTAATTATTTTAACAAATAATTATATAACTTGGAATAACATCGAAGACATAAAAGAAATGTAACTCAAAGACACTAACTAATACTAAATCAAGGCACGAACCGATCGTCTAATGGACCGTAGTACGCATGTAGGTAGGCGTGCGTTCTAGAAGAAGCTTTGAGTTACATTGGATACAAGGAACGCAAAACTGTGAGTTCATGTCCCCCTTTTCTTTTAACCGTTTTTAGTTTTATAACTTCGGGGGTGAAGTACATGTTACTAAATGCTTACAAACAATTACAAATGGTATGGTTAGCTAAGGAAAATACTGTTAGATCATGTGAGAGGGTAGGCGCACTCTTAAAAAGCAAAAGTATTACACTAAATTCTTGTCTTCACCAAGTGATGTAAGAGACTTAGGCAAACATTGCCTTTGATTGTCAAGAACTCTTACTATCAATCTTGGATCCCGAGACTACTACACACACTCTATGATGGATGATGGATAATGGTGGTGGATGTGGGTGTTGTGATGGTGGTGGAGTGTGGGTGAAGTGGGAGAGAGGTGGTTTGTCAAGTGATGCCTTTGCAATGAACCAAGCACCCCTATTTATAGCCTGCACAGAAGCCCGGACACGGCCCCATATCCACCAATCTTCTCTTTCTTCATTAAATGCAGTTTGTCTACATTAGTTGACCACGCCCCCGTGTCCGCTGGGCACGACCCCATGTGCAGAAGCGTATCTGTACTATCAAGATTTACCTGGATTCTGCGAATCTTAGCGTTGACCACGGCCCCGTGTCCGATGGGCACGCCCCCGTGTTGGGAAATAGAAGCTTCTACAGCTTTGTCTTTTCTGCAGACACTTGGGCACGCCCCCGTGTTCAATGAGCACGGGGCGTGTTCAGCCTTCTGATGTCTTTTTTTGTTTGGGAAGATGCTGTTGAGGGGTCGGGCATGCCACATTTATTCATTTTCTTGTATTATTGTTAGATTTGACTGCATTTTTGCTTCTTTTGTTAATTTAAGCTCATTTAACCCTGAAAATACAAAAGGAAGACAAAAGCACACTTTTTCCAACATTAGTACTAAAAAATGGTTAGTTTTATGTCTCATTTGATGTAATTTATATGTTACATTTTACACACATCAAAGACCAACAAATGTCCAAACTTTAAGCAATGATACTTATGAAACTCATGCCAACCCTTCTGCAGCCAGAGCTTACCGTCATCAGACACCGTCCAACCGAGAGGCCAAACCTTTGTCAATATAATTCACTATCCTGTCAATGTTAGGCTTCGTTATCGTTTCATACCACGCTATCCGTCCTGTGTAGTTTTCCGTCCAAAGTGCTGCTTCTTCTCACACGTGTCAGGAAGCTACCGCGTGACAGAAATCTACATTGGAAAATTAAATCGACACCTTCAATATGCATCGTATAGGCCTATACGATGCGTGTTACTTTTTATAAGGGGGATATTGTCAACCTTTGACTGACCTTAAAGTTTGAACTAACCTTAATACGCATCATATAGGCCTATACAATACATATCGAAGATGTGGATTTAATTTCCCAAAGTGTGGTAGTAATACGAACCTTTGACATAAAACTTCCTTTTAAACATATAAAAATACTAATATTTAATTCATTTTATTGTATCATTTAAAAACATGATGCTAATGATGCATGACTTTGGGAGGTGTGAGATGGCGAATAGTACAAAGTAAATATCTTGTAGTACCCTTCCCTTGTACTACACACCAATTATATCCATCCCCCACACCTCCGGTCCCATTTTTCATTCCTTACGCAACCACCACCAACTACCTTTTTCCGATCACTTTTCCGCCACCGCAACCATGATGCACATGACCTTCTACTGGAGCCGCAACGTCACTCTCCTCTTCTCCTCCTGGCAAACCGACTCATGGATCACTTACGCTCTCACCTTACTCACCTGCTTCATCTTCTCCATCTTCTACCAGTACATGGAGGACCGCCGCCTCCGTTTCAAGCTTCTCTCCACCTCCGCCGCCTCAACCACCACCAACGGCACCGCTGTTGACGCTACGCCGCTCCTGAACAAGAAGATTTTCGCCGGAAGTAGCCGGTGGAGCGTCGGTAGGGTTGCCGGAGCGGTTCTGTTCGGAATTAACTCGGCGATTGGATACTTCCTTATGCTTGCGATTATGTCGTTTAATGGCGGTGTGTTTGTTGCGATCGTTGTTGGATTGGCTGTTGGATACTTGTTGTTTAGGAGTGGTGATGATGAGCAGGTTGTTGTTGTTGATAATCCGTGTGCCTGTGCTTGATGATGTTGTTGTTGTTGTTGCTCGAGATCCGGTTGATTTGTAGATCGATGTGATTGAATGTTGAAACCCTAAGGTGTTGACTATTTCTCTGTATTCTTCTTCTAGGATCAAAACGAAACCCTAGGTATACGTAAGTTTGAATCTACTTCATTGTTCTGTATTATAATAATCAATTTCTTGTTTGAAACTGCAACAATTATGATAGCATTGATGATGATGTATATCGATTTGGATCTTCATTTTCTGATTGAATATGTTTACTGAAAGTTTCTCCGTGTTGAATTAGGATCGAAATGGAAGTTATGAAACCCTAGGTATATGTAAGTTTGAATCTGTATCATAATAATCGATTTCTGGTTTGAAAGTGCAACGATTAAGGAATACTAATGATGATGTATATCGATTTGGATCTGAATTTGATTTTGATTTTCTGATTATGTTGATTGGAGGTTTATTGAATTAGGTATAGATTTTGAATTCAATGTTAATCTGTTTCATGTTCTGTATATCGATTTGGATCTGAATGTTTGATTGAATATGACGATCGAAGGTTTATTGAATTAGGTATAAGATTTTGATTTTGATTTCAGTTTTTGGAAACTGTGATCTGTGTGAAGTTATCGATGAATTCAACATCTGATTTCAGTTATTTGCTGTTCTTTACCCTGTTTTTTTGAATTAGATATGGATTTTGATTTCAGTTTGTGTCTGATTCCTCAATTTTCATCTTTTGCAAACTGCAATTGGTGAATTCTATTATGAATTAATCATCTGATTTCGATGTATTGTTGTTGTTCCTAATTTTGAATTTTGGATTGATTGATCGATCGTCGGTATCATATTAAAAATTGATTAGAACTTGTTTATTGTCTGTGATCTTGGCTATCATATTCCAAATTTTGGATTGATTGATCATTGTTACCATTGAAGTTATCGTGTTCCAAATTAGGATTAATCTTTTCTTCCATTAGGTATTATTATTTGAAAGAAACTTAATGTTAGGCTGATAGGGATTACCGAAAGATATTTGTTTGTTTGGTTTTGGTTTACAATAGGGTGTTAATGTTCAGTGTTCACACATTGAATATTTTTGGGGTGTGGGAATAGAATGAGACAATGACATAACCTGGAATATCTTGACAAGGTCTAATGCGGAAACAGGGACAAAAGAAACGGCCACCACGAATAAAATATGTGTGGCATGGGTTTTCATAATCTGTTTCAATCTGGCTGGCAAAACATATATAATTTATTAAGGGTGCACGGGGCGTTCTTCGGGGAGTGGTTCGGTGAGCCTAGTCACCGATCGGGAACATCGCCGCCATCCAAGCGGGGACCCGAATCGGTGATAGGTTTCGGTGTGGAGTCACCGCTTGAGGGAGGAGAAATGTGGTGGGGCCAGCCTTAATGTCAACCAATCATTGATTTTTTTTTTTTTTTAAATAAAAACTAAGAGGGGAGTTAGGGGAGTTTAAGAGGGGAGTTGACGTGGCACACGAGGATTGGTGGTGTGTAAGAGAGGGGACTCCCCTCTTAGGGGACACCCTAATGAGTTAAATGCCATTTTAGTCTATGTGGTTTGGGCTATTTTGTCGGTTTAATTCAAATGTTTCATTCTTAGCCGGTGGGTCCAAATATGTTTCACCATTTCTAATTTAGTTCATTGGGTTAACTTCATCCGTCTTTTCTATCAACGAGAAGGGCAATATGGTCATTTTATATGGCCGAATTGTCCTTCTAGTTAATAGAATAACATATAAAATGACCGAATTGTCATTCTCGTTAACAGAAAAAATTGGATAAAGTTAATCCATTGGGCTAAAATGGTAACGGTGAAAACTTTTTGGACTCATAAGGTGTTCATTCTGGTTGAATTGTAATTGTCCAAACGATCATAGGTTTGATCTTTATGATCGATTATTTTACGATTTAATTACACAGTTGGTCTCATGACGTTTTTCTCAAACTCACTGATCTAAAACTATATTTTATAGAAGTAATATATAATTTTCATATTACTTGTAAACCACATGCGACCTTTCATGAAACTAATTCATTTCTTAAAGATTTTTCAAAGGGTCATTTAAAACTTTTCAAACCGGAGTATGGTTTACGGTTGGTTAAAAATCGTCTATTTAAAACAAAATATATATACACACATATGGATGTTTATTTTTAAAATCAATATATGTTTCGATCAATAACATTATTATGCATCACTAGAGAGAACTCGCACGGTGCGACTAGTGATTAATTTCACCTTTATAATCAAATTTAAATAAGCTTAAAAAATGAAAAAAATGAATGTGTCGGTTATTAGGATGTTAAACAACCGCTATTGAAGAAAAGGTGTTGGTTAGAATGATCGACAACTTTTAAATTATCTTTTTTTATCTCAAAGAGATGCGTTTTAATATAGTATATAATAAAAAAAAATAATAGATACATTTTAATATGATAATAAGGCCGGTGGGTGTGGCATGACGCCACCCCGCCACATCACGCACCATAACGCCCTGGGGGCGCCATCAGCCACACCGAGGCATTCAAAGGGGTGCGCCATAATTTGTTCGCCAACGTGATAGCGGAGGTTAAAGGTGTGTGCAGGTGGGGGCCACACCTTTTCAACCAATAAAATTTGTTTTTTTTAATTTTTTTTAATAGGGGGTTTTATACCATACCATGCAAGTTAAAAGAGTGGCTTTAAAGTCCCCCCCTCCCATATGACGTGGCGTTGATGTGGATCTGACGTGGTGTGATAAATTTTAATCCATTCAATTGGTAGATGAATTAATTTGTTTTAACATAGTTATAAATTTATAATTTTGCGTTTCTAAAATGCATTTCTTGCTTGTTAACATATAAGTGATTCTGAGATGAACAAGTTGACGAAATAATAAACTTTCAAATAACAAATATGTAAAAGTTTGAAATTTTTGAAATTTTGAAAAATAATATAAAACATATTACGTTTTTTTAAATATAATATAAAAATAATATATTTAAAAAAATATAGAAAATGTTATGTATTTTTTAAATAATATAAAAATGTTATATAAAAAAAATAATGTAAAAATGTTTATTTTTTTGTATAAATAGATATGGTGGATGCGAAGGGTTAACGGGACCCGGGCGGAGGGGGAGTCGCTAGGCGGGGCGGAGACCGTGGTCGTGGGCGCGGTGCCCTTAATATAGACCTTTTGCCTGAGCACCCTTATCTGGTGTTCGAGGCTCATACCGAGGCTTTTCACCGCTATGAAAAGTTTCGACGGATGGAGATCGTCGGCCACCCGACGATCGATTGGGCTACTCTGGAGGAGGTACAAAAGGTGGTGAGAGCCCGAGATATCATTGTGTACGAGACATCGTGGGACAAATATAGTATTTATTAACTTGTTTTCTTTGTTTTGTTTGGTTTGTGATTTACTAACCACACCGTGTGACAAGTTGTTCGAGTTGTCGTTCATGCCGTCATACCGGGTGATGATCATAGAGTTTTTATCGTCGTTTACATTCACCCCGAGACCAGACGATCTACCTGAGTAGGAAGATGACCCCTAGCACTCGTGGAGAGTGATCGGTCGGTGTCGCTTTGCTTCCTCTAAAGCCATGGCGTCCGCTATTACAGACCCCATGTACCGCTACCTACACAGGCTTATCGCCACATCTATTGCACCACGCGAGCAAAGTCGCGAGTGGTGCAATCAAGGGGATCTTTTTTATATGTATTGTCTGTTGTGGAGAATGTCGTGCGCCCTTGATTATTGCCTCGCCGACTGGTTTGCGGCAGCGCACCAACGACAGGACCCGTCGTTGTTGTACGAGGGGAGTACATCACCTACATTGCCTGCTTATCGGGCCTCGTTCATCATCAGGACCCCCTGTTTACCGCTGGGGGCACGGTCGAGCCGACCAGATTGACGTGCTAGACACTGATCGGCATGCATATTACGTATGACTTTCCTAGTCTAGGCCTTCGTTTTGGCGGTTGCGACAACCACGTTTTTGTCCCCATCTAGCTACCGGACGATTTACCCAAGAAGGATGAGCCTGGCGCGGCAGCTGGTGATGCTGATGACGAGGATGACAATCATGACGAGCCAGCAGCCGCTCAGCTCGACCGAGAGCTCACACCACCGCCCCCTTACTGAGGCCCTCTTGATGCGGGTGATCAAGGGCGATATCCTGGCAGCTCTCGACCAGGGGAAAGACGCCCATACCGATATCATCGATGTCGCCATACCCTGGACAGGGTCTGCAACAGTCTGGCACTGATCCAGGATCTAGGGCCATCAGGCACCACTCAGGATCTGGATCCGGCGGTTTAGTATAGTTTGTTGTCCTTTTTTGTACTTTTACTTATGTATTTTGGATTATGTCATGTATAAACAAACTTATTATATAGTTAAATTTGCAGTTTTAGTTTATTTATATCTGTGATTTTATTTACAATGTTTAGATTGGTTAGTTGGTTATGTATAATGTATAATATGATATGACACGTCAAGATACGGTACGATACGTCAAGATACGATACGACATGACACGATATGATACGATACGATATGTCAACACAAAATATAATACAAATACGATACGACATGTCATGACACGTGACGCTAAAATATAATACAAAATACAGAACACATAAAAACAAAAATAACCAACAATTAACACAAACAACCACACCCAAAACACAAAACTTTAAACTAAAAAATACCTAGTACTTATACGTCTCGTATAGCCCTATACCAGGTCGTATAAGACCAATCGTCAGACAAAGACTGATCCTGTCAGTCTGTCATGTCTAAAGTTAACCCTACACGGCTCGTATAGGGATATACGAATCGTATTGAAAAGGTAAAGTATGCCAATAGATTAAGGGTGTACCAATAGATTAAGGGTGTAACAATAGAGCGAAACCTAAAAAATAGTATATATCAAATGCATAAAAAAGTTTAAATTCAAATTCATTATCTACAGTAATTATAACAAAACAATATAACTAGATATAAGCGAACACTAACAAGCTAAAAAGTACAATATATCGAACTAGAATACCGAAGACTCTAAATTCAAATCCAGGATCTATAGTAATTATATTATAATAAAACAATATAACTAGAATAAGCGAACACTAACAAGCAAAAAAGTACAATATATAGGAATAGAATATCGAAGACTCTAAATTCAAATCCAGGATTAGTAATTATAACAAAACAATATAACTAGATATAAGCAAACACTAAGGCTAGTAGATGTGGAATAAATCCCATAAGGGCTGTTGTTCATAAAAGGCATAACAAAGTTATATTGTTTCACCAAAAGACTTGTTACAAAAATATAGTTTTTATCATTGAGGTTTTGCATTCGATCTTTCGCTCGAGGGCGGGGGATGTGAATCTAATCCTCCAAAAGGATGACATCGCTTTCTTGACATGCTTGTTTCTTGAAACGGTACTGTGCAAAGATCCACTAGTTGCCTAAAATACATGTAAGTTTGATAAGTCAACATAATGTTGGTGAATTCATGTGTTTGTTTTTGTATCAAATGAATCTTAAAAACATTTGAAAGTTCTTGTACAGAAAATGTTGGAAATTTGTGAAAATAGCACTTTTCACAAATATAGGAAAATGATTTTTTTTTTCTTATTTTGGACTAGAAATAAATATAAGAAAATGAGCGGGTTTTATATATTTCTTTGTGGGGTTGTGTTCTATGTTGGAAGAGCTTCACAATGAACTAAACCACTTCCAAAACAGAGCTAAGATGAATGAGATATCGATGCTCAAAGTTTGGTGTTTGAAACATAGAATGCTGAAAAAAGTGGGAAAGTGGCACCTTGTCCCACATAAGAGGAGAGATGAAACTTAAAGGGGTATTTAAGTGGGAACTCTCCATCCTTATTGTTTCATGGAAGCACAGACTAAGTGTACTCGCGAAGGGTGCAGAGCACTCAAACTCGCACTTTGCCGCGAGTCGCTTGCAGTGTTGTAAGAATCGCTAGACGGTAGTCGAGCGGTGGGGTAACGACTAGCGATTAACTGGGATTAATAGGGATTACCCGAAATTAATCGGATCAAGATTTTTACATGTAATTTTTAGTTATATATATACACACACATTTTTATATGTAGTTTTCTAAAGTAGACATGTATTAACCCCTCATTAACCCATTTTTAAGTAACTGGAAGGAATTTATAAGGTTTGGTCGAAATTTGGCCGACGTCTCGCCAAAATTTGGCCAGAATAGGACCGCCATTGACCGCCTAGCAATTAATCGTCCAATAATCGGTGAACCTCTGATTAGTGATTAATCGGCGACTAGTCGGAGACTAGTCGGGATTTTTACAACCATGGCCGCTTGAGAGCCGCCTTTGTATTTCTGACCACGTGCACGTGCGCGTGGTGGAGCACAGGGGCTGCAAGGACCAGGTGGTGAGAGACGTGGCAGTCTAGCACGTCCGCGCGCGAGTACGCGTGGCAGGTAGGCGCGCAGTTGCGCGCATGGAGCATGCGCGCGCGCAGAAGCTTCCAGCAGTTAATGCCAGTGCAGTTACATTTCAACATTTGAAATTGACGAGTCAACGGTTTTGATTGAGATCTGCAGTATCAATAGGTGGACACCCCTGCAGCAGAAACACACCGAAAACACACAGCGAAATACAATCTTCTCTCTGAATCTTCATCTTCTTCTTCTTCAAGTATTCAAGGTACACATTCGGGTTAGAGTCAAGACCGGCATTGCAACTGCTTTGGACTGTTGTATCCTAGAAACAAACGAGTTCTCCTGGGAGACTCGAAATTTATTTTAAGGGACCCGTGTCTAACATGATCCTCAGCCAAGAACAATTTTTCCAATTTATAATTTTGTTCTTAATTTCTCCTTTTCAGTTGTTATTGTAATTTATTTTTCAGTATCATTCTGTTCTTGTTTGTAATCATACATATATTAAAAACACAACATAATAAATAGTGTTTTATTATTATAATAATAGTAATATATAGTTTTTTAAATACTTTTATTATTTTACTATTACTATACATTATTATTACTATATATTACTAAATGAATTTAAATGAATAGTGATTTTAATATTATAATAATCTATAGTTTTTTAAATATTTTTATTATTTCAATATTATAATAATAGTAATTTGTTTACTTTTTTACCTTAATCTTTTTTTCAATATCAGAGAGATTGGGATAAGCTTGGTGTCAACCGGTATTGAACCAGTACTGGTATCGAAAATACCGGTACGGTCCTGTGCGGTATCAGTACATGAAGGTAAAACCGACACTAATACAGAAAATACCAAAAGTTGGTGCCGAATTGATATTGGAAATCTTTTGGTTTGGGAAATTCAGTGCTGTTACCCGGTACGATTTGCTCATCCCTGATCACGGTTACCGTACGAACAACAGTATCGTACAACTTTTTTTTTTCTTCAACTTTTAATTTTTTCGTTTTTTAGTTTCAGGGGTAGGGATGAGCTCGGTGCCAACCGATACAGAATCGGTACTGCTACCGAAAATAACGGTTACGGTACCGATATATGAAGGTAAAAAATGGTAGTGAACCGGTACCAGGAATGCTAAAAGTAGGTACCGAATTGGTATTTAAGATCTTTCGGTTCGGCAAGTTTGGTACCGGTACCCAGAACAATTTGCTCATCTCTGACCACGGGTTTCATACGAACAACATCGTTACCATACAACTTTTTTGGTTGATTTTCTTTCGGTTATCTTTTAGTGTTTTTTTTCTACATTTTCTTTTTATTCTTGTCAATAGTTCCGTTCGCAACACGCTCGTAGTGATTTTAAAACACATATAAACACAAACTAAATAATAAAAGAAATTCGCCGCAATGCGGAAAAATTCTGTAAACCTAGTTCAAGTTAATAAAAGAATTTTATTTATTTTGGATGAACGGATTCCTACAATCTTAAAACACCGTTCGTGTAGAATCACTAACATTTCTGCTGTGATTTTTAAACTTGTTTCTACTTCACAGCAGGTTGTGTTTTAAAAATGAATTTTTCCTCTGTTTTGATTCAAAGTAGCGACTTTGTTAAAACAGACTCTGCTTCTACTCCTTTCTTTAACTGAGTTCTAAAAACCTACTGTTGTAGTCTTCAAAGTTGGACTTAGAAGCTGCGCAGTGGTTTCAAAACTCTTTGCTTCTGTTTAGTTGGAACAATAATAAATTAGCACATTTATTATTTCTAAACAATTTTATTAACTTGGTTTTTTGGAATCTTTCAGAATGTCGAATGAAAATGTGAACACTAGCAACACTAACGTTGTTGTCGGAACCCCTGCCAACACTGTGGGAGCGTCCACAGTGGCGAATCATGCTGAAAGACTCGAGAAGTTCTCGGGTCTCCACTTCAAGAGGTGGCAACAGAAGATGTTCTTCTACTTGACCACCATGAACCTTGTGAGGTTCTTGACTGAAACCGCTCCCCAACCTGTGGAAGGGGAAACCGACGCTCAAGCACAGTGTGCTGTAGATGCTTGGAAGCATTCGGATTTCATATGTCGAGGCTATGTACTCAACGGTCTCTCGGATGCCTTGTATAATGTGTACTACAATATCAAGACTTCCAAAGAATTATGGGAGTCTTTGGATAAAAAGTACAAAACGGAGGATGCGAGAACAAAGAAATTTGTTGTCGCCCGTTTCTTGGACTACAAAATGGTTGATAACAAGACTGTTATGAACCAAGTCCAAGAGTTGCAAATTATACTTCATGACATCCATGCTGAGGGAATGGTACTGTAAGACCCTTACTAATATTTAACGGTTTACGTATAAATATCGACAACTAAATGTGTATTTACGACTACACATACTTATGAAAATAAGGGTTTATGAAAACTTTTCTCAATAAAAACCATACAACATAATATGTATAAGTTCGTCCTTTAAAAATGACGACGAAACAATGTGCGGTAGCTTGTAACTTGATCGTGTTCGGTTTTTCGTTGAGCTTGATCGTCATCCGGTACTCCAATTATTACCTACATATCATACATCATGATATATGTTAGTTATATGAAATCTATAACTAATCTAGCTAAGCCTAAAAGCTCAATACAATGACCAGGTAACTCGTATGGGTTATGGCGACTGATAACCTAGATGAGTAGATAACTTGTCTGGGTTATGGCAACTGATAACCCAGATGACCAGATAACTCGTATGGGTTATGGCAACTGATAACCTAGATGACCAAATAACGTGACTGGGTTATGGCAACTGATAACCCAGATGACCAGATAACTCGTCTGGGTTATGGCTACTGATAACCCAGATGTATATTTAACAAGTCTGGGTTACAGAACTTGGCCATTTTTTTCCTTTTTAGTAAATGCTGCGTAACTTCTCTGATATTTATTAACCCCTAATCTTTAACCCAGATTCATAAATTTTATGATTTACACAATCATTACCGGGTTTATGCGCATTATTATTTTGACCCGTTATGAGATTTAAGCACTTTAAGCTTAAATTATCCAGAACCCTTCATATCTTTTATTCCCGCTTAATGATCTTTATTCATCTATCATCACAACTTCAGTTGTGATGGATTATGATAGAGAAATTCATTATACTACTATTCTACCTCGAATTTGACATTTTTACGAAAATGACCCATTACACAAACCTGGTTTGGGTCAAAGCATTGACCCGTTTTAATACCTTACATTATTAGTTACTAAATTAAAGCAATGCAAGCCATACGCTATTCTTCCTGTGAGCAAAAAACTCGACAAGCAACCATTTGACCCGTTTGGTCTAAGTGACCGTTTTACCCACCTCTTGACATACTCTTATTGCATTAGGATGACCAAACATTATGTATTGCGACATGGTATTTATTTACCATCTCACCCATTTGGCCCGTTACGGTTTACACCATGTGATCATATTATTTTAAAAGTCGTTTCTCTATTCGTGTGACCCATTATGGCTTACGCCATAGGGTATCTTTTCAAAATTCATTATTTATTCGTCAACACGTGACCAGATTACCATTGTACTCATTATGGCTTACACCATAAGGTAACTTTTCAAAACTCATTGTTTATTCGTCAGCATGTGACCAAATTACCGTTTTACCCTTTTTTACCATCAAATATGTTTCTTACCATTTTACTTGTTCTGACCCGTATTGGTTCACGTCGGAACGTCATATTTCAAAGACTCATTTCAAATACTAGATCACTTTGTTATTAACCAATACATAAGTAGACGTTCTACTTAAAAGATGTAAGCTTTACTTACCTTGCATCCGATTATGTTTTTCCCGAGTATTTGATCTTCTTGACCCGCTTCTTCCCAAGCTTCCACCTAGCTTGTCAAGCGCCAAACTACCATTTATCATTCGCAAGATGGTTAGATTAGTCATATCATTTATCACGACTATTCCACCTTACGGACTTTATATCAAAATTACCATTTGATCCTATTATAGGTCAGTTTGACTTTTAAAATTCAACTGCCTATTAACATATGCAAATGCACAAATAAGTTTAACAAACTCTTTAGGCATTTCATCAAATACTTGGTAGGCATTATTTTTAGGCTACCATTTTAACTAAATTCGCAACCAAGTTCGTATCATTTCTTTCACTTTAACAAGTTCATGTAATAGTTAACATCAAGTTAACTTAGCTTTGAATTATCAATACTAGTTCACCCATTTATCATGCTATGCTAGAACTAAGGGTTTTCATCTCTATGTGAAAACCCATTTCATCATAGTACTAGACATTCATCCGAACACCTAATAAAATCAAATTCTCCATACAAACTAGTAGACATGATGATTTCAAGCACCTATTAAGATCAATAATACATAAATTTCATCATTTCATACAAAACCAATTTCATGTAATGTATGAACACTTAACATAGTCTCAAATTATTCAAGTATTTCTCAAATACTAACTAGTATGATGATCATAAACATAAATACATCATCAATTTCATCATGTTACTTAAAATATTGAACTCAAAGTTATCACCTTCAAGTTCATCCACATACTCATCATCACCAAAGCATAAATTGCAACATACCTTATGATCTCCAAGCTTAGATGATCACAAATTTATGTTCATGCATGTGATTTGGCCCTAATTCATCCTCCAATTTGATGGATTAAGGTTGAACAAGGGTTTGTTCCTTGTTCTTCTTCTCTGATCGTTACTCTCACACACACTTAATGTGTGTTATGTTTTATTTTGTTTATTAATAAACCTAAGTTTCACTCCTTTTCCTTTTTGGCCCCTCTAGTTTGTCTAAATGTTTAAACCCCCATATAACACTTACTAGCAACTAACCAATTCTCATAACTAGGTTTAAATGTTCCTAGTTAACTTAGTGTGTTTGGGGAAGTTATAACCCAGTTTATTTTAAGTCCCATTAACTCGGGCTTCTTATAAACTTTGTTTTCTCAAAAGGTTTTATTCTCTTTTTATTTAATATTAGGTTTAATTATTTAAATCCTAATATTTACCGGGTTAATTTTTACCACTAACGGTATTTTTACCCGTTCATTATTATTAACGTGGTTTGATTATCAAACCCATTTTCGGGGTGTTACAGGTACTTAGCGAGACATTCCAAGTGGCAGCCATGATCGAGAAATTGCTTCCTTCATGGGTAGAGTTCAAAAACTACCTAAAGCACAAGCGAAAGGAAATGACGATTGGGGAACTTATCGTCCGTCTTCGTATAGAAGAGGACAACAGGGTGGCCCAAAAATGCACTATTTTGCAAGCTTCGGCTAAGGCAAACATGGTGGAAATTGGGGAGTCCTCAAAAGGCAATAAGGGCAAACGGAGTAAAAAGGACAACAAGGGGAAAGCAAAGGTTAACAACCTTGGACCGAAAAAGGAGGCTGTGAAAAAGAAGCTTGCGTTTTTCCAAGGTACTTGTTACAATTGTAACGAGATGGGGCACCGTGCTAACCAATGCAAGAAACCTAAGCGTGAGCGTGCGCACATGGTTGATGAGGATGGTATGCCTCTGATTGCAATGATAACCGAGGAAGCAGCTATGATTGAAGAAGTTAAAGCTATGGGTGAAAACCCAAAAGGATGGTTCGTTGACATGGGTGCAACCCGCCATGTTTGTGGAGAGAAGGCTCTTTTCTCTACATTCAAGGAAACGTCGGGTGAAGAAAAGCTTTATATGGGAAATAAAGCTACCGCAAGCATCAATGGGGAAGGCACTGTCATCTTGAAGATGACCTCTGGCAAGGAGCTTACCTGAAAAATGTGCTTTATGTTCCAGAGATACGGAAGAATCTCGTGTCGGGATGGATGCTCAACAAGTTTGGATTTCGTCTAGTGTTTGAATCGGACAACTTTGTTCTTTCTAAACGTGGAATGTTTATTGGAAAGGGCTATGCCCTTAATGGCATGTTTAAAATGAATGTAATGGTTGTGAACCAAAACAAGAATATGAATGAAATTCTTCTTCTACTTACATGATCGAGTCTTCTAATGTTTGGCATGGTAGACTAGGACATGTAAATTTTAATTCATTACGACATTTAATTAAATTAAATTTGATACCAACATTCCATATCGAGTCCGATCACAAATGCGAGACATGTGTCGAATGCAAACTTACGAGATCATCGTTTAAATCGGTTGAACGAATAACCAAACCCCTTGATTTAATTCATACCGATGTGTGTGATTTAAAAGCGGTTCCCACGCGTGGAGGAAATAAGTACTTCATAACGTTTATTGATGATTGTCCTAAATATTGCTATGTGTATTTACTTAAAAGTAAAGATGAAGCAATAGAAAAGTTTATCTTGTACAAAACCGAAGTTGAGAATCAACTCAAAAAGAAGATAAAAGCTATGAGAAGCGATTGAGGAGGTGAATATGTTACACCTTTTGTTGATTTATGTATAAAAAGTGGCATTATACATGAGTGTACACCTCCTTATTCTCCACAATCAAATGGCCTGGCGGAACGAAAGAACCGCACATTGAAAGAGATGATGAACGCCATATTGATCAGTTTGGGAGTGAACCGAGAAATGTGGGGGGCGCCATTCTCTCAACAAACTATCTTTTGAACAAGATACCTTTGAAAAATAGGGACGAAACTCCATATGAGTTATGGAGAAAAAGGAGGCCTTCATACAAATACTTGAAAGTCTGGGGGTGCCTAGCAAAGGTGATTGTACCACCTCCTAAGGCTCTTAGGATAGGATCCAAAACGGTTGATTGCATTTTCATAGGATATGCACATCAAAGTAGTGCACATCGTTTTCTTATACATGAGTCCAAGAATCCCGATGTACACAAACACACTATCATGGAGGCTAATCCTAACATTGTCTCATATTTTGAAAATGTGTTTCCTACGTTAGGACAAACACATGCGACTTCATCAACAACGGTTGACGAAGCAGGTCCAAGTTCATCTACATGGGTAGAAGAAAGACATGAACGACCCGAGGTTGAGGAGGGTGATCTTAGACAAAGCAAACGACCAAGGGTTGAAAAATCCTTTGGTCTAGACTTCATGAGCTATATGGTTGAGGGTGAGCCCAATACCTACCGCGAGGCGGTTACCTCCACAGAAGGACCTCAATGGCAAGAAGCAATTAAGAATGAAATTGATTCTATATTGCAAAATCATACTTGGGAGTTAGTAGATCTTCCACCTGGTTGTAAACCACTTGGATATCGTTGGATATTCAAAATGTCGCAACCCCCGATCCCTTATCTATCCCGGGAACGAGCGGACGCGAACTCAGAATTCTGGTGGTATCAGTTTGTTAATTTGGCAGCGGAAATTACATCAGAACCGTAGTTAGGAAATGTTTATCAGAGTAAAACCACCATATTTGATATTAATAACCACATGGGTAAAACCCGACTTTCTTATTACAACATGTTTATAGGGATAAACCCTATTTTATTGAATTTAAAACATCGTCTTTTAGGTTATTTTTATAGCCACATTTTTCCCAAGCAGTCAGTGCTCTCCAGCTGGCTTTTTACTAATTGGCTGTCACATTGTGTTACCTGAAACGCGTTTTAAAAACATTTGTCAGTGGGAAATACTGGTGAGTGAATCCCAGTTTAATCAAGAAATATTAATTTAATTTAAACTTAACAGTATTGAGGGCGATTACAATGTTTATATCAACCCAATTACTCATTCAGTACTGTCAATCCTGACTGGTGGGTCATATTACACATTGGCTAACTCTTCGTCCAATGGTAACGTTACTCACATTTTGTATACAAAACCCCAACATACCGGCAGTAATCGTAGAATTACAAAGACTCAATCACTGCTAAATTGCATTGTAAAATAGTTAAGGTTTTGTAAAAACTGTTTACAAAAAGGAGATTACTCACATTGCTTTCTTAGATTTTCCGTAAGGGTTTCCTGAGAATTATCTATAATTTACACAAAGGTACACGTGTTAGTATTAATAACCCATTTTAACATTAGTAATACACTCCCCGAGACGACATTCCAATGACTACGTCAGGCAGAACCACGACAACCATTACGGAACCCTAGATCAATCGGGCAGCGTATCTAATACATATCCAGGGGTTATAATACTTACAACGGAGCAGAACCTCGCTATTTAGGGGGGTATAATACCCGTATAATAAGCCTACTATTCAGAAAATGTGATTGAGAAATGAATATGGGACGAACAGACTGAAGATCCGAGGCCATCTATTTATAGTTGCTGAATCTGGGTCTCTCGCGGCCCGCGTAACATAAGCCCAGGGCTTACGCGGCCCGCGTTGACCTCCGGTCAATGCGTAGCTTAGCTGGGTCACTATGTAGCCTCTCCAGATGTTGGGCCACGTGGCGGCCCAGGGCCGTGCCAGGCCTTAAGTTGACGCGGCCCGCGTCACGCTTGGGGTGGGGCTTACGCGGCCCGCCTCAGCCCAAAAATTAAATTTTTAATGATTTTTAATACTATTTAATATATTTGAGGCCCATTTTCGCGTATGGGGTGTATTTTGAGACATTTTGGGATATTTTAAAATATACTAGGGTGTCGGAAAAATTATGAGGGTTGTTACATCCTCCCCACCTTGTTTTAGAGCTCGTCCTCGAGATCTACTGGAATAAGTGTGGATATTTCCTTTGCATTTCTGATTCAAGCTCCCATGTATACTCAGGTCCTCTTTTGGAGTCCCACTTCACTTTGACCAGAACTAGTCTCTTAAGCTTGAGGTTCTTGACTTTCCTGTCTTCAATCTGTAGGGGCCTTTCTACAAACTTGAGTTGTTCATTTACCTCTATATCCTTAAGGGGTATCATCAGTGATTCATCAGATAAGCATTTCTTGAGATTAGATACATGAAACACATCATGTATTCCCGCCATTTCCTTTGGCAGTTGTAGCTGATAGGCTACAGGTCCTATTCTTCTAATAATCTCAAAAGGTCCAACATACCTGGGACTTAGCTTTCCCCGTTTGATGAATCTTACTACTCCTTTCCAAGGAGAGACCTTCAACAATACTTTATCTCCTACTTGAAATTCCAATGGCTTGCGTCGGTAATCACCATAACTCTTCTGTCGATCACGTGCTGCTTTTAGTCGTTCCTTGACTTGAATAATCTTGTCGGTTGTTTCTTGCACTATCTCAGGTCCAGACAGTTACTTCTCCCCAATTTCTGCCCAACAGACTGGGGTTCAGCACTTTCGTCCATAAAGTGCTTCGAATGGTGCAGCATTTGTGACAACCCTCACAATTACATGTATCCGTACGATCTATTAATGTTAATTAAAGTGCGTGATGACTGTGTTGAATTACTTAACCGCTTTCTGATTACCTTGTGCAGAAAATTGACTAAATGGTCCTGAATGTTTTCCTAATTATTAGGAATTAAAAGTGTTGCAAAAAGATACAGAAAAGACACTAAACGGAATAATTAAACACTTTAACGAAACAATATCTAACCGAACAACCGGACATTACCCGAAACACTAAATTTTTGTCAAATACATTGTTTAATTATTCTTGGCTAGTCATGATCCCCGTACACCATAACACCCACTAAAAATACCCACTAACTAACTATGTAATCATATTACTTGGATTGTGACTAACATTTACCTATTTATCACAAAATTTACATCCAACCCCCCTCCCCATAACCGATTTCGGTCCCAAGAGGACCCACCAAAATCCCCACCATGCCTTCAAAGATTACCTCTATATTTTATTAGATTGTTTACTTGTTAGGGTGAACAAAATATGTTGAAGAAGATTATAAGTATTGTTGAAGATTTTGGGAGATCATTCACATCATTTCATATCCTCTCAAAGATCATACCTCTCTCTCACTAACTCTCTCTCCCTCTCTCGGCCCTCACTAGAACCGCCACCACCACCACCACTCTATCACCATCATCTTCATCCATTTCCAAGCTCCATTCATGTGTTAGAAGGTGCCTTGTGAAAGAGGAAGCTTGAGGAACTTGAAGGAGCTTCTTTACTTGCTTTCATCATCCATTCTCACCATCTTTTTCACTAGAGTTCTTCCCTAGCTTTAAGCTAGTTGTAAGCTCCTTTGATCTTTGTTTACTTCTCATTTGTTTGATGGTTAATAGTTATATTATGATGTAGAACACTAAAAGATCATAAACATAAGTCTTGAACATAAAGCTAACATGATGATGAGATAAGATGAAATCTTGATGAAATAAAGTTGTTTTGATATGTTGCTGATTACTTGATGATTACTTGTTAATGTTAAATGTCGTTGTTGATCACTAAACATGTTAACGGAACGAATAGAACTCGCGTTAGAGCACGATAAGCTGAAAACAGCTTCTGTCCAAACATTTACAGCCAACTTCAGTTGGCTGTAAACAGGTCGATACTTATCGAAAAACTGATTTTCTTGAGTCTATCACGTGTTATTTCAAAATACGGTTCTGATGGCACTGGAATCATAATTTTGAACTTCGTTTGGTATTTTTAAAGGGTCGTTTTTCACAGCAGCAAAAGCTGCGTTTTTACTGCTGAAAATATGCGTTATGTTTTTCATCATAACTTGAAATCTGTGTAGAATTAGGTCACAAAATTTGAACTGTAGATGGACATTGAAGTCCTAGTAATTCTCCCACTGGAATTTCATAAATTGGACTTACGATGAATTTTAAATAAATTATTCCATGGACTGCAGTCAGAAAGTGATGAATCTGATTACAGTCCGGTAAATGATTTTTTTATAAAATATTGGTAATGAATTGGATCCCGATATTTTTACACAATAATATTTGGATCGTTTAACACCTTTTGTAAAAAGTTGGGAATTTTTAGAGTAATTTAACTATTTTATTAAAATTCCCGAATACAGCCCAGTTTTGAAGATTAAAGCTGAAACGACATAAGTAGTAATTTGTGTGTCTAAATGTCGGGTAGGTTATCTGAGAATGATCTAACATGTTATATCTCAATGAAAGTATTATGTGCAATATCGTATGCTTGCTCTTGAGTAGCTATAAGTGGAATGTTTATATGGGCGTGAACTATTAAAGTGAGTGCATGTTATGTGGTAGATGCGTGTAGGAACTTCGTGCTTATTTGAAGTCACTAATAAACTAAGTGGTAATCATACTAGGACGTGATTGACCGACCTTGACTGTTAGTTATTTTTTAGAGTCAAACCGAGCAACCAAAGGTGAGTTCACACCCTCTACAAGGCATGAGATTCCCGGTGGTTTGGGAATGGGTTAAAGAATTAAAACGGAACCTACATATCCTCCTTGGGTAGGATATGTACCGCCATCCTCCATGGGTAGTATGCCAATATTAATCCTGTGTATTCTCCTTGGGTAGAATACGTACGTTTGTCCTCCTTGGGTAGGACAACAACCTTAAAACTTACTAGATAAAACTCTATCATTATGTCCCTCATTTTATATCGACTTAATCGCCGAGGCCAATGGCGAGCGGGTCATTAGTTAATAGCACTATTAGGTTTAATAAACCTCACACCGTGCCATTCGGATGGGCATGTACTAATGGACTATGGCAAACTGTCAATGATGATAGACATTGACGTAGGGCACAACTATTGTTCGTCAGTTGTCGATATGGTAAATTTCTAGTGGTTCACATGGGGAAGCCCCCACTAATTATGGGTATGGTCTGGGAAAGAAGGAATTGGTTAATCATATTTTCAACTATGGGGTAACCCCCACGGCAAGTAAGCCAACTAAACGAAGACCATGTTTTTGAAACAACTTAAAACGAACACCCAACCGTGAACTCACTCAACTTTTTTGTTGACTCGTTGTTACATGCCTTACAGGTCGCTAGATGCTTATGGAGCTTGCACGAGAGGAAGGAGTCGTTGTGGGACATGGACAGTGTGTGCCATGTTAAACTTACTAAACTTATAACTTATGCTTTGGTTTTACATTTGATGCTTCCGCTGTTTAATTTAAACTTGGTTAACTAGCTTTTGGTCACCAATTGTATTGTGGTTGGTTTTATTTACTTAATTACGTTGTTCAATATGATTGGTGGCTCGATCCTGGTCATGTCACGCCTCCAAGCGATGATCCTCCACATGGTGGATTTTGGGGGTGTGACAGATTGGTATCAGAGCCATTGGTTATAGTGAACTTGGTTTTAAAAAGGGAAAAGCTTTTTGACAAAACCAGACTATAACATGTACAGTGCTCAACGATCTACAACGACGCTTCGCTCCACGTGCAAGACTCAACATTCTAGGTGATATGGTTTATGTTTATATTACCTACCTGTTAGTTACATAGTACATTGTTCATGGTATGCTTAGATAAATGTAACAACTATTGTTGAAACACATGTGTGCTTACTCTCTTCTGTTATCGCACTTTCGCGACACCTTGCTCACTCATGTTTCCTTTGATATGAAGATCATGAGTGGACGACTGAACCTAACTCAAGCCCAGCTGACGGCTCTAATCAACGAACGAGTGGCTGAGGCACTCGCAGCTGTCCCTGCAGGAGGTATAACCTGCTATTTCGACCTATCCTAGGATGTTTAGATCCTACTCTCGTGAACCAACTCTCGTGTTTAATCTTGTCTTTTCGTTCTCGCGCGACAGGTCAGCATGCTCAACCTCCCATATGTACGTTCAAAACGTTCATGGATTGCCGACCCAGTACTTTCAGCGGCACAGAAGGAGCTGTAGGCCTTCTTCACTGGTTCGAGAAGCTTGAGTCTGTTTTTGAGATGTGTGAATGCCCTGAAGATCGTAGGGTGAAATTTGCTACTGGAAGACTCGAAGGTGCTGCGTTAACCTGGTGGAAAGCATTGGTTCAACTGCTAGGGCTGGCGGTTGCTAATGCCACCCCATGGAACGACTTCAAAGGACTGATCAAGGAAGAGTACTGTAGTCGTGACGACATCCACAAGCTAGAGGTGGAATTTTTCAATCTGAAAATGACGGGGTCTGAAATCGAGGCATACACAAAGAGATCGAACGAATTAGCTATCTTGTGTCCCACTATGGTGGATCCTCCTATCAAGCGCATCGAGCTGTACCTTAAGGGTTTGGTTCCAGAAAGCCACGTAACCTCAGCTAATCTTGGCACCATTCAGCAAATCATCCGGTTGGCTCATCGTCTCACTGATCAGGCAGTTGAGCAGAACAAGCTGCCCAAGCGTATTAGCGCTACTACTACTGATGCTCCCAATGATAACAAGCGCAAGTGGGATGGAAATTCGGGCAAGGGTTCTACTTCAGTTCAGTCTCAGTCCCAGCAGCGAAAGACTAATGACTACCAGAGTCCTGGTCAGCAATCTTCTGGTAATCAAGGACAGGGTGGATACCGAGGGAACCACCCCAAGTGCAACCGGTGCAACAAGCATCATAGCGGGCAGTGCAACAAGGGTCGTTGTCTGAGGTGTAACAAGTTTGGTCATGAAGCAAAGGATTGCAGGGGCGCACGACCAGCAAATCAGAATCGCCAACAACAACAACAAGCTCCACAGAACCACCACTAGCAGCAACAGCAGGGCAATAAAGGATGCTTTCAGTGTGGCGCTGAAGGCCACTTTAAGAGGAATTGTCCTCAGCTGAACCAGAATCAGAACAACAACAACCAAGGAAACGGGAACAATAATGGAGGCAACAATGGAGGCAACAACGGGGGTAACAATAATGGCAATGGTGCCAGTGGATGTATTTTCGTGCTGGGTCAGGGTGATGCAAGGAACGATCCCAACGTGGTGATGGGTAAGTTTCTTCTGGACGACTTCTTTGTTACTATTTTATTTGATTCGGGTGCTGATACTAGTTATGCGTCCTTAAAAGCTAGCCAAATGCTTAAGCGCACTCCAACACTTTTGAACACCAAACACACGGTAAAGCTAGCAAACGGTAAAAGTCTTGAAGCCAGACACATAGTTAAGGGTTGTAACCTCGTCTTAGCTGGTCAAACCTTCTCTATCGAACTTATTCCTATCGTTCTGGGTAGTTTCGACGTTGTTATTGGGATGGATTGGTTATCTCATCAACAAGCGGAAATTCTTTGCAACGAGAAGATTGTCCGCATCCCTCGTCCTGGTGAAGAACCCCTCGTGATTCATGGCGACAAGAGTGGTGCTGTCGTAGGCATTATCTCTTTCCTTAAGGCCCAGAAGTGTTTGCAAAAGGGCCACACTGCCATTCTAGCACTCGTTACTGACGCATAAATGGAAGAGAAGATAATTGAAGACATTCCTATTGTGCGCGATTTTCCTGAGGTATTTCCTGAGGAATTACCTGGTCTTCCGCCTCATCGACAAGTCGAGTTTCAAATCGAGCTAGCTCCTAGAGCAGCACCAATAGCTCGTGCACCTTATCGACTAGCTCCGTCAGAACTTGAAGAACTATCCATGCAATTACAAGAACTCTTGGAAAAGGGTTTCATACGTCCTAGCTCTTCGCCCTGGGGAGCTCCAGTCTTGTTTGTGAAGAAGAAAGGCGGTACTTTTAGAATGTGTATTGACTATCGCGAACTTAACAAGGTGACCGTGAAGAATCGTTATCCTCTTCCACGCATTGATGACTTATTCGACCAGTTGCAAGGGTCGAGTTTCTACTCCAAGATTGACCTGAGGTCAGGTTACCATCAGCTGAGAGTCCGAGATGAGGACGTCTCCAAAACAACATTCAGAACTCGTTACGGCCATTACGAGTTTCTGGTTATGCCTTTCGGATTGACGAATGCACCTGCGGTCTTCATGGATCTCATGAACCGATTATACAAACCTTACCTGGATAAGTTCGTTATTGTTTTCATCGACGATATCCTGATTTATTCGAAGAGTCAGGAAGAACACGAGCAACACCTGAGGCTTATTTTGGAACTTCTTCGAACAGAGCAGTTGTATGCCAAATTTTCGAAATGTGACTTCTGGCTTCGTGAAGTCCACTTTCTAGGCCACGTGGTAAACAAGGATGGGATTCATTTTGATCCATTCAAGGTTGATTCGATCAAGAACTGGCCTGCACCCCGTACACCAACAGAGATCCGCCAATTCTTGGGTTTGGCGGGCTACTACAGAAGATTTATCAAGGATTTCTCTAAGATTGCGCAACCTCTCACCTCGCTAACTCAGAAGGGTGTCACCTATCGTTGGGGTGAAGTACATGAGTCCGCATTTCAGTACTTAAAAGATAGACTTTGTAGTGCGCCTATCCTCTCATTGCCTGAAGGCACAGATGATTTTGTGGTTTATTGCGACGCTTCCATCCAAGGACTTGGTTGCGTGTTGATGCAACGTGACAAGGTCATTGCCTACGCATTGCACCAACTTAAAGTTCACGAAAGGAACTACACTACGCACGACCTGGAATTGGGAGCAGTTTTTTTCGCACTTAAGATATGGAGACATTACCTGTACAGTACCAAGTGCACCATTTACACCGATCACAGGAGTCTCGAGCATATCTTCAAGCAAAAAGAGTTAAACATGCGACAACGTCGATGGGTCGAGCTCTTGAATGATTACGAATGTGCGATCAAGTACCATCCGGGCAAAGCCAATGTTGTGGCCGACACCCTCAGTCGAAAGGATACTATACCTAAACGTGTGCGAGCGTTACAACTTACCATCCAATCTAGTCTTCCCACTCAGATACGAGATGCTCAGGTCGAAGCATTGAAAGCAGAAAACATCAGGACTGAGTCCTTACGAGCTCTTGAATGATTACGAATGTGCGATCAAGTACCATCCGGGCAAAGCCAATGTTGTGGCCGACGTCCTCAGTCGAAAGGATACTATACCTAAACGTGTGCTAGCGTTACAACTTACCATCCAATCTAGTCTTCCCACTTAGATACGAGATGCTCAGGTCGAAGCATTGAAAGCAGAAAACATCAGGACTGAGTCCTTACGAGGATCGAGGAAGCGATTAGAACAAAAGGAAGACGGCGCCTACTATGTAATAGGGCGCATCTGGGTCCCACTTTACGGAAACTTACGCGAACTTGTGATGGATGAAGCGCACAAGTCTCGTTACTCAGTACATCCTGGTTCGGATAAGATGTACCATGATCTCAAGACTACATACTGGTGGCCTAGCATGAAAGCCCACATAGCAACCTACGTTAGCAAATGTTTGACTTGTGCGAGAGTCAAGACTGAATATCAGAAACCATCAGGCCTACTTCAACAACCAGAGATACCGAAATGGAAATGGGAGCAAATTTCCATGGATTTCGTTAGTGTCCTACATAGATCTCAACGCGGAAATGATACCATTTGGGTGATCGTGGATCGACTGACCAAGTCTGCACATTTTCTGGCTATCAAGGAAACGGATAAGTTTTCTACTCTAGCAGACGTCTACCTGAAGGAAGTAGTATCAAGGCACGAAGTGCCAACCTCCATCATTTCTGATCGTGACTCACGTTTTACATCTGAGTTATGGCAAGCTATGCACAAGTCCTTTGGTTCCCGATTAGACATGAGCACAACATATCATCCACAGACGGATGGGCAATCTGAACGCACCATCCAAACCCTTGAAGACATGCTTAGGGCATGCGTAATCGACTTTGGTTATGGCTGGGAAAAACACCTCCCGTTAGTGGAGTTTTCGTACAACAACAGTTACCACACCAGTATCCAGGCCGCTCCGTTTGAGGCATTGTACGGACGTAAATTCCGATCACCTCTTTGTTGGGCAGAAGTTGGTGACAGCCAAATCACAGGCCCAGAACTTGTAGTAGATACAACCAAGAGGATTGCTCAGATACGACAACAAATTGCGGCAGCTCGTGACCGTCAGAAAAGCTATGCTGGTAAGCGAAGGAAACCACTCGAGTTCCAGGTTGGGGATCGAGTGCTACTTAAAGTCTCACCTTGGAAAGGTGTAGTTCGTTTTGGCAAACGAGGCAAACTCAATCCGCGCTATGTCGGACCGTTCGAAATCATTGAGAAAATTGGCAAAGTCGCCTACAAGTTGAACCTACCTGAAGAACTCAGCGGAGTTCACAATGTTTTCCATGTGTCGAATCTGAATAAGTGTCTGTCAGATGAGACCCTCATAGTTCCCTTAAAGGAGCTCACTATCGACGACCAGCTGCGATTCGTCGAGGAACCAGTAGAGATTACTGATCGAGATGTTAAGATTCTCAAGCGTACCAGAATACCTCTTGTCCGAGTTCGTTGGAATTCTCGTCGTGGCCCAGAGTATACCTGGGAACGGGAAGACCAAATGAAACTCAAGTATCCCCAGTTGTTTAAGAAAAGTCCAACCACTACTGAGGCTGAAGCTACTGCAGAATTTCGGGATGAAATTCTAAACCAACGGGGGGATGATGTGACACCCCAGGAAAACCAGGAAACCACGCAACTTAACTAGCTTCCTTAGTAACCACGTGCTAAATTTCGGGACGAAATTTTCTTAACATGGGGAGAATGTGACAACCCTCACAATTACATGTATCCGTACGATCTATTAATGTTAATTAAAGTGCGTGATGACTGTGTTGAATTACTTAACCGCTTTCTGATTACCTTGTGCAGAAAATTGACTAAATGGTCTTGAATGTTTTCCTAAGTTTTAGGAATTAAAAGTGTTGCAAAAAGATACAGAAAAGACACTAAACGGAATAATTAAACACTTTAACGAAACAGTATCTAACCGAACAACCGGACATTACCCGAAATAATTTTTTGTCAAATACATTGTTTAATTATTCTTGGCTAGTCATGATCCCCGTACACCATAACACCCACTAAAAATACCCACTAACTAACTATGTAATCATATTACTTGGATTGTGACTAACATTTACCTATTTATCACAAAATTTACATCCAACCCCCTCCCCTTAACCGATTCCGGTCCCAATAGGACCCACCAAAATCCCCACCATGCCTTCAAAGATTACCTCTATATTTTATTAGATTGTTTACTTGTTAGGGTGAACAAAATATGTTGAAGAAGATTATAAGTATTGTTGAAGATTTTGGGAGATCATTCACATCATTTCATATCCTCTCAAAGATCACACCTCTCTCTCACTAACTCTCTCTCCCTCTCTCGGCCCTCACTAGAACCACCACCACCACTCTATCACCATCATCTTCATCCATTTACAAGCTCCATTCATGTGTTAGAAGGTGCCTTGTGAAATAGGAAGCTTGAGGAACTTGAAGGAGCTTCATTACTTGCTTTCATCATCCATTCTCACCATCTTTTTCACTAGATTTCTTCCCTAGCTTTAAGCTAGTTGTAAGTTCATTTGATCTTTGTTTACTTCTCATTTGTTTGTTGGTTAATAGTTATATTATGATGTAGAACACTAAAAGATCATAAACATAAGTCTTGAACATAAAGCTAACATGATGATGAGATAAGATGAAATCTTGATGAAATAAAGTTTTGATATGTTGCTGATTACTTGATGATTAATTTTTAATGTTAAATGTCGTTGTTGATCACTAAACATGTTAACGGAACGAATAGAATTCGCGTTAGAGCGCCATAAGCTGAAAATAACTTCTGTCCAAACATTTACAGCCAACTTCAGATGGCTGTAAACAGGTCGATACTTATCGAAAAACTGATTTTCTTGAGTCTATAACGTGTTATTTCGAAATACGGTTCTGATGGCACTAGAATCATAATTTTTGGACTTCGTTTGCTATTTTTAAAGGGTCGTTTTTCACAGCAGCAAAAGCTGCGTTTTTACTGCTAAAAATATGCGTTATGTTTTCATCATAACTTGAAATCTGTGTAGAATTAGGTCACAAAATTTGTACTGTAGATGGACAATGATGTCGTAGTAATTCTCCCACTGGAATTTCATAAAGCGGACTTACGATGAATTTTAAATAAATTATTCCGTGGACTGCAGTTAGAAAGTGATGAATCTGATTGCAGTCCGGTAAATGATTTTTTTATAAAATATTGGTAATGAATTGGATCCCGATATTTTACACAATAATAATTGTTTCGTTTAAAACCTTCTGTAAAAAGTTGGGAATTTTTGGAGTAAGTTAACTATTTTATTAAAATTCCCGAAAACAGCCCAGTTTTGAAGATTAAAGCTGAAACGACATAAGTAGTAATTTACGTGTCTAAATGTCGGGTAGGTTATCTGAGAATGATCTAACATGTTATATGTCAATGAAAGTGTTATGTGCAATATCGTATGCTTGCTCTTGAGTAGCTATAAGTGGAATGTTTATATGGGCGTGAACTATTAAAGTGAGTGCATGTTATGTGGTAGATGCGTGTAGGAACTTCGTGCTTATTTGAAGTCACTAATAAACTAAGTGGTAATCATACTAGGACGTGATTGACCGACCTTGACTGTTAGCTATTTTTGAGAGTCAAACCGAGCAACCAAAGGTGAGTTCACACCCTCTACAAGGCATGGGATTCCCGGTGGTTTGGGAATGGGTTAAAGAATTAAAACGGAACCTACATATCCTCCTAGGGTAGGATATGTACCGCCATCCTCCATGGGTAGGATGCTAATATTAATCCTGCGTATTCTCCTTGGGTAGAATACGTACGTTCTTCCTCCTTGGGTAGGACAACAACCTTAAAACTTACTAGACAAAACTCTATCATTAAGTCCCTCATTTTATATCGACTTAATCGCCGAGGCCAATTGCGAGCGGGTCATTAGTTAATAGCGCTATTAGGTTTAACAAACCTCACACTGTGCCAGTCGGACGGGCGTGTACTAATGGACTATGGCAAACTGTCAATGATGATAGACATTGACGTAGGGCACAACTATTGTTCGTCAGTTGTCGATATGGTAAAGGTCTAGTGGTTCACATGGGGAAGCCCCCACTAATTATGGGTATGGTCTGGGAAAGAAGGAATTGGTTAATCATATTTTCAACTATGGGGTAACCCCCACGGCAAGCAAGCCAACTAAACGAAGACCATGTTTTTGAAACAACTTAAAACGAACACCCAACCGTGAACTCACTCAACTTTGTTGTTGACTCGTTGTTACATGCCTTACAGGTCGCTAGATGCTTATGGAGCTTGCACGAGAGGAAGGAGTCGTTGTGGGACATGGACGGTGTATGCCATGTTAAACTTACTAAACTTATAACTTATGCTTTGGTTTTACATTTGATGCTTCCGCTGTTTAATTCGAACTTGGTTAACTAGCTTTTTGTCACGAATTGTATTGTGGTTGGTTTTATTTACTTAATTACATTGTTCAATATGATTGGTGGCTCGATCCTGGTCATGTCACACCTCCAAGCGGTGATCCTCCGCATGGTGGATTTTGGGGGTTTGACAGCATTGATACTTGTGTGATAACTATTATTATATGAAAATTCTATTAAAGGTAAGTGATCGTCCCAATTACCTCCGAAATTCCATTACACAAGCTCTAAGCATGTCCTCCATTGTCTGAATTGTTCTTTTGCTTTGTCCATCCGTTTGAGGATGATAAGCTGTGCTCAGATTTAACTTGGTTCCCATTGCCTTTTGGAAACTTGACCAAAAATGAGAGGTAAATCGGCTATCCCTATCAGAAACGATTGATAAAGGTATTCCATGTAAAGAAACTATTTCATTTACATATAATTTAGCTAACTGTTCCATACTGAAAGTTTCCTTCATTGGTAGGAAATGAGCTGACTTAGTTAGTCTATCTTTAATCACCCAGATTGTATCATTTCCTTTCTTTATTTTGGGTAATTTAGTAAGAAAAATCCATTGTTATTAATTCCCATTTCCACACTGGCATTTCTAGTTGTTGTAACAAACCTGAGGGTTTCTGGTGTTCAGCTTTAACTTGTGAACAAGTTAAACATTTAGAAACATAGGCTGCTATGTCTTTCTTCATTCCTATCCACCAGAAATTTTTCCTTAAATCTTGGTACATTTTATAATTTCCTGGGTGCATCGTATACTTAGACTTATGGGCTTCTTCTAATATATGATGACGTAGGTTCCCTAATTTAGGTATCCATATTCTCTTTTTATGGAATCTCTAAATTCCATCTGTTCCTTGTTCTAATTCCTTAATCATACCTTTTAATTTTTCAGTATCTTCCTTGATTACTGATTCTTGTGCTTCTCTTATCTAATCATTTAAATCTACTTGCAGATTTAATTTAAGAGAACATACACTTTTTGACTTTTTATGATACTTTCAGCTTAAAGCATCTGCCACTACATTTGCTTTTCATTCATGATACTGGATATCACAATCATAATCACTAAGCATCTCCATCCAGAGTCTTTGTCTCATATTCAACTCCTTTTGTCCAAAAACATACCTTAAACTCTTATGATCAGTGAATATGGTAAACTTACTACCATAAAGGTAATGTCTCCAAATCTTAAGGGCAAAAATTATAGCTCCTAATTCCAAGTCATGGGTTGAATAATTCACTTCATGATTCTTAAGTTGTCTAGATGCATAAGCTATAACCTTTTGGTGTTGCATCAACACACATCCATAACCTAATTTAGAAGCGTCACAAAAGGCTACAAAGTCTTCAGTTCCTTCTGGTAACGCTAGTATGAGTGTATTAGTCAATCTTTGTTTAAGAATTCTAAATGCTTCTTCTTGTTTTGGTCCCCATTCAAACTTAATGGATTTACAGGTTAACTTAGTTAAAGGAATGGCTATTCTAGAAAAATCTTGAATAAATCTTCTATAGTAACCGGCCAATCCTAAGAAACTTCTAACCTTAGTTGGTGATTCAGGAATTTTCCATTTAATTATCGCCTCGATCTTTGTTGGATCCACATGAATTCCTTCATGGTTTACTAAGTGTCCAAGAAATTGTACCTGTTCTAACCAAAATTCGCACTTTGAAAATTTAGCATAAAGCTTTTCCTTTCTTAATAGACTTAAAAGTGCGTGTAAATGCTTTGCATGATCCTCCTTACTCTTAGAGTAAATTAGAATATCATCTATAAAAACAATTATGAATTTATCCAAATATGGCTTACATATTCGGTTCATCATGTCCATAAATGCAGCTGGGGCATTGGTTAAACCAAATGGCATGACAGTAAATTCATAATGGTCATACCTTGTTCTGAATGCGGTTTTAGGAATATCCTCTTCCTGTACCTTTAATTGATGATATCCTAAACTTAAATCAATTTTAGGGAAAAATCAAACTCCTTGCAGTTGGTCGAACAGATCATCGATTCTCGGTAATGGGTACCGATTCTTAATCGTGACTTTGTTCAATTCACGGTAGTCAATGCACTTACGCATTGATCCGTCCTTCTTTTTAACGAATAATATTGGCGCTCCCCAAGGTGATGAGCTTGGCTGTATGAATCCTTTCTCCAATAATTCATCTAATTGTTTCTTTAGTTCCTGCATTTCGGCTTGTGCCAAACGATAAGGTGCTTTGGCAATTGGTGCTATTCCAGGCAATAGGTGAATTCTGAATTCAACTTCTCTGTCTGGTGGTAGTCCTGGTAATTCTTCTGGAAAGACATCTGAAAACTGAGACACTACTGGAATGTCTTTTAGTTCTTTTCCTTTAGTGTTAGTGATTATGGAAATCAAATACACTATAGAACCTTTTCTTATATAACTTGCAGTTTTTATTACAGAGATGAATTTCGTGGATCTAACTGGTTTATTTCCTTTAATTGTGATCTTTTCACCTTTTGGTGAATTTACTTGAATTGACTTTTGATCACATAAAATACTGGCTTTATTGGCCATTAACCAATCCATTCCTAATACAACATCAAATCCTGCCAGATTCATGGGATACAGATTTGCAATATACTTTTGATTTAAAATTTCTATTCTTGCTCCCTGCAAGATTTCAGAAATCCTAACTGTTTCTCCATTAGCTGTCTCTACTAGACATTCTTGTGGTAGTTTAGTTAATGACTGATTTAGAAGTTTGCAAAACGATGTATTAATAAAACTTTGGTTTGCACCAGAGTCAAATAATACTTTAGCAAAAACATCATTAACTAAAAACGTACTAGCTATCACGTCTGGAATCATCTTGGCTTCATCTGCTGTCAGAACAAATGCTCTAGCATTTTTAGTGTTCTTGTTGTTCGTAGCTGGAGCTAATTTCGAACAGTTTGGCTTTATGTGACCTTGTTCCCCACAATTGTAGCATACCCTGTTGTTGGCTTTCCTCCTGCAGTCTTCTTCCTTGTGTCCTGATATTTTGCAGAAATTGCAATATATGGAGCATTTTCCAGAATGCTTCCTTTTGCAATACTTGCAATAAGGTGCAGATGTAGAACCTATATTTCTACGGTTGTAATTCCCAGAACGAAATTCTTGAGTAAGTCTTTGGGCTAGGTTCCTCTTCTGGTCTTCTTCTCTAGTACGTACTAATTCATCAGTCAAGGTGTTTGTTAATTCTACAGCTTCTTCTATGGTTTGAGGTCTTGCTGTCTTGACTACATGTCTAATCTCTCCAATTAATCCTCAGATGTAACGGGAGATTAATACCGGCTCTGGTGATGCAAGGGTTGGTACTATTCTAGTATACTCAAAGAATAACTTGGTGTACCCCTTACTATCCACTCCATTCATTCTAAGGTTTAGGAATTTGTTTGCTATTTGTTCTTTTTCATTTGGAGGGCAGAATTTCCTTTCTACCATATTCCTAAATTCTTCCCATTCCATATTGTATACCCTATCACTTCCTTTTGACTGGAGGATAGTGTTCCACCATTCTAAGGCTGAATTCTTAAATAGATTGGAAGCAAACATTATCTTGTCCTCTTCCGCACATTTGCTTATTTTCATAACAGCCTCAGTCTTTACTATCCAGCGTAGAGCTGCAATAGGTTCTTCATTGCCCGAGAATTCTATTGGTTTGCAGGACCAGAATTCTTTGTAAGAACAACCATAAGGCATGGTTCTTCTTCTTTTGGGAACGGGCGCTTGAAGTATAGAGCCATTGTTCACGCTGTGTTCTGGTTCAATTGGTCGCTTACTGCTATGCTTACTTTTATTATTCGCTTCTTGAATCGTTTGAATAATAAATGGCATTGCATCTATGATTCCTTGTGCCACTATATGTTGAACAGCACTATTATCCATTTGGTTTCCATTGTTATTGATGCTCGGATTCTCATTAAGCACGTTAATGTTACTCTGGTTATAGTTATTCAGTTTTCCTTGATTTCCTTCGTCGGCCATCTGAATTTTAAACATTTACCCCGTATTAATATCACAAAATAATATTTTTATATAGTTAATCACATGATATGCATTTTTGCCAAAAGCGTCGATCATTGCGACTTTACTCTATTCATCTACTATATATCTATTACACACCAGTACTGAAATAAAATTACAATACCAACAGAAATAAATAATAGTAGGCATCCGTACACACATATTTTATTATTTTATTATTATTATTATTACTATTACCGTCTCTATTCTCACATTCACGGATATGGATTCATCCAAAAATCCATATTGCGCTCGTCGTACTTCCAGAAGAGTCGCTCTCCCACCTGTCTCATTCTCTCACTGCTCTCTAAAATTTCTTCCCCAAAAGTCCTAAGTTCTTGTACGTTTTCTGCACTCATTGGGGGTGTAGGTTCTAGGACTGGGTTCAGAATCTGGGGTGCGGGTTCTTGATGTGGGGGTGTAGGTGCCTGGAATCGGTAAGGATCTTCTAAAATCTCCCTAATGTATTCATCGTGGAAATAGGGATCTAAAGGGTCCAAACCTAGGTAAGCTCCTATGTTCTGCATGGGTGTGTCTTCATGTATCGGGTAACGTTGCACATAGTCCCTAACTTCATCCCACCAGGGATCGTAATTTGGGTCTAGGGGGTTTGGTGCAGGTACCCTAGGTATTTCCTCCGGGTTGAAATCATGCATCTCTACTTGGTTTTCAGGGTTTTCTATCTCCATCGGTTGGTCAGTGATTGGTGGCTGTGGTTGGGGTGCTATTATACGCTCCAGATTAGGGTCAGCTGCAGTGGTTGCTAGGATGTGAATATTGGCTATACCCCTATTTATCATATCCTGGGCATAGGCATTTGTCTCTCTCTTGGCTATTGCTAGTACCCTCTGATCTTGTAACTTTTTCATACGTTTTCTATGCTCGTGTGCCCCTCGACTGAACCATCCCCTCTTTTTCTGAGGAAATGGCTCTTCTGACTGAGCCTTAAATACAAAGATTCCTTCTTCCGTATCAGCAGAGTACCCTGAGAGGGCAGGCTGAGAAGAGGAGGTGCCTTCGCTTCTAGGCGAACCAGACAATTGACGGTACGCGTCAGATGGTCCTTGGTCGCTCATACTGTAAACTAACAAATAGTTAAATAACACATAACAATTAAATACAGTTATGCACGTATTTCCGTAATTTATTTCCTAACACAAAATTTAAATTTTAAGTGTCAGCAGAACACTTCTTTGGCTTAGACTAGTGGCTAGGCTCTGATACCACCTTCTGTCGCAACCCCAGATCCCTTATCTGTCCCGGGAACGGGCAGACGCGAACTCAGAATTCTGGTGGTATCAGTTTGTTAATTTGGCAGCGGAAATTACACCAGGACCGTAGTTAGGAAATGTTTATCAGAGTAAAACCACCATATTTGATATTAATAATCACATGGGTAAAACCCGAGTTTCTTATTACAACATGTTTATAGGGATAAACCCTATTTTATTGAATTTAAAACATCGTCTTTTAGGTAATTTTTAAAGCCACATTTTTCCCAAGCCGTCAGTGCTCTCCAGCTGGCTTTTTACTAATTGGCTGTCACATTGTGTTACCTGAAACGCGTTTTAAAAACATTTGTCAGTGGGAAATACTGGTGAGTGAATCTCAGTTTAATCAAGAAATATGAATTTAATTTAAACTTAACAGTATTGAGGGCAATTACAATGTTTATATCTACCCAATTACTCATTAAGTACTGTCAATCCTGACTGGTGGGTCATATTACACATTGGCTAACTCTTCTTCCAATGGTAAGGTTACTCACATTTTGTATACAAAACCCCAACATACCGGCAGTAATCGTAGAATTACAAAGACTCAATCACTGCTAAATTGCATTGTAAAATAGTTAAGGTTTTGTAAAAACTGTTTACAAAAAGGAGATTACTCACATTGCTTTCTTAGATTTTCCGTAAGGGTTTCCTGAGAATTATCTATAATTTACACAAATGTACACGTGTTAGTATTAATAACCCATTTTAACATTAGTAATACTCTCCCCGAGACGGCATTCCAACAACTACGTCGGGCAGAACCACGACAGTCGTTACGGAACCCTAGATCAATCGGGCAGCGTATCTAATATGTATCCAGGGGTTATAATACTTACAACGGAGCAGAACCTCACTATTTAGGGGGGTATAATACCCGTATAATAAGCCTACTATTCAGAAATTGTGATTGAGAAATGAAAATGGGACGAACAGACTGAAGATCCGAGGCCATCTATTTATAGTTGCTGAATCTGGGTCTCTCGCGGCCCGCGTAACATAAGCCCAGGGCTTATGCGGCCCGCGTTGACCTCCGGTCAATGCGTAGCTTAGCTGGGTCACTATGTAGCCTCGCCAGATGTTGGGCCATGTGGCGGCCCAGGGCCGTGCCATGCCTTAAGTTGACGCGGCCCGCGTCACGCTTGGGGTGGGGCTAACGCGGCCCGCCTCAGCCCAAAAATTAAAATTTTAATGATTTTTAATACTATTTAATATATTTGAGGCCCGTTTTCGCGTATAGGGTGTATTTTGGGACATTTTGGGATATTTTAAAATATACTAGGGTGTTAGAAAAATTATGAGGGTTGTTACACAAAAGGAAGATGAAAGCCGGCGAAAGTATTGATAAATACAAGGAGAGGTTAGTAATAAAAGGGTTTAGACAAAAAGAGGGTCTAGACTACTTTGATACTTACTCGCTTGTGATGCAAATAACCTCTATACGATTGGTTCTTGCAATTGCGGCTCTAAGAAATTTGGAAGTTCACCAAATGGATGAAAAGACCGCATTTCTAAATGGCGATTTAGAAGAAGAAATTTACATGGAACAACCTGAGGGTTTTTCGGCCCCTGGAAAAGAGGGTAAAGTAGTAAATTGGTCAAGTCTTTGTATGGCTTGAAGCAAGCTCCAAAACAATGTCACCAAAAGTTTGATCGTGTCATGATTGACAATGGTTTCAAAATAAATGAGTGCGACAAGTGTGTTTATTTTAAAGACACACCAAGGGGTTATGTAATTTTATGTCGTTATGTAAATGATATGCTTATCATTGGGAGTGATGATAACATGATCAACTCAACGAAAGACATGTTGAAAGCGAGGTTTGACATGAAAGACAAGGGTCTCGCGGATGTGATTCTTGGAGTAAAAATCACTAGAACCCAAAATGGTTGTGTTGAGTTAATCTCACTACGTGGACAAGATCCTTGGAAAATTCAATTCGGACGATACGAGTATAGCTCGCACTCCAATTGATAATACCCAACGCCTAAGGAAGAATAGAGGCGAGAGTGTTGCTCAGTTAGAGTACTAAAGGATCATTGGTAGTCTCATGCATCTAATAACATGTACTAGACCCGACTTAGCATATGCTGTGAGCAGGCTAAGTAGATACACCAGTAATCCGAGCGCGGATAATTGGAAAACTATCACGAGGGTGCTTAGATACATAAGATACACAAGAGACTATGGATTGCATTATACCCGTGATCCAGCAGTGATCGAAGGATACACTGACGCGAACTGCATATCGGATATAAAAGATCATAGATCGACAAGTGGATATGTGTTTACACTTGCTGGCGCGGCTATAGCTTTGAAGTCTTCTAAGCAAACTGTTATAGCTAGATCCACGATGGAATCCAAATTCGTCGCTTTAGATAAAAGCGGGGAAGAGGTGGATTGGCTACGTCAATTTGTGGAAGATATTCCAAGATGGCCAAATCCGTTGACGGCGATCTGCATACATTGTGACAATCAACCTGCGCTTGTTAGAGCACAAAGCGCAATGTACAATGGCAAATCAAGGCACATTCGACGTAGACACAACACGGTACGACAACTTATCTCAACGGGTGTTATCTCAGTTGTCTATGTTAGGTCAAAGGAGAACATTGCAGACCCGTTAACAAAAGGCTTAAGCAAAGGTAAGGTGTATAAGTCATCAAGAGGAGCAGGACTAAAGCCCATAGAAGAAGGGAATATGAGGGAAACCTAACCTAGTTGACTTGAGATCCCAAGATCTATGTTCAATAGGCAAACTTAATCATAAACCCAAAGGGAGTCACTGTGGGGGGTGCCCCAAAATTAATAAAGGGAGTTGTATACTTCCTAGTCCATTCCAATCAGTGACATGAAGGAAAGGTTAAGCATGTCCAGCTTAAGGATTTTGAGGAAATCCAAAAATTAACTATGATGCTTTTAATGATTCAGAGGAATCACTTATGTTAGACAGAAGTGGGGTCGCTTCGAATGGATTTGTGGGGAGGCGCAAGTCCTAGAGCTCTCGCAAAACCAAGAAAGTGTTCCATGACCATAAACGGACACAGCCATGAGGACTTGACTCAACTAGGGAGAGTATTGTGTGAATGTATATTGTCGCCTACATAAATGGGGGATTATTCAAAGACACCGCGTCTACAAGACCCGAGGAGGCTAAGTATGCTTCACAAAAGAAGGTTCAAAGGTAACACCTACCTATCTTGCAATACTCAACTACTGAACGTGTATCGTTGAAACTTGATAGATCAATTTCTATTCATGTGGGGGATTGTTGGAAATTTGTGAAAATAGCACTTTTCACAAATAAAGGAAAATGATTTTTTATTATTTTGAACTAGAAATAAATATAAGAAAATGAGCAGGTTTTATATATTTATTTGTGGGTTTATGTTCTATTTTGGAAGAGCTTTGCAACGAACTAAACCACATCCAAAACGGAGCTAAGATGAATGAGATATCGATGCTCAAAGTTTGGTGTTTGAAACATAGAATGCTGAAAAAAGTGGGAAAGTGGCACCTTGTCCCACATAGGAAGAGAGATGAAACTTAAAGGGGTATTTAAGTGGTAACTCTCCATCCTCTTTATTTCATGGAAGCACACACTAAGTGTACTCGCGAAGGGTGCGGAGCACCCTAACTCGCACACGCGCGCGCGCGTGGCGTGGGCGATGAGGCACAATGTGGCCCTTTGATGGCTGTAACACCTCGTAAAAATCACGTCCAATGATGTTTTGACACGTGTAATAAACCCTAATAAAGTCCAATGTTGAATTTAAGGGACTAGTTTTTTGAAAAATCAAAAACTTTGATTTAGAAAGGACTGGAAGTGTTAGCATACTTAAAATAAGTTTCTAAATAACCTTCTACGGTTTTATATTCACAAATGAGCCACTTGTTAGTTAAGTGTAGCCGTTTATGTAATTAATTGAAAGGTTGCACAATAAAGGGGTTAAAAGCGTCAACATGTTAATTCTTACCTCTGAGTGACCTTTTAACAAACCGGGAGCTTTATAATATTTAATTATACTCTCGGGAATGCCAAATAATGGCCATCTAAGGTTTTATACCTATAAGTAAAGTTGCTGAATCATTTAACTACTCTCCGATTACTGTGTTGTACTTACATGTGCGTGTTAACATACTAGTAGTATACAGAAAAATTGTTAAATAGTCCGATATGTTTTCCTATGTGTTAGGAATAAATTTCGTTACAAAAATATATAAGTAAGACGCCTTACGGAACAATTACCAACTTAACGGAACAGTATCCGACCGAACAACCGGACATTACCCGGGACACCAAATATTTGTCAAACACATTACTTAATTATTCTTGGCTAGTCATGATCCCCGTATACCATAACACCCGCTAAAAAGTTACTAAATAAACATATCATTCTAATACCTACTTTCTAGTTGGAAAATATATACCATCAAAATTACACTTTACCCCCCCCCCCATATATGATTCACGGTTACTAAGGGGGAGGCCCCCACCAAAATCTTGCCAAAATCTTTTGTGATCCATCTTGATTTTTCTTAGATTTATTTAGATCTTTCATATCTCTACACAATCTTTCCATATATCTTCTATATCTTTCTAAGATCTCATTATCACAACAAGTTCACTCAAACTCCTTCACTCTCTCTCTCTCTATTCGGTTTCCCCAAACCGAACCCAACTCCCTCTCTTGTCATCTTCATCTTCATCACTTACAAGTTTCATTTAAGCTTTGAAGAACAACCATGGAAGGTGCATCTTGAAGGAGCTTGTTTCAAGACTTTTCACCATCTCACTTTGCACTAGATTCATCCCTAGCTATAAGCTAGTAGTAAGTTCTTTGTTACACTCTTGTTAATCTTGTTTAATCTTGTTTCTATGATCAAAGGGTGTAGTATGTTTAAAATCACTAAAGTGTCAAGAACAAATAGATAAATATAAAGGTTTACTTATGATTGATACATAAAGATGAAAACTTGTTGGTTTAAGGGTGGTTAATGTATATATGATGTTTGATCGTCAAACTTTGATAAACCCGTTGTTCGGATACTTGTTAATACGTTTTAGTAACATTTAAACCACAAAACAGCAAGCTGAGTAATGATTTCAGCCGGCTTCATCAGACTGTAAACGGGCCATAACTTAACAAAAATTGTATTTTCTAAAGCCTAGATTTATGTGTTATAAAATACGGTTCTAATGGCACCGGAATCGTAATTTTTGGACTTCGTTTACTATTTTTAAAGAACCGATTCGTAACAGCAGCTTAGGCTGAGTTTTGACAGCAATAAATGGGTGTCGTACTTTCAGTTATAACCTGAGTTTCATGATGAATCAGACCATGAAATTTTTACAATAGATGAAAACCAATGCATTTGTAATTACCTCACTGGAATTTCGTAAATCGGATACTCGATGATTTTTTAATAAATTGTTCCGTAAACTGTGGTCAGAAAAAGGTAAATCTGAGTTCAGTCCGGGAAAATGAATTTTTATAAAATATTGGTAATAAACTGAACCCCGATTTTTTTTACACAATAAAATATGGAATGTTTATGACATTCTGTAAAAATTTGGGAATTTTTGGAACAAGTTAACTATTTTATTAAAATCCCCGAAAACAGCCCAGTTTTGAACATAAAAGTTGAAATGACATAAGTAGTGTTTTGCGTGTCTAAATGTCGAGTAGGTTATCCGAGAATGATACATTTTACATATGGGTCATACCCTACTGTTATAACATAATAAGTTAAGTATATTTTCTATATAAATCAGACCCGTAACTCAGATTTACAAATAAACTCTTTTATAACTTTTAAAGGACCAAAATGCCCTTATGGGGCGTAAATTGAGTTTAAATACATTCCGGGCTTAATAGAAAATATCTTGCTAATATTATAACATAATTGAAGCATATTAACTCAGGAAACTTGCATATGACTCTTATGGTCGCCCGTAACGCCCTTTTCGCGTTCGGTTCGGTTTATGTAACTAGTTGCATAAATTGACCGAAACGGGTCAAACATTATCATTTTTGTCTCAAAATCCAGAATGTGTTTAGTAAACCCATATTATACAAGTCTCCAAACTTGTCGGGTCAAATTCACATTCTATCCGGTCTTCGCTTAATCGTGCGTTTGAACCGTATATTTCCTTAAGACTAACCGGTCTAAGCTTTGGCATAATTAAAGACCCGTTAGCATTCTAATTGATTATTTATGTCATCATTCCAGACTAGAGCCTTCCGGTAAATGGTACCTACGCTTACTTAAGTGAATACGGCTGAGTTATTAAATTCTTATTAATTAAGACAGGAGCTAGCTCAGGTAAATACTTTTAACTTATTTTCCCTTATACGGGCTTGGGGTACGGTATTATAAAAATACCGCTTGGTTGGGTGTAGAAACCTTTTGATCGGAGATGATTGAATTGCATAATCCCGTTTTAATTCGTATTGCTTGATAACAAATAACATTGGGGGTTAATGACCGTGTCCTGGATATCCTTGGCTCATTTTAAAAAGTGAATGGCCACGACGTAAGCACAAGGTGTAGACAAAACACCTCCTGTTGCATATGTAAAACGTATACTCACTCGTGAGGATAACTTCTTGTGAGATTATATTTGTGGTGTGTCGATTAATCTTGTCCGGCTTGTATTGTATTGTATTGTATAATCACCGGCCCTAAATGTTAGACAAACATGTAAATCGGATACAAGATTTTTATTAATAAAATTGTCCCAAGTTATAAAAGATTAATTTTGCCTCTGTGCATTTTAATCACTGTGTCAAGATATTTTGTGCCGTTTGCACTCAAATCAATTTTCAAACTCTTTTCAAAATGAGTCAGTTAAATTGTATTTACCAGTGAAAACTGACGTATTTTTCCAAAAGGTTAAGTGACAGGTACTGAACGTAATTGGCTGGAAGCTCAGGGCGATTTTAAGGAATTTTACAAGTCCTAGGCGTCTAAAGTCTGCTGAACAATGATTATGATTATTCGATCCGCCTGTGGATCTTTTACTTTCCGTTGTAAAACTCTGATATTACTTTATATTCGGATTGTAATATATTTAACTTTTGCTTCCGCTGTGCATTTATATATTGTGTTGTTTGACTATGATGATATCAATTACGTCACGATACTCCCCCACCGGGCCCACCGGTGACACGTGGAATTTGGGGTGTGACAGGTTGGTATCAGAGCCAACATTGAGTGAATTAAACACTATCCCTTAGTGTTTAATCTCAATGACACAATAGCACATTCTTTGATCTTCTGAGTCTAGACTTAACATAGGAATACTCTTGTCCCTATTCGGAGGATTATTACCTTAAATTTTTATTTTTATGTGTCGCCAAGCAAGAAGCTGTAATGGAAATTCTCCCCATTTGAAGCCTAGGGAAGTCCGAGCTTCGTACTGCGACCAGGATGAACGTACAACCAAGGAGAAAGCATTCAGAAATGAAATGAAGAAGAAACTCCTTTTTGCTAAAGATCGTTTCCTTAATAGTCCTTCTAAGGACGTATTTATTTATATATTATCTTTCAGTCCCTCCGAGGACAACATTATTTCTTTCAAGTCCCGCTTAGGGCAACTTTATACTTTTATTTTATATAATGGAATGATGAAGTTTAAACTTTCATTCTAAACAAGAAATATTAAATAAATATAAAATAACATTTCTTTTACAAGATCTACCATTATAATAAAATGGCAAAATCTAAAAAGGACAAGACCTAGCCACGTGTCATTTTAAGACCGGGCCAAGATGGTAGTTCCATAATTAGATTTAGATCCATATTAACATCTCAATTTAAAAATTGCTCTGCGTTAATTATTAATTAAGAATCTTAAGTGTGAAACCTAGCCTATGGGTCAATGATAAGACCGGGCCAAGATGGTAAGACCTGTTAAAAAGATTCAAATCATTAATTAAAAATCTTAAATGTGAAACCTAGCCCTGGGGACAATTATAAGACCGGGCCAAGAGGGTAAGACCTGTTTAAAGGATTCAATTCCCTGTTAACATCTTAAAATATGTTAACACTCCTGGCCGATGTGATTCATTTAAAATCACACGTCATTTTTATAGGATTCTTCAAAAAAAATCCCTAACCCAGTTTAATGATCCCTGGATCCTGGGTTTACGTCATCAATTAAGATGATCATATTTTAACCATACGTGGTAATATAGTGCCTACGGGCCTTGCTCATTTCTACATGAGCCAAAATACAGTGGTAGCTACAACTCCCTGTCAAGAAAAGGTAATGAACGTTGATTCACACCTAATTGCCTCGATCCCAAACGATCGTGGCTTATAAATTAAACTTGTCTACGTGACTAGGCCATTTGTGCCATTATTAAAACTTTAATGCCTCGACTCTCTGAAATCACGGCTTATAAACTTGTCTACGTGACTAGGCATTTGTGCCATTATTGAAACTTTAATGCCTCGATTCTCTGAAGTCATGGCTTATAAACTTGTCTACGTGACTAGGCCATTTGTGCTATTATTAACTTGTAAAGTAGGATTTATGAGGAGAATCCTGAAGGAAATAAATATCCCCCCTTCCCTGTCAGTATACATCTTAAAAAGAATCATAAAGGAGAAACCTAGCCTACGCGGCCAAGATGGTGAGACCTACTCAAGAGATTCAGATCCTTGTTAACACCTAAGAACGTGTTAGCACTCCTGACAAATGTGATTCGATAAAATCACAACAGTCATCCCTATATTGGGAATTTTTTTTTACCTTATGATCTAGAAATCAGGGCTTATATCATCTTATAAGATGATCATGTTATAAACATCCGTAAGTGATGAAGTGCCTACGGGCTAAATTTGTTGTCCGATAAGACAACGACAGTGGTGGTCTTTGACCTCCTGTCTAAAAATGTTGGACCATGTCCAAGCATAATAGTCGGTATGATCCAAACGATCTTGACTAATGGCATCTGAAAAGATGATCATATCATAAACATCCCTCAGAAGGGAATGCCCACGGGTTATATCCATTGTCCTAAAAGACAAAAGGCAGATATAGTCTTCGACTCTCTGTCAAGAAAAGTAACCGACTATGCTCAAACCTTAAATGCCTCGATCCCAGACAATCCTGGCTTATAAATTTAAATCTGTCCTCGTGACAAGGCCGTTGTGCCACTTTAATATCCTTAATATTTTATAACTAGGATAAATTGTAACGAAAAATACTAATTAAATATAACTAGCAAATTAACCAATGTGGTTTATATTACCATGGTTGATGAATCGTCGAAAATGGGGATTCCATAATAACCTCTGAATAAATCATTGTCAATATTTATGTAGCAATCAAGCTACATGGCTGGATCAGAGGAGGCCAACAGCCACCCGAAGAAGAACAATGATACTACCAGAATTAGCATGACTGAAGCGGAACTGCAGGCACTAATAAATAGTGCTATTACTCAAGCTCTTGACAGTCGATATCAAGAATCAAATGATACCCACTCTACGACTCTATCTGTGGCTCGTATTAAGCCCCCTCCTAAATCACATGAGTCAGAGGAAGACGATGTTCATAACCCGTCACAACGAAGGAGTGATCCGCCTAGTCAGGTCGTGCTTCACCAAGAGGCACCAGTTAAGACCTGCACATATAAATATTTTGTCTCCTGCAAGCCCAGAGACTTTACAGGAGAAAAAGGAGCCATCGATTGCATGACGTGGCTCGAGGAGATGGACGCTGTTGTTGACATCAGCGGTTGTACGAAGCAAGACGTTGTGAAATTTGTTTCACAATCGTTCAAAGGAGAAGCGTTGGCATGGTGGAGATCATTGCTCCAAGCCACGGGAAAGGTTCCACTCTATAACTTATCTTGGGATCAATTTGTTGCATTAATCAAGGAAAATTTTTGCCCTCAGCATGAGGTAGAAGAGATAGAATCAGACTTCTTGAATCTAGTCATGAAGGGTTTAGATTGCCAGGCATATGTGACAAGTTTTAACACTATGTCCCGCCTAATTCCTTATTTAGTCACCCCTGAACCTAAACACATAGCGCGTTTTATTGGAGGCCTAGCACCGGAGATAAAGGGAAATGTTAAAGCATCCAGGCCAACCACTTATAGGTCCGCAGTGGACTTATCCTTATCTCTTACCTTAGATGCAATCAGAAATAAGTCGGTTAAGGCTTCCGGTGGGGGAAAAGAGAAAGAGAGGAAAAGAACTCTCATCGATCTGATAAGAAGAAAAAGGGAAGCTTAAGGAACAAGAAAGATTTCGAGTCTAGGAAAAACTCGAGTCAGCCTAATAACAGACCCAAGTGCAGTAACTGCAAAAAGCAACATTCTGGGAAGTGTACAATTGACCCAGGTGCCAAACTGTGTGGAATTTGCAAAACCAAGGGTCACAAGACTTTAGATTGCAAGGAGTTGAAGAACGCGACCTGTTACAATTGTAACGAGGAAGGGCATATCAAGACTAACTGCCCAAAGACTTTAAAGAAGCCGAGAGAGGCCAGGAAAAACAAAGGCATGAGTCTTCCAAAGGAACGCCCCGGAGGTGGTACAGAATGCTAACCATATAGCAGGTACTTTTCCTTATCAGGAAGCTTATGCATAAATTTATTTTTCTTTATGCTAGCACATATGATTCGTTAATGAACGATAAATGTTGAGAACTGTTGTTTTCGCCCGATTAAGACTCCGACCAATGGACGCGAGGTGGAAATTGGCCGATGATACCTTAAGGAATGCTCCGACGAACCTTAAATAGATATTTTATATCTATTAGGACCCACTCTTTTCTGATATCCTCATGGCAAGCTTCCAAGCTATCCAAATTCATTAATATAATAAAGACAGTTGTGACATTTCGATTCCCTATCAAAAAGGTGATGGACTAGGTCCAGACCCTAGATGCCCTCAATGGTCTTTTATGGCCTATGCTAAGTAAAAATTAGTAAGTATACATATCTAAACAATGTTCATTAAGAATGTTTATGTTATAGTGTCCTATATGGTTTAATGGTACCATGGATAGTATATGATGAGTTGCCAGGATGATGAATAGCGGTTGTCGGATTGCAATTAAGTAATTGTTTCATCAATGTTAGGAACAAATATCAAGTATGGCAAACTCAGATAAGACAGCCGTTGATCGTGCTATGGATGATGCGGCGCATGCCAATGATACTACAATTGTGAACCTTAGAATTCCCAATGATGTCCTTCAAACTATGATAGACGCAACTGTTGGAAAAGCTGTGGAGAAGGCCGTGAAAAAGTTCAAGGAGCCCAATACTATTTGCTCAAAGTCTCATCCAAGACCACACGACCTTACTCACGAGAAGGATCTCGTTCATACCTCTAAGGCAAGGGATGAACTAAAGAGGAAAAGGGAGGAAGATAACTCCCAGAGCTCTAAGAAAAAGAACAAACAAAAGTCCAACCAAAAACCTGTATGCGAGATTTGCAAGAAGCGCCATTATGGGAAGTGCAGGTTCGAACCAAAATCCCGATCGCGGCCGAGGGCTTGTGGGATCTGCAAATCAAGGGAACATAAGACGTTGGACTGCAAGGACATGGAGGATGCAGTCTGCTTCGGCTGTTATGAGAAAGGCCACATCAAGACCACGTGCCCTGAATCTGTCAAAGGAAAGGTGGCTAAGGAAGTAAAGCCTAAGATGGAAAGCGCCTAAAATGCCTGGACTAGTTCATAAATAATGGCATCAGGTACCTCCCTTAACACTTACCAACGATATGAATGCTAAGAGTCTTTATTTTTATTCAGATACCAATAAATCCTTCATAAACTAAGCTTAGCAAACTTTTGGCTACATTCATAAGAACTTCAGATATTAAAAATGAGGTATAATTTACCAACGAAATCTTCAAAAAAACCCCTCTCCCATCCTCGGAGATAATCCTTTCATAAGAATCTGGAGTACTCTTCCCCAGAAAGAGTACGGCAATATATATTATTTTATTTTATTTTATTTTTCCTCTTATTGTTTTCTATCGTCTGCGAATGCCAAACTATGTTTGATAAAAGTGCCATATGAGGATCGGCGTATCCTAGTGTGTCCCATAGATTACTTCCATGCCTGATCAGTATGGAGGCTTAATGCATGGAACCCCTAAGGTACCCCAATGGTCATATTGTACTAAAGTCGACTAGTAGTATTCAAGGAAGATATCCAATATGAAATGTCCTTATAAGTACCCCTACTTAGGACATCCTTGCATTTGTAAAAAGAATGTGTTATTTATCTGACACCGACATCTATAGATGAACCAAAGCTTAAGAATACGGGCACCTCTGACATCTCTATGTGTCATGATTATCTTCTTCATAAGAATTACCATGTTTACCTCCTGAGAGGCAAGAGGATGTTAGGGCAAACATCCCGCTTAGGGCTGCAATTATTGTAAGAGCCTTATATATGTTAGTACCAAGGGAATAGGAAGAACTAAGAGCCAAATCGATAAGTTTTTAGAGAAGATTTTATAAAGCCAAAATTCGAAGTTCTAAGAACTCCGATTTATATAAATAAGAAAGACGGTTCATTTTGCTCATGCATTGGTTACCGCAACCCGAATTAGGCAGCAACTAAGAATTTTTATCAGCTGCCCAGGATGGTCGATTTGTTCGACTAACGGTAAGGATTAGCTAATTCCTTAAGATTAGTTTTAAGCAATGGTTGGAATAACCATCCCACCTTAAGATAAGCTTTTGTATAATAGCTGTTATATAAGTATCATGGTGGCTCCTTGGAGACAATGTAAAGATGAAATATCAAAACATCCGTTGGATGAACGAGACTTTGGAAAGTCCATTTATCTGGATCTGAAAGTTGCATTGGAAACAACGAATAAGATCAAACAAATCCCTAATCATCTGTAAGTTGCCAGTATTAGGCAGAAAATCAAGAATTAAAGAGAGTAGCAACCCTCCTAAATTCCTGTTAAGGAATAAGGTTCAACAAAAGGTATCACCCAGGAAGGGTGTACCAACTTTGTTGAATTATCAGGATAATTAAGCTCTGAATATATAGAATCATTCGAAGGAAATCGAATGTATCAAGATCAAGTAGCTTATAAGCTAAGACCTAATTTAAGAGCTTGGCGGAGCTCGCAAAACATTGCCCACTGGTGACTGAAGGATGTGTTTCGCCAATAAGTCAAGAAGCACTATCACAGAATGATATATAGATTTATCATATGATGAGCAACCTGTGACAATTAAGGATCGACATGATTAGAAGCTCCAAAAAGATACATGTACCTATTATTAAGGTCAAATTGAAGTGCCCTAGAGGCTCAAAGGTACCGGGAAAGATTAAGCCCAATATAAGGCAGAAAACACTTCTTTTACTTTAACAAATCTCGAGGTCGAGATTTCTTTTAAGGGGGTGAGGATGTAACACCTCGTAAAAATCACGTCCAATGATGTTTTGACACGTGTAATAAACCCTAATAAAGTCCAATGTTGAATTTAAGGGACTAGTTTTTCGAAAAATCAAAAACTTTGATTTAGAAAGGACTGGAAGTGTTAGCATACTTAAAATAAGTTTCTAAATAACCTTCTACGGTTTTATATTCACAAATGAGCCACTTGTTAGTTAAGTGTAGCCGTTTATGTAATTAATTGAAAGGTTGCACAATAAAGGGGTTAAAAGCGTCAACATGTTAATTCTTACCTCTGAGTGACCTTTTAACAAACCGGGAGCTTTATAATATTTAATTATACTCTCGGGAATGCCAAATAATGGCCATCTAAGGTTTTATACCTATAAGTAAAGTTGCTGAATCATTTAACTACTCTCCGATTACTGTGTTGTACTTACATGTGCGTGTTAACATACTAGTAGTATACAGAAAAATTGTTAAATAGTCCGATATGTTTTCCTATGTGTTAGGAATAAATTTCGTTACAAAAATATATAAGTAAGACGCCTTACGGAACAATTACCAACTTAACGGAACAGTATCCGACCGAACAACCGGACATTACTCGGGACACCAAATATTTGTCAAACACATTACTTAATTATTCTTGGCTAGTCATGATCCCCGTATACCATAACACCCGCTAAAAAGTTACTAAATAAACATATCATTCTAATACCTACTTTCTAGTTGGAAAATATTTACCATCAAAATTACACTTTACCCCCCCCCCCCCCATATATGATTCACGGTTACTAAGGGGGAGGCCCCCACCAAAATCTTGCCAAAATCTTTTGTGATCCATCTTGATTTTTCTTAGATTTATTTAGATCTTTCATATCTCTACACAATCTTTCCATATATCTTCTATATCTTTCTAAGATCTCATTATCACAACAAGTTCACTCAAACTCCTTCACTCTCTCTCTCTCTATTCGGTTTCCCCAAACCGAACCCAACTCCCTCTCTTGTCATCTTCATCTTCATCACTTACAAGTTTCATTTAAGCTTTGAAGAACAACCATGGAAGGTGCATCTTGAAGGAGCTTGTTTCAAGACTTTTCACCATCTCTTTCTTTCCAACTTTGCACTAGATTCATCCCTAGCTATAAGCTAGTAGTAAGTTCTTTGTTACACTCTTGTTAGTCTTGTTTAATCTTGTTTCTATGATCAAAGGGTGTAGTATGTTTAAAATCACTAAAGTGTCAAGAACAAATAGATAAATATAAAGGTTTACTTATGATTGATACATAAAGATGAAAACTTGTTGGTTTAAGGGTGGTTAATGTATATATGATGTTTGATCGTCAAATTTTGATAAACCCGTTGTTCGGATACTTGTTAATACGTTTTAGTAACATTTAAACCACAAAACAGCAAGCTGAGTAATGATTTCAGCCGGCTTCATCAGACTGTAAACGGGCCATAACTTAACAAAAATTGTATTTTCTAAATCCTAGATTTATGTGTTATAAAATACGGTTCTAATGGCACTGGAATCGTAATTTTTGGACTTCGTTTACTATTTTTAAAGAACCGATTCGTAACAGCAGCTTAGGCTGAGTTTTGACAGCAATAAATGGGTGTCGTACTTTCAGTTATAACCTGAGTTTCATGATGAATCAGACCATGAAATTTTTACAATAGATGACAACCGATGCATTTGTAATTACCCCACTGGAATTTCGTAAATCGGACACTCGATGATTTTTTAATAAATTGTTCCGTGAACTGTGGTCAGAAAAAGGTAAATCTGAGTTCAGTCCGGGAAAATGAATTTTTATAAAATATTGGTAATAAACTGAACCCCGATTTTTTTTACACAATAAAATATGGAATGTTTATGACATTCTGTAAAAATTTGGGAATTTTTGGAACAAGTTAACTATTTTATTAAAATCCCCGAAAACAGCCCAGTTTTGAACATAAAAGTTGAAATGACATAAGTAGTGTTTTGCGTGTCTAAATGTCGAGTAGGTTATCCGAGAATGATACATTTTACATATGGGTCATACCCTACTGTTATAACATAATAAGTTAAGTATATTTTCTATATAAATCAGACCCGTAACTCAGATTTACAAATAAACTCTTTTATAACTTTTAAAGGACCAAAATGCCCTTATGGGGCGTAAATTGAGTTTAAATACATTCCGGGCTTAATAGAAAATATCTTGCTAATATTATAACATAATTGAAGCATATTAACTCAGGAAACTTGCATATGACTCTTATGGTCGCCCGTAACGCCCTTTTCGCGTTCGGTTCGGTTTATGTAACTAGTTGCATAAATTGACCGAAACGGGTCAAACATTATCATTTTTGTCTCAAAATCCAGAATGTGTTTAGTAAACCCATATTATACAAGTCTCCAAACTTGTCGGGTCAAATTCACATTCTATCCGGTCTTCGCTTAATCGTGCGTTTGAACCGTATATTTCCTTAAGACTAACCGGTCTAAGCTTTGGCTTAATTAAAGACCCGTTAGCATTCTAATTGATTATTTATGTCATCATTCCAGACTAGAGCCTTCCGGTAAATGGTACCTACGCTTACTTAAGTGAATACGGCTGAGTTATTAAATTCTTATTAATTAAGACAGGAGCTAGCTCAGGTAAATACTTTTAACTTATTTTCCCTTATACGGGCTTGGGGTACGGTATTATAAAAATACCGCTTGGTTGGGTGTAGAAACCTTTTGATCGGAGATGATTGAATTGCATAATCCCGTTTTAATTCGTATTGCTTGATAACAAATAACATTGGGGGTTAATGACCGTGTCCTGGATATCCTTGGCTCATTTTAAAAAGTGAATGGCCACGACGTAAGCACAAGGTGTAGACAAAACACCTCCTGTTGCATATGTAAAACGTATACTCACTCGTGAGGATAACTTCTTGTGAGATTATATTTGTGGTGTGTCGATTAATCTTGTCCGGCTTGTATTGTATTGTATTGTATAATCACCGGCCCTAAATGTTGGACAAACATGTAAATCGGATACAAGATTTTTATTAATAAAATTGTCCCAAGTTATAAAAGATTAATTTTGCCTCTGTGCATTTTAATCACTGTGTCAAGATATTTTGTGCCGTTTGCACTCAAATCAATTTTCAAACTCTTTTCAAAATGAGTCAGTTAAATTGTATTTACCAGTGAAAACTGACGTATTTTTCCAAAAGGTTAAGTGACAGGTACTGAACGTAATTGGCTGGAAGCTCAGGGCGATTTTAAGGAATTTTACAAGTCCTAGGCGTCTAAAGTCTGCTGAACAATGATTATGATTATTCGATCCGCCTGTGGATCTTTTACTTTCCGTTGTAAAACTCTGATATTACTTTATATTCGGATTGTAATATATTTAACTTTTGCTTCCGCTGTGCATTTATATATTGTGTTGTTTGACTATGATGATATCAATTACGTCACGATACTCCCCCACCGGGCCCACCGGTGACACGTGGAATTTGGGGTGTGACAGGTTGGTATCAGAGCCAACATTGAGTGAATTAAACACTATCCCTTAGTGTTTAATCTCAATGACACAATAGCACATTCTTTGATCTTCTGAGTCTAGACTTAACATAGGAATACTCTTGTCCCTATTCGGAGGATTATTACCTTAAATTTTTATTTTTATATGTCGCCAAGCAAGAAGTTGTAATGGAAATTCTCCCCATTTGAAGCCTAGGGAAGTCCGAGCTTCGTACTGCGACCAGGATGAACGTACAACCAAGGAGAAAGCATTCAGAAATGAAATGAAGAAGAAACTCCTTTTTGCTAAAGATCGTTTCCTTAATAGTCCTTCTAAGGACGTATTTATTTATATATTATCTTTCAGTCCCTCCGAGGACAACATTATTTCTTTCAAGTACCGCTTAGGGCAACTTTATACTTTTATTTTATATAATGGAATGATGAAGTTTAAACTTTCATTCTAAACAAGAAATATTAAATAAATATAAAATAACATTTCTTTTACAAGATCTACCATTATAATAAAATGGCAAAATCTAAAAAGGACAAGACCTAGCCACGTGTCATTTTAAGACCGGGCCAAGATGGTAGTTCCATAATTAGATTTAGATCCATATTAACATCTCAATTTAAAAATTGCTCTGCGTTAATTATTAATTAAGAATCTTAAGTGTGAAACCTAGCCTATGGGTCAATGATAAGACCGGGCCAAGATGGTAAGACCTATTAAAAAGATTCAAATCATTAATTAAAAATCTTAAATGTGAAACCTAGCCCTGGGGACAATTATAAGACCGGGCCAAGAGGGTAAGACCTGTTTAAAGGATTCAATTCCCTGTTAACATCTTAAAATATGTTAACACTCCTGGCCGATGTGATTCATTTAAAATCACACGTCATTTTTATAGGATTCTTCAAAAAAAATCCCTAACCCAGTTTAATGATCCCTGAATCCTGGGTTTACGTCATCAATTAAGATGATCATATTTTAACCATACGTGGTAATATAGTGCCTACGGGCCTTGCTCATTTCTACATGAGCCAAAATACAGTGGTAGCTACAACTCCCTGTCAAGAAAAGGTAATGAACGTTGATTCACACCTAATTGCCTCGATCCCAAACGATCGTGGCTTATAAATTAAACTTGTCTACGTGACTAGGCCATTTGTGCCATTATTAAAACTTTAATGCCTCGACTCTCTGAAATCACGGCTTATAAACTTGTCTACGTGACTAGGCCATTTGTGCCATTATTGAAACTTTAATGCCTCGATTCTCTGAAGTCATGGCTTATAAACTTGTCTACGTGACTAGGCCATTTGTGCTATTATTAACTTGTAAAGTAGGATTTATGAGGAGAATCCTGAAGGAAATAAATATCCCCCCTTCCCTGTCAGTATACATCTTAAAAAGAATCATAAAGGAGAAACCTAGCCTACGCGGCCAAGATGGTGAGACCTACTCAAGAGATTCAGATCCTTGTTAACACCTAAGAACGTGTTAGCACTCCTGACAAATGTGATTCGATAAAATCACAACAGTCATCCCTATATTGGGAATTTTTTTTTTACCTTATGATCTAGAAATCAGGGCTTATATCATCTTATAAGATGATCATGTTATAAACATCCGTAAGTGATGAAGTGCCTACGGGCTAAATTTGTTGTCCGATAAGACAACGACAGTGGTGGTCTTTGACCCCCTGTCTAAAAATGTTGGACCATGTCCAAGCATAATAGTCGGTATGATCCAAACGATCTTGACTAATGGCATCTGAAAAGATGATCATATCATAAACATCCCTCAGAAGGGAATGCCCACGGGTTATATCCATTGTCCTAAAAGACAAAAGGCAGATATAGTCTTCGACTCTCTGTCAAGAAAAGTAACCGACTATGCTCAAACCTTAAATGCCTCGATCCCAGACAATCCTGGCTTATAAATTTAAATCTGTCCTCGTGACAAGGCCGTTGTGCCACTTTAATATCCTTAATATTTTATAACTAGGATAAATTGTAACGAAAAATACTAATTAAATATAACTAGCAAATTAACCAATGTGGTTTATATTACCATGGTTGATGAATCGTCGAAAATGGGGATTCCATAATAACCTCTGAATAAATCATTGTCAATATTTATGTAGCAATCAAGCTACATGGCTGGATCAGAGGAGGCCAACAGCCACCCGAAGAAGAACAATGATACTACCAGAATTAGCATGACTGAAGCGGAACTGCAGGCACTAATAAATAGTGCTATTACTCAAGCTCTTGACAGTCGATATCAAGAATCAAATGATACCCACTCTACGACTCTATCCGTGGCTCGTATTAAGCCCCCTCCTAAATCACATGAGTCAGAGGAAGACGATGTTCATAACCCGTCACAACGAAGGAGTGATCCGCCTAGTCAGGTCGTGCTTCACCAAGAGGCACCAGTTAAGACCTGCACATATAAATATTTTGTCTCCTGCAAGCCTAGAGACTTTACAGGAGAAAAAGGAGCCATCGATTGCATGACGTGGCTCGAGGAGATGGACGCTGTTGTTGACATCAGCGGTTGTACGAAGCAAGACGTTGTGAAATTTGTTTCACAATCGTTCAAAGGAGAAGCGTTGGCATGGTGGAGATCATTGCTCCAAGCCACGGGAAAGGTTCCACTCTATAACTTATCTTGGGATCAATTTGTTGCATTAATCAAGGAAAATTTTTGCCCTCAGCATGAGGTAGAAGAGATAGAATCAGACTTCTTGAATCTAGTCATGAAGGGTTTAGATTGCCAGGCATATGTGACAAGTTTTAACACTATGTTCCGCCTAATTCCTTATTTAGTCACCCCTGAACCTAAACGCATAGCGCGTTTTATTGGAGGCCTAGCACCGGAGATAAAGGGAAATGTTAAAGCATCCAGGCCAACCACTTATAGGTCCGCAGTGGACTTATCCTTATCTCTTACCTTAGATGCAATCAGAAATAAGTCGGTTAAGGCTTCCGGTGGGGGAAAAGAGAAAGAGAGGAAAAGAACTCTCATCGATCTGATAAGAAGAAAAAGGGAAGCTTAAGGAACAAGAAAGATTTCGAGTCTAGGAAAAACTCGAGTCAGCCTAATAACAGACCCAAGTGCAGTAACTGCAAAAAGCAACATTCTGGGAAGTGTACAATTGACCCAGGTGCCAAACTGTGTGGAATTTGCAAAACCAAGGGTCACAAGACTTTAGATTGCAAGGAGTTGAAGAACGCGACCTGTTACAATTGTAACGAGGAAGGGCATATCAAGACTAACTGCCCAAAGACTTTAAAGAAGCCGAGAGAGGCCAGGAAAAACAAAGGCATGAGTCTTCCAAAGGAACGCCCCGGAGGTGGTACAGAATGCTAACCATATAGCAGGTACTTTTCCTTATCAGGAAGCTTATGCATAAATTTATTTTTCTTTATGCTAGCACATATGATTCTTTAATGAACGATAAATGTTGAGAACTGTTGTTTTCGCCCGATTAAGACTCCGACCAATGGACGCGAGGTGGAAATTGGCCGATGATACCTTAAGGAATGCTCCGACGAACCTTAAATAGATATTTTATATCTATTAGGACCCACTCTTTTCTGATATCCTCATGGCAAGCTTCCAAGCTATCCAAATTCATTAATATAATAAAGACAGTTGTGACATTTCGATTCCCTATCAAAAAGGTGATGGACTAGGTCCAGACCCTAGATGCCCTCAATGGTCTTTTATGGCCTATGCTAAGTAAAAATTAGTAAGTATACATATCTAAACAATGTTCATTAAGAATGTTTATGTTATAGTGTCCTATATGGTTTAATGGTACCATGGATAGTATATGATGAGTTGCCAGGATGATGAATAGCGGTTGTCGGATTGCAATTAAGTAATTGTTTCATCAATGTTAGGAACAAATATCAAGTTTGGCAAACTCAGATAAGACAGCCGTTGATCGTGCTATGGATGATGCGGCGCATGCCAATGATACTACAATTGTGAACCTTAGAATTCCCAATGATGTCCTTCAAACTATGATAGACGCAGCTGTTGGAAAAGCTGTGGAGAAGGCCGTGAAAAAGTTCAAGGAGCCCAATACTATTTGCTCAAAGTCTCATCCAAGACCACACGACCTTACTCACGAGAAGGATCTCGTTCATACCTCTAAGGCAAGGGATGAACTAAAGAGGAAAAGGGAGGAAGATAACTCCCAGAGCTCTAAGAAAAAGAACAAACAAAAGTCCAACCAAAAACCTGTATGCGAGATTTGCAAGAAGCGCCATTATGGGAAGTGCAGGTTCGAACCAAAATCCCGATCGCGGCCGAGGGCTTGTGGGATCTGCAAATCAAGGGAACATAAGACGTTGGACTGCAAGGACATGGAGGATGCAGTCTGCTTCGGCTGTTATGAGAAAGGCCACATCAAGACCACGTGCCCTGAATCTGTCAAAGGAAAGGTGGCTAAGGAAGTAAAGCCTAAGATGGAAAGCGCCTAAAATGCCTGGACTAGTTCATAAATAATGGCATCAGGTACCTCCCTTAACACTTACCAACGATATGAATGCTAAGAGTCTTTATTTTTATTCAGATACCAATAAATCCTTCATAAACTAAGCTTAGCAAACTTTTGGCTACATTCATAAGAACTTCAGATATTAAAAATGAGGTATAATTTACCAACGAAATCTTCAAAAAAAACCCTCTCCCATCCTCGGAGATAATCCTTTCATAAGAATCTGGAGTACTCTTCCCCAGAAAGAGTACGGCAATATATATTATTTTATTTTATTTTATTTTTCCTCTTATTGTTTTCTATCGTCTGCGAATGCCAAACTATGTTTGATAAAAGTGCCATATGAGGATCGGCGTATCCTAGTGTGTCCCATAGATTACTTCCATGCCTGATCAGTATGGAGGCTTAATGCATGGAACCCCTAAGGTACCCCAATGGTCATATTGTACTAAAGTCGACTAGTAGTATTCAAGGAAGATATCCAATATGAAATGTCCTTATAAGTACCCCTACTTAGGACATCCTTGCATTTGTAAAAAGAATGTGTTATTTATCTGACACCGACATCTATAGATGAACCAAAGCTTGAGAATACGGGCACCTCTGACATCTCTATGTGTCATGATTATCTTCTTCATAAGAATTACCATGTTTACCTCCTGAGAGGCAAGAGGATGTTAGGGCAAACATCCCGCTTAGGGCTGCAATTATTGTAAGAGCCTTATATATGTTAGTACCAAGGGAATAGGAAGAACTAAGAGCCAAATCGATAAGTTTTTAGAGAAGATTTTATAAAGCCAAAATTCGAAGTTCTAAGAACTCCGATTTATATAAATAAGAAAGACGGTTCATTTTGCTCATGCATTGGTTACCGCAACCCGAATTAGGCAGCAACTAAGAATTTTTATCAGCTGCCCAGGATGGTCGATTTGTTCGACTAACGGTAAGGATTAGCTAATTCCTTAAGATTAGTTTTAAGCAATGGTTGGAATAACCATCCCACCTTAAGATAAGCTTTTGTATAATAGCTGTTATATAAGTATCATGGTGGCTCCTTGGAGACTCTGTAAAGATGAAATATCAAAACATCCGTTGGATGAACGAGACTTTGGAAAGTCCACTTATCTGGATCTGAAAGTTGCATTGGAAACAACGAATAAGATCAAACAAATCCCTAATCATCTGTAAGTTGCCAGTATTAGGCAGAAAATCAAGAATTAAAGAGAGTAGCAACCCTCCTAAATTCCTGTTAAGGAATAAGGTTCAACAAAAGGTATCACCCAGGAAGGGTGTACCAACTTTGTTGAATTATCAGGATAATTAAGCTCTGAATATATAGAATCATTCGAAGGAAATCGAATGTATCAAGATCAAGTAGCTTATAAGCTAAGACCTAATTTAAGAGCTTGGCGGAGCTCGCAAAACATTGCCCACTGGTGACTGAAGGATGTGTTTCGCCAATAAGTCAAGAAGCACTATCACAGAATGATATATAGATTTATCATATGATGAGAAACCTGTGACAATTAAGGATCGACATGATTAGAAGCTCCAAAAAGATACATGTACCTATTATTAAGGTCAAATTGAAGTGCCCTAGAGGCTCAAAGGTACCAGGAAAGATTAAGCCCAATATAAGGCAGAAAACACTTCTTTTACTTTAACAAATCTCGAGGTCGAGATTTCTTTTAAGGGGGTGAGGATGTAACACCTCGTAAAAATCACGTCCAATGATGTTTTGACACGTGTAATAAACCCTAATAAAGTCCAATGTTGAATTTAAGGGACTAGTTTTTCGAAAAATCAAAAACTTTGATTTAGAAAGGACTGGAAGTGTTAGCATACTTAAAATAAGTTTCTAAATAACCTTCTACGGTTTTATATTCACAAATGAGCCACTTGTTAGTTAAGTGTAGCCGTTTATGTAATTAATTGAAAGGTTGCACAATAAAGGGGTTAAAAGCGTCAACATGTTAATTCTTACCTCTGAGTGACCTTTTAACAAACCGGGAGCTTTATAATATTTAATTATACTCTCGGGAATGCCAAATAATGGCCATCTAAGGTTTTATACCTATAAGTAAAGTTGCTGAATCATTTAACTACTCTCCGATTACTGTGTTGTACTTACATGTGCGTGTTAACATACTAGTAGTATACAGAAAAATTGTTAAATAGTCCGATATGTTTTCCTATGTGTTAGGAATAAATTTCGTTACAAAAATATATAAGTAAGACGCCTTACGGAACAATTACCAACTTAACGGAACAGTATCCGACCGAACAACCGGACATTACCCGGGACACCAAATATTTGTCAAACACATTACTTAATTATTCTTGGCTAGTCATGATCCCCGTATACCATAACACCCGCTAAAAAGTTACTAAATAAACATATCATTCTAATACCTACTTTCTAGTTGGAAAATATATACCATCAAAATTACACTTTACCCCCCCCCCCCCCCCCCCCCATATATGATTCACGGTTACTAAGGGGGAGGCCCCCACCAAAATCTTGCCAAAATCTTTTGTGATCCATCTTGATTTTTCTTAGATTTATTTAGATCTTTCATATCTCTACACAATCTTTCCATATATCTTCTATATCTTTTGTGATCCTCTGTGCATTTTAATCACTGTGTCAAGATATTTTGTGCCGTTTGCACTCAAATCAATTTTCAAACTCTTTTCAAAATGAGTCAGTTAAATTGTATTTACCAGTGAAAACTGACGTATTTTTCCAAAAGGTTAAGTGACAGGTACTGAACGTAATTGGCTGGAAGCTCAGGGCGATTTTAAGGAATTTTACAAGTCCTAGGCGTCTAAAGTCTGCTGAACAATGATTATGATTATTCGATCCGCCTGTGGATCTTTTACTTTCCGTTGTAAAACTCTGATATTACTTTATATTCGGATTGTAATATATTTAACTTTTGCTTCCGCTGTGCATTTATATATTGTGTTGTTTGACTATGATGATATCAATTACGTCACGATACTCCCCCACCGGGCCCACCGGTGACACGTGGAATTTGGGGTGTGACAATGGCGCACTTTGCACTTCATACGTGCGCGTGGTGGAGCACAGGGGCTGCAAGGACTAGGTGGTGAGAGACGTGGCATGCAGGCGCATGACCCAGGTCGGTCTGCCCGCGAGTACGCGTGGCAGGCAGGCGCGCGGTTGCGCGAATGGAGCATGGGCACTGATGTGACGTGCGCGGCGCACCAAAGTGAGTCAATACGGCGCGACTGTGTGGCGTGCTTGTATAGGCTCACATGTGACGTGGCGCACGCGCGCATGGAATTGAGCCAGTGTGGCGCACGCGCGTATGGAAGTGAGCCAAAATGGCGCACACGCGCATGGAAGTGAGCCAAAATGGCGCGCGCGCAGAAGCTTTCAGCAGTTAATGCCAGTGCAGTTACATTTCAGCATTTGAAACTGACGAGTCAACGGTTTTGACTGAGAATTTAATTACGAATTAAAGTGCAATGAAGACGTTTAATGCAGTTTAATTCTCCCATTTATTTCGTTTTTTAGTTTTGACTTCATATCTGCAGTATAAATAGGTGGACACCCCTGCTGCAGAAACACACCGAAAACACATAGCGAAATACAATCTTCTCTCTGAATCTTCATCTTCTTCTTCAAGCATTCAAGGTACACCTTCGGGTTGGAGTCAAGACCGGCAGTGCAACTGCTTTGGGCTGTTTTATCCTAGAAACAAACGAGTTCTCCTGGGAGACTGGAAATTTGTTTTAAGGGACCTGTGTCTAACACGATCCTCAGCCAAGAACAATTTTTCCAGTTTATAATTATGTTCTTAATTTCTCTTTTTCAGTTGTAATTGTAATTTATTTTTCAGTATCATTCTGTTCTTGTTTGTAATTCAAATTAATAAAAGAATTTTATTTATTTTGCATGAACGGATTCCTACAGAAAACCGGTATGTAAAGCGTCTATGAAATCGTTGATCATTAATTTTTTGCAAGGACATTAATCGTTGATTACCCTCGACTGGGACACAAAAGCACTCCAATAGGTCTCACGGACCAAGAGTGGGGTCGCCAAAATCCGATAGATCTACCCCTTTCGTTCCTCGGTCTGTATGTGATTAATGGTGCTTAAGTTCCACCCTATTCACACATAATCTAAGTGTGTTTCATTCCCTAGCTTATCATACCATTGTACATGTTAGGGCATAGGTTTTTATAATTATGGATCATACATTCTGAGGTGTTGCCTGGATCAGTTATCCTTGGCGGTTTGTGCAGGGACTCAGAGGATCAAGCATCCTTATTATTACTTGTGGTCTCTAACAATTGTTCTCAATGTTTTCTAATATTCATGTGCAGGTTATTAACGAAGTGGACTGAGTCTTAGCTGGAATCTCATGAATAATCGTTCAAGATGACGTGTTATTTCCACAAACGGTCATGAGTCTTGAACGTGGTCTAGCAAGATTATCGGACTTAGTTGTTAGGCTAATTCAAAAAGGGTTGACCAAGTGTTATTAGGGACAATTCACACTCTCACATACACATTACGAACCAGAACTCTCACAACACTCATAGCTTTTAGTTGTAAAACACACACTTGATCAATATCCGAAGTTGTAAACACTTTTCAATTGTCCAATATAGTTGATAGTGATACTTTTCACTATCCGAGGATTTTATGTCGCCGATCTATTAGTGATCAAGGCCTTTTCTTCGTATAAATCTCTGTGTTTGATTACCTAATTAATCTAGCATTCATTTTATCATTGTTCATCACCCAAGCACTCTACCTCACTTTACAAATTGGTTACATTATTCTTGATCATATTTTTTTTTACCAAAACAGTACATGTATCTCCCACGATAGTTTAAAACTAAAAAGCGTTTAAAGGAAAAAAGGGACATGAACTCACGGTTTGCGTCCAAACGTGTAATGTGCTAGCAAGCTCGGGTGTCTGTAAAAGTATCGCAACCTACAAGTGTTTTAATCTCAATAGACACTCAGGTCTTACTCTACCATGTACAAGTTGCTCATCTTGAATGTTCGTTTAGACTTATAAGTGTTTGTTTGTTTGGAAACCCTTGTTTGTTTTAATACGTTGGTATTTTGTTTATCGTTCGTTCTTAATATGTATATATATACATATATTTGTGCATTCTTGTCTTGTATGAACGGGCCTCACCCTTCTGCGTGTTCGTGCCTCGCACGAGTGTGAATGGGCCTAGCCCATATGCGTCTTCGTGCCTCGCACGAGTGTTCAGTTGTTATGAGTTATATATATATATATATATATATATATATAAGTGCCCGCTAAAATGAGAACCACCTCGAGTTGTAAGAACCGTGAGAACTACTTGATCCAAGGCGAGGTGTACCAAATTTTTTTTCATAAACGTAGATGCGTGTATTATAAACACATTTGTAAAAAAAAATTCAAAAAATAAATGTCATGTGTGTAGTTTTGAGCACCACAAGTTTGTGTTTACGGGTACCGTAAATTTTCCGGTTAAATTTACGGTACCCGTAAACACAAACTTGTGGTGCTCAAAACTACACACACGACATTTTTTTTGAATTTTTTTTACAAATGTGTTTATAATACACGCATCTACGTTTATGAAAAAAAAAATTTGGTCCACCTCGCCCCGTACGGTGTAGTTCTCACGGTTCTTAAAACTCGAGGCGGTTCTCATTTTAGCGGTCGGTCCCCTATATATATATATATATATATTCTTCTAATAATATATATTTGTGAATGGTGAACCTCGTTCACTTGTATATGTACGTTCGTTGCTTATGTATATACTTGTTCTTCAAGTATATATGTATATATATGTATATCTTTTCAAATATATTTGTTAAAAATAATTCTTTTTAACGTCGAATTCGTGCCGGGGTACATGTATAATGTTCTCTTGTATGTGTACACTTCATCAAGTGTATTTGCGTACATCAATTGTACCTATGTATTTATACGTATACGTATACCATGTATATACTTCACTTGTATACTTTTATTATTGGTATTTGTGTCGTATTTATACATATATGTGTACATGTATATTACTTGTAATCTTGTATTTTACTAAGTGTTTTAGTGTACGTATTTTTATACGTATAAGTATACTTGTATTATTTCACTTAGCTGATTTTATATATAATACTTTGCGGATTTTATGAATGGTGAATATATGTATATTAACTAAGCGTCTAAAAGTATATTATTTTTAGAATTCGTCGGCGAAGTCCTTTATATATATTTCTCGTCGGTTAAAATGCCTAAGTGTTGCGTTGGTAGAATATATATACTCCTTATTGTGACGATATATACTATTCTTGTCGGTGACTATATATTTGTTTCTTAACGAGTTTTTAATATATCTTACTAGTCGGTTTAGTATATATGTTATTGTTTGTCCATTGTCCGAATTGTCCGTTTGTCCGAATATAAGTTTGGGATATATAATATAGATGTGATTATATATACCCTTCTTTGTATTATAATTTCCATGTATCCACTTAAGGATATGTGTTTATATGTAAACATTTTATACTTGGTCATTTTCAAGTGTTATGGTTCCATGTATTTATATACTTGTATATAGTTATGTAAGCATCCTATCTTCTAAATACATACACTTTAATAAACAAGTATATATACACATGTGGAGGTGTTCTAAATATATATATTTCATCCTAAAATATATACAGACTTCCATTTTAGTTTAAGAAAAAAATTATAAGTGTTTAACTTAAATTTTTCCACCAAAGTTTGCCTAATCATGATTAAGGTTGCTAATCCCATTTAGCCATGTTAATCACTTGTTAAATCCCACCTTAATCATGATTAGAATTTTATAAAATTTTGTCATAGTTTCCCCTATACTATGGACGTTTTTCACGTTTTCAAAACATTTTTAAATCAATTTTCCACTTTATCAAGATCATCAAAACTCAATCAACCTCAAACAAGATCATTTTTCATGCATTTTCGTATAATCACAACTTCTAGCATCATGATCTTTTATGTATATTTTGTTAAGATCTTTAAAAATAATAATACTTTTATGTTCATCTTCTTATTTTACCACTTTTCATAAACTTGTTTATGTAGTACTTTCAAGATCAACACTTTAAAAGTATATTTTTAGTTTCTTTATAAACTTTACATTTTCTACAGTCATTTTAAGATCATCACAAAGTTCATGATACTTCATAGTTGTAGATCTTGCTAGATCTAAGCATCTACATGCTTAGATCATAATTTTAAACATAATCATGCAAAATCCTTTAATCTAACATAATCTACACTAAACTAAACATCAAGAATAATAAGAACAACACATAGTTAGGTTAGATTATCTTGTTTACTTTAGGGTTTTCATGTATTTTTTATCTTTAGTTTCAAGATGATCAAGTTGTACATCCATGAACTACATATGATAAGAAGCATAAAAATACAAGTTTTGAAGACTCACTACTAGCTCTAGGCTAGGGATGAAACTTGATGAAGAAGATGAAGATTAGATGAAGATGTTAAAGCTCCACAAGATGAGTATGATGTTCTTAAAAAGCTTCCAAGTCTTGCACCACTTTAGATCATCTTCAAATGGTTCTTGAATACTTGTATTTAGTGAGTTAGTGTTTGAAAATGGGTGTATGTGTGTGTTGTGTGTGTGTGTCGTGAGCAAGAGAGAGAGAGAGAGAGATATGAGGGAGTGTTTGTGAGTTTGAAATGTGGTAAAATGAAGTGTATGATATGGGGTGTAATTGTTATATTTTTCTCATCTTTAATAGTCAACATGAGATCTCATAACCATGCTTCAACCATCATCTTCATCATCACATAAGTAGGGTGTATGGGGACCCACATGGGCCAAATTTAGTGGTGGTGGTGGTGGGGGGGGGGGGGTAGGCGTGGCATTTGCAATATAATATAGCATTAGACATGTGCATGATACTTATGTTGGATATTTATGTCATTAGGTTAAGTCTTGGATAATTAACATGCTAAGTGTGGTTTGAGGTGTTAAAAACCTTAACTAGTTCATTAGACTAGTTATTGTAAGACCCTAATTCGTACATGACAAAAGTCGCAGCGGAAAAAACGAACCATAAAATTCCTTTCATTATAAATACCTCAACTTATTTAAAATTGAACTTTAACATAGTTCTTTCTCATAAATCCGTCACCCTCTTACTTACTAATTAAAAACATAGCTTATGTCTAATACAATATACGCATCAACGTTCCCGTACAATCTCTCAATTGACTCGTTCATAATTCTATCACCTAACTTGTTTGCTTTACAATAACCTCTTATAAACCTACTAATATCAATGACGTCTATCATAACTACTAACATCTTGGATGCCTTGCATCCTCTTAACACATTATCGTTCATTTGCTTATTTTGACCTGTTAAGGGTATTCACACATTAATTGGTTTATGACTAACAAAACCATACTCCCCACTTCCATACTTGTCCAAAACATTACACTAACCATATAGCCTGTTTCTAAACTACTTTGTAAGATCGTTTGCCCAAAATACTCATCAAGGGCATTTTGGTCAACTTTAATCCCATCCTTTACGACGAAAGACTACGACACATATTCGACCTCAACCATCATGTTTAGTTAATTAAAACACCATATTACTTAATCTAACATAAGAAGTGATTACAGAAATCACTTACCTTATGCGTCCGCGCTCGTATCCGATCCTTGTCCCTTCTTAACCCGTTAACACATCTTGCTTGAGCCCGTCTCGACATGGTCCCTACACTTCCATGTCATCGAAACCACATTCTTGTTAGCATACCCATTTGTACATGTTAACAATCATACCAATCGCATAATCCACACTTAACTTCCCTTAGTCAATTCTAACAAGCATACTGCATAGAATTCAACTTCATCTCCTTTCCAACTCATGTAATTCATCATGTAATCACACATAACGCATATTAACATAACATGTACCAAATGACTTCCTATAATCCTACCTTTACGACAACGAGTCAAATCATGCTTCTTATACTTGTTGACTTTCAAAAGTCAACTATTAACCATATGTAATCATCGACTTATTAACATATACCCGCAACATCATAATCGACTATACGGACGACACTATATACATTTCATCATACACTTGATGCGAGTACTACCTATTAAGCATAACGTACAACTATTTCATGCACAAATCTTCTAAACTCATACATAACCCATACGTACACACATGCATACATACCTGCTTACATACGTACTCGCACACATACATGCTAATCTACATGCATACTTACGTATACACACATCTACATCATTATATACGTATCTCTATGTACACATACCAACATCATTAAATACACACATGACATTATACATCTTTACATACATACAACCCTACGTGCATCATACCAAACTCATACGTGCCTACTCTCATACCTACCATCATATATCCGCTTATTCTTGCTCACATACTTATAAACATACTCATGTAGGTACATACATGCTTTCATACATTCCTACGAACGTGTATAGAGATATACAAACATGCATACATGCCTATCTACATGTGCGCTTACCCTAATGGTCACAAAACATAAGTTAAATTAGTCATACGCAACTTAAAACGCGTTTAAACGAGTTCCCATGCCAAAACGAGGCCTGAAAACAATTTTCGGAGAAACATCAACCGTCGCGTCGCGCGACCCCCCGTCGCGTCGCGCGACGCCTCAAAATGACAGAAGTTGTTGCTGCTGTGCTGCAGATTTCCAGCACGTCCGCGTTTCACGGAAACGGTCATAACTTCTTCGTTGTTGGTCCGTTTTACCCGATTATTTTTCCTACGCGTCCGTAATTTAATTCCCCATCTTATGGTGTTAAGATCCGACATCCGGATTAACACAATTCCAGACTTTTAAGTCTTCGGCTTACTACCCTTTTTACCAATAATTGACCCGTTCATAGTTCTATCAACTAACTTGTTTATTTGACCTTAACTTCATATGAATTCCTAATATCAAGGTCATTTGTCATAAACGAATTCCTTCCCGGATACCTTACATCCTATTTCACCCATTTGCGCTCAAAGCTTATTTTGACCCGTTAAGGGTAATTGTGCATTAAAACGTTTCTGACTTACAAAACCATACTCCTCACTTTCATACTTGACCAAAACGTTACACTACTCGAATAACTTGTCTCTAAACTACTATTTAAGATTGTTTGCCCAAAATACCCATCAAGGGCATTTTGGTCAACCTTAATCCCATCATTTATGACGAAAGACTATGTCACCTAGTTAACCTCAACCATCCTGTTTAGTTAATTAAACAACTTCATATTACATAATCTAACTAAGAAGTGATTACAGAAATCACTTACCTTATGCGTCCGCGCTCGTATCCGATTCCTTGCTTCTTCTTGACCCGTTAACACCTCATTCTTGAGCCCGTCTCGACATGGTCCCTATACTTCCATGTCATCGAAACCACATTCTTGTTAGCATACCCATTTGTACATGTTAACATCATACCAATCGCATAATCCACACTTAACTTCCCTTAGTCATTTCTAACAAGCATATTACATAAAAATCAACTTCATATCCTTTCCAACTCACGTAATCTATCATGTAATTACAAATAACGCATATTAACATAACATGTATCAAACGACTTCCTATAATCCTACCTTTACGACAACGAGTCAAATCATGTTTCTTATACTTGTTGACTTTCAAAAGTCAACTATTAACCATATGTAACCATCGACTTATCAACATATACCCGTAACATAATAATCGACTATACGGATGACACTATATACATTTTATCATACACTTGATGTACGTACTACCTTTTAAGCATAACGTACAACTTATTCATGCATAAATCTTCTAAACTCATACATAACCCATCAAAACCCACTACTAATCATCATGGATCATTCCCAAATAAACATCAAACATATCATCATCATTTTTCTCCTAATTCATCTAACAAGAATTCATCATACCCACATAATACATCAATCTTTCAACAAGGCTCGGACATGGAAGGTGATTCTAGTCATCATCTTCCCCTTAACTAACGGGTTTCACCTCTAATCATCAAATTAACACAAACCATACGTAACCCATGTTCTATACGGGGTTTCTAACCCTCGTACATGATCAATTTCATATTAACTCGCGGATTAGAGCATAACCCACTTCACCCATGATCACAAATCTTAAATTTAAGACATACCTTATGATCCCCTCGTGATGGTGATCATTTATCCATGCTCGGTTATGAATTTGGGCCTTGATTCCTTCTTCAAATTAAAGCTTTTGAAGAACTAGGGATTTGGGGCTCTTGAGAGCCCCTGCTCGATCTATCCAGAACACACACGAAAGTGTGTGTGTGTGATCTTTGTTCTTTAATAACTTAACTTTTATTTCTCCCACTTTAACCCCTCGGGTTCACCTTTAAAACATAACTGACACTACCATCATTATTTAATACTTTTGACCATACCCGTAACTAGGTTAAATAGCCTAGTTATTTATTTCATGACGTGTCACCTACGAACACACGACAAATACCCGTAACTAGGTTAAACCCTTGATGGGTATTTTGGGGTAAACGATCTTAAAAGTAGTTTAGAAGCAAGTTATTCAATTAGAGTAATGTTTTGGACAAGTATGGAAGTGGGGATGATGGTTTGGTTAGTCATAGACCAATTAATGCGTGAATACCCTTAACGGGTCAAATTAAGCATATGAACGATAATGTGTTAAGGGGATGCAAGACATCCAAGAATTTAGTAGGTTATGATAGACGTCACGGATATTGTTAGATTTATAAGATGCTATGGTAAAATAACCAAGTTAAGTTGATGAATGCACGAACGGGTCAAAGTTTGGAAAAAGGGTAATAAGTCGAAGAGTTAGAAGTCTGAAATTTTATTATGTTGGATGTTGGTTTTTAACTCCACAAGGTGGAGGATTAAATTACGGACGCATAGGAAAAAGAATCGGGTAAAACGGATCAAAAACGAAAGAGTTATGCTTGTTTCCGTGAAACGGGATCGTGCTGGGAATGTGCAGCAAGTTGTTGCACCTGTTCTGCCAAAACAGGGGCCTAGCGTGACGCCAAGGCCCTAGGCGTCACGCGAGCCCCCCTAGTTGGCGAAAGTTGCTCGTTTGCTCCGTTTTGGCTTGGGAACTCGTTTAAACGCGTTTTAAGTTGTGTATGACTAGTTTAACTCATGTTTTGTGACCAATAGGGTAAACGCACGTGTGGATGTAAGCGTGTATGCGCGAATGTATGTAAGCGTGTATGCGCGAATGTATGTAAGATTATAGTGTGTAAGCAAGTACATAAGGATATATGAAGACGTATATGAATAGGTAAGTATGAGTTGGGTATGTTGAAACAGGTGATTATAAATATATATGTAAGTAAGCATGTAGGCATGTACGTATGTATGTTTTATAAACCTAAGTGTATGTATGTAGTTAGTATGTATATGTACGCAAGTGAGTATGTACGAATGTATGCATGTATGTAGGTTTGTGTGAAGGCATGTAATAAGGTGTATGTATGTATGTACGTATGTATGTATGTGTGAATGTATATATGTGGGATGACATGATCGTACATGACGATGTAGGTATGTATATATGTAGATACATATAGAATGATTGATATGTATTTATATGTAAGTTTGCATGTAGGTTGACATGTATGCGTGTACGTATGTATGTATGGAGATAGTGTGTATGAAGTTTAGGTATGAATGTAAGTCTTTTGGTACGATCAAGTGTTTACGTTGTTTATTCGTGTACCTGGAGTTATAAGTGAAATGCAGGAATGGCATAGAAGTCTCACCACGGATGGTATGACAGGATGGAAAAGCTGGAATGTAAAGAGTTAATGAAACGAGAAGTAAACGTGAACAAACCTTGTATGTTTATAATGCGTACTAATGTGTGAATTTTATGTGGTGAGCACAGGTAGTACCAGTCATGAGGATATCCAAGGATTGGAGATCGAGGATCGAGTCACAAGTTAGATTGTACGGAAGTGTTGAGTACAGATTTAAGTGAAGCTGGTTTATGGTTTCTTAATGAAAATAAGTATAATAAATGTGTTTATTGTGAAAGAATTTATCTTAAAAATGAATTTAAGTGCGTCAAGGTGTTTGTAACGAAAGAAATTTTCATGGTATGATTTTCCGCTGCGACTTTTGTCATGTACGAATTAGGGTCTTACAAGTTGGTATCAGAGCCCTGGTTTGAGGGAATCAAGTACGAGAAGGTAAATACTTGAACTCAAACTTGTGTGCTCTTGAGATAAGAAACCAGTACAATCTAAGACTCGATCAAGATCCAAAGGTAAAAGCTAATGTAAGTATGTACTTATGTATACGTATAAGGAAACTGACGTTTTTGTATATGCAAGGTAAGCATAAGTATTTGAAGAGGATGATTTGTGAATGCAGACTAGGATGAATACTAAGGCAGGCAAAGAGGTAATAAGCCAAATTTGAATCCAGGTACGTAAATTCGATATGTGGGTATATGTAATAGTAAAACTCATTAAGGGAAGGAAAATTTTAAATGAAGGATAATGATAGTATAGTAAGGAAGAATTGAACGTGATACATGCGCCGAAACCTAAGTCTACGAACATAAGGTGACAATTACATGAAGGCACGAAACTAATATGTGGATTTTGTACCTGGCCAGTACAGGAGAAACGTATGACGTTCGTGAGAATCATGATAATTGTTACAGGTATGTCCGGTAGAGTTGGGTAGATGGTGGGCGTGCGGGTGAAATGGGTAGTAAGACTCTCGGGAAATTGAGAGTACCATGTAGGAATGAAAAGTGTGAGTGATAAAAATAAAGAATGTTGAATCCGTAAGAAAGTACGGATCAACAAGATATGAATGAAATGTTTGAATCCGCGAGACGGATTCAAAGGAATGAAATGTATGAATGAAATGATTGAATCCGCGAGACGGATTCAAGGAAGGAAAGGTATAAGGGAAATGTTTGAAACCGAGAGACGGGTTCAAAGAATGAAAAGTGTGAATGAAATGTTTGAATCCGTGAGACAGATTCAAGGGATGAAAGGCATGAATGGAATGTTTGAATCCGTAAGACGGATTCAAGGAAATGAAATGTAGAAATGATATGTCTGAATTTGCGAAACAAATTCAACACATGTAAGGAATGAAAGATGTGAATGATATGATTGAAATCCGTTAGATGGATTCAAATCATAGAAGGAAGAAAAGGTATAAATGGTATGGTCGGAACCGCTAGACGGATTCGAAACATAGAAGTAATGAAAGGTATGAACGTTACGTTTGAATCCGCAAGACGGATTTAAAATAATAAAAAGGATGGAATTAGTCCACTTCAGAACGGGTCGATAGTTTGACCGTGGTTGTGTCAAACGAGGCATATGGGTAAATGTAAAGTAAATAAACAAAAGAATGATCGTAATAGGCATGCAAAACCTAAGTTGTGAAATGAAAGAATGAAGTTTTGAACCAGTTAGGTGTTAAATGTGTTAGTAATAGACACTTGGGAGCCATAATAAAATGACGGGCTACGACCCGGACAATAAATTAAGTATGAGCAAAAATGATAAGTTTTGCTAACAATACCGAAATGATGTAATGAATGTTTTTGCACGTAAGCATGAATGGAAAGAAGTACGGACGTGTGCCTCAGTACTTATACAATAATTAAGAAATGCCAGTTAAGATTTGAAGAGTCAAATGAAGGTGGACGAAATAAGTAACTAGAATGAAAGAATTACATGTAAGAAATGGAATGTGTGATATGTTATAGCCTGGACGTAGGAAATTGTAGAAGGATTTTAAGTGGGTAATTCCCTAGTATAATGAATGTTTAAATGAAATATGCTAACCGCTAATTTGGTTGATGAAAATGTTAGAACTATGAATGTGATGAAACCAATCGAATTGGTGAAAGAATGCGCACGTGTGGAAGCCCATTTCAAGGATGAAGGGAACATAGCCTAGTACGGCTAGTACTCACGAAGAGGCGGATAGATCTGGTTTACGGACCCTTGAATTATGCAAAGAAGTCGAGGTTAGTAAAATGTGTAATTCATGTTGGATAGGTGTGAATTGGTAGGTTGAGAAAGACCTACGAAATGACTGATAGGATATGTATTGTATGGTATGGAATGTTAACATTTTTAACAATTGATGTAAAAAGAAAGTATGTCATTAAAAAGTGGATTTCAAAAGTTTGAGGAGGAAATTTTGAGTATCTAATGAACTTTCTACAATGAAATTGCACAACACATTTATTTATATAAATTATGTAATGCATGAAGCGAAAGCAATAGTAAAATGAAATGCATGAAATGATTTGAAGGCAATGTAAATGTATGCCAGGAATAGGTAATTGTAGAAAACGTAGAATGATGTCAAATTAGAGCTAGGCACGTAGTTGTGACTATGAAATAGTAGTTTTGTTGTGATAACAAAACAATAGTTAAATATTATATAGTACATGGAGAGAATGCAATTTTAAGAAACGAGATGAAGGTATTAGATCCATCATGAACGGATCATATGAATGTATGTATAATTACAGGTCGAAGAAGTATGTATATTGACCCATTATTAACAAGATATTGGAATTGATTCAAGTAAACAAAATGAAATATTGCACATGATATATGAGTATTAGAATGATGAATGGACCATTAGCTATGAAGTGCGTTAGAAGCTAACACTATGTAGTGAAAGTGACATTAATAAGAACTCTCGGATGGGTTCTTGAAAAAAAAAACGAAGGATAGTCATTGTGATGGGCTAGCGGTCGTGTCGAGGGGACGTAGAGGAGGGAAAGTTAGTGATTAATAAAGATAAGAAAGGTTTCGGGGATGAAACCTCATTTAAGGTGGGTAGACTTGTAACGCCCCAAAATCCAAATGTCATATATTCGAAGTATGTCCTTATGCGTTATATTATGAAATAAATAACTAGGTTATTTAACCTAGTTAAGTGCATGGTAAAAACTATTAAAAGAGAAAAGTAGTGCCAAAAATGTGTTGGAAGTAAACTTGAGGGGTTAAAGTGGATGGGGTGAAACTTGGTTACTAATTAAAAGAAAATATCAACACACACCACACACATTTCGTGTGTGTGTGTTCTGGATTCGTCCCAGGGCTCCCCAAGGGAGCCAAACCCTAACTCAACAATATTCATCGAATTGAAGGGTGAATCAAAGCTCAAATTCACAACCGAACGTGAATTAGTGATCACCAACACAAGGGGATCATAAGGTATGTTGAATTTCGATGTTTAATGAAGTTAAGAAATCTTGATAATCATCACTAGTGGTGATTTCTGTATGAATCATGAAAGTTATGGCCAAATTAGTGATGTATGCATGTTTAGGAACAAACCCTAAGCGAAGACTCTGAGTAAATTGCTAGAGTTTAGGTGTTTGGATGAATTACCACAATTGGTTAAGTGGGTTTATGTTTAATCCATGAAATGGTATGAACTTGATTAGGAATATGAGTAGTATGTGATGTGTATTTGTATATAGTGTGATTATGGTATGGAATTTGTATGATGTTTACTTGTGATGATAAATGAAAGTGATAATTAGGAAGAAACACATGAAATACTTGTACATCATGCTTAGAAAGTAGTACGCACACCAAGTGTTTGATGAAATGTCTAAATGAAAATAATATGTGAAATTGTATGCAATTAATGGGTAAACATGTATAGAATGTGGTAATAATGAAATTGATAGTAAACTAACATGAGGAATGCATTTTAGATATAGTTCATGAGAAGATTATGTTTTGTTGATGTTGAGTATGCTTTATGCTTGTTTGAATTGACTAATGAAAGTCATACATGAGATATGAATTTGATATGATCGTTCATACGTACAATCATATATGCTAACAAGAATGTGAATGTAATGACATGTACGGATAGGAGTCATGTCAACGCGGACATAAGCATGGAAGGACAACGGGCCAAGGATAAACACGGAAGCTATGCTTGAACTCGGATGCACGAGGTAAGTGATTTCCGTAATCACTTCTTAGTTGTTTAAGTATTATAGTGTTTTAGTTAATTAAACCTAATGTTTGAGGTTAATTATGTGTTGAAGTCCTTTGTCGCAAAGTTTGGTGTTAAAGTTGACTAAAATGCCCTTGGTGGGTATATTGTGCGAATGACCTTTAAATGATGTTTAGAAATAAGATAAACGATCAAGTGAATAATTAGGATAAGTATGGAAGCGAAACAGTATGTTTGTGAGAGTCAAATGCATTGAAATACGTAAATACCCTTAATGGGTCAAAATAAGCATTTAAGCGTAAACGGGACTTTATCAAGTAAGGAACCCGTGATTTGAGTTTTATACGATAGGCGATATGAAAATAATGAATTTCATGAGTTTATAGCTCAAATAAACATGTTGGGATGATAAAACTATGAACGAGTCAATTCTTGGTAAAAAGGGTAGTAAGCCGAGGACTTAAAAGTCTGAAATTTTTATAATCCGGATGTCGGGTTTTAACTCCATAAGATGGAAAATTAATTTACGGACGTGTAGGAAAAAGAATCGGGTAAAACGGACCAAAAACGAGAGAGTTATGCTTGTTTCCGTGAAATCGGATCGTGCTGGAAATATGCAGCAACCAGCTGCAATCTGTCTGTCGTTTTGAGGGCGTCGCGCGACGCGACGGGGGGTCGCGCGACGCGACGGGTTAAGTTTCTCCGAAAATTGTTTTTTTCGCGTGTTTGGTCCGGGAGTCTCGTTTAAATGTGTTTTAAGCTACGAGGGACTAATTTAACGTATGTTTTATGATCATTAGGGTAAGTACACATGTAGATAAGTATGTATGTATGTTTGTATATCTCCATACACGTTCGTAGAAAAGTATGAAAGAATGTACGCATCTACGTGGGTATGTTTATAAGTATGTGAGCAAGAATATGCAGATTTATGAAGGTTTGTATGTGAGTAGGCGTGTATGAGTTTGGTATGTTGCAAGTAGGAATGTATGTATATATATATATATATATGTATAATGTCATGAGTGTACGTAGTGATGTAGGTAAGTGAATATTTAAATACGTATATAATGATGTAGAGGTATTCATGTGTAAGTAGGCATGTTGATTGGTATGCATGTGTGTATGGATGTATATGAGTAGATAATATGTATGAAGTCTAGGTATGTATTTAAGTCATTCAGTAAGATTAAGTTTTACGTTGTTATGCGTGTACATGGAGTTTTAGGTGTAATGCAGGTGCTGTATCGAAGACTCACCAGAGGTGAGGAACTCGGAGGGAATGTTTAATGATAAGTAATAATGGAACGGGAATAGTCCAAGGATAAGTATCGTTTATATTGATAATATACTAATGACTTGTATGTGTGGGTGAGTGCAGGTTGTTCGATCCGACATCCGGATTAACAAAATTCCAGACTTTTAAGTCTTCGGCTTACTACCCTTTTTACCAAGAATTGACCCGTTCATAATTCTATCACCTAACGTGTTTGCTTTACAATAACCTCTTATAAACCTACTAATATCAATGACGTCTATCATAACTACTAACATCTTGGATGCCTTGCATCCTCTTAACACACTATCGTTCATTTGCTTATTTTGACCCGTTAAGGGTATTCACGCATTAATTGGTTTATGACTAACAAAACCATACTCCCCACTTCCATACTTGTCCAAAACATTACACTAACCATATAGCCTGTTTCTAAACTACTTTGTAAGATCGTTTGCCCAAAATACCCATCAAGGGCATTTTGGTCAACTTTAATCCCATCCTTTACGACGAAAGACTACGACACATATTCGACCTCAACCATCATGTTTAGTTAATTAAAACACCATATTACTTAATCGAACATAAGAAGTGATTACAGAAATCACTTACCTTATGCGTCCGCGCTCGTATCCTATCCTTGCCCCTTCTTAACCCGTTAACACATCTTGCTTGAGCCCGTCTCGACATGGTCCCTACACTTCCATGTCATCGAAACCACATTCTTGTTAGCATACCCATTTGTACATGTTAACAATCATACCAATCGCATAATCCACACTTAACTTCCCTTAGTCAATTCTAACAAGCATACAACATAGAATTCAACTTCATCTCCTTTCCAACTCATGTAATTCATCATGTAATCACACATAACGCATATTAACATAACATGTACCAAACGACTTCCTATAATCCTACCTTTACGACAACGAGTCAAATCATGCTTCTTATACTTGTTGACTTTCAAAAGTCAACTATTAACCATATGTAATCATCGACTTATTAACATATACCCGCAACATCATAATCGACTATACGGACGACACTATATACATTTCATCATACACTTGTTGTGAGTACTACCTATTAAGCATAACGTACAACTATTTCATGCACAAATCTTCTAAACTCATACATAACCCATCAAAACCTACTATTAATCATCATGTATCATTCCCAAATACACATCAAACATATCATCATCACATTTCTCCTAATTCTTCTAACAAGTATTCATCATACCCACATAATACATAAATCTTTCAACAAGAATTGGACATAGGTGATGGGTCTAGTCATCTTCATCACCATAACTAATGGGTTTATCATCTAAACATCAAATTAACACAAACCATTCATAATTCATGTTCTATATGTTGATTATAACACATACTCATGCTCAATTCCACTTAAACTCATGGATTAGAACATAACCCACCTTACACATGATCACAAATCTTAGATTTAAGACATACCTTATGATCCCCTCGTGAAGGTGATCATTAATCCGTGTTCCTTCTTGAATTTGAGCTTTGATTCACCCTTTAATTTGGTGATTTAGTGGAACTAGGGTTTGGAGCTCTTAAGAGCTCCTGAAGCTTCAAGAACACACACGTATGTGTGTGTTTGTGTGTGTATTGAACTTTTAATTAGTAGTCAACTTTCATCTGTTCCACTCTAGCCCCTCGGGTTTGCCTTTTAACACATAACTAACACTACCTTTATCATTTAATACTTTTGACCCTACCCTTAACTAGGTTAAATAGCCTAGTTATTTATTTCATGACGTGTCATTTATGAACACACGACAAATATTAACATTTGGATTTTTGGGGCGTTACAGTTATTTGGTAGTTTAGATATAATTTCGATGCTAGTTTTGTTATCGGGTCGCTACCGGATAATCCATGTAATATGTATCGTAATACGAGTGTAAGTAACTTTGAGACACCTTCCATATATTCGATTTCGTTTATGATAACTATCATCATTGTCGGACCTTGTTGCTACCATAAATGCTGATTTTTTGTTGCAGAGATGCTGAATTGGTTATTTTATAGTTCAGATCGAACAAACTAGGTGTTTAGTTTTTTTTTCGGAAAGTTTATATAAAATATTATAAGTGTTCCCCATTTAGGGCTTTTGTATATATGTTTAACTTGATACGTTTGCATATCATGTGATAGTTGTTTCAGGGAATACCGAAACTCTCCTTGCATGAATAGTGTGTTCGCATGAATAGTGGGTTCTCATTGTATACCGACGTATTAGGACATAGTTGTTTGGTTTCGCGACATGACGAAAATGACGATATAATATGCAATGTAATGATATGTCCTGAAATTTGTCAGGCTTTATACGGCTCAGTCATTCACAAATCAAGTCTAAAGTGCACAATTAAATGTATAAATGGTGATTAAGTTGTACGGAATTACCATTTATTTTGGCAAGTGTTCGAGCGGAGCCCCGAATAGGGGTTCCAAGGGGACAACGCCCCCTGGAGGCAGGGTCCAAGGGGCAGAACCACTGGTTGGGGTCGATCATATTGCTTTATGGAAAATGCCTTAGAAAATTATTTTTCTAAAAATTTCCTCATAGTTATTTGGATAAAAATTAAAGGCAGTTATAATGCAATTTAAAATTGATAACAACTGCCTGGTGGCAGTTATCTAGACTAATCCCCAGAAATTCGAATACACAATTATTGGTCTCTCTCTCTAGTTCAACTACGAATTCATCAATACATATACTGTTTGTTCGAAATCTGAATGAGAGTTCTATCCGATTGATTCGGAAGAACCACCGAAATAATTTTATATGAGAGTGACTACACGCCTCTCTGATTATCCATTTTTATAAAATTCCCCAACACAAGTGATAGTTAATGGTTTTCCATTTAAATCATGTATATTTTTAAGAAGGTGATCTTGTGGGCGTTTCTCCTAAATGAAGTATATCCTCCAGCCAGTATAATTATATTATATTATATTATATTATATTATATTATATTATATTATATTATATTATATTATATTATTTTATATTATATTATATTATATTATATTATATTATATTATATTATAATAATATAATAATCTATTAATTAGTGAATGTTAGGAACTAGTTTTTGCCCTGCCCGCGTTGCGGGGCCATAAGGCGAATATTTCTCTCTCATAACATGTATGTCTGTACAGAGGGCAAAATCGGAATTATATTTTGAACACGAGGCGAAATCATGATTTTAAACTCAGAGCAAAATCATAATTTTGAGCTAGGGGAAAACATACTTTTATTTTTAACTATGGGAAAAAAACGTAATTTTAAGCTGAGGGCAGAATCGTAATTTTGAGCTAGAGGAAAAAACAACATTTTATTTTTAACGGGGGCAAAAACGTAATTTTAAACGGAGGACGAAACCGTGATTTTAAACTGGGAACAAAATTAAAAAAGAATTTTTGAACCGAGGGCAAAATTATAAATTTATTTTGAGTTGGGGACAAAAACGTAATTTTAAACGAAGGACGAAAGCGTAATTTTAAACAGGGAATAAAATTAAATAAAAAAAATGAGTTGGTCAAATAGGGAAGTAACAGGCAGCTAATAATTTTGAGCTAGAGTGAAAAAGAACATTTTATTTTGAACTGGGGGTAAAAACGTAATTTTAAACGGAGGGCGAAACTGTAATTTTAAACTGGGAACAAAATTAAAAATGAGTTTTTGAATCGAGGGCAAAAGCGTAATTTTGAGCGAAGGGCAAAATTATAATTTTATTATGAGCTGGGGGCGAAAACGTAATTTTAGATAGGGGCAAAATTATAAATTTATTTTTTGATATTGTAGTTATTCAAAGTTGGGTTTTAGAATAAGGTTTTGTGTTAGTTAAAGTCGTGATGACCACTACTTAATTGAATGGTCAAAACTAGATTAGAAAACGTTTGGTTATTATTGAAATGGTGAACACCATAAATCGGCCAAACGGGTCAAATAAATGTGTGTTAAATCGATACTATGAAATTATTGAAAGATCCCTTGGCGATTGTAGATCATAAGAGCGTAAACCATGGAATTGGTAATGAAACGCCAATGATCGTAAGCCCCGGAAGATGGGTAAAATAAGCCTCGTGGTCATAAAAATATTGATAATAGTTTAGTGCAAAACTAGAAGGGTCGAACAAATATATATTAGGGATTTATATACTTTCAGCCCGTAAACCAAATTTTAGGTATGATAATCGTAATAGACACGTCGGTAATTAAATTACCGACGTATAGGAAAAAGAATCACCTAAAACGGACCTACGGATCAAAAGTTATGGACATTTGAAGCTAAAATTGGTGAATTTCGGAGCTGGCAGGAAATGCAGGTCAAAAACCTGCGCTTGCTGGAAAAATGTTTCCTCCGCGCCACGCGGAAGGATTCTTTAAATTTCCCGCGACACCCGATGATTGCCGCGACACGCGAAGGAATGAAAGGAACCTGCCGCGACACGCGGCAGGATAACTTTTGAAATTTTATTTTGTTTTTTTATGATTTGATACTAGATCTTGTTTGTACGCATTATATCAATGTCAAAACTAACTTTTCAAGTGGTTTTGACTCTAGGTAATGATGGGGTATTTCCGGACGGCGATCAAGCATGCTTAGAGGAACCGAACACTAATTTTTGAAGCTTCCGCACTTAACTAAACTTGTTTAAAACAAGGATGTTTTGCAAACTCTAGTAGTCGTAATTACTTTGAACTAGATGGTTATCTATGTTAACTTGCTAAACGATGTGTAATTCAACTAATTTCTGTTGATTAAGCATTTTGGTTTAAAATTTTCGTATTTTATGATATATAAATGACATAAATAAGAGGAGTGTTACAAGTTGGTTATCAGAGCCCAAGGTTGTCAACAAAGTGTTCGGTTCAAGCTTGATCAAGCATCCGGTAAGAGCTAATTGTTTTTAGTAGACTTAGTAAATATAGAAAAATTAAATATGATTAGATGTGCATGGGAAGAGCGCGTAATACACTCAAACCCGGAAAGTGCACCAAACATGAATGGTCTAAGCAAGTAGTGAACTTGGCTAAACCAAACTGAAAGATGCAAATGATACAAAATGAAATGTTTAACAATTAATATAAACATCCAGATTCAAGATGACTGATGAAGCCAACGATAATGATACGGTGCCGAAGGTCACCGAACAGATGAAAGAAATGTCCGGTGTGACCGAGAGCGAATTAGCATCTCAATTAACTAAAGAGATGGAAGCTAAAATTTCCGAGAAAGTCGGAAAGGCAATAGAAGCCAATCTACCGCAGCTCGCCGAGAGACTACAAATCACAATTTTGCTAGCAGTAGAGGATATGATAACTGAATTAAAAAATAGTCTCTCACAAGGAAAAGATGATGGGAGTGAGTCAGATGTGGACCCAAGACCCGTAAAGATAGTCTCTCACAAGGAAAACTTGGGTATGGGTAACCATCCAAATAACACATTATTAATCAAACCTTTATGAGGAAAGATGATGATCACAGCGATGGATGTGATTATAAAAAAATTAGTAAAATAAACGTTATGAAAATATTAGAATAAGGACGGGTAAACCCCAAAAGCCGAATAACAATAGCAGTAGTTTTACTAAATAAGACTTGAGAAATGGGCCTTCGGGACATTAGCAAAAGAAATAGACCTAAGGGTCGCTAACAAAAGAAAGGCGGTGTTCGGATCAAATAAGTAAAATGAGTGATAATAAAGGTAAACGCACAGCCGGATGGCGGAAGCGTATTACATTAGGAAAATGAGCCTGAGAGAAGGGACAAGGATTAATGTAGATGATGATATAAATGAATGATAAAAAAAACACAAAAATTTCACGAAAATAAGTCATCTTGGACGAAAGAGCCATGGTGAACAAAATGGGCAAGTAAAACCAAAGTATAGATGATCCGCCGGGTCATAAAAACAAAGGTGTTGTCCACACGAAAAAGATAATCCCGGTTGTTAACTTTAGTCATAATAAGGCAAGGGAAACGATGATAATCGTCACTCATAGTTAATAAGGCCGCCAATGGTGGTCACGTAAAGAATAAAAAGACATGGTCAAGTAAAAGCGACGGATTTCGCTAAGATGACCAAGTAAACCGAAATGAAGTCTTAATGCATACCGGGAGGGTGCAATGATAACGATTTCGGTAAAACACCCGGTGGATGGGTAAGAATTAAACGCATGCGTAGACCGAGAGACGGGAACTCGGATGGAAATTTAAAAGACTCGGGTTTTGAGTCATAACTAAAAGACGACAAGATAATGTAAATAGAAATTTTGAATAAATTATGTTCAACTATTTTAAAGTTGAACGGGTCAAATATAATATCGTGCCGAACGGCATAAGTAAACGCAAGCGGGATAAAGGTAGTGTTAAATGCAAAAGAGTAATGAGCCCGGTAATGGGACATAACCAAATAAGAAGATATGCAAATCAAATAGCAATAAGCATAAGAAGAACTGACGCATAAATGACGTGAGAAGTCGTAAGTCGGAAAATTGTCCGAAAGAAAACAATTGTAGCCACGAAACTACAATCAAGGTTAACGGAACCTAAGCTTGAAACCAAATGATTCTTCGAACGAAAACAGGGTGCCTTGACACCAAACACACATTTTAAGGATGACAGGAGTAAGGAGTGATCTACGGGATCAACATAACCTTTAGGGTTATAAACAAATGAAAAGTTGATATAAATTAAACATGATGTGACACGATCACGGTTGGGAAAGGTAATGTGAAGTAAAATCACATTATAACCAAGAGAGCGGTAAAAAGTAACTGGAGTTAGTGAGACCGGTTAAGGTCAGTAATTCAAATCGAGAAAATTTGATTTGCTTGTAAGCGGTGGATTCGGTATAACTGAACCGAATAAATAAAATTAAAAAAACAAAAAAACAAAAAACAAAAGAAATTGTTGCTAAAAGTGAAAGATTTCACTAAAGACCTTTAAACGGGTCAAAGTAACGGATTCATAAAGAATTCGATAGTATATGAAAGCGATGGATATCGCTAAGTTAACTAAACTAGTGGAAATAACGAGATTACGATATTTCAAGTCGCATTATGTCATGTAAGATACGATACATAGATGATTAATAACCAAAGGGATATTACCATACTTTTCTGGTAATGCTAACAATCGGTTAAAGTATGAGAAATGCTTAATAGATTATCGAGAGCAAATGTATGGAGTTAAACTCGATAAATTGTATAAGAAAAGGTTTCGAGGACGAAACCTCTTTAAGGGGGGTAGACTTGTAACACCCCGAAAATATAAGTATCATATTGAAAACTAAAAATCGGTAATAATCAAGATAATATAACTAGGAATAAATAACCTAGTTAGTTTGTGTCTTGACACAATAGAACAAACATGATTAAAACACCCTTTAAATAACTTGTGTAAAGTGGAGGGACTAAACATGGATAAATGAAATGAAGTTTTAATTAAACTTCAAATAAAAAAAAATAAACACACATACGTGTGTGTATATCCCAGCGATTTCTACCAGAGCCAAAAGAGCTCTCAAGCTCCAACCCTAAAACTCAAGAATTCTCCAGATTGAAGGGGTAAATCAAGCTCAAATCGAAATCCAAGCACAAAATAGTGATCACCTCAGTGAAGGGATAATAAGGTATGTACAATTTCATGGTTTGATTCCATCTTGAATTCTAGATGAATACATGAGAATCGAAAATTGAGCTTGCATGATCGTTGTTTGGATGAATTTGGGATGAAATCATGTCTAGGAGTAAACCCTAGACATTAGTTGGTTGAATTAGTGCTTAAACTATGAAATTCATGATCATCCATTATGTGTGTTTAGTGGGTTTTGCAAAAACATGATGAACACTAGAATCATGATTAGTAAACTAGTGTTATTTGAACTCTATGGAGTTAATCTTGATATTGAACTATAAAACTTGATGAATTACTTGTAAAAGATGTTAAAATCTTGGCTAAATAAGTAGTCATGAACTTGATTGTTGATTTAGTAAAATTATGCCTTTTAGGTGTTTGTTGAAATGCCTAAGAGAAAGCTAGATATGGTGATTTCGAACGAAACGCATATTTGAATGATAAGATGAATTATGCGTTATAAAACATGAATAGAGTTCTAAACGATGTGTTGATTGAACCCTATAGGCAAAAGAGCCGAGACTTCAAGCGGACAAGCCGGAGCGGACACACGCTTGAAAGGAACGCTCTAAAGGTACGTAACTTCGGTTTCGATACATTATGCATAAACAATAGTCTTAGAAATGTTAATGAAATTGTAGTGTCAATTGCGAGTTTGGTATGTCATAGAAGTGACGAAGTTCACTCGACAAGCCAAACGGGTCAAAATAGTTAACTAGAAATGTTGGTTGATAATATTGTTTAATTAGTCATGTATGGAGAGTAAATAAAGTGATGTAACTCACTAGATAAAGAAACAAGTTAAAATAATGGTCGAAATGGTAGTGTTCGAAGTGACTTAAACGTCACTCATTAAAGTTGAGTCATAAAAGCGTAAACCATGGAATGGACGTGATACGCTAAGATTGATAAGCCCAGGAATGGGTAATTATGGTTAGAAACCAATGTTGATGAATTATGTAAGTATGTAACTTGTTTCGTTACATTACGATAATTTGATATTGTAGTTATTCAAAGTTGGGTTTTAGAATAAGGATTTGTGTTAGTTAAAGTCGTGATGACCACTACTTAATTGAATGGTCAAAACTAGATTAGAAAACGTTTGGTTATTATTGAAATGGTGAACACCATAAATCGGCCAAACGGGTCAAATAAATGTGTGTTAAATCGATACTATGAAATTATTGAAAGATCCCTTGGCGATTGTAGATCATAAGAGCGTAAACCATGGAATTGGTAATGAAACGCCAATGATCGTAAGCCCCGGAAGATGGGTAAAATAAGCCTCGTGGTCATAAAAATATTGATAATAGTTTAGTGCAAAACTAGACGGGTCGAACAAATATATATATTAGGGATTTATATACTTTCAGCCCATAAACCAAATTTTAGGTATGATAATCATAATAGACACGTCGGTAATTAAATTACTGATGTATAGGAAAAAGAATCACCTAAAACGGACCTACGGATCAAAAGTTATGGACATTTGAAGCTAAAATTGGTGAATTTCGGAGCTGGCAGGAAATGCAGGTCAAAAACCTGCACTTGCTGGAAAAACGTTTCCTCCGTGCCACGCGGAAGGATTCTTTAAATTCCCCGCAAAACGCGATGATTGCCACGACACGCGAAGGAATGAAAGGAACTTGCCGCGACACGCGGCATGATAACTTTTGAAATTTTATTTCGTTTTTTTATGATTTGATACTAGAACTTGTTTGTACGCATTATATCAATGTCAAAACTAACTTTTCAAGTGGTTTTGACTCTAGGTAATGATGGGGTATTTCCGGACGGCGATCAAGCATGCTTAGAGGAACCGAACACTAATTTTTGAAGCTTCCGCACTTAACTAAACTTGTTTAAAACAAGGATGTTTTGCAAACTCTAGTAGTTGTAATTACTTTGAACTAGATGGTCATCTATGTTAACTTGCTAAACGATGTGTAATTCAACTAAGTTTCTGTTGATTAAGCATTTTGGTTTAAAATTTTCGTATTTTATGATATATAAATGACATAAATAAGAGGAGTGTTACAATAAATAGAAGGGCCTGGCACTTGCATTCTATTGTTCGTTCGACGATCAAATTACAAATATACGCTGAGATATACGTAGATTACTACAAAAACACACACAATTCACGAAGTGCTGCCACAAAACAGGGTAATAACTCGATCGCTGCTACGATTCAACGTCCAATTGATCAAAATATCCAATGGATGTTTAAGTGTTGCCCACATTAGGGTTATGCTTTGTCATTCGTCGTTAATTCGATGGATGTTTAAGTATCGTACTTTGTCATTCGTTGTGAGGGTTTGATCTCGTGAGTTATCGTAAATGCTGTATTGATTACTAACCCAGTTTTGTGTGCATTGTTATTTAAATTAGGTTAACAAGGCTAATCCGTAGACTAGACTCTATCCGTGTTAAATCTGCAAAGTGAGTTATTCTTTTTTTATCAAATTGCTTTATAAATTCTTAAATGTTTTCAAATATTATAATTACAGTGATTAAGTTTATGTAATCACCAAATTACAGCCGGTATGTGGGGTTTTGTATACATTACTTGATAATCTTCACCATTGGGGCAGCCAAGGGGTGATATGACCATAGTCACAGACACCATTGGACGAATGGGCCAATGGGTCGAGTGACAAAATACTGTGGGTAGTTGGTTGATATCTGAAACATTGTAATCTCTCTTAATACTGTAAATTATAACAAATGTGTCGTTTTAATAAATAGAATGATTCACCAGTATTTCCCGCTGACAAAACCTTTTTCAAACATGTTTCAGTGATCTGTTGTGATTCAGGAAAGGTGCTATGAAGCATTACAAGCTTAAGAAAGTGGCTCATTATAAAATAAAGAAATATGTTTTGTAAAATAAAGATTTCTCCGTGAAACCATAGTATTGTAAATTACCGGGGTTTTATCCCGAGTTGTGAAATAAAATAATCGGGAAAATTTTAGCTTTAAAAAGATCCTGATGATAAACTTCCGCTGTTAAACTCAATTAAATAAATACCACGGGATTTCTATACCGCGGCTCCTGAAACGGGTTAAACCGGGTCGGGGGCCGTGACATCCAACCCAACCCCTCATCCCATCGATCGCCACCACCACTACATGTCAGCGAGGAAGTTTGATGTGGGGATTTAGCAGTTATAAATAGTAATGGGTTTGTATCTCAGGTAAAGAAATCATCCCCATTTTATGGTTTTTTTCTAGAGTTTTGCTATTTGAATTGCTTTAGTTTATACCCATATAGTTAGAAAATTTGTTCAAAACCATAAAGTGCTTGATCTCAGAAGTCTTCAAGATGTGAGTTATGGCAATGGTATTGATTGGCATTAATAGTTTCTCGGTGAGATTGCGGTCAATTTATATATGAGTTGCTAAAATCTAAGGTTAAACTTTTTGAGAAGAATGTGAGTGCATATGTCTATCGCTTCCGTCAATCAAGTATCATAGCTAATCAAATAGAACAAGACAAGGTGTTAAAGTGTGAAACATACATTGAAGAAGTAGATCCGCACGAACCTGCGCAATAGCAGGTCCGCACGAATCAATGATGCACCAGATTAGGGTTATGACGAATTTGCGCAACAGGACTGTCCGTGCGGATCAACCTGATCCGCACCTAAGCTTCATCCGTACAACTTTGTCCATCCGTGAATATATAAGTGTGGATCAAGGGTTACTATAAATATATGTTGTGTCTTGTTCATTTGGAACTTTGAGTGTCAGAGAGGGGAAACTCTGTCAGTTTGTGTTTGTGATTTTGTACTTACAAATCAATAAATAGAAAACAGGTTATAATTAGCTTGTTCTTATTCAATCCACTCCCGTACTTGGATTCCACACAAGATACGAGATCTATGCAATCAATGGAGCATTCAAGTGCATCAAAATCGATCCTAACATGCACTTACAAGTGGTATCAGAGTAGGAGATTGATTGCAAGGACTGAAGATACAAGATTCAAGCTAAATTCAAGCAAATCAGAGCTGATTTCATCATATTCTTCTCATTCTTCTTCTACTCATTCTTTTCAAATTTAAAACTCAAATTCAAGACGAATTCATGGTTAAAAACGGCTGATTTTTAACTATTATGTGCGAAATCAAGTTTTAAACAATCCTTCAAAGTTTCAGATCAAAATTCAAATGAAATCATCAAAAATTTGCTGAAAATCATAAAAAACAAAACGTGTTTGCGTGCAGATTCTATTCACACGGACCCGGTTATTAGGTTCGCACGGATCTGAAACTGGGTGGATTTGCACGAATCAACTGTTATTCAAATTATAAGTACACACAGATCAGGATCAAGATAGTTGTTTGTGTGGATCGGTTAATGCAAATAAAGTTAACACGGATTAGGATTTACGGATCTAGTCTTTGTTAGTTCGCACGGATCAAATATTAATACATCCGAACGAACCTAGAGTCCAACATACACGCAAGATCTGAAATCTTTCATCCGCACGAATCAAGATCTGCTTGATCCACACAGACCAATTTGTTCATACGTGTGAATCTAGAGTGTTTGTAACATTGATCAGATTTGATATCAGTTCGCACGGATCAAGGACAAGTCAGTCCGCATGAACTTATATCAACATTTGCGCGAATCAGAATTTAGGGTTTTACGCAAATAAGGATCTAGGGTTTAAGTTTGTACAGATCAAGTTGTTCATTCCTACGGATTAGAACAATGTTAATCCGCACGAATCAATCACTTCCTCATTCGTGTAAATCTAGTTTCAAAAGTTGTTTTGATTGTTTGATTGTTTTCAGGTGAAAATCATGGAAGTGAAATCTGATCAAGTTAGAGTGAAAACTATTAGAGAAAGAAGCATTGCGTGTGACAGATTGAGTGACATGTCATCAGCTTTCGAAGAGGCAAAACAAGCAAGGAGATGGGATGAGAAGAGAAAATGTTACACAGATCCTAAAGGAAATCCGGTAGTGGATTCAAAGAGTGTGGATTTTAACGCACTGCTTGAAGTCATTCAAACTGTTGGAGAACTTTGTTCAAAAAAGATAGAAGATAAAAATTATGTTGCAAACATGGAGAAGTGAATAAAAGAAGTGATGCTTGCGAGTTTGAAGAAGAAAGAGAAATAATACATTGAAGAAAATGTTGAGAAGATGGTTGAAAAGTTGAAGAAGACGGCAGAAGAAGCCATTGATGAAAATCAAAAGAAGATTGATGAGAATTAGAAGGAGACGGTAGAAGAAGCTATGATGCAGGAAAAAGTTGAGGTGCAAACTCAAACTGAATCTTCTGAATCGTCAAACAAGAATGAATCAATGGATAATAATGATAAACCAATGAACAATCTGATAATAAAAATGATGTGCAGTGCAGGAAATGCATGGAAACATGCTGTGTCTGTACTGAGAAGGATGAAAATTTAAGATCCAGAAATGTTGAATTTACTAAAATCGAAAAGGTTTTCAAAGAAAAATGTAAAGAAATATTTGAAAATGAAAATCTTTTGAAACAAAAAGAAGAAGAACTGACACAAAAATGTAAGGTTCTGGAAAAAGAAAATGAGATTTTGAAACAAAATTGTTCAGCGGATAGTGAAAAATGTTTACAAAACGAAAATGTTGTTCAAGAAATGAAAAAAGAATATGATGTAATGAAAATTTCATATCATACAGCAAAAGAAGCATATGAAACTTTAAAAAGTCAAATGAAAGGTATTCAAGCTAGACTGGCACAATATTCTGAAACGTCAAGACTTCTTGAAGTCAAATATAAAAGAAAACAACTGATTTTAAATCAGTATATTGATGAAGTTGCTGAGCTTAAACGTAAAATGGCTGAAGTAGAAAAAAGAAAATAATCAACTACATAGTTATCATGCTTCTTCATATATTCTTGAACGTATTTTCAACATTAAACCGGATGATAATGATTCTGAAAAGAAAAAAAAGGGAATAGGTTCAGAATATCATCAGGTTCCACCACCGTTTGAGAAAAATATATATTCTATGATGACGAAAAGTTGGCAAAGGCTTTTGACATGGTTGATCAATTGCCTGAAAACATTGACGTAACTTACTCCAAATCTGATGATGTCAGTGATTCAGAGGTGGTAAGTGTAACAACTGTGCTTGTAATCACTATGAACAGTTATGTTATCAATAAAACAATGTTATTTGATCACAATGTTTGTTTTGTTATGTTTTACATTTTTCATGTTTTGACTTTTGTTCAATTTCAAACTCTACATCGCTTTCTGGAGAGTTATACGCAAACTAGTGCGTAAACGTACTCAGTTTAATGCAAGAAATACTCCGGAACATCAACATATACTCAACATACCTTAAATAACCTTTACATAACTTAGAAATAAGTTTTAAAGGCTTTGGTATGGCAAAAACAAGTTAATTCGCTTACAGGGACTAAATATGACAAACTGCGAAAGTATGTCAATTTGAACTGTAACGAACATTCCGGAACCTAACCATAAGTTAAACACACCTTAAATATCCTTTACATAGCTTAGAAATAGGCTTTGAGGGGTTCGGTGTGCTAAAATAAACTTTTGGGTCATTCAGGGACTAAAAGTGTCAAAAAGTGCACAAGTTTGCATTTTCGCGCATAACATACGTTCTGAATACATCCGGACATCCAAAAATTTATGTAAGCACCAAAATATTTTATTTTAGTGTTTGGCATAAGAAAAATCCATTCGTCGCGCAATTTGGATCGTTTTTCGCGCTTATGTGCATTCCGTCGTAATTAACCGAACATCGCGATCGTACGACCAAACGAACGTTGGTTACCGACCGGATAATATTTAAATCCCACAAATATTCTGTTATGATTAAAATCTTATTTTAATCAGGTCCGTGTTGAAAAATAAATTAAAACGCCTAAAAACGTTATTTTTCAAAGTTTAAGCGCGTACCGTGTGTTTCTGCGCAACACAGTGCTTCTACTGCAAAACGCAGACAACGCAACCAGTCCTGGCAACTGAAATTTATTTCAGTAATAACTTGGCGAGTTTATTTTTATAGAGTAATAAAAATAATTTAGAACGCCATAAACTGGGATTTAAACGCTAGATAAAATACCCGGTACCCAGTTAAATACCCGTCTTAGCCATATACTAGGAATATGCTTGGCATATGCTTGGAATATGCTAAGGTATATGCTTGGAATATGCTAAGGTATATGCTTGGAATATGCTAAGGTATATGCTAGGAATATGCTTGGAATATGCTAGGAATATTCTAGGAATATTCTAGGAATATTCTATATGGAAAAACTATAAATACCCACCATATGTTTCATTCATAATCACTAGAAATTTGATTTGAGAAACTCTAAGTTGAAACACTAGTTTCATACCTGAGATTTTCGAATCGAGTTTAGCATTCGGGGACCCTTCGTAAGTATTCTTTCGTTATTTTCCTTATTTTTACTGCTTTTCGAGTCAGAAAGTCAAACTTTGTTTGACTTTCAGCGTTGACCAGTAATGGTCAATGCGTAGTTCGGTTGAACTTCGCAACATGATTGTAATCACGATGGTCATAGTCCCTTGGGACTATGCCTACTGATTACCACGTTGTCTAGGGTCGTAGGGTAGGCGATCTAATAAATCGCCTATACCTTCGAACCCGACCCATTTGGTCGATCATTAGGATCCGACCAAATACATTAGGTGACCATAGTAGGTAGGGAATAACCTTCCGAGGTTATACCCTATGGTCACATCGTTTAAGTAGTTGTATGATAGGTAGTTTATATGCCTTAGGTAAATTACCAGAATACCCTTTTTCATGTATAATTGGTAATTAAGCATATGTAACCTAAACCTTTGTCACGTAGCTGATTATGTAACATGTTTAGGCATATAACACTTGTCATAGGACTAGTTAGGCGGTCCGAACGCGTTTCACGCGCACGACACGTTAAAGTAGCATAAGCTTCCTAAACGGGTCGTAATGGGTCAATAAGACTTAGGTTAAGTTTCATTTAGCATGTAGGCTTTGTTAAACCATATCACATGAGTTCCTACACTCATTTGGTTTACAAACCCTAATGCTACCCAGTCTTCCGATATAGGTCCGGTTTATTAACATAGTTACCTATACTAGGTGCCGTTTGATTCCGAGATCTCTAGCATTACTTGGTGATTATCTTTAGACATCTGAGCAATCACAAGTGAGTACATAGACCCCTCTTTTACTGTTTTCCAAACTGTTTTGGGGTGGAACACATGTGCCTACTTGTTACTTTCATGCTTTCCTGTTTTCACATCATATACATGCTATGTTCGTTAGTACATTATAGTACATGATTTCATATCATCTTATGCTAGGTGTGCCCATTGTGTGCATTACTTAGTACATTGTTTTACATGACATTTCATGCTAGGTGTGCCCATTGTGTGCATTACTTAGTACATTGTTTTACATGACATTTCATGCTAGGTATGCCCATTGTGTGCATTACTTAGTACATCGTTTTACATGACATTTCACGCTATGTATGTTCATTTGATTACATACTTAGTGCATTGTTTTCACATGTTTACATTTTGGTATGACATTTGGTTTGTTTACATGGGACAATACATTCATTAACATTAGCTACGCCGTTCGTTAGTAGGTAGTGGTACCATAGGAATTGACAACTCCCGTTCCGGACATCCCAGGGAAAGGGGACAGAAAGGAATGACCGAATTCGATGTTATAAAGACAGATAGACCTTTAATTTGTTTAAAGGGTTTATCACCACAGTCACAAGGCTTGGATGTATGCATTTTTACAATACCGCATAGATGTTCATATTAAATAGTTGCATGCATTTACACAAAACATAGCATTGATTTAAACCAAGTTTTACTTCAATACTTTGTTTTTGTGCATATGGTTTAGTTTGAGACATTTCACTTGCCATACATGACATTTTGACATAGACATTTGACATGGATATTTGACATAGACATTTGACATGGATATTTGACATAGACATTTGACATGGATATTTGACATAGACATTTGACATGAATATTTGACATAGACATTTTGATATGATTTACATCTTGACATGAACACTTTGACATATTATTCAATACATTCTGACAATTGGTTTAAACATAGACTTCTTACATTGGTTGGTTTGGTTTGATTAAGTGATTGAGTAACGATGCGTGTGTAATATGATACAAGCATGGTGGATACGCCGCTGGTACTTCCTATATATAAGTGTTTGTATGGTATTATATGTCGTAACGTTATTTGAATCATTTCAATATTGAGACATAGAAAATTTTATACAAATAACATACTTTTCACAAGACATTGATTTATAAACAACTTATCTTATACAAACACATTTTTACATGGTCATTTATTTAACCTGACATTTACTTATACATATCATCTGATCTTATTGTTATTCAAATGATTTACAAGACAAAGCAAATTACAAGGTTCATGACTAAACATTTTCTCAAATACAAGTCATGAATCCTATTTTCACAAACCTATGTATCTCACAGGCATTTTTATGCTGACGTACCTATTTTCACATGTGTTTTCAGGTGCTTTTCCATAGGATGTTGATCATGATACTAGGGCGGACCTGTGCCTTAGAGACTTTAAAATAAGATAGACTATGTTTAATTATGTTCTGAACTCTTTAATTTCCTGTTTAAAACAATGTAACACCTTTGTTTATAAATAAAAGACAACTTTGTATGCCATGGTTATGAAACAATTAATTCTGTCGCAACACGCCCCGATGTTTCCGCCGCGATTTGTTGTTTTACGCGGTCGGGGTGTGACAGAAGAGTTGGTATCAGAGCTAATGGTTATAGGGAATTAGGTTATTAGTAATGCTTTGACCTAGACTATAACTTTTCTAGGAACCTAACGCAAGTTATCTTGTGTTTAGATCTTAAAACATGTACATCACCTATCCTTAGGTGATTAACAAAACAAGGAACCAAAATTTTTCCGAAACGATTTTTGAAAAACAATCATCTGTTTTTGAATAAATTTTTACAAGGTTTTGAACCCTCAATTGTAAGGTTTTGAACCCTCTGTTATATGGTTTTGAACCCTTTTCAGTATTGGTTTTTGGCCTTGTGCCTTCAAATTTTCAAAATCCCGTCAAACGTTTTGGGTTTTAAATAATGTGAACATGTGCAAACTGGAAGGGTGAACGCCTGTATTCTGGGTTTTCTGTCTAGGCAAGCACTTCGTATACATCTCAACCAGACGCGAGACCAGTTGTGCTTACCTGGGAATTCTTGGAGTGAGTGTTCACTTATAGGCGAGCATGTCTTCGCTAATACATTATTTTTGACCCATTTACTTTGATTAGTCACTGTGTGTCGTTTGTTTGCTTTGTGATACGAACGAATGACCACCATCTATGTTGTTACTGCCCAAGCTAACCAGGCAGCTCCCAATCAAACCCCACAGCCTCCTGCGAAGAAACCCTATACAGGGAATGCACCTTTGTGCAATAGATGCAACAGTCACCACCAGCCGCAACTTCCATGCCGTTTCTGTACTAACTATGGGAAGTCAGGCCATCTTGCCAATTTTTGTCGGTCTGCTCAGAATCCCGCGGTTCAGAACCCGGCTCAACAAGTTGCTCAGCAACAGGGTCAAGCTGCAAGACCACAATACCCACCGGGTGCTTGTTATAATTGTGGGGATCTGACCCACTATAGAAACCGGTGCCCAAGGCTAGCCAACCAGAACCAGAACCAGAACCAGAACCAGAACCAGAATCCGGCTCCGGCTCGAGGCCGAGTCTTTAACATGAATGCCCAAGAGGCACAGGCTGACGCTAATGTGGTGAACGGTACGTTCTTTATTAATAATCAGCCTGCATCTGTTCTTTTCGATTCTGGTGCCGATAAGAGTTTCGTGTCTTTGTCCTTTGAGCAAATGCTTCGCGTGTCTAGAACGAAACTAGGCAAATCTTTGACAGTAGAAGTTGCTAGTGGTGAACCCATTATTCTTGATTCTGTTCTTCGCAACTGCCAGTTGAATCTTAACGACCATCTTTTTCCTATTGACCTCGCGCCTATGCAACTTGGAAGCTTCGACGTTATTGTGGGAATGGATTGGTTATCCAAGCATCACGCAGAGATAGTTTGTTCTAAGAAGATTGTTCGTGTGCCGCTTTCGTCAGGCGAGATTCTGCAGGTTCAAGATGAGAAGCCTACCGGTGGTCTCAAACTCATGTCTTGTTTTAAAGCTCGGAAGTATCTGCGGAAGAACTATGTGGCTTTCTTAGCACATGTTACAGAAGATAAAGGCAAGGGTAAGTCTATTTCAGATATTCCTGTCGTTCGGGATTATTCTGAAGTGTTCCCTGAAGATTTACCTGGTCTACCTCCAGCACGCCAAGTCGAGTTCCGCATTGATCTCGTACCTGGTGCAAATCCCATTGCTAGAGCTCCATATCGTCTTGCACCATCCGAGATGCAAGAGTTGTCTAAACAGCTTCAGGAGCTCTCTGACAAAGGTTTTATACGTCCTAGTTTTTCACCTTGGGGTGCTCCCGTTCTTTTTGTAAAGAAGAAGGATGGATCCTTTAGGATGTGTATCGATTATCGTGAGCTTAACAAACTTACCATCAAGAATCGATATCCTTTACCTCGCATTGATGATCTCTTTGATCAGTTACAAGGCGCTTCTTATTTTTCGAAGATTGATCTGCGATCTGGATATCATCAACTTCGGGTGCAAGAAGAAGACATTCCGAAGACAGGGTTCCGTACTCGTTATGGGCATTATGAATTCACAGTCATGCCATTCGGTTTGACTAATGCTCCTACTGTTTTCATGGACTTAATGAATAGGGTCTGTAAACCTTATTTGGATCAGTTCGTCATTGTTTTTATTGACGACATCTTGATTTATTCTAAGACGCAAGCTGATCACGAGCAACATCTTCGTCTTACCCTTGAACTCCTAAAGAAAGAGCAACTTTTCGCCAAATTCTCCAAGTGCGAATTTTGGCTTAAAGAAGTTCAATTTTTGGGGCATGTTATCAACGAACGGGGTATTCATGTAGATCCCTCCAAGATCAGTGCGATTAAGGATTGGGATACACCTACTACTCCTACTGAAGTTCGTTCTTTTCTTGGTCTAGCGGGTTATTATCGCCGCTTCATAGAAAACTTCTCGAAGATTGCAGTTCCTCTAACTGCTCTAACTCAGAAGAAAATGCCCTTTTATTGGGGAAACAAACAAGAGGAAGCTTTTCAACACCTGAAGCAGAAGCTTTGCGATGCGCCAGTTCTATCATTGCCTGAGAGTGATGATGATTTTGCTGTGTATTGTGATGCATCAAAATTGGGTCTTGGTTGTGTTCTTATGCAAAGGAACAAAGTCATAGCCTATGCATCGAGGCAGTTGAAGATACATGAGAAAAACTACACTACTCATGATCTTGAGTTGGGTGCAGTTGTCTTTGCTCTCAAGATCTGGAGACACTATTTGTACGGTACAAAATGTGTGGTTTTCACTGACCACAAAAGTCTTCAGCATATCTTCAACCAAAAAGAACTCAACATGAGACAACGACGTTGGGTTGAGCTTTTAAACGACTATGACTGCGAAATTCGCTACCATCCTGGTAAGGCGAATGTCGTAGCTGATGCATTAAGTCGTAAGGAACGTACTAAGCTTCATTGTGTACGTGTTCAATCTGTTATTCAAGCTCGATCCGATATCCAAGCACGCATTTCTCAGTCTCAACAATCTTGTGTTTCACAAGGATTGATGGATAAGGAATTTCCTTATCACATAACACCTGCATTGGAACTGAAGGACAATGGATCATATTACTTCATGGACCGTTTGTGGGTCCCAAGCCTAGATGATCTTCGTACCTTGCTTATGGATGAAGCCCATAAGTCTCGTTATTCTATTCATCCGGGCTCAGATAAAATGTATAAGGATCTTCGTATTCACTATTGGTGGTCTGGTATGAAGAAAGACATTGCCTTATACGTATCAAAATGCCTTACTTGTCTTAAGGTTAAGGCTGAACATCAGCGTCCATCTGGTTTATTGGAGCAACCAGAGATTCCAGTTTGGAAATGGGAAAACATTACTATGGATCTTATTACCAAACTCCCGCGCACAAAGAAAGGTCATGATGCCATCTGGGTAGTCGTTGATCGTCTTACAAAGTCAGCACATTTCTTGCCAATCCGTGAGGATTTTCCTACTGACAGACTTGCTCACATCTATGTAGATGAAATTGTGGCTCGACATGGTGTTCCTTTGAACATCATTTTTGACAGAGATGCTCGTTTCACTTCTCATTTTTGGAGAACCATGCAATCTGCTATGGGGACCCAACTTAATCTGAGCACAGCTTATCATCCGCAAACGGATGGTCAATCTGAGAGAACAATCCAGACTCTGGAGGATATGCTTAGAGCTTGTGTGATCGATTTTGGTGGTAGCTGGGATTCACATCTTAAATTGATTGAATTCTCCTACAACAACAGTTATCACACTAGCATCAAAATGGCTCCTTTCGAAGCTCTCTATGGTCGAAAATGTCGTTCACCAGTCTGCTGGAATGAGATTGGCGAGGCCCAACTTACTGGACCTGCCCTCATTTTAGAGACAACTGACAAGGTCAAGAAAGTTCGTGATAACCTTCAGGCAGCTAGAAACCGTCAGAAGATTTACGCGGACCCAAAACGCAAAGCCTTGGAATTTCAAGTCGGTGATCGAGTATTACTTAAGGTCTCACCTTGGAAAGGTGTGATCAGATTTGGAAAGAAAGGAAAACTTGCACCTAGATACGTTGGACCATTCAAGATCGTCGAAAGAATCGGAAAGGTAGCCTACAGACTTGAGTTACCTCCTGAACTGGGAAATGTTCATCCAACTTTTCACGTGTCCAATCTCAAGAAGTGTACAGCTGATGAGAATTTCTCCATACCGCTTGACGAAATTCGTGTTGGCAAAACACTGAAATTTGTTGAGAAGCCAGTGGAAATCATGGAACGTGAAGTCAAGTGGCTTAAACGCAAGCGCATTCCTTTGGTCAAAGTTCGCTGGGAAGCTAAACATGGACCCGAGTTTACTTGGGAACGCGAAGATCAAATGAAAGCGAAATATCTGCATCTTTTTCCACGAGTTTCCTCTAAATAAATTTCGGGACGAAATTTTCACAAGTAGGGGAGACTGTAACAACTGTGCTTGTAATCACTATGAACAGTTATGTTATCAATAAAACAATGTTATTTGATCACAATGTTTGTTTTGTTATGTTTTACATTTTTCATGTTTTGACTTTTGTTCAATTTCAAACTCTACATCGCTTTCTGGAGAGTTATACGCAAACTAGTGCGTAAACGTACTCAGTTTAATGCAAGAAATACTCCGGAACATCAACATATACTCAACATACCTTAAATAACCTTTACATAACTTAGAAATAAGTTTTAAAGGCTTTGGTATGGCAAAAACAAGTTAATTCGCTTACAGGGACTAAATATGACAAACTGCGAAAGTATGTCAATTTGAACTGTAACGAACATTCCGGAACCTAACCATAAGTTAAACACACCTTAAATATCCTTTACATAGCTTAGAAATAGGCTTTGAGGGGTTCGGTGTGCTAAAATAAACTTTTGGGTCATTCAGGGACTAAAAGTGTCAAAAAGTGCACAAGTTTGCATTTTCGCGCATAACATACGTTCTGAATACATCCGGACATCCAAAAATTTATGTAAGCACCAAAATATTTTATTTTAGTGTTTGGCATAAGAAAAATCCATTCGTCGCGCAATTTGGATCGTTTTTCGCGCTTATGTGCATTCCGTCGTAATTAACCGAACATCGCGATCGTACGACCAAACGAACGTTGGTTACCGACCGGATAATATTTAAATCCCACAAATATTCTGTTATGATTAAAATCTTATTTTAATCAGGTCCGTGTTGAAAAATAAATTAAAACGCCTAAAAACGTTATTTTTCAAAGTTTAAGCGCGTACCGTGTGTTTCTGCGCAACACAGTGCTTCTACTGCAAAACGCAGACAACGCAACCAGTCCTGGCAACTGAAATTTATTTCAGTAATAACTTGGCGAGTTTATTTTTATAGAGTAATAAAAATAATTTAGAACGCCATAAACTGGGATTTAAACGCTAGATAAAATACCCGGTACCCAGTTAAATACCCGTCTTAGCCATATACTAGGAATATGCTTGGCATATGCTTGGAATATGCTAAGGTATATGCTTGGAATATGCTAAGGTATATGCTTGGAATATGCTAAGGTATATGCTAGGAATATGCTTGGAATATGCTAGGAATATTCTAGGAATATTCTAGGAATATTCTATATGGAAAAACTATAAATACCCACCATATGTTTCATTCATAATCACTAGAAATTTGATTTGAGAAACTCTAAGTTGAAACACTAGTTTCATACCTGAGATTTTCGAATCGAGTTTAGCATTCGGGGACCCTTCGTAAGTATTCTTTCGTTATTTTCCTTATTTTTACTGCTTTTCGAGTCAGAAAGTCAAACTTTGTTTGACTTTCAGCGTTGACCAGTAATGGTCAATGCGTAGTTCGGTTGAACTTCGCAACGTGATTGTAATCACGATGGTCATAGTCCCTTGGGACTATGCCTACTGATTACCACGTTGTCTAGGGTCGTAGGGTAGGCGATCTAATAAATCGCCTATACCTTCGAACCCGACCCATTTGGTCGATCATTAGGATCCGACCAAATACATTAGGTGACCATAGTAGGTAGGGAATAACCTTCCGAGGTTATACCCTATGGTCACATCGTTTAAGTAGTTGTATGATAGGTAGTTTATATGCCTTAGGTAAATTACCAGAATACCCTTTTTCATGTATAATTGGTAATTAAGCATATGTAACCTAAACCTTTGTCACGTAGCTGATTATGTAACATGTTTAGGCATATAACACTTGTCATAGGACTAGTTAGGCGGTCCGAACGCGTTTCACGCGCACGACACGTTAAAGTAGCATAAGCTTCCTAAACGGGTCGTAATGGGTCAATAAGACTTAGGTTAAGTTTCATTTAGCATGTAGGCTTTGTTAAACCATATCACATGAGTTCCTACACTCATTTGGTTTACAAACCCTAATGCTACCCAGTCTTCCGATATAGGTCCGGTTTATTAACATAGTTACCTATACTAGGTGCCGTTTGATTCCGAGATCTCTAGCATTACTTGGTGATTATCTTTAGACATCTGAGCAATCACAAGTGAGTACATAGACCCCTCTTTTACTGTTTTCCAAACTGTTTTGGGGTGGAACACATGTGCCTACTTGTTACTTTCATGCTTTCCTGTTTTCACATCATATACATGCTATGTTCGTTAGTACATTATAGTACATGATTTCATATCATCTTATGCTAGGTGTGCCCATTGTGTGCATTACTTAGTACATTGTTTTACATGACATTTCATGCTAGGTGTGCCCATTGTGTGCATTACTTAGTACATTGTTTTACATGACATTTCATGCTAGGTATGCCCATTGTGTGCATTACTTAGTACATCGTTTTACATGACATTTCACGCTATGTATGTTCATTTGATTACATACTTAGTGCATTGTTTTCACATGTTTACATTTTGGTATGACATTTGGTTTGTTTACATGGGACAATACATTCATTAACATTAGCTACGCCGTTCGTTAGTAGGTAGTGGTACCATAGGAATTGACAACTCCCGTTCCGGACATCCCAGGGAAAGGGGACAGAAAGGAATGACCGAATTCGATGTTATAAAGACAGATAGACCTTTAATTTGTTTAAAGGGTTTATCACCACAGTCACAAGGCTTGGATGTATGCATTTTTACAATACCGCATAGATGTTCATATTAAATAGTTGCATGCATTTACACAAAACATAGCTTTGATTTAAACCAAGTTTTACTTCAATACTTTGTTTTTGTGCATATGGTTTAGTTTGAGACATTTCACTTGCCATACATGACATTTTGACATAGACATTTGACATGGATATTTGACATAGACATTTGACATGGATATTTGACATAGACATTTGACATGGATATTTGACATAGACATTTGACATGAATATTTGACATAGACATTTTGATATGATTTACATCTTGACATGAACACTTTGACATATTATTCAATACATTCTGACAATTGGTTTAAACATAGACTTCTTACATTGGTTGGTTTGGTTTGATTAAGTGATTGAGTAACGATGCGTGTGTAATATGATACAAGCATGGTGGATACGCCGCTGGTACTTCCTATATATAAGTGTTTGTATGGTATTATATGTCGTAACGTTATTTGAATCATTTCAATATTGAGACATAGAACATTTTATACAAATAACATACTTTTCACAAGACATTGATTTATAAACAACTTATCTTATACAAACACATTTTTACATGGTCATTTATTTAACCTGACATTTACTTATACATATCATCTGATCTTATTGTTATTCAAATGATTTACAAGACAAAGCAAATTACAAGGTTCATGACTAAACATTTTCTCAAATACAAGTCATGAATCCTATTTTCACAAACCTATGTATCTCACAGGCATTTTTATGCTGACGTACCTATTTTCACATGTGTTTTCAGGTGCTTTTCCATAGGATGTTGATCATGATACTAGGGCGGACCTGTGCCTTAGAGACTTTAAAATAAGATAGACTATGTTTAATTATGTTCTGAACTCTTTAATTTCCTGTTTAAAACAATGTAACACCTTTGTTTATAAATAAAAGACAACTTTGTATGCCATGGTTATGAAACAATTAATTCTGTCGCAACACGCCCCGATGTTTCCGCCGCGATTTGTTGTTTTACGCGGTCGGGGTGTGACAGTAAGTAAGGTAGTTGAAAGCGTTTTGAAAGAATATTTTACCAAAAATGATAAGTCTGAATCACAGGTTGAAGATGAAGAAAATTTTCATAAAAATTATTTGAAAAGTTCAAAATCTGAGACAAATGCGAATGGTGATCCAACAATTTTGGCATGTTATATGGTTGGATCGGACAAATTGTTCTCAGATGTTAAGTTCCGATTCAAAATATGATTGCGAAAAAGATCGATAAAGTTTTTAAATTGGTTGAAATCGAGAAATCTGAAATTAACAAATTTGCAGGTAAAGCGAGCAAGAAAACTTTTTACAACAAACCTAGTTACAAAAAGAAAAACACAAAGGCTGAGTTGGGTTATAAAAAGAAACAAAATCAAAAGAAAAGGGCTGAAAAGTCAAATCTTCATAAAAAGATGAATTTTGTTCATGGAACAAGTTCTGAAGAAGAGAAAGAAATCCAATTTAGTCGACAGACTAATGAGGAATTCTATTCTCAAAAGAAACAACAACAACAACAGGCCAAAGATTTTTCAAAGAAAACATGTTTTAAATGTCAACAAATTGGACATGTTGGTCGTAAATGTCCGAATCTGAAGCCTGTTGAAGTTGAGAAAAAGAAATTTGAGAGTGTAAAACATAAGTCACCCAAATTTGAGCCAAAACAGATTTGGAAACCAAAGGTTGATTTATCAACGTCAAAACAAACTTTGAAATAAAAAAACATCCAAGTTTGAACCAAAACAAATCTGGAAACCAAAAGTTGATTTGTCAAAACGAAACATTCAAAATGATTCAAGATTTTATAAAAGGAATGTTTCAAATGGACAAATTTGGGTGGTCAAGAAACAAAATGCTTCTGTTAACGAAAAACGGAAAATCGATTCAACCAAGAAGGTTGAAACTAAGAATGAAAAAGTTTTTGTGAAAAATGATAAAGATTTTCCGAAATTGAATGATTCTTATTGTGTCAAAATACCCATGGTCAAATGGGCATGGGTTGCATTATTCAAGTAATTGAGTTGTTTGCATGTGCAGGTGTTTCAGAAGTCAATCAAAAGTCAACAAGGACAACAGAGCAACCTGGCACAGGAGGAAGATTCATGTGATTGAAGACAGGAAGTTTGTTTTGTTAATAATAATAAATAAAACATAAAAACCTAAAAATAGAAAAACATAAAAAATAAAAATTGTTTGTTTTTAATTTGTTAAAATCAAAGATTTTGAAAAATATGTTAAGTGAATACGCCGAAACCCTCACGGCTGAACAAACATGATAAAACAAGTTGAAAACATTGGTTCAAAATGTTTAAACATCAATGTGTTGTATATCGTGGGGGTGTTTTATACTAAACAAAGAATGTGAAGTAGAAATGGATGGCGAGATGAAGATATTTACATCGGTTTGTCAAATTTTCTCTAAATGTTTTGGGTTTTAGGGGGAGTAAAAATTTTGAAAAATATAAAAACATTTGAAATTTTGAAAAAGCCAAACACATGAGAAAATTCAAAAAGAGTTATGTGTAAAAAGAGGAAATGATAGTACATCAGTAAGACAATCACAACATGCTAAGAAAATGGAACGTTTAAATGTGATAAACAGTCTCACTGTTGATATGCCAGTAGGTTTTACACATTAGATATAAACCTAAATCAATAATTTTCTTATCTCGTGGGGAACGTCTCTCGGATATATGGACTTAGTACTCCGAAATTTCGTTTGAGAGGTTTCTTGATTCTGAGATATTAGGTCTTTATACTTATTGATATATGTGGTATTATACTTGGTCTTCTGATTTTGCGTCAGCAATGGGCTAGACGTCGTATAATGCTTTTGCGCTTAAAACTTTCCCTCTGCATAAAAATTGAAAAATATCGAAAGATATATATCAAGTGCAGTTGTAAAGAAGATTCCTAAGTGGAACACACCTTAAGTCAAGCCTTCATCTCTTTGACTGAAAGGAAGTTCTAACCTGAGCTCTCAAGGCTTCGCACTAACCCAGAGACATATATCATTTAGGTATATTCACCTGTAAGACTAAATGTAGGGAATCTTGATGCAAGAGTATATTCTGAGGTGGGACACTCGAATAAGATAAAGTTCTTAAAACATTAATCTCGTATCTTGAATATATTGAACTTGGTGTGAACTTTAAGTGGACTAGTATACTGACAATCTAAATGAATCATTTAGAACTTAAAGTTTATATTAGTGATTTGTCATAAACTAATATGATCCTCTGATTCAAACTCAACAAAAATATTTATGTAAATATTTATTTATTGCATTTCATTTTAGACAAAAACTCAAAAAGATTTTATATGTGTTTTAACATAAACTTTGTAAAATACAAAAAGATTTTGTTTCACTTTATGTTTCGACAACCGATGTTGGAAAGTTGAGTTTCAAAATCTAAGTATGCTAAACATATCTCAGAAAATAAACAACTTCATTAATTTGAAACTTGAGGTTTTAATGAAAAATCAAAAACAGTTTGTGAGTCTCCAAGGTCATTAATTTGAACTTGGTAGATAATTAGATAGATCAAGGTCATTAAATTGAACTTGATTATCTGTGAGGTTTGTGAAAATGGATGCTTTGAATGTCAAATATAAATTGTTTGATTAAAGATGGAAGTTATTTGATAGGGTGAGTAAAGCCAGTCTACAATCCTGGATGACTTCAAACGTTTTATCTTTCAAATAAATCTTGTTAAGAGCTAGGTTATCAATCCTGGAAATCTCTAATATGTTTAACTATCAAATGAATTTAATGAGAGCCAGGTGTTTGATTCTGAAATTGTCAAATATTCTCTCAAGTGTTTTGAATTGTCATATAAACAAATTTTTCAGAGAGCCAGGTACAAATCCTGATATCTTAAAGCAAGGGGGAGCAGAAGAAAGAGTCTGATGAAAGGGGGAGCTGATGAATTAGGATGTAAATGAGAGTCTGTGGTTCTGAACTGTCAAAGCTTCTTGAAGACTCAGAGAGGTGATAAAGACAAGCTACGAGATTGACTGCAGCAATATCCAATGGGGAGTATGTGAGTGCATATGTCTATCGCTTCCGTCAATCAAGTATCGTAGCTAATCAGATAGGACAATACAAGGTGTTAAAGTGTGAAACATACATTGAAGAAGTAGATCCGTACGAACCTGCGCAATAGTAGGTCCGCACAAATCAAGGATGCGCCAGATTAGGGTTATAACGAATCTGCGCAACAGGTCTGTTCGTGCGGATCAACCTGATCCGCACCTAAGGTTCATCCGCACAACTTTGTCCATCCGTGAATATCTAAGTGCGGATCTGTAACATTCCCAAAATTTTAAATTTAAAATAAAGTTATTACACAAATAAGTCATGGGTAAATTAACCAATAGAAATATAAGGTATTTTTGGCAAACGTAGGAACCATTTGATGGTCATAAATAAAAATACGTTATAATTAACCCTACTCCGTTTTTAATGAAACTTTTTTCTAAATGTAGATAAGATTATTCTCGTTCTAATGCCATATTCATTGTTTTATAAAACATCATATTTTAGAAGTTATAAGCGCCAAATGAGTGAAGCAGCTGGATTAATAATAATATATTAATAAAATCTAAACTTACCTTTGAAATTCATTTTGAATTTCATGCCTACGTCTACATGTGTATAATTTTAAGAAAAAAATCAAAATTTGCATTTTGAATTAAATGGGGTACGTGTCCTACTGAAATAAAAAAGATAGAATTTTAATTAATGCATTGTGTACGTGTATGAAAAGTTATTATGCATGAGGTGTACGTAACTTACTCTTCAAGGTTGTTGGATAGTATAAATAGAGGTAGGCTTCAAAGAACAAAGATTGCTCATTCTTTTTCCTTCTGCCCACCTCTGTTTCGCCAACTTCCCCTCTCATTCTAAATTATTCTATATTTTTATTATTATTTATTTATTTATAATAAAGCACTGTCCCGTTTTTAGTGTTTTAACCCCTTTTAATTGATACCATGTCCGATTGATCTAGGGCCCCGTAACGTATGTCAAGGCTCTGCCTAAATTCGTTGGGGTTCTGTCTCGTGCCGTAGGGATAAAGTTAAATTGGGTTACTATACTTAATGTGAGTACATTATATATTTTATTAAATAGTTCAGGAGTTATACCCAAAATATAAACACCACTCCTAAAATATTTCTGACACTCCTAAATTATTTAGAATGTCCCTATACGCCCCAAAATACACCCCGTATACGAAAAATAGGCCCTGAATACTTTATTTTTGCCAAAAATTAAATAAAAACAAATTTCAAGAGGCGCTCGTGGGCCGCGTAGCACTCTTCCCATTTCGTCGCGGGCCGCGACAGCTCAAACACCAGATCTCCTCCGGTGCCGCCACGTGTCGATGACTCAGCGATCCTTCGCCGCCCTACCAGTCCTTGCGAGCCGCGTAAGACCTTGGTATGGTCTATGCAGGGCGCGACAAGGTCCAAGATCAGCACTATAAATAGAAAGCTTCGGCCGTTCATTTGAATTCGCTCACAATCACTTTTTCTCTCGAATTTCTATAGGGTAGTCACTATTCTCGGGCATAATACCCCCCTAATTAGAGAAGCTCTCCCTCGTTGTAAGTATCATAACCCCTGGATACGTATTAGATACGCTGCCCGATTGATCTAGGGTTCCGTAACGGCTGTCGAGGTTCTGCCCGGCGTAGTCATTGGAATGCCGTCTCGGGAAGGGTATTACTAATGTTACAATGGGTTATTGTACTAACACGTGTGCATTGTTTATTTAACTAGATTATAACCAGGAAGTCACGAATGAAAGGCCTAACATAGCAATGTGAGTAATCCTCTTTTTGTGTAAACCTTTTTGTGAGTAATCTCCTTTTTGTAAATTGTTTTTACAAAACCTCACTTAATTAATTATATATTAAGCAGTTATTGAGTATTTGTAAAGATACAATTATCGTCGGTATGTTGGGGTTTTGTATACAAAATTTGTTACTGGAGGGGTAACATTTCCACAAGTCGGGTCTGACAGTACCGTGGGTGGTAATTGATATGACTTGAAAACAAATATAATTGCGAGACCGCCCTCAATACTGTACAATGGTTTTTATTAAAACTTGATTAAACTGGGATTCACTCACCAGTATTTCCTGCTGATAAAATGTTTTAAACACGTGTTTCAGGTAACTTAGTGTGAAGCCAATAAAAGCCAGGTGGAGTGCACTGAAAGCTTAGAAAAGTGGAAATAAAAGTTACCTAATTAAAAAGGAGAATCTTTTTCAATAATTAGGGTTATTCCCTATAAATATATCAAAATGAAAATCGGGTTTTGTCCCACTTATAAATGTATTATCAGAGAAAGTTGGATTTTATCATATTTCTTTATTTTAAACATTTTTGGTGTTTAACTCTGATAAAATATTTCCTAACTACAGTCCTGATAAAATTTTCCGCTGTTAAAATTGATAAACACCGATACAACTGAAACTGGCTCACGGCCGCCCGCTCCCGGGATAGGGGTCGGGGGTTGTGACAGAAGGTGGTATCAGAGCTATGCCACTGGTTTAAGCCCTTTAGGTGTTCTTTTAATACCTAAACCCTTAACCATTCGTGTTAGAAAATTAATATCTTATGTGTTATCCTATAAATATAAAATCATAATATGTTTATTATGATGCCATTTAACGAATTTTGAATTCCCAATATGTGTTACCCATATCTATATCTTACACTTATGCTATAATATATATATATATAAATGGTATATATATATATATTAATAATATCATGTCTTAGTAAATTTCGTGATATCTTATATATCTATCATGTCCAAATGTATATGTGGGAACATAATGCAATATAAATTTTATAATAATAATAGAATGTTAATATTAATATTTTAAAATTATTATAAAATAAGTGCAATTCAGATATAATACTTTGAATATTATAAAATAAATACTTAAATAATATGTATTATATCTAAATGATTTTATATCATTTAAATTCTCAAAATATGTAACTTCTATTATGCTAGGCTATGAAAATAAAAAGGGAATATATTCATAAAATAATCATTTCTGTATCCACATATTTATGTGAATATAATTCAGAATAAATTATATATTGATATTAATATTTTAACCAAAGATGTAAAATAACACTTTTAGGTACGGTATCATTGAAATATCATAATATAAAATATTATTCAATAAAAGTAATATATTTTATAATATAATCCAAAAGTTTTACTCGATTTCAAGATATGTATTTATCAAAGTTTTGATGACACAAATAATTGTATTAATTTTGTTAAAATATAATGTTTCAGGATTATTTAATACGATTACTAAAATATTTTGTCAATCACTTTATAATTTTTTTATCATATTATTAAATATTAAATATGTAGATTATCCATCAAAATTTGATAAATTAAGTAATATTCAGAAATTATGTGTATAGTCAATATTAGTGATAATTAACATGCTAGAGAAATTTTTAAACGCTCTCTAAGAAAAATCTTTAATATGTACTGTTATTATTCATCATCATTATTATTATTATAATACAATATTATTAAATTTTGTTTTAAATTAAAACCAATAATAATAATAATATTTTATAAAAATAAAATAATTGGCTCTTGAATAAAACTATGTTAAAAGAATTCTATAAAACAAAATTCTTAATACAGTTTATACAAATAATGAACACGAATTATTATAGTTCGTAATTCATAATTGACGATTTTAAAACTTAAGCACACGTATATATACAGTGAAAGATATAAAATATTTTATAAAACAGTATTTATGAAACCAGAATACATATAACAACTTGCTACTGTAATACCTATATATCACTTGAAAATAGCCTAAGCCTATTTCTTAAATTATATGTAAATCATATATATGTATATTTTATATAACTTGTATCAATAATATAAATAATGTTCCATCTATGCAATAAAGATATGTACAAAAACATTTAGTACAATGTAACGATATGGTTTAAAATATATGTACATATATCTCAAAAGAAACAATTTTTAATATTTGATAAGTTTAATTCATTTCTTAAATTATATCTAAGTTATAGATACATATATTCTAAGATGAGAATGATACTTTATATTAAATTTTGTATTCTCTGTTGTGATTCTTTAATAAATAGATATAATAAAATAAGAATTTGAATTAATCAACCTGTCAGTTAAAGGTTAAATTGTTCTAAAAGAATCCAGAAAATTTATAATTCTTACTTTTGATAAAATTTCTTTTATTCCAAAATATTATGCCCAATAAATTCATAGAAATTTATTTTGTTAATATAAAGAAATAAACAAAATTATGGGAATAAACAAAATAGTTAGTATAATTAGTTATGTAATTGAATTCTTATAATTTGGTATTATGTGCATATATATATTACAGAAAGTTTTAAAACCTTATATCTATACGTATGTATATATAAGACTCAATTTTCTTGATAAATATATAATATAATGATCAAGTGTCTTCGGTAGAAGGATAAATTTTTATATAACAGAAGAAACAACCTTACATGTTTACTTAACATCTATTTTGATACCCAGCTTCAATTCAAAGGATACCTTAAGGATATCTGTATTAGCACCACCTCTTGAAAAACAATAATGAGTCAATGACGGAAAATCTCAGAATTTCATATAAAGCTTTTTACCTTATTTTCTGAATACCTATTAAGCCATAAGCCCTGGAAATATAATTAAATTAAGGCAATATAAAAGCTATTACACCAAAGAAAGAAACAACACATATAAGATATACATTTTTCTTATATTTTGATAAGATATATAGTAAGAGAAAATGTTAAGATATAACATGTATATATGTTACCTTAATATATATATATATATATATATATATATATATATATATATATATATATATATATATATATATATATAATTATCAACGCATTATACTGATAAGTTATGACTATAATTGTGTTAAACAAAATGTGCCTGTATAATTACCTAGTTCTGTGATAATTATATTTAAGCATGTTTGTAAATCAGATGTCAAAGGAAATAGCATGTGATCAAGAAATCCAGACCAGTAATGAAAATTCTTTGGATAAAAACACTATAGAAAATATAATAGCTCAAGGAATATCAAATGCCATACCCTCGATCATTGAAGCTATTAAGATCTATGTGCCTATAAACGAAGATCGTACTATACACTGTAGGCATACCCATCACTTCATACCTAGCCCTAGTGTCACGACCCCCGACCCGATTTCACCCGTTTCAGGAGCCGCGGGACAGAAATACTGCGGTATTGATTTAATTGAGTTTAACAGCGGAAACAGGATCGTTTAAAGCTAAAATTTTACCCGATTATTTTATTTCACAATTCGGGATAAAACCCCGATAATTTACAATATTATGTTTTTACTATAAAAGCGTGTTATTACAAAATTTATTTCTTTATTTTTATAATGAGCCACTATCTTAAGCTTGAAATGCTCCCCAGCACTTTTCCTGAATTACAACAGATCACCTGAAACATGTTTGAAAAAGGTTTTGTCAGCGGGAAATACTGAGTGAATCATTCTATTTACTAAAATGACACATTTGTTATAATTTACAGTATTAAGAGCGATTACAATGTTTCTGATATCAAGCCAACTACCCACGGTATTTGTCACTCGACCCATTGGCCCATTCATCCAATGGTGTCTGTGACTATGGTCATATCCCCCATTGGCTGCCCCAATGGTGACGATTATCAAGTAATGTATACAAAACCCCACATACCGGCTGTAACTTGGTGATTACAAAGACTTAATCCCTGTAATTATAACTTTGAAAATAAAATGATTTTGTAAACAGATTTGATAAAAAGAGAGAATGACTCACATTGCTGATTTAATATGGTCAGAGTCTAATCTATGATTTAGCCTTGTTAACCTAATATAAATAACAAATGCACACAAAACTGGGTTAGTAATCAATCCAGCAATTACGATAATTTACGAGATCAAATTCTCACAATGAATGACAAAATGCAATACTTCATCCATCGAATTAACGATGATCCGTTGAATTAACAACGAACGACAAAGTATAATACTTTATCCATCGAATTAACGATGATCCGTCAAATTAATGACGAATGATAAAGTATAACCCTAATGTGGGCGGCACTTAAACATTCATTGGATATATTGATCGTCGGAAAATGAATCGTAGCAGCGATTGTGCTAATACCCTGTTTTGCAGCGTTGATTTGTGAACTGTGATAGTAATTCGAACGTAACTCAGTGAATATTTCGAAATTTTACGTCGTTTCTGTGCCCAGATTCCAGTCCCAAACCCCACTATTTATAGGTGAAATTTCACCCTTACGCGGCCCGCTTCAGTTTTTGGCTTATTCTCACGCGGGCCGCGTGAGACCTATTTTCTAGCTATAGGCTGCCACGTTTGGGACTAGCTTAGCTGAGTTGATAGTTTTCGTAAATTCGTTTTCTACAGCTCACAATTTGGATAATCGTCCATAGGGTTTAACCCCCCCTGAGTTTTAGGGGCCCTAATCCTGATTCTGAAAATTATGAAAATTTTAGGGTTTGTTCAGAATCACTTGGGTGTCTCAATTAGGGTTTCCTTTTGGACTAATTAATTTAATAATTATGACTTTTTATAAGAGTTGTTACACCTAGTATCAACGGAAGTCATGATATTCGTATCAAAACTCCATCTTCCAAACGAAAGAAAACTACAACCTATGGCTACTCCTATAAGGAATTCTACTCTAACAAATCCTCCAAGGACAAAGGAATGAAACCAGAAATCGCACAACCTACCAGCAACAGCAAAAAGAACGCAAGAGAACGTTATTTTAAGAAGACACTTCGTTGTAACTTCTGCAAGAAAGCTGGACATGTAGAAGAAGAATGTAGAAGGAAAAGGGAAACTAACGTATGTTACAAATGTGGAGATCCAGGCCACTTCCTTCGCTACTGCCCAAAACTATCTAAGGCCCCTGACAACGAGAACAGAAACCCAGATGAAGCTAAAAAGAACGCATAAACACCAGAAACTATAGTAACTTTTAAAATAAGCACCCTTATATTTTGTCTGCACTTAATTATTAGTTGACTTTTGATTCTGATCAAAACTTCATCAATAAAAGGTCTTTGTTTTTCTTTTATAGAGCCAACTTTCAGTTGCCTCGTCTCTTGACAAATTCCTATGTTATACGTGCATTGCCTGTCATACATGCGAAACCATTTTAAACGCTCATTTATTCATGAGTTTTAATGCATATTTCGTTATACTCACTCTGGTAATCTATATGACCACCTAATGTTGACTTTTGATAATCAAGTTAACAACTTTCTTGGAAAACTCCTTTTTAAAGTTACTTACCAGATTTTCTTTGAAACCATTTCTTGTCAACACATATATCCATTATTGGAATATGTCCAAACCAAGCTCAATTGTTTGAACTTGCTCATATATATTCAATTTCAAAATCCCATATGATGAATTGAGATCATCATATTTAAGGTAATTTCGTTATTTGAACTTGTTTAAAGTCTTTAATTTCAAAATATCATTTGTTAAAACACGACACCTTGCGGTGGCGATTTCTTTGAAACTTGGACTCATTTCAATTTCACACCTGAGGTACGAATGTATCTATGTTCTGTTAATTCGTTATCCTAAACCATTCTTAATACAATATTGTGTTAAGATTCCTATTCCAATGTACCTCCAACATTTCTTTGATCAAACCTAGGATATTCAGCTATTCATCCAGATTCGCTTCCTTGAAACTTTCAGTTAAATTTGAAAACGGTGAATTCGTTTGGTCACCGTAATCTTTGAATTCTTTCAGTCATTACAACACCTTGCGGTGTCTGTATAAATTTGTAGCCTGTGCTAATAGTCAAACCTAATCATACATCATTCGTTTGACTCATCATTCAAATAGTCTTGATACAATTATGTATTAAGACAATGATACACTAAATTCTATTGTATTGTCCAGTGTATTCTCACCATTTAAATAAACGTCACTGATTTCTGGTTTGATTATTGACAAATCATTTTTCATACTTCTATCTTCAATTGAAATTATTGATTCAAAGATTCTTTTTAAACAAAGTAAGTTCTTTTCTGGCATTGAATCCTATTGTTTCTACAAGTCATTGCATTTCGAATTCTATGCCTAATCAAATCTCTCTTTTAATTTGTGAAACTTAGTCACCTCGATAATGGTATCATTTCAACTCATTCAGTTAACATTAGTTCCTGAAACTAAGTTTTGAGACCATTGAAGTTCCAACTATCCTATGATATTTATCTTTTGATTTTATCCCACACACCTTGATAACCAACTAAAAGACGTGACGTAACCCCAAGAAGATATCGTAGCCCAAATCTCGAGAACGAGATTTAAAACAAGGTGGGGAGGATATAACATTCCCAAAATTTTAAATTTAAAATAAAGTTATTACACGAATAAGTCATGGGTAAATTAACCTATAGAAATATAAAGTATTTTTGGCAAACGTAGGAACCATTTAATGGTCATAAATAAAAATACGTTATAATTAACCCTACTCCGTTTTATTGAAACTTGGTTCAAAATGTAGATAAAATTATTCTCGTTCTAATGCCATATTCATTGTTTTATAAAACATCATATTTTAGAAGTTATAAGCGCCAAATGAGTGAAGCAGCTGGATTAATAATAATATATTAATAAAATCTAAACTTACCTTTGCAATTCATTTTGAATTTCATGCCTACGTCTACATGTGTATAATTTTAAGAAAAAAAAAATCAAAATTTGCATATTAAATGGGGTACGTGTCCTACTGAAATCAAAAAGATAGAATTTTAATTAATGCATTGTGTACGTGTATGAGAAGTTATTTAGGCATGAGGTGTACGTAACTTACTCTTCAAGGTTGTTGGATAGTATAAATAGAGGTAGGCTTCAAAGAACAAAGATTGCTCATTCTTTTTCCTTCTGTCCACCTCTGTTTCGCCAACTTCCCCTCTCATTCTAATTTATTCTATATTTTTATTATTATTTATTTATAATAAAGCACTGTCCCGTTTTTAGTGTTTTAACCCCTTTTAATTGATACCCTGTCCGATTGATCTAGGGCCCCATAACGTATGTCAAGGCTCTGCCTAAATTCGTTGGGGTTCTGTCTCGTGACGTAGGGATAAAGTTAAATTGGGTTACTATACTTAATGTGAGTACATTATATATTTTATTAAATAGTTCAGGAGTTATACCCAAAATATAAACACCACTCCTAAAATATTTCTAACACTCCTAAATTATTTAGAATGTCCCTATACACCCCAAAATACACCCCGTATACGAAAAATAGGCCATGAATACTTTATTTTTACCAAAAATTAAATAAAAACAAATTTCAAGAGGCGCTCGCAGGCCGCGTAGCACTCTTCCCATTTCGTCGCGGGCCGCGACAGCTCAAACACCAGATCTCCTCTGGTGCCGCCACGTGTCGATGACTCAGCGATCCTTCGCCGCCCTACCAGTCCTCGCGAGCCGCGTAAGACATTGGTATGGTCTACGCGGGGCGCAACAAGGTCCAAGATCAGCACTATAAATAGAAAGCTTCGGCCGTTCATTTGAATTCGCTCACAATCACTTTTTCTCTAGAATTTCTATAGGGTAGTCACTATTCTCGGGCATAATACCCCCCTAATTAGCAAAGCTCTGCCTCGTTGTAAGTATCATAACCCCTGGATACGTATTAGATACGCTGCCCGATTGATCTAGGGTTCCGTAACGGCTGTCGAGGTTCTGTCCGACGTAGTCGTTGGAATGTCGTATCAGGAAGGGTATTACTAATGTTAAAATGGGTTATTATACTAACACGTGTGCATTGTTTATTTAACTAGATTATAACCAGGAAGTCACGAAGGAAAGGCCTAAAATAGAAATGTGAGTAATCCTCTTTTTGTGTAAACCTTTTTGTGAGTAATCTCCTTTTTGTAAATTGTTTTACAAAACCTCACTTAATTAATTATATATTAAGCAGTTATTGAGATTTGTAAGGATACAATTATCGTCGGTATGTTGGGGTTTTATATACAAAATTTGTTACTGGAGGGGTAACATTTCCACAAGTCGGGTCTGACAGTACCATGGGTGGTAATTGATATGACTTGGAAACAAATATAATTGCGAGACCGCCCTCAATACTGTACAATGTTTTTTATTAAAACTTGATTAAACTGGGATTCACTCACCAGTATTTTCTGCTGATAAAATGTTTTAAACACGTGTTTTAGGTAACTTAGTGTGAAGCCAATAAAAGCCAGCTGGAGAGTACTGAAGGCTTAGAAAAGTGGCAATAAAAGTTACCTAATTAAAAAGGAGAATCTTTTTCAATAATTAGGGTTATTTCCTATAAATATATCAAAATGAAAATAGGGTTTTGTCACTTATAAATGTATTATCAGAGAAACTTGGATTTTATCCTATTTCTTTATTTTAAACATTTTTGGTGTTTAACTCTGATAAAATATTTCCTAAGTACGGTCCTGATGAAATTTTCCGCTGCCAAAATTGATAAACACCGATACCACTGAAACTGGCTCACGGGCGCCCGCTCTCGGGATAGGGGTCGGGGGTTGTGACAGGATCAAGGGTTACTATTAATATATGTTGTGTCTTGTTCATTTTGGAACTTTGAGTGTTAGAGAGGGGAAACTCTGTCAGTTTGTTATTGTGGTTTTGTACTTACAAATTAATCATTAGAAAACAGGTTATAATTAGCTTGTTCTTGCTCAATCCACTCTCGTACTTGGATTCCGCACAAGATACGAGATCTACGCAATCAACGGAGCATTCAAGTGCATCGGAATCGATCCTAACACGCACTCTCAAAGAATTTGTATGGCCATTGGTAAAAATAGGCCATACGATTGCTTTTGATATCCAACTTTTTTGCTTTTACCAAGGGCTTCTAACCATCTGAACCGTTATTTTAACAATCGTATGGCCTATTTTTTAGAAGAATTTGTGTATCTCAAACATGTGGTATGTGAGTGAACTATTTGATTGCCATTTAAGGATGTGGTTTTGATAGAAGAAAATTTAATTTATTCATTTGTTGATGTGAGTTTTGTAGTAAGCTGATGATTCAAATTGTTATTGCTTCACCTTATGCATCTGTTTTCTGAAACTTTGATAACTGAAAAAAAGGTCTCAAGCTAATGAAAACTGGGTTTATGCATACAAGGTAAATCAAGTAAACTGATGAATTGGATTTTGTAGCGAGTGATGGCGCTCAAGCAGCCTAACATAGGCATATTAGTTGGTTTGAACAATGGCCAAGAAGGAGTTGGCCTATGGCAGCGTAAGTTTTATTTTTGTCAATTTCTTATATTGATTTGATGTTTTAAATTACATAAAAGGTTTTGTTGTAGTCATTATTGTTCTTTTTCATTATGGGTTTATATGGTTATGTTGGTCATTATGCTGTTGAAGTTTTGGGTTTGTTTGTTTTCCTAATGGAACCTGTGGATAAAGTTTTTGGATCTTATGCGAAAACTCAAGAAGTGTATCAAATAGTAGCTGGACCTGTTACAAAAGCTTATATGGAAGGTATAAAGAGTGGGATAAAACTTGATCCAATTTGATGTAAGTATATTTATTGCTAAAATATAGTTGTTGGAGCTATTGTGAAACTACTATTGTAGGAACTGTATTCGCATATGGTGTTACAAGTAGTGGGAAGATGCATACCATGCATGTAAGTACATTATTTATTTCCATGCCATCTATGTATTTTTATTTATAAGTGCAAGCAAGAATCTTTTATGCAAGGCCATTGATAGACGCATTTAAATACTACTCATAATAGTTGTTGTGTACCTTTAAAGAACATGATAGAAGCATATGGTCCGTTAATGCATCGAACTTGTGTTGGACTTGAACTCCTTATCATATGGTCTTTAACTTCTCATTTGTAGTTGTTTGTCTAACTATGTTGACGCAATGCTACTGAAAGAATTACAATGGACGTTTCAAAAGTCGGATTCAGTTTTGACCTGTATAGTAGAAACATTATGTTTTCGAAGAAAGGCTCAAAAATCGAAACTTGTGGTTTAGTTGGGGCAGCAGTTGGGGGCAAATGGAAAGGATGCATATAATAGTGGATTGGGTAGCAATAAGAAAAGCTCTGATGGTTGGTGATACTAATAAAGTAATGGTTAAATATCCTTTTATAATATTGTTTGAGCCACCTGGTACTTTTAGGATGTATGTTTATTTTGGACCTGGTTGAATGTCTTCTTCTTTGCAACACTATCATTAACAACTGTTTATAGTAAAAAGTTATATATATTTCTATTTTTTTAAAGTTTATGATGGATGCCTTGAAATGCAATTTAGGCTGCTTACCCAGTTGATAACCTTATTCCCCTGACAACTCAAACAACCAACATATCCTGGATCCTATATTGAACTTCAAGTTTATCTTATTGTTTATCTCCTTTAATTCCATCTTCCATATTAACTAATTAAATAAAGCGTGGAAGAGGCCATGAGGTGAACATGGGAGGAACCCGACATTGAAGTGGTGACGTAGTCTATTGTAGTTCTCAACCACGGCCGGCTCAACCAGAAATGCATTTCTGCGTTTGTGAAAATTAAATTTGGCATATCACGTTATTACACCAAGAATGATTCGGTATAGTGTAATCGTGTTGAGTTGTAATGTAAAACGTAAATGCTATCACATCAAGAACAATTCGGTTGAGTGCGTCGCAACGCGGCGTTGTATATAAACCTAGTCTTTTAAAGCACAATCTATTATAAAATTTTAGTTGTTTAAATAAAGTTTAGGATTTGTTCCGAAAGCTACATTATTAGTTTATGTAAATTGAAAACTAAGTTTATTCTAGAGGGATAATTTAAAAGTCTCAACATATTTATTCAACTTTTTCTTGGATAATTTTGAATGTATACTTATAAGGTTTGAGACGACTATTGAACAATTGCTATTAACGCTTTAAGAAGTAAAATATGAACATAATTTAGTGTTTATATTATACGCGTGATAATATATACACTAACTAAATATGATTATTAAAACAATAAATTTTGGCATCGTATATAATCTATAGTCTTGAAGACCTTAATTTAATATACAATCAAACATGTCAACGTACGTTGCGGGCTTGACTCGGTGGTAACTATTGATTAATAATTGTTTAATTTAACATACGGCTTGAATCGCCGGTAACTACCGATTTATATTATTCTTTAATTTAACATGATGTGGCAAACTTCATATTTTAAGTGTCACTTGATATAAACACTTGGAAGCGTGCATCATGTTACCGACTTTCAGATTGGCATCACACACACCATATTTATTTATTTATATAACCTTAAAGTTAAAGTAGGTGCATATTTCATATATACCTCTCTTTTTCCGCCTTTAGACTATGGTGTATGGGGCTTGGGTTAGGGGAAAACGCCCAAGCCACCATCCCGGGTGGGCTTGGGTTGGGGCGTGGCCTTTGGGGCTTGGGTTTGAAGCCGGGCGTGAGGCGGGTCAGCAAGGTGACATGTCGGGCTCTCAATGGCCAAACCAAACTAGCCATTTCACATGCCCCCATGTGTCAACTCATGCCTCCAACCCAAGCCCTCAACCGAAGCCCCACCATACCCCACGGGCGTGGGTTTGGGTTTGTTTTCCACGTGTCAACTCATGCCCCCAACCGAAGCCCCACCATACCTCATGGTCTTACTGTCAATTATTTTTACAAAGCCACTATGCCCTTACAGCATACATATAGGGCCGGCTCAATCATTTTGGTAGCCTCAAAGCAAATTCAAAAACTCAAGGCTTTTTTCAAAAAAAAAAAAAAAAAACACACTATTTGAAAAAAAAAACTCTCTTTTACCCGGACTTGGGACCGGCAAAATAAACTAAAAGGTTTATTGTTGGTGAAGTTAACTTATTTTTTTTTATTTTTATATGTTTTTTGTATGTGTAAAGATAAGCTCAGGCCAACCCAAATATCATATATAATTTTTTCAAGTTGGAGACCCTATTAATTTTGAGGCCTAAAGCCCAAGCCTCAAAATATTTGGGTTTGGGCCGGCCCTAACATCATGTTCGAATCTCTAGCTTCCATTTTAGAAACATTTAGCCGGTTCGAATCTCTAGCTTCCATTTTAAAAACATTTAGCTGGTTTATTAGGTTTATTTTACACGAATGGTGACCACTTTCTTTAGTTATTTTCATAGTGTTTCTATTTTAATTAATCGTGATTAAGTCTACATATATGTTTTCGTACAATCTGTATATGCCATTGTGATGTGTTCATTTATATCAATATATATTTTTTTAAAGTTGAGTATGTCTGCATTTCGATATAAACTTTTTTGAGAAATAAGTCAGGTCAAATATAATACGTTTTCGTGCTTATTCAATTTTGCTTTAAAAAGGTCTAATTAAGCCCTTTTGATTAAACGTGTTAGTTTTTCCTTTATACCCGTTATACTTTTTATGTATGAGTCGGTTCACATATAATAAGTTCGATTTACTTTACATTTTGATCCAATCGCAACGCTTATATAGGTTACATTGAGTAATGAGTTCAATCGGATACGTCTGAATGTGCGTTTTTATATGGTCAACGCATCACATAACGCTTGGACTAATCTATTCAATGTTTGTAATGTACCCGCGCCACAACGTGCGCGGGCCTGAGTACTAGTGTTATATATATATAAAGTGACTATAATAACTTTTGACAATATTATGCATAATATCGAGTTCGGTTGTTGTAAAACGTAATTTTCGCATAAGAAACGTGTGGATCAATAAGATGGTGACATGTGTATACGTATGAGTTTTATGGGAGGGGGTATTTGCGTCCACTTACGAAAGTAGGTTCATGTAATCTATAAAACCATGTAAAATGTGATAATCACACCATACATTTTTGTAAACTAGTGGGAGACCCGCGCGTTACGGCGGAGTCAATAACGTGAGGCATGAACAAATCACCAACTTACCATCCGCACTTACCATCTACAATACCCTATTTTAAGAAAATAAAAGTTATAAAAAACAATAGATTTGTCAATTAAACAAATGCACCACTTAAAACATGATGTACAAGTTAATATGGAGCAAGGTTTGAAAAATATATGTTGAATGGACCCCTTTATAAGCAATATTTCCTTCTTTGCATATAAAGTTAATTATTATTAAATTTAATAATATAGAAACTATAGAACAGTAGAACGAAACACAAAACTAAATAAAGCCATTCCACGCCTTTGGGTTTCTGGACCAAACTGAAACACGGGCCGATTATTTTATAGAAACTATAGAATAGTAAAACGAAAAACAAAACTAAATAAAGCGATTCCCGCATAAGCCAAACATAATTTAACAGTCAACAAGCCTTTCTAAACTTCAAAGATTTTCGGTACACACTTTCTTTTATGGAAGTCTTATATGATACTTGGTCTCTTCCAACAAACAGAAACAAACAAGTCGACTTACTTTATCAGACAAACGAATCAAGATACCCATACCTATGTCGTTTGTTGTACTGTAGCAAGCTCGAATAAATCCAGTTCGACCCGCCAATGTAAAGCGTTTCATCATTAGGACTAAGAGAGACACCAGCCATCTCCCCAAATAAATCAATCTCTTGTCGTTTTTCATAGTTTAGATTGGTTTGCAGACATGAACAAAATCCGCAGCTTCTACAACCACTAAAAACTGCCCGTCTGATGAAAAACGAACCGATCGAACCGCGGCCATGTTGCCTTTAAAAATCGAGACTGGGGTTGCAAGATTTCTTATATCCCATAGCCTACAAGTCTTGTCTTGATTGCCTGTAGCAAAGATTCGGCCATCTGGATGCCATGCGGATGCAAACGAGTAGTCTAGGTGGCCTTCCACTGTGGCAGCCCTCTGCCAAAAAAAAAAATATGAGTAGCCAAGAATGATGACATTATCTAAAAAAGAAAATAAGAAAAATAAAATGAAGAGTTGAAATAATATATTGTATTCACAAGTTCCTGCCTTTCCATTTGAAGAGTGTACAAGCAATCCATTAAGATGATCCCCAACTACAGCTATGAGTTTGTGATCCGGGCTCAAAGATATATGCTGCAACTATAAGGAAACGGGTTAGTCAGGTTAAAAGACATACAAAATGTATTTTATATTATCATTGACTCATTGTAACTAAAATCTTTCGTAAAAGTGTTAGCAGGTACGCCAAAACCCGACCTTAACAATTTTGATTGGTACTTTAAAATAAATCTTTTGGTCGGAACCCATTGTAACCCGTGAACCAACCCGCCTACCTTGGGTTGTAAACGAACCAACGCCCGCCAGGGGTGTAGTTTCTTTCACCAGCAGCAAGTTTCAAAAACTCGTTAATGCTGAGTAACTGCAAATACCAAAACAGACTCTTAATACATGGACTAAAGGTTATGCTTTTGACCCATTTACACTTATCTATGGGTCTATATGTCAGTAACATGTCAAATAGATAAAACAATAAATAAATAAATAAACTAACAAATGGTCAACCAAGTAAAATTATCATAAAGTTTATTTCACGACATATTTAGACGATTCAAGTTTTTATAACCTCCTAGATTGTTCAAGTAAATAAAGATGGATAGATACTTTTCATATATTTCAATAATCATATACTCTTGACGTGTTTCTTTTTGGCTTATATTTTAGTTTTATGCTTTGACCTGTTTTAGACAAAGAAAAATCCAATTCGACCTTTTACAAGTAAACAAATTAAAACTGCCTATTTTTAAGTTGATAAAAGAAACTGCAACATACCAAACTGTGGCGATCGTCTGACCCCACCCATGAATTCTTTTGCAAAATTTCCTATGAGATATATCATTAAAATAATTATTGCCAGTTGAGTCGGAGTCGGAAATGTTTGGATCTATGAATCATGTTGAACCACCAATATCTTCCAATACTATCGGATTATCCGAACACACGGGAGAGGAATTTATTTCCTCGCTAGAAAGGGACTCCCTGGCGCTCACAACATCCTCTGATTCTGCAGAGTCCATGCCTTGGATGAATGCATCACTCTAGCCATTGCTTCTTCTTTCACCTGTATTGCACCTCAAAAGTTTCCTGCATTGCCTCCACAACTTTTCGTAATTCTTTCTATAACAAATATTATAAAAAAAAGTTCAGTAATACCATGTGCAATGACGGTCAACAATAGAATATCAGTTAGGCATACCTTCCCTGGGTTCTTAATTTATCTCTTTCTTCTTTGCAATTATTCAACTCATAACTTTAAAAGAGAGTAAAAAAAAGGTTCAAAACACTTGGAAATTGCAACAGGCCGGCTCTGTGTAATTTAAAAATATATACTTACACTCCAAGTAAGAAAGGCCAAACCTCCGAAGTCCGACCAGATACTTGCATCAACTCCCTACATGTATGTAAGTAAATAAATAAATAAACAAGGAAAATGGACAACTGAAACTTTAAACTAAGTAGATCACATGAAAGCGGAACACACCCCAGTGCGAAATTTTTTAAGAAACTTAACACCATCTTGAAGCTTTCCATCTGGTGTAATGAAGCTTTTCCACTCCTAATGCGCAGAACAAGGGACAAAAACCAACTGGAGTTTCCAAATAAGAAACAAATTAAATGAGCATTATATTGAACACGTGGTGTGCAAATCAGATAAGGCTTCAAGTTTAAGAGTATACCTTCCATTGAGTATGTTTTGTATCTTACCTCAACAGTTGCGAACCGACTTGATTAGGTCCAAACTCACTGGAGCAGCTACATGAGTCCATCGTTCGTCATCAGAAGATGCACATCTCCCGATTGAAACTTCCACAGGACCGTCTAACAACCGCCAAGCATGCAGACTTCCCTTCATACATTTAAAATAAATATATGAGACTTATCCAAGCAAAACATGAAGACATGAGTTTAGTGAAAAAAATGGTTTGTTAAGGTTTTTAAAAGAATTAGAGATTTCGAAGAACCGAGTTCCCATACCAGTTTTTATGGCTTCAATGAATTCCAAGCTCTTCGATTAAACCTATAACTTGGCCCATATTTGCAGGAACCATTACGCATGCAGTAAGGACATTCTTTCTCTAATCAGCTAACATATTGCGATAAAAATTCACAATAAGAACAAATTTAAATTATAAAAGCTTCCAACGATAGTTTTTCACCCCAATAATATGGTTCATCAGTTTAACCTGAGTGTGATATAATCAGTCAGGACAAGATATGAACACATAATCAGGATTAAGTGCACTAGACTTCAATTAACCATGTTTAAAGACTAGGTAAGTAAAATCACGAAAAAAGATGAAATAATATTCAGACATCGGCCCTTCAGACATCATAATCTAATTTGGTTTACAAGTTCAACAACATAGGAATATAGGATGTTCCGATGGCAATGACAACACTTCTCACTTAGGGTTCCTAAGTACAATGATGACGGAATCCCCTCGAAGAATCATCTTGCTGATGAACCTGTCTTTGTTAATTGGAAGCGCTTTCTTCTTACCTTTTTCCTTCTCTCCATGTCTACGGATGCTGCATAAAGACGACCCTGGTGCCAACTTTGCCTCGATCATCAACCGGATTCTTCCCGCTAAATCCATCGCGGCCTTGAGCGAGTCAAGGTCGGTAATTCTGTATCTTCCAACGTATTTTGGTTCACGTATGAATTGGTTACCAAATTAACCATATATTCAACAAAGCTACACCATTATTTACTAAACTACACTTAAAATTACCCATTAATCCAAAAATAACTAACCCTTTTCAGCTAAAAGCTTATCAATCTGTACATGTTTCCCTGGAACAAGAACAAATTTGATTCCCAGACCATGAAGAAAAGAGATATCCTGCATATAACTCAATTAATCTACTTTTTCATATTATTAATTCCTACAAATCAAAAGTATTATGATTCAAAGTTAAAGTGTGTGCATTCTAAAATCACAATACACAAATCAAAACGAATTAATCGATGAAACAAATAGTAAAACTCGAATGAAAATAACTCAATTGAGAAAATTCGTACCTGATAAATGGATCAAGAAGTTTGTAGAAACTCGATTTCAGTGCAGATACTTGAAAGAAGAAAACAGAATCAAATATGAATGAAGTGGGGTAAAATTACTCATCCTGTTCAGACCATCTGCGTTGCTATCATCCATAACCGTACGAGCGATTGAAAGTTCATGAAAAAGGGATGAACCGATCATCTAGTTCTTTAGGGATTTAGGAGGTAGATGAAAGGACATACGGTGGTGTGATTGATTAGTGACATAAATGTAGGATGAAATCACTATATTACCCCCGAGACGTCTTAAAAGTTTTGGAAATGTGCCAGTTTGCCCCCTCTAAATTGGCTTGTTCTTTCTTGTACATGATGCTTAGAAATTTATACGCGTAGTAAAATTACAATATTGTACATGGGAAATGCTTATTATAGTATTATAGATTATAGATATAGATTATAGATATAGATAAGATAGCATGTTAGACTTAGGAGCATAACAACGCAGTGTAAATTAAATAGCCATATACCTGCACTGTTTAAAATAGGACAACAAAACTATGTAATGATATAACAACACAATGATATTAGATGATGTGGTATACTTTAACAAGGAAATATAGCAATATTATTATACACATATTAAAGAAATAAAATGTTTGATCTCATAGAGTATTAAAAAAACTATGAAGAATATAAAGTTATTTGAGTTAAAAAAAATTAATGAATAATTTTAACAGATGGGCTACTTATCTCTTTAATCCCTCCCTAAAATTATGAACTTTCAATTAATTATAAAAGGGTTATTGGATATTATCACCCTTAACTCTTGGCTATTTGCCGCTGCCACCCCCAACTACTTTGACAACGACACCGTCAACTTAACACTTAGTGTGTTCTGTCACCACGTCGTTAACTGAGCACAGAGTTTTTTTTGCCTACGTGGCCCTCCTTTTCCTACGTGGCATGATGAGTTCGATTAAAAATTAATTCCTTTTTATAAATCTCCCCCTCTGTCTCTCTCTAACACACACACACACACTCTCTCATCTCATCATTCCCCCTCTCTCTAACACACACTGTCTCTTTCTCTCTACCAAGTACCATTTAGCTTTTCACAAAATTCTTTACCTAACATATTATCAAGAGCAATATCGATATCATAACATTCTTATCCTAGAAGCTTGTCTCTGACCCATCCACCAGTAACCCTAAGTTGCGTTTCAACTAAAATGACAAAGAACCTGAAGCAGTTGATCAAATATTTGCTTCCCTTTATCGGTTATACTAATACTTTCACTCACCACAATACTTGAAGGAGGTGATAAGTTTGCGTTGGCCTTTAACACCACTCGAGTTCTTGGATGGAAGAATATAGGGTTCTTAATATTGACAGCGGTTTTACAAAATGGAATATAGGTTGTCCTGGTTGTTAAAGAAGATCTGAAAAAAACACCCTAATTGTGCTATTTTCTCATCCATAACCATGGAAGTTTTTCTTTCTAGCTGGAAATTATATAGAATAAAACACAACTATTGTTTCATAAACATTTGGAACATGGTTTTCTTAAAGATATTAGCACTACATATCAGGTATGCATATAAAAGCCCTAATTGTGAAATAAAGAATAGGTTGAATGGATTAGATGAATATTACATATGATGAGAGTATGTATTGGCGAGTTAATTGAATTGAATTGAATGAGATGAACTGGGAAGATGAATAGAGAAGTAAGTTTGGGTCTTTGTCAGAACTCAAGGATTGAAAGCACAATACGGTTTTATTATAAATCTCAGCAATCAGATACAAGCAATAGATGGATTAGTCAACACAGATTGAAATACAAGTGAGGATCTCCAGTAGGATGATCTGTATAAGATGAAAGCAAACCCTAGTCTCACGAATGGACGTGTGAGGAAAGAGAATCAAGACAAAAGACGAAAGATGAAACCGAGTGAAGTAATGAGCTCGTATATGTTGCACACCAACCTCCCTTCCTTTTATAAGGGGCCAAGCCCTATGAGGCCATCGAGAAACACGGGAGCCCAATTGACAGCAATAATCTTAACATAACGGCTATAAGCCCAAAGACCAGTAGCCCACACCTCACAAATAATAAACAAGGAAATATTTAGCAAAAGGAAATAAATAAGAGGGCAAAAGGAAATAAGATAACGAGCATTTAAACTGTATTAGCTGTATTTTTAACACCCCCCCCCCCTCAGTTTAAATGTGAAAAAGATTAGACAGCCCTGAAGACTTACACATGTTTGCATGAGCTTTTGGCAGCAGGCCTTTGGTAAATATATCTGCCAGTTGATGTTCGGACTTGACACCAGTAGTTTTAATCACACCTGAAGAGATTTTTTCTCTCAAAAAGAAAAGGTTAACCTCAAAGTGTTTTGTTCTGTCGTGAAAGACAGGATTGGCAGCAATGGATAAGGCTGCTGAGTTATCACACTTTAGCACAACGGAATATCCACATCAACTTTCAGTTCTCTTAAGATGTTTAACAGCCATAAAACTTCACATGTAGCACTACACATGGACCGATATTCTGCTTCGGCAGAGGATCTCGATACAACACTTTGCTTTTTGCTTTTCCAGGAAATCAATGAGCTGCCAAGAAATATACAAAAGCCGGTGACAGATCTGCGGCTTTCAACACATTTCGCCCAGTCTGAATCTGCAAAAGCTGTTAAGTGAAAGGTGCTACTCTTTTGAATAGTATGCCAGTACCAGGGGCACCTTTTAAGTAGCACAGCACCTTGAAGGCAATTTGGGTATAAGCCTCAGTTGGCTTATGCATAAACTAAGACAAGTAATGAACAGAATAGGCAATGTTTGGTCTTGTATGTGATAGGTAAATCAGTTTTCCTATCAGTTTTTGATACTGTGTGGCATCAACAGGTTTCGAATTATTTAGAGTTAAATGTGACAACCCGCACTAAACCAGGTATCCGTACAACTTAATTAATAATTAATTACTACTTGATTACTGTGCTTGATTGAACTAGCTGATAAACTGCTACCTGCATACTGATACATGCACTTACTTGCATCATACTTTATTTGCTGTCACTACATTAATTACATACTGAACCCTAGTGACAAACATGATGCACAAAAAGCACAGTAGCACTAAACGGATACACGGCGAACATGCTGATATGACCAGCATCAGGCAAACACTGCCTCTAAGGCCTGTTAAGAGCCTCATATATTTTGGCTACACTGGTAGTGAGTGTAGGAATATAAGGGTTGTGGTACCGCGTCTCTAGGGATAAGATACACTGATTCGGATGTGCCAAGAACGTACTTTAAGTACCAAACACAGCACTTTAATAATTTAACCAGCTTCTAGCTGGCTAGTAAAGTGCCAGAAAATGAGAAAATAACACTAGACACTTTCTAAAGTGTCGGGAAAACAAATTGTGTCACTAAAAATATAATAACGACACTTTAAAGCCTTTTATAATGCTTTAACGGATTACTATCCAACCGGACACCCGGACTTTACCCGGAACACGAAAATATTAATATTTTCACTAACTATATTTTTCTGAGCCAGTTAGGGTCCCTGATTTCCCTAACACCCGCCATAACGTGCAACATACAACTAACGAGGTTAAATACTTAACTTACCTATTTAACCTAAACTAATCACCTAACTACCTAGTCAAGATCGAACTAACCCCACCCCCCATACCCTAACCGACCCTAAACCATGGGGGACACCATGGTACAAATCTTGATTATTTAATTTAAGCATGTTTAGTATCTTTGGGACATATAACCCATTGGATAAACCCCTTAATTTTTGCCTATAAATAACATCACTAACACTTGAGAATTATCACTAACACAAACCACATTTCACTCTTCCTTTCTCCTCTCTTGGTTCTCGGCCGAAACCCCCACCACCTACACACCCATTTTCGGTTCTTGTTCACCCCATTCCAAGATCATTCAAGCTTCACGGGTCACGTATAAGGAGCTTTGGTGCACTCGGAACGCGAAGGACCACTCCCGTTAGCTTTTATCCACCCACTTTCCGTCAAGAATCTTCCCTAGCCTTGAGCTAGAGGTATAATGTTTGAAACTTGTTTTTACACTCATCTAAAGTGGTTAAAAGGAATATTGTCGGTTAAATATCGAAAACATAAGTTTTGATGCATTAAAGTCTAGTAAAATCACAAAAATGGTGGATAAAGACATATAACTTGTGTAAAAGTCGTAGGACTTGAAATATGTGTTTATTGAGACCCGATCTATGATGTGGTAGCTCGGATCTCCGTTTAACCCGACTTTGTAAGATCATGTATCTTCACATAAGCTCGTTTTTTAAAGATACCAGGGTTAAAAGGTGAAACTCTACCACACAAGATATATGAACTTGTGTAGAAATATTTTACTTGTGTAAAAGTGATTTAACCGGTAAGATGGTGTTTAAAACTAGCGGATCTACACATCCACAAGTGGTATCTTCAAAGAACCACACATTTAAGAAACCATGTAATTTAAAGAAAGGATCTTACACTAATAAATATGGTTTTATAAACCACAAGGGTGTAAACACTTGTGAAACAAGGAGATCCGACAAAGAAGTAAATTTGTCACTTGTTACTAGAAGTCGTAAAAACGGATTTCTCTAAACACGGGGTTTTTACAAGATTGAAGTTACTTTATATAAAGATCTACATATATAAAGGGGATTTACACTATAGATTCGGAAAAACTACAAGTTCATGCGATTATGCAAATTTACATACTTGTCGACTAGTTTGTTGTGTCGGAAATTGTTTGATTGAATAAAGAAGTT